>SRSE01000077.1:0-705543 GCA_005024645.1 Planiliza haematocheilus
GCAAGAACATCTGGACCTGGGGACACTCACAGCAGGCAGCTTTTGAGGACATTAAAAGAATGCTGACAAAAGCACTGTTCTTTCCTTTTTTATGATGTCACAAGGCCTACAGCTGTATCTGCAGACGCCAGTAGTTATGGACTGGGAGAAGAGTGGAAGCCAGTAGCCTACTGCTCCAGACGTCTCTCAGAGCTGAAACACGCTATGCCCAGATAGAGAAGGAGTGTCTGGCTGGCGTGTGGGCTTGTGAAAATTTCGACAAGTATCTGTGTGGCCTAGATGAATTCAGGCTTGAGACTGATCATAAGCCATTGGTGCCACTCATCAAGAGCCAGAGCATCGATAATGTTCCTTGAGATGTCAGCGTCTTCTGATGCGGCTGATGAGGTACAAACCAGTTGCTGTATATGTGCCAGGAAAAACTCTCCTCGTCGCTGATGCCTTGTCCCGAAGCCCACAGACTTACACAAAAGAAGAAACTGACACACACAGCGAGTGAGTGTTATGTAGCTTCGGTGGTACAAGGCATCCCAGCATCTCCAGCAGGATGGAAAGCATCAAAATGGCCACTGCAGCTGACAGCGAGCTGCAGTCTGTCATCAAATTCGTAAGAAGCGGATGGCCAGAATACAGTGGAAATGCACCACCAAACGTCAGAGTGTACATGAAGGTGAAAAATGAGCTATCAGAGGCTGATGGTTTGCTCATACAGTGGAAGCAGGATCGTCATTCCACAGTCAGAGAGAGCCGACATCATTCAGAAAAATACATGATGGACATCAGGGGCTAACAAAGTGTAGAGACAGAGCAAAATCTTCGGTCTGGTGGCCAGGACTCTCTGCAGAACTCAAGAACACAGTGATGTCATGCCACTCATGCCATGAGCAAAAGCGGCCCAACAGAAAGAGCCACTCATCTCTACACCACTGCCTGATCGTCCATGGAAGAGAATTGCTCTTGACCTCTGTGAGCACAACAAAAACCACTACCTGGTAATATCAGATTATTACTCACGGTTCCTCGAGGTGCTGCACCTACCGTCCACAACAAGCGCTCAAGTCATTCAGAGACTTAAAGCAACCTTTGCAAGGTTTGGGATCCCGGATGAGGTGATGAGTGACAATGGTCCTCAATTCTCCAACGCAGAATTCCAGGAGCTGGCAAGACAGCTAGACTTCAATTCAATTCAATTCAATTCAGCTTTATTTATATAGCGTCAATAACAATACAAATCGTCTCAAGACGCTTTACAAGACCCGGCCTGAAACCCCCAGAGCAAGCTTGAAGGCGACAGTGGCAAGGAAAAACTCCCTTTTAACAGGAAGAAACCTTGAGCAGAACCCAGCTCATATGGAGGGACCCATCTGCCTAAGGCCAGCCGGGTACAGACAGAGAAAGAGAACAGCAAGATAAACATACATCTGTCATAAAGATTTGCATGCATAAGTATCTTGCTTCCTGATAATTGTAGCCCATTGCTCCAAGAGACATTTTGTAAGTCTTGCCATGGTCTACAACTTGACTCCTCAAAGAAAATTTGCAGGGGGCGCTATAGAGCGATTATGCCCCGCCTCCTAATGAATATGCAGCCGAATTTTAGGGAATATTGCTCTTAATAACCTCAACAAGTTTCAGACAGCTCTGACAAAGTATATTAAAGCCGCACGGTTTTGCCTTAAAAAGTAGCCAAAAGTCAATGGAGTTACAATTTTGGATCAGAGGCTCAAATTTGATGGAGCGCCACGCCCACACAGTTTCCTCAAGGTGAAATCCTTCTGATAAGGATTAATCAGGATGACCTAATGAACACACCTACCAAGTTTGAAGTCAATCGGATAAAATCCCTAGGAGGAGTTGGTTCAAATATGACGCCTTGTCAATTCGGCTGAGGATCTATAACTCTGTGTCGAAAACTGTGGCGGAGTTGCCTCAAAGAAAATTTGCAGGGGGCGCTATAGAGCGATTATGCCCCGCCTTTAATTAATTATGCAGCCGAACTTTAGAGAATATTGCTCTTAATAACCTCAAGAAGTTTCAGACAGCTCTGAGAAAGTATATTAAAGCCGCACAGTTTTGCCTTAAAAACTAGCCAAAAAGTCAATGGAGTTCCAATTTTGGATCAGAGGGTCAAATTCGATGGAGCGCCACGCCCACACAGTTTCCTCAAGGTTAAATCCTTTCTGATAAGGTTTAATCAGGATGACCTAATGAACACACCTACCAAGTTTGAAGTCAATCGGATAAAATCCCTAGGAGGAGTTGGTTCAAATATGACCCTTTGTCAACTAGGCCGAACCACCAAAAATTGTGTTTTTCATGCATAAATATCTCGCTTCCTGTTAATTGTAGCCCGTTGCTCCAAGAGACATTTTGTAGGTCTCACCACGGTCTACAATTCGTCTGAGGTTCTATAACTCTGTGTCGAAAACTGTGGGGGGGCTGCCTGAAAGAAAATCTCTAAGGGGCGCTATAGAGCGATTATGCCATGCCTCCTAATTAATTATGCTGCTGGATTTTAGTTTTTGAGTACTTTTAGGCTGTCAAAAAGGCGATTTACTTTGGGGAAAACTGAAGAAAGAGAATAAAAAAAATAATAAAAATAATTAAAGCTGCGAGCAGCATTGGACGGGCCCTCGCACGTCCGTGCCCGTCGGGGGGTGCGGCATGTTGGGTGGGAGATTTGACCTTTTGGTGCATTAGGCCGATTTTTGTGAATTTCTGAGCACGACAAGCCCATCGGTAGGTGCTTCCCCTTTCATGACGGAATATCGAACTTGGCCATGCCCCGACAGTTTCATCAAAACACGGAATTTTAAAAATGCTTACTCAGGAAGTCTATACGGACACACCTACCAAGGCAATTGAATAAAGTCCCTAGGAGGAGTTTGTTCAAATATGACCCCTTGTCAACCAGTCCGAATCACCAAAAAAGGTGATTTGCATGCATAAATATCTCGCTTCCTGATAATTGTAGCCCATTGTTCCAAGAGACATCTTGTAAGTCTTGCCGTGGTCTACAATTCGGCTGAGGTTCTATAACTCTGTCGAAAACTGTGGCGGGGCTGCCTCAAAGAAAATTTGCAGGGGGCGCTGTAGAGCGATTATGCCCCGCCTCCTAATGAATTATGCAGCCGAATTTTAGAGAATATTGCTCTTACTAACCTCAACAAGTTTCAGACAGCTCTGAGAAAGTATATTAAAGCCGCACACTTTTGCCTGAAAATTATCCTAAAAGGTCAATGGAGTCTTGGATTTTTGGAAAAAAATCAGGACGCTTGACTTTGATGGGTCACCGTGGCCACATAGTTTCTGGAAAAGTTTCCATTTTTGGAGGGTTTCTTCCCAAAGTTGTTTCCGATAGTTTCATTGAGTTTCAGCCTTGTATGGTCGATATTGTCCGAGCTGGACGTCATCTTGTAAAAATGAAATGTTTCTATCGCCAGTAGGTGGCGCTCTGAAAATCACCAAATGTTGTTATGGAAATGTGTACTACGGCAGACTGGCATTATATATCAGAGGTTTGGTGACGATTGGAGTATTTTCCGCAAAGTTACAGCACGTCAAATTTTCATGAAAACACGCCACATTTCGTGGCCCCGCCCCTCCCCGACAGTAAATCCAAGGAATACGGCTTGATTCATCGTCAAGGCCTTAAGAACACACACGACAAGTTTCGAACAGATAGGACGAAAGCTCTAGGAGGAGATTGTTTAAATACGAGGTGTGGAAATGTGCACACTTGTGACCAAATATGATTTTTGATGCAAGATGGCGGACTTCCTGTTGGAGTTGGACTATGGCTCCAGGAGGCTTTTTTGTGCGTCTCTGTCTTTTACATACTCACTCCAAATGTCGTAGACGTGCGTGAAACCGTGTTGAGGGGCTACTCCGAAAACGCACATCTAGGTGGCGCTGTTGAGCCATTTTGTTACGCCCTTGTGCGAGACCCCAGAAATACGTAATTTTACACCCGACTTTTTGGGGGTAGGCACATTTCCGTGAGTTTTCCAGTACTTTTAGGCTGTCAAAAAGGCGATTTACTTTTAGGATTCTGAAGAAAGAAAAAAAAAAATAATTAAAGCTGCGAGCAGCATTGGACGGGCCCTCGCACATCCGTGTGCGTCGGGGGGTGCGGCACGTTGGGTGGGAGATTTGACCTTCTAGTGAATTAGGGCAATTTTTGAGAATTTCTAAACACGACAAGCCCACCAGCAGGTGCTTCCCTTTCATGACGAAACATCGAACTTTGCCACGCCCCGACAGTTTCACGTTTACTCAGGAAGTCTATATGAACACACCTACCAAGTCAATTGAATAAAATCTATAATCTAAAAAAGTTCTATAACTCTGTGTCGAAAACTGTGGCGGGGTTGCCTCAAAGAAAATTTGCAGGGGGCGCTATAGAGCGATTATGCCCCGCCTCCTAATTAATTATGAAGCCGAATTTTAGGGAATATTGCTCTTAATAACGTCAAGAAGTTTCAGACAGCTCTGAGAAAGTATAAGACAGCCGCAGAGTTTTGCCTTAAAAACTAGCCAAAAAGTCAATGGAGTTCCAATTTTGGATCAGAGGGTCAAATTTGATGGAGCGCCACACCCACACAGTTTCCTCAAGGGCAAAGATTTACTCAGGATGACCATATGAACACACCTACAGAGTTTAAAGTCAATTGGATAAAATCCCTCTGAGGAATCCGTTCAAATATGACCCCTTGTCAACCAGGCCGAATCACTGTAAATGGTGATTTTCATGCATAAATATCTTACTTCCTGTTAATTGTAGCCCATTGCTCCAAGTGACATTTTGTAGGTCTCACTACGGTCTACAAGTCGGCCAAGGTTCTATAACTCTGTGTCAAAAACTGGGGGGGGGCTGCCTGAAAAAAAACTTCCAGGGGGGCGCTATAGAGCGATTATGCCCCGCCTCCTAATTAATTATGCATCCGAATTTTGGGGAATATTGCTCTTGATAACCTCAAGAAGTTTTAGACAGCTCTGAGAAAGTATATTAAAGCCGCACACTTTTGCCTCAAAATGATCCTAAAAGGTCAATGGAGTCTTGGATTTTTGGAAAAAAATCGGGACGCTTGACTTTGACAAGCCACCGTGTCTACATAGTTTCTGGAAAAGTTTCTATTTTTGGAGGGTTTCTTCCCAAAGTTGTTTCCGATAGTTTCACTGAGTTTCAGCCCCGTATGGTCGATATTGTCCGAGCTGGACGTCATCTTGTAAAAATAAAATGTTTCTATCGCCAGTAGGTGGCGCTCTGAAAATCACCAAATGTTGTTATGGAAATGTGTACTAGGCCAGACTGGCATTATATATCAGAGGTTTGGTGACGATTGGAGTATTTTCCACAAAGTTACAGCACGTCAATGCTGTAACTTTCTGGGTGTTGGGCCTGGATATTAAGGCACTCAATATTGGTGTTTGGCTATCATGAATAATTAATAATTATCAAAAATAATTATTTATTATTAAATAGTTGGATCTGAATTACAAGATCACCTCGGGGCACCACCCTTCTAGGAAGGGAAAAGATAGCCAATCAATTAAATCAGTCTCATAAATCATACTAAATTGTCAATTTCAATTTCTGATTAATAATTATCTTAATAACTATAACCAAAATTACCATTAACAACTAGTTGAAGGAATTTGGGAGTTCTTGGCAGTGTAGAGGTTGGCAGCATTCACTCTTGTACAACATTAAACAGACAACTGGTATGTTTAAAAGGACATTTATTACAAGAATAAATCAAACATACAATCTAACTAAACAGTACTCTAAACAGGTGTGTGTGTGTGTATGTGAGTGTTTGTCAAAATGGCCGCCGCTGTGGGCGTTCCAAAATGGCCGACAATGTGGGTGTGTCAAGATGGCCGACAATGTGGGTGTGTCAAGATGGCCGACAATGTGGGTTTGTCAAGATGGCCGCCGAGGGAACAATGGGGCTGCTCAGACCATGTGCTGGCCAGCAGATGTGTGAAATGTGATAAGGGTTTATATGAGGTGCCAGGTTAGAAAAGAGTGGTTAGTTAGCATGCAAGAGACCCTGAGTCTGTGTGTTGCAAAATCTAAATAACGTCAATTCACTATACTAAACAACTCCATAAAAACAAATATCACGTCAAATCAAAGTTCTATGCTTAGCTTAGCTTATCTATGCCCAGGTCATACTACCAGTTGGTGGAAAGTCCATTTCTGGTGTGTTGCTCCTTTAGTTGGCAATTCCTGGTGGAAAGCCAACTGGGAAAAGTTGCAGTCCTTGCTGTGTGTCCTGATGGCAGACGTTGGAGGGAAACCGGCCGCTCCTTGAGTCCTTTGAAGTTGCTTGTTAGCAGGTCGGTGCTAACTAGCCGCGTGGCTCCTGTTGTTTGTGAGTTTAGCCTGCAAACCCTTTGTTCGCTGGCTAAAAGCTGGTGTAGATTCCTCAGCAGGATTTCGCTTCGCTGCTGTATGGAGAACAGGCCTGAAGTAGTGCTCTTTGTTGGCAGACTACCTGGCACCCAGCTGCAGCCGAGCAGCTGGGGGGTCTCCACATGGAGGTGTGGAGTTGAGGAAGGGTAAGAGCGGAAGAGGTAAGAGAGAGAACAAAAGCCAGACAGGGCATTTTATATGACCTGATGACCTCAGAGGTCACATGCCACTGTCAGCCAGTGAACTGCTGAGTCAGTTTTCACACCTGAAGGATTGTGGGAGTTGAAGTTTCCAGTGATTCCCTTTGTCTCCAAGACAAAGACAAAACGTGGTTAACTTGGTTATGCCTGGGGAGCTCCCATAGCTCTCCACCAGGGTCATGTCCCAACATTCCCCCCTTTGGTCTCACGATCTCACTCGATGTGTGGTCGTGAGAGCACAAGTGTCCGTGTATAATCCAAGTTGGAAAAGTTCATTGATAGTAATGACGTCTGGGCAGTCTGTTAACCAACTGGGCTGTGGTAAACGCTAACTATCTTAGCTAAGCAAAACCAAATCATCAGGTGAAAACTGAAATACACATAAGCACATTGACATTTACTAACAGTGTTAGTGAGAAAGAGAAGAATGTCAGTGATGTAAATTGTTAAGGTAAGATGCAGAAAGAGAGTGGCACCTACAATGATAAAACCATTTCCAAATGTCCAAGAGTTTTGTGGTTTACTCAATGGATCTTATTAGAATAATTATTATTCGATGCAGTACTCGATCTGATCTTAACAGAAATAACAATTTTGTCCTACATGCACATGTTGCTGTGGAAGGATGTCATCACATTTTAATATCTTGGTTGTCAATGGCTGTATCATTGTTTGAATATGTCCTAAAATTTGTGTTGAATAAGGACATGTATCAATTGCAAAATACTACCAAGGAGTTGGTTCAGGTGTAATTGCAAAGTTAGACAGTCGGTCTGGGTCCAATAAAAATTTAGGCTTTTCTCAGCTAATAGTGGCAGGTGTGACTATTAGTGAGTTGAAAACTATGGAGTTTGCTGCTGTTGCTAACAAATCAACAAGTTTGCCTACTTAACTGCAAAGAAAGTAAAGTACTTAGTACCTACTGGCAGTACAGGGGTGGACTGTTATCACTGTGAAGAAGAAACTCTGAATCTGAGGTGCCTTAAGTTTTTCCGAGCTCGTGGCTCAGGGCTGTAACGCTCCGTGTAGCCAGAGGCACAGAGGTATTCAGAGGCGTTGTCACTATCTGCTAAATTATGATCATCTAAGCTGCACTCAGAGATGCTGCGATCATCATCTGAGCGGTCTATTGGCTGATCATACTGCTGGGCCAGAATTTCAGAATAAGGCTTTGTACAGCTCCGACTATGTGAATGCCTGTCTCTGGGAAGTTGGCGGACATGGCGGTTACGCTCAGTGTCCCTGGGTGGCCCTTTATCACCCCCCTTTGGTCTGTTGTGAGGGTGATGTTTTAAGGTGACAGATCGGGGTGATGCCTTGGTGGTTGAGCTGGAGGGCTCAACTGTCTTCCCTCTTGTTTTGGAAGTGACAACAGTTTCCCAAGCCACCTGTGTCATCTTCCTGATGTCCTGCATCGAGGGATCACCTTGGCGTGTCATGAGTACAACGTGAGTGCGTACACATGGGTGCAGGTTCTGCAAGAATAAGGACTTGAAGGTGGAGCTTTCTTCTAAGCCTGGTGCATTCTTGCCCTGAAAGTACACATGTCTCAAACGTTTGTAGTAATCTCTAGGATGCTCATGACGGGTATGTTTAATTTGGAGAGCTGCAACCATTGAGCCGATCTCATCAGCAGTAGAAGAGAATTCTTCTAGGAGTGCTTGACGGAGCTCTGAGTAGTCATCTCTGACTGTTGGAGGTTGTGACTGGATAAACTTGTGGACAGCTTTAGAGCTTGTTTTCCATACAAGTTTAACCTTCTCCCTTTGGGTTGCATGGGGCAAATCAATTAGGGCGTGGTCTAAATCCCTAACGTAATTGTCAACGTTATGATCACAGCTGTCTGGATCAAAATGTTCAATGTCCTGTGCAAGGAACTCAAGCACTTCAAAGCGGGGACACTGTGGTGTCCGGGCAGGTGCATCACGTGCAACAGTTATCTCTGGCGGAAAGGCAGGGGCTGGGCAAACCTGTGGTGTTGTAGTCCCCCCTTCGGAGAGATGGGCACGGATGGGAGTGTCATACATCATAGGCTGTAAAGAAGATTGGGCAGGATATTTTCTGGAGGATGAACTAGAAATCTCTTCATGGTCTATATCAGAAAGATGGGACGTCAGGAAACTGTTACCTCGGTCTCTCAGAGGAGGTTGAGGAGCTGACTCCATTCCCAGGAACTTAGGGTCGGCTGGAAATTGTTCCCATCTTCTAACTGTAGAGGGTATTAACCTTTCACTACAGGAGGAGTGTGAATCGGAATAGCCAGAATCACACTGGCTTAACGACTGTGGTGGGGAAGGACAACCTGATTTAAGCCTTAACAATTCCTCTTTGTGTGCACAAAGATCGGACTCTGCAGAGTGCAGGTCTGATAAGTAGCGCATAGCTTTGTTATTGGCCATTTGTACCTCATGGAGGAGACAAGCCGTTTGCGCTTTAAGGGACTCTACCTCCTTTTCTAAGGCTGCTTTGCTCTGAAAGGCAAGGCTGGATTGCCTGTGAAAGTTCAGAAGCAAACATCTTAACAATGGGCCCTTGGATGCAGTCTGTGCATCGCACCTGTCCTTCAGCAGAGAATCTATCTCATCCTGACACTCGCTAAAATTCAACTTGTTAATGAATTCAGGGTAGCCTGGGTTTAGGCTCTGTGCAAGGGAAGAAATTAATTGCTCTACACAGGGGTTCTCCATTGTTATGTGGGATGGAGGTGTCAAAACAACAACAACAAAGCAATGGGGTTAGCAATGCTATGCTAAGTAGCTACGTAGCTTCTAAGAGAGAGGCTAGAAAGGTAGCTATGGCACCATCTAGTGGCTCTAGTGGGCACAACAAATTTGGTATCACAGTAAATGCAAATCTACTCACCAAAACTCAACATGCGATAACTGAAATGCAGGGCAGTAACAGTTAGAGTTGTGATCCTTAAAGTTAACTTAAGCTGGAACACGTGTTAGTAGCAGCTAAGTATATAACTTATATTTCCCAGGGCTGGTAGCACACTGTGGCTCTATCTCAGACTCCTTATCTTACTTAGGCTGAAATGCATGGCAGTAACAGCCGGCACAAGTTCTTTCACACAGGGCCGATGGCACGCTGTGGTTTAATTCACCAGGGGAGCACTTAAATTAACAGGAAACAGCTTGACAGGATTGCATTGAATACGTGGTATTCAAATGCTAAAATTCTTACAACTACGAAAAGTAGGTTCAACTTGAATTAGCTAGCAGCATAAGCAACTCTTAATGTAGCACAATGGACTTAAGACGGTAGTTATTAATAACGAATTATTAATGAATTATCAATTTATGAATTTCATGAATTATCACCACACTGCACCTGTTTGTAAGTACAACTGGACATCTACTCCTGTGGTAGACTAGTGGGAATGAACGTTAAGACTTTTGACTAGTCTAAAAATGTTCAAAAATATTTTTGGCTTTGGCCAAATTTATGCTGAAATTAATATTGCACAATTATGAATAATTGCCAACAGTACTCTGCCTCACACGGGGCACCATTATGTTGGGCCTGGATATTAAGGCACTCAATATTGGTGTTTGGCTATCATGAATAATTAATAATTATCAAAAATAATTATTTATTATTAAATAGTTGGATCTGAATTACAAGATCACCTCGGGGCACCACCCTTCTAGGAAGGGAAAAGATAGCCAATCAATTAAATCAGTCTCATAAATCATACTAAATTGTCAATTTCAATTTCTGATTAATAATTATCTTAATAACTATAACCAAAATTACCATTAACAACTAGTTGAAGGAATTTGGGAGTTCTTGGCAGTGTAGAGGTTGGCAGCATTCACTCTTGTACAACATTAAACAGACAACTGGTATGTTTAAAAGGACATTTATTACAAGAATAAATCAAACATACAATCTAACTAAACAGTACTCTAAACAGGTGTGTGTGTGTGTATGTGAGTGTTTGTCAAAATGGCCGCCGCTGTGGGCGTTCCAAAATGGCCGACAATGTGGGTGTGTCAAGATGGCCGACAATGTGGGTGTGTCAAGATGGCCGACAATGTGGGTTTGTCAAGATGGCCGCCGAGGGAACAATGGGGCTGCTCAGACCATGTGCTGGCCAGCAGATGTGTGAAATGTGATAAGGGTTTATATGAGGTGCCAGGTTAGAAAAGAGTGGTTAGTTAGCATGCAAGAGACCCTGAATCTGTGTGTTGCAAAATCTAAATAACGTCAATTCACTATACTAAACAACTCCATAAAAACAAATATCACGTCAAATCAAAGTTCTATGCTTAGCTTAGCTTATCTATGCCCAGGTCATACTACCAGTTGGTGGAAAGTCCATTTCTGGTGTGTTGCTCCTTTAGTTGGCAATTCCTGGTGGAAAGCCAACTGGGAAAAGTTGCAGTCCTTGCTGTGTGTCCTGATGGCAGACGTTGGAGGGAAACCGGCCGCTCCTTGAGTCCTTTGAAGTTGCTTGTTAGCAGGTCGGTGCTAACTAGCCGCGTGGCTCCTGTTGTTTGTGAGTTTAGCCTGCAAACCCTTTGTTCGCTGGCTAAAAGCTGGTGTAGATTCCTCAGCAGGATTTCGCTTCGCTGCTGTATGGAGAACAGGCCTGAAGTAGTGCTCTTTGTTGGCAGACTACCTGGCACCCAGCTGCAGCCGAGCAGCTGGGGGGTCTCCACATGGAGGTGTGGAGTTGAGGAAGGGTAAGAGCGGAAGAGGTAAGAGAGAGAACAAAAGCCAGACAGGGCATTTTATATGACCTGATGACCTCAGAGGTCACATGCCACTGTCAGCCAGTGAACTGCTGAGTCAGTTTTCACACCTGAAGGATTGTGGGAGTTGAAGTTTCCAGTGATTCCCTTTGTCTCCAAGACAAAGACAAAACGTGGTTAACTTGGTTATGCCTGGGGAGCTCCCATAGCTCTCCACCAGGGTCATGTCCCAACATGGGTAAGCAACAAGATGTTGCTTACCCAGAAAGTCTATATGAACACACCTGCCAAGACAATTGAATAAAATCTATAATCTAAAAAAGTTCTATAATCTTGTGTCCAAAACTGTTGCGGGGCTGCCTCAAAGAAAATTTGCAGGGGGCGCTATAGAGCGATTATGCCCCGCCTCCTAATTAATTATAAAGCCGTATTTTAGGGAATGTTGCTCTTAATAACCTCAAGAAGTTTCAGATAGCTCTGACACAGTATATGAAAGCCGCACAGTTTTGCCTTAAAAACGAGCCAAAAAGTCAATGGAGTTACAATTTTGGATCAGAGGCTCAAATTTGATGGAGCGCCACGCCCACACAGTTTCCTCAAGGGCAAATCCTTCTGATACGGTTTAATCAGGATGACCTAATGAACACACCTACCGAGTTTGAAGTCAATCGGATAAAATGCCTAGGAGGAGTTCGTTCAAATATGACCCCTTGTCAACCAGGCCGAATCACCAAAAATGGTGATTTTCATGCATAAATATCTCGCTTCCTGTTAATTGTAACCCATTGCTCCAAGAAACATTTTGTAGGTCTTACCACGGTCTACAATTCAGCAGAGGTTCTATAACTCTGTGTCGAAAACTGTGGGGGGGCTGCCTGAAAGAAAATCTCTAGGGGGCGCTATAGAGCGATTATGCCCCGCCTCCTAATTAATTATGCATCCGAATATTAGAGGATATTGCTCCTAATAACCTCAAGAAGTTTTAGACGGCTCTGAAAAAGTATATTAAAGCCGCACACTTTTGCCTGAAAATGATCCTAAAAGTTCAATGGAGTCTTGGATTTTGGGAAAAAAATCGGGATGCTTGACTTTGATGGGCCACCGTGTCCACATAGTTTCTGGAAAAGTTTTCATTTTTGGAGGGTTTCTTCCCAAAGTTGTTTCCGATAGTTTCACTGAGTTTCAGCCCCGTATGGTCGATATTGTCCGAGCTGGACGTCATCTTGTAAAAATGAAATGTTTCTATCGCCAGTAGGTGGCGCTCTGAAAATCACCAAATGTTGTTATGGAAATGTGTACTACGGCAGACTGGCATTAAATATCAGAGGTTTAGTGACGATTGGAGTATTTTCCGCAAAGTTACAGCACGTCAAATTTTCATGAAAACACGCCACATTTCGTGGCCCCGCCCCTCCCCGACAGTAAATCCAAGGAATATGGCTTGATTCATCGTCAAGGCCTTAAGAACACACACGACAAGTTTCAAACAGATAGGACGAAAGCTGTAGGATGAGTTCGTTCAAATACGAGGTGTGTAAATGTGCACACTTGTGACCAAATATGATTTTTGATGTAAGATGGCGGACTTCCTGTTGGAGTTGGACTATGGCTCCAGGAGGCTTTTTTGTGCGTCTCTGTCTGTTACATACTCCTTTCAAATGTCGTAGACGTGCGTGAAACCGTGTCGAGGGGCTACTCCGAAAAAACGCACATCTAGGTGGCGCTGTTGAGCCCTTTTGTTCCGCCCTTGTGCGAGACCCCCAAAATACGTAATTTTACGCCCGACTTTGGGGGGGTAGGCAAATTTTCGTGAGTTTTCCAGTACTTATAGGCTGTCAAAAAGGCGATTTACTTTTAGGATTCTGAAGAAAGAAAAAAAAAAAAAATAATAATAATAATAATAATAGTAATAGAAAAAAAAATAATAAACATTCGAAAAACAATAGGGCCTTCGCCGCCTTGCGTGCTCGGGCCCTAATAAAAATAATAAACATTCGATAAACAATAGGGCCTTCGCCGCCTTGCGTGCTCGGGCCCTAATAATAAACATTCGAAAAACAATAGGGCCTTCGCCGCCTTGCGTGCTCGGGCCCTAAAAATAATAAACATTCGAAAAACAATAGGGCCTTCGCCGCCTTGCGTGCTCGGGCCCTAAAAATAATAAACATTCGAAAAACAATAGGGCCTTCGCCGCCTTGCGTGCTCGGGCCCTAATAAACATTCGAAAAACAATAGGGCCTTCGCCGCCTTGCGTGCTCGGGCCCTAATAACTAGAAAATTCCCGCGGAAATTTTCGAAGTGCCGAGTGGGCTGTTGCCATTAGCTGCTAATGTTAGCAATTAGCATGACGCGCTAGCCACTAATTGGTTTAGTGTTAGCATGTCTCTTTAGACACTAAACATTAAATACATGCTAATTGTTAGCATGCTAATTGTTAGCATGCTAATGCTAACATGCTAATTGCTAATATGCTATTCGCTAACAGGCTAATGCTGCCACTATTGCAACCACAAATTTCTAGCCACTAAAAATTAGCATTAGCCGCTAATGTTAGCAATTAGCATGACGCGCTAGCCACTTATTATAACATTGGTTTAGTGTTAGCATGTCTTTTAAGCCACTAAAAATTAAGAAGATGCTAATTGCTAACATGCTAATGCTAACATGCTAATTGCTAATATGCTATTCGCTAACATGCTAATCCTGCCACTAATATCTACTTACTAAAAATTTGCATTAGCCGCTGATGTTAGCAATTAGCATGACGCGCTAGCCAATGACAGACACACACCTGTCATTGTTCAACTTGGGTGCCAAAAGCCAAAATGGCCGCCCCACAGACCAGTTACTTCAGTTAGAAGTTTCCCGAGTGGGCTGTTTCCATTAACATTGCCCCAAAATGGCCGCCCTACAGACCAGTTACTTATGTTTTCCCGCCTCATTCTGTGGAGCCCCTGGTTGTCACGGTGACCAGTTTGAATTTCAGTTAGAAAACGGCTAGAGTGAGCAAAAATGCTGAAACCACGGCCTCGAACAGGAAGGCCTTGTGGCCAAACCGTGTGTCCAATCGTTGAACCGACTTCACTTTGGGCATCTCGAGGCTTTCCTGAACGTCTAGATGTGCAGTTTGTGGGTAAAATGAAGAAATGTGAGCTATTTAACGCGATTTAAAAGAAAGGATTGCTTCTGCTTTGCTCCAGAAATTTAACATTGCAGTCTATGGAGTGAGGAAGGGGTTTGCTGGCGCATCTTTGCGTCTCACGCCAAAACTATAAGACTTACAGCTTTAGCAGATGAATTGTGAGCGAGAAGACAAATTTTCCTACGTTTCTATGTATAAACTAGAAAATTCCCGTGGAAATTTTTGAAGTGCCGAGTGGGCTGTTGCCATTAGCTGCTAATGTTAGCAATTAGCATGACGCGCTAGCCACTAACTTTAGCATTAGTTTAGTGTTAGCATGTCTCTTTAGACACTAAAAATTAAATACATGCTAATTGTTAGCATGCAAATGCTAACCTGCTAATTGCTAATATGCTATTCGCCAACATGCTAATGCTGCCACTAATGCTACCACCAATTTCTAGCCACTAAAAATTAGCATTAGCCGCTAATGTTAGCAATTAGCATGACGCGCTAGCCACTAATTTTAGCATTGGTTTAGTGTTAGCATGACTTTTAAGCCACTAAAAATTAAGTAGATGCTAATTGCTAACATGCTAATGCTAACATGCTAATTGCTAATATGCTATTCGCTAACATGCTAATGCTGCCACTAATGCTACCACCAATTTCTAGCTACTAAAAATTAGCATTAGCCGCTAATGTTAGCAATTAGCATGACGCGCTAGCCAATGACAGACAGACACCTGTCATTGTTCAACTTGGGTGCCAAAAGCCAAAATGGCCGCCCCACAGACCAGTTACTTCAGTTAGAAGTTTCCAGTGGGCTGTTTCCATTAACATTGCCCCAAAATGGCCGCCCTACAGACCAGTTACTTATGTTTTCCCGCCTCTTTCTGTGGAGCCCCTGGTTGCCACGGTTACCAGTTTGAATATCAGTTAGAAAAGGACTAGAGTGGGCGAAAATGCTGAAACCACGGCCTCGAACAGGAAGGCCTTGTGGCCAAACCGTGTGTCCAATCGTTGAACCGACTTCACTTTGGGCATCTTGAGGCTTTCCTGAACGTCTAGATATGCAGTTTGTGGGTAAAATGTAGAAATGTGAGCTATTTAAAGCGATTTAAAACAAAGGATTGCTTCTGCTTTGCTCCACAAATTTAACATTGCAGTCTATGGAGCGAGGAAGGGGTTTGCTGGCGCAGCTGTGCGTCTCACGCCAAAACTATAAGACTAACAGCTTTAGCGGACAAATTGTGAGCGAGAAGACAAATTTTCCTACGTTTCTATGTATAAATTATGTCTGTGGTGTGAAATTTGTGGCCACGGGAGCAGTTTCTATTTTATTTTTTGCCTAATTTTCTTCTCTCTTCTCACTCTGGCAGTTGGTGTCTCACCCTCTGGCGCGAACATTCCGCGCAATACACACCCATTATAAACCCCCGAAATCTGAGTAAAACCCTTCACCGCTTTGAGGCTTCATGGTTTAAAAACGGTAAAAGGTGTCGATAAGTGAAGGGAATCTCTGAAGATAAGACAAGAGTGCCTACATTTTACAGTTTCAATGAAGTCTCTGGGTGAAAGTATGCCAGAGCAGTTGATTGTTGAAAATGCCTGTTGATCTTTCTTTTTTTTTCGGGGACTCCCATTCATTTGAATGGGAAATTTTTCGCCGTTTTTCGCGAATAAATTCGCGAATAAATTCGCGAAAAACTCACCAATCGCTTATTCAAGTAATAGCCCGGGATTCGGGATCAAAACACACGTTTCGATATATCATGTGTTGGGGTCCTCTGGCCGGTTCGGGCCGCATTAATCGGCGAAAAAGGGCGGAAAAGGAATAATAACTAGAAAATTCCCGCGGAAATTTTTGAAGTGCCGAGTGGGCTGTTGCCATTAGCTGCTAATGTTAGCAATTAGCATGACGCGCTAGCCACTAACTTTAGCATTAGTTTAGTGTTGGCATGTCTCTTTAGACACTAAAAATGAAATACATGCTAATTGTTAGCATGCTAATGCTAACATGCTAATTGCTAATATGCTATTCGCCAACATGCTAATGCTGCCACTAATGCAACCACCAATTACTAGCCACTAAAAATTTGCATTAGCCGCTAATGTTAGCAATTAGCATGATGCGCTAGCCACTAATTTTAGCATTGGTTTAGTGTTAGCATGTCTTTTTAGACACTAAAAATTAAATACATGCTAATTGTTAGCATGCTAATGCTAACATGCTAATTGCTAATATGCTATTCGCTAACATGCTAATGCTGCCACTAATGCTACCACCAATTTCTACCACTAAAAATTAGCATTAGCCGCTAATGTTAGCAATTAGCATGATGCGTTAGCCAATTATTTTAACATTGGTTTAGTGTTAGCATGACCTTTAAGCCACTAAAAATTAAGTAGATGCTAATTGCTAACATGCTAATGCTAACATGCTAATTGCTAATATGCTATTCGCTAACATGCTAATGCTGCCACTAATGCTACCACCAATTTCTAGCTACTAAAAATTAGCATTAGCCGCTAATGTTAGCAATTAGCATGACGCGCTAGCCAATGACAGACAGACACCTGTCATTGTTCAACTTGGGTGCCAAAAGCCAAAATGGCCGCCCCACAGACCAGTTACTCCAGTTAGAAGTTTTCCGAGTGGGCTGTTCCCATTAACATTGCCCCAAAATGGCCGCCCTACAGACCAGTTACTTATGTTTTCCCGCCTCTTTCTGTGGAGCCCCTGGTTGCCACGGTTACCAGTTTGAATATCAGTTAGAAAAGGACTAGAGTGGGCGAAAATGCTGAAACCACGGCCTCGAAACAGGAAGGCCTTGTGGCCAAACCGTGTGTCCAATCGTTGAACCGACTTCACTTTGGGCATCTTGAGGCTTTCCTGAACGTCTAGATATGCAGTTTGTGGGTAAAATGTAGAAATGTGAGCTATTTAAAGCGATTTAAAACAAAGGATTGCTTCTGCTTTGCTCCACAAATTTAACATTGCAGTCTATGGAGCGAGGAAGGGGTTTGCTGGCGCAGCTTTGCGCCTCACGCCAAAACTATAAGACTTACAGCTTTAGCAGACAAATTGTGAGCGAGAAGACAAATTTTCCTACGTTTCTATGTATAAATTATGTCTGTGGTGTGAAATTTGTGGCCACGGGAGCAGTTTCTGTTTTATTTTTTGCCTAATTTTCTTCTCTCTTCTCACTCTAGCTGTCCCTCTAGCGCGAACATTCCGTGCAATACACACCCATTATAAACCCCGAAATTTGAGTAAAACCCTTCACCGCTTTGAGGCTTCATGGTTTAAAAACGGTAAAAGGTGTCGATAAGTGAAGGGAATCTCTGAAGAGAAGACAAGAGTGCCTACATTTTACAGTTTCAATGAAGTCTCTGGGTGAAAGTATGCCAGAGCAGTTGATTGTTGAAAATGCCTGTTGATCTTTCTTTTTTTTTCGGGGACTCCCATTCATTTGAATGGGAAATTCTTTCGCCGCTTTTCGCGAATAAATTCGCGAATAAATTCGCGAAAAACTCACCAATCGCTTATTCAAGTAATAGCCCGGGATTCGGGATCAAAACACACGTTTCGATATATCATGTGTTGGGGTCCTCTGGCCGGTTCGGGCCGCATTAATCGGCGAAAAAGGGCGGAAAAGGAATAATAATAAGTAAAAATAAAACTGCAAAGAAACACGCAGAAGATCAAGAGTGGCCTCGTGCCTATGGCACGAGGCCCCTCCTCCCTATGGGAGGAGGGGCCTCTTGACATAGGCACTCGGCACTAATTATGTCTGTGGTGTGAAATTTGTGGCCACGGGAGCAGTTTCTATTTTATTTTTAGCCTAATGTTCTTCTCTCCTCTCCACTCTAGCTGATGATGTCATCCACTCACCGATCGCTTATACAAGTAATAGCACGGGATTCGGGATCAAAACACACGTTTCGATATATCATGTGTTGGGGTCCTCTCGCCGGTTCGGGCCGCATTAATCGGCGAAAAAGGGCGGAAAATGAAAAATAAAAAAACTGCAAAGAAACACGCAGAAGATCAAGAGGGGCCTCGTGTCATAGGCACTCGGCACTAATAACAAATAAAATATGTCTAAATCATGTTAATATACAAAGCAATACAAAAGTATATAGGCCTAGACCAAATTAGTCGAGAAAAAGGTGAATCTCCTGTGCGGCCCTCTCTCCAGTCTCCCTCTGGTGCCCCCCTTCCCCACCTCCCAGTGGTTTGTTCGATTATGCTTCAATGTCAAATTTGGCAGACACCGACCCTAGACATGGCCTCGAAAAGGCACCAAGAGCTGGGGGCGGAAAAAAGGAAGAAGAAGAGACAGCGGGATAATGCTTGCGCGTTGCTTGCAGGTAAGACAATGTTTTAAATAAAAATGTTAGTTTGTAGCCCTTGCGTGTATGCATGTCTATGCTTATGCTAGGTAATACTACTACCGTCAATAAACTTTATAACGTAAATAAGCTCCTAGCCATGTTCATGTTCAAGTGTTACGTTGCAAATTATTGATGCTGGCTAGCTAGTTATTTTACATTGTGGATATGGATTATGGATTATGGGTTATTGAATGCAATTCAACACTCGGCTGTTTTCGGTTAACGTTAGGAATCGGAGCATAAGACTAGCAATCCTTCCTCGGGTTGCTAGCTAGCAATGCTATGTTTGATTATGCTTAAACTGGGCTTGCTATTTCTTTTAGCCATCAGAGATTTAGTCAGGTAAGTAACATTAGCCTATTAGCGTATGCTTTGCATTTCAGGACGCTTTTTTGGCATTTGTTATCAATTATGATCAAACGATGTGTAGTGAAAAGGTAACGCTACAAGTGACACTTTCACAACGTAATGAAATGATGAGTGGGAAACGGCTCTTGTTAAGGTAAACTTCAGAAAAACCCTGCAACTGAACGTGATGTGATTTTGCCAACTTAGACCGTCTTAGATAAGTTTCGTTGTTCTATGCAGTCATTTTCAAGAGGTTCATAGGCCAAGGGCGACATCTGTTGGTGCAACTGCAATTAGAAAAAAAAACACAATCTTAGTGTTTGTATATTTTAATATTCACAGAGTTGTCAAATTATGTACAGATTTATTATATTCTGCCTCATCAGGCCTCTTTTAAAGGTAAAATAGAGTATTGAAGTTTAAATGTTCCAGTGACACATAGGCCTATATAAAAGACTAATGTGTGCAATATTTTTGTATGTTGGTTCAATCAAAAATGGGGGGCACCACCAAGCATTTGTGCTTAGGGCACCCAAATGGCTAGCGCCGGCCCTGACAGCACTATAAACCCCTCGTGGTTTTTGATAGAGAGTTGCGGTCAATTCGGGATTTGGATAGCGTTTATATAATTTGGAGATAGTTTGGAGAGTTTAGAGTGAGAGATATGGTTTGAAGATTTAGGGGCGTGAGGAGAGAAAGATAGGAGCCAGCGCTTTCACTTTCCTCTGCCTGTTTAAACCCATGCCATTTTCCTAAAGTGACAGAAAAACATTATACAAGCTGCCATATCATATGATACTACAATTTCGGGAAAAGTTACACACACAGAATATATTCAAAAAAATATATTATCATACAAATGTGATAATTTAAGTAGAGAAATTATTTGGTCATACTTTTTTTTTTTTTTGTAATTTGTAGTCATTCCCAAGAACCATTACAGACACAAAAAATCAATCACACATTATGTGGTTAAGAGCTACAGTTGCCTG
Source organism: Planiliza haematocheilus (assembly GCA_005024645.1). Taxonomy (NCBI): domain Eukaryota; kingdom Metazoa; phylum Chordata; class Actinopteri; order Mugiliformes; family Mugilidae; genus Planiliza; species Planiliza haematocheilus. Next base: position 20,184 of record SRSE01000077.1, read on the forward strand.
TGATTATACATCTGGCCAGTAGGTGGTGTAGAAACTCAATGTCCTCACTGTTTCGTGTGTTTTTAATTTGAAACTTTAATGAACTCTCAGTGATATTGTCACAGGTAACTTTGTGCATTCACTCAGCTAATGCCGTAGCAACTAACACCGACCGTAAACACAGCATGACTTCCTCAGTCTCTTAAAGGGATACTACCCAATTCTAACAACACTACATCCCTCCTTTTCTTTCAAATGAAATGTCCTTCTTGGGTTTAGCTTTACTTGATCCTACAGGACTTGGATTAACAAACATAAAAGGTTTTTCAAAATGAAAGTAGCCACGATTCAGTCCTGTGTCATTCATTCAGAGTCAGATATATAACGTTAAACAAATAACTGAGAATAATAGCTCTAAGCAACTCTGAACCCATGTTACAGTACAGTTGTTGTATCAGCAACATAAACATAACTGTGATGAGTGGCTGTAGTGGGAACATGTCTCATCACTCTTCATGGCCTTTGCTACAGTTCAGTCACAAGTCTTTGAGGAGGTCGCCTGTTTGCCCTCACAGGGTATCTCCTCCTGGCTTCAGGATTAACCTGTTCAGGATTACCTGTGTTTCCGCTAACACTGTCATCATCACTGTTGTCGTCGTCTTCTGTTGTGAATGGGACTTCCGGATTGTGTTTCAGAAGTTTGAAGTGTGATCTGTGCCTTGTGATTTTGCGTTGATGTCTCTGTGCAGTGACCATTGTTCCTTTCACCGTGACGACTTTGTATGGGTTAGGGTTGAATGGTGTTACAAGTTTTCCTGTTTTCCTCTGTTGTATTAGGACAACATCACCCTCCCTGAGTTCAGAGTGTGATGCGTTCCTCCTTTTGTCTGCATAATGTGTCATCCTGTCTTTTCTTAATCTTTCTGTTAGACGGAGAGCTTCATCATCGGGGGGATGAGAGATGGATGGTAGCTTTATTGCCATGGGTCGACCGTAAAATACTTCAGCTGGAGGCCGGTTGGTGGTGTGATGAGGGGTTGCACGGTAGTTCCTGAGGAACTTGTACAGCTCTTGCTTCCACGGCTTGCCTTCCAGCGGAGCTAAGATAAGATAAGATAAGATAAGGTTTATTTGTCACATGCACAGTTATACATATATTGTTGTACCTGCATGTATTGTTGTACCTGCAGCCAGTAGTAAAAAAAATAAATAAAACTACAGTAAACAGTACTACAGTAAACAGTAGTAGGTAAACAGTATAAGTGTAATATACACCGATAGAGAAAGAGATAAAAATATAAAATATAGAGTAAAAAAATAAAAAAAATAAAAATATAGGCTGAATAAAAATACAGCCTGATAAACAGAGGGGGTGTAGTTGAATATGTACATCAATTGACAGTATTTAGCAGCTGCATGATGTTTAAGTCCAGTTAAGGCTCAGAGTTGAGCAGGCGGATGACATGCGGATAGAAACTCTTCTTCAGCCTCTTTGTCCTTCAGCCTCTTTGTCCTCAGGCATCGGAAACGCCAGCCTGATGGCAGTAGAGAGAAGAGAGAGTGTCCGGGGTGACTGGGCTCTTTCAGGATCTTCTTGGCCTTTAACCTGCAACGTTTGGTGTAAATGTCCTGCAGGTTGGGTTCTGATGGTCCGCTCCGCTGAACGGACCACCCTCTTGAGGGCCAGGAAGTCCTGCCTGGTGCAGTTTCCCATCCAGGTGGTGATGCTCCCACACAAGATGCTCTCGATGGTGCAGCTGTGTGTATTGCTTTGGTCAGAGTCCTGTTGAATCTTTCGACTTCAGCATTGGCCTGTGGCCAGTAGGGGGTGATCTTTCTGTGGTGGAAACCGAGGTACCCTGCAAAATCTGAAAAGTCGTTGCTTGAAAATGGAGGGCCATTATCACTTTTCACCACTTCTGGTATGCCCACCGTTGAAGAGATTTTGTCCATGATAGGGATGAGTTTGCATGCTGATGTGGAGTGCATAATCTCGACAAAGGGAAATCTTGAGTATTCATCCAGGATGACCAACAGGTAGTCACCTGAAGGGAAGGGTCCACAGAAGTCCACTGAAACAGTTTTCCAGGGTCCTTGTGGGAGTTCTGACATTTGTAGTGGCTGATGCGCAGTTTTGGGTGTGGACGATTGACAAGGAAGACAGCGGGAAATCAATTCTTCGGCTTGTTTGTCTATTCCCGGAAACCAGACTTTCTTTCGGAGCAGCTGCTTAGTTTTGACGATGCCTTGATGCCCTTCATGAGCAAGTGCAAGTGCTCTGGCTTATAGGGTCTGAGGCATAACAAGTCTGTTGCCTCTGAGAACGAGGCTGCCTTCTTCCAGAGTTGTAAGCTCCTCTCTGATGTTGTAAAACGTTCTCAGGGTTGACAGATCCAGTTGTGTGACATTGTTATGCAGGCTGTTCCAGTTGCCAGAGTGAATCACTTTGACAAGATGTTGTAGCACTGGATCTCCTAAAGTCTCTCTCTTTACTTCTTCAAGAGTTATTGCTTTGGGTACTGCATGTGCTGCAATGAAGGAGACATGCATTTCTGTGTCAACATCATCTGTGATACTGGGTGTGTGAAGCGTTTGTGGATGGCGAGACATGTAGTCTGCTGGGTTCGATTTTCCAGCTTTGTGGACCACCTTGAACTTGTAAGGTTGCAGTCTGAGGGCCCACCTTTCTATCCGTGCCGGAGGCTTGGACTTTGGGTTGTTGAAGATGAGTTCTAGTGGTTTGTGGTCCGTGATCATGGTGAATTCCGCCCCATATAGATACAGATGAAAGTCCTCACAACTCCAAACGATAGCCAGCGCCTCTCGTTCCGTTTGGGAGTATCGCTGTTCTACTGGGGTCAGAGCCCTGCTTGCATAAGCTAAAATGTATGTCTTGTTTTCCACTTTATCGGTCTGCGCCAGGATGGCACCGAGACCAACTGGACTCGCGTCCACGATGACATTTGTCTTCCTCTCAGGGTGAAAGTAGCTCATGACTGGATTACTGACCAGCCTGTCTTTCAGTTGAGGGCCTCTGTGTGTTCTGCTTTCCATGACCACTCTGTATCTTTCTTTGTGAGCTCGCGTAGTGGCTGGGTGATTGAGGAGAAGTCCGGGATGAAGCAAGCGCTGTAGTTGGCCATCCCCAGTAGGCTGCGGACTTCACTTGGATTCTGTGGGGATGACATGTGTGTAATGGCTTGTATTTTCTTAGGGTCAGCTGAGATACCGTCCTTGGAGAAGACGTAACCATAGAACTCCAGAGATGTTTTGTGGAACTCACATTTGTCCCTGTTGATTGTGAGATTATTGTCGTGGAGTCGTTTGAAAACCTCTTCCAGGGAACGGTCATGCTCTGCAGGGGTGGTACCAAAAATTATGATGTCATCACTGAAGTTCCTGACTCCCTGTATGCCGTGGAGCACATTTTGGATTGCGTGTTGGAAAACCTCTGCTGCGGAAGAAATTCCAAAAATGAGTCGTGTGTATCGTCTCAGTCCAATATATGCACTCTAAAAAGTAATACTGCATATTACTTAATTCAATTGGTGCAACATTTTTACACTCAAAGATATTGAATAGATTTGAAAGCTCTCAAATCAGTTAAATCAAAACATGAATCATGAGTAAATCTGAGTAATATTTTCAAGTATGTCTGAATGAATTGACTTGGCTCAAATACCACATAAATTAAGTAAATGTAACTGAAATGCTGTGTTAATCATATGAAAAAACCTGAGTAAAAACACTAAAAAAAACTCAGTAAATATAATTGAAAACATTTATAGGAGATACTTGCAAATTTGCCAATGACTTACTAAAAAAAAATGTGTTGTACTGACTGATTTTTTTAGTTTTTATTTTTATTTGAGGATATTCAGTAGCTACTATAAATGAATATGACCAAGACTTCACAAACCAGGAAAAGTTTATTTTAAAACAATTTTCCCACAGAAAGTTACATTTTTTCCCCCAACTTCTGCACATACTAGCAGCAACCAAAATCCTCTGATTTGTGAGCTCTATACAATTCAATTCAATTCAATTCAGCTTTATTTATATAGCGTCAAAAACAATACAAATCGTCTCAAGACGCTTTACAAGACCCGGCCTAAAACCCCCAGAGCAAGCCCGCAGGCGACGGTGGCAAGGAAAAACTCCCTTTTAACAGGAAGAAACCTTGAGCAGAACCCAGCTCATATGGAGGGACCCTTCTGCCTAAGGCCAGCCAGGTACAGACAGAGAAAGAGAACAGCAAGATAAACATACATCTGTCATAGATACACACATCTGACTAAAGCATACAGGTGGGATGCTATGGTACAAACTAATGATGTTAATGACGGTTAGAAAATGTAAGGGGAATCATCAGCAGGTTGGAGAATCGTTCATTCTGGTAGGAGTGGATAACAGCAGGATTCCATGGAGACTGGGCAGAATGATGAGACCACGACAACAGATGTAGTATGGAGCTCCACAGGAAACTCTCAACTCCAGGCCAGAGATACTCGGAAAAAGGGAGAGCAGCAGTAAACATTCTACATAGTAATAGCACAGAATGTCATGACTAGTAACAGATAGGAATTTAGAGGGAGGAGCTCTGTGCCAGAGAAAAGAAAGTGGAGGACACGAGAGAGGAGAGAGAAGAAAGAAGGAGAACATGTGTTTGGTGCATTGTCCCCCAGCAGCCTAAGCCTATAGCAGCATAACTAAGGGATGGTTTAGTCCAGCCCTAACTATAAGCTTGATCAAAAAGGAAAGTCTTAAGCCTGACTTTAAAAATAGAGAGAGTGTCTGCTTCCCGAACCCAAACTGGGAGCTGGTTCCACAGGAGAGGAGCCTGATAGCTGAAAGCTCTACCTCCCATTCTACTTTTTAAAATTCTAGGAACCACAAGTAGGCCTGCACTTTCAGACCGAAGTGATCTGTTGGGATAATATGGTACAATGAGGTCTTTAAGATATGATGGAGCTAGGCCTTTAAGGGCCTTGTATGTAAGGAGGAGGATTTTAAATTCTATTCTAGACTTTAAGGGGAGCCAGTGAAGAGAAGCTAAAACTGGAGTAATATGATCTCTCTTGCCAATTCCTGTCAATGCTCTTGCTGCAGCATTTTGAATCAGTTGGAGGCTTTTTAAAGAGTTATTTGGACAGCCAGACAGTAATGAATTACAATAATCCAGTCTGGAAGACACAAATGCATGAACTAGTTTCTCAGCATCACTCTGAGACAGGATGTTCCTAATACAAGTGTGCACGCAAGGCACTCCAAGTTTTAAAGGAACATGGACAGTTCAAATGAATACAAGGCAGATAATGTCCACGACCAAAATGTCCATGTTTCAGTCGATAGTGCTTAAGAAGTCCCCCCTTCGATGATGCCACAAATGTGCAGAGCTTGCAGTGCCATTCCATACACTGTTACCTTACTGTGGGTTTATAGGAAGCATCAGCAGCTCACACGCCAAAGATCATGCAATAAGGTGGTCGTGGTGATCTGGGTCAAGTGTGGCCTTCTGCTGTTCGTCCTCCCTCTATCTTTCTCCTTGATACGTGCACTTCTATGGCTCCCACGCCGATTCTGTAACATAAGCAAAAAGAAAAAATGTGACCACAATAAAAATCTCTGTTACCTGCTAAAGCAAGTATATCTTCCCACAAAATTTATAATAAATATTCGTTGTGCTTTGCTACTATTAAATCCAAACAACTTACCTCTCCACTCACTCTTCCTCAGCGTTTGCTTCCCATGCTGAAAAGCAGATTTTGAAAATAATGCATGAAAAACACTTTAACTAACCACCTAACTAACCACCAAACATACAAGCCACTATGAACTGCCACTGTGAACTTTTAAAAAAGCCTACTACACACACACTGGCTACAGTGAGTGAGACAGACAAGAGACCTGCACTGAAAATTAATATAAGACAGAGCCCAGCCTGAGACGTTAACATTTGAGACAACTATGATACACAAACACAGGCACAGCACAACTTACTTTTTCCTTAGTCATGTTTAGTCATGTTTAATCTTAATTACTTATAGCTTAATTTTTATAATATCATTTACACCATAGAAACAATTTTCCCCTTCCATTTTTGACTTTTAAGCATATGAAATTAAAAACAGAGAAAAGGAGATAAGAGCGGAGACGGCATGGGAAGGAGGCGTCCACAGTTATACATGGACCACATTTCGGATAACGTAGTTTACGGCTATAAACTCAACAAAAACCCGTGCACACCGCTTCGGCCAAGACCACCTCGCCGTGGTGAACCAGGTCGACGGTTAGAGCAGCTCAAAAGACAGCCAAATCGCAGATATCTGAAGCAGACCGACACTCACTTCCAGCCGAACTCGAAAAAAATATGCAGCGCGTGCAACAACAGTGCATTCTGAGCTTGAAAACCCGCTATTTTCGGTGCTGGTTAACACGGCACGCAACCGTAGAGAGAGAGGAGGAGGTTAAAAAAAGCGGTGGTGACCGGGGGCTTGTTCTGCCATAACCCGTGGGTCGGGCCGAGTTGGTCCGGCGCCAGAATTAACGTTCACGCGGTCTGAAACCGAACTACAAAGCTAGTCTGAATATGGCTAACTTAGCACGGACAAAAGTTTTACATTTTATTGCCAAAACTGTCTCCACCTTAAAATATGCCACAACATGCTCGACACAATGTTCACAGTGTTTCAAATAAGTCAAGCCATTAAAATAACGTTAGCTAACAAGGCCAATTAGCTTTGGTGAGGAATGGCTTCTTCGCGATAGTAATGTTTGTAACGTTAAATTGATATTTAATGCAAAGGAATGTTATCATAAAAAATAAATTCATTCAAAATCAGCTACTTACGGTCAGGTCAAGTTGATATTCAAGTCAATCCGCTGTGCCCGCCAGCACGTCGGCCACATGCTCTTCCATGCCTGCGTCCATCTTTTTCAGATCTGTCCCAACCGTCAGCAGCGTTGCCAGGTGGGAAATGTAGGATTATCGTACCAGAGGCATAAAATTATCGTATTTTGAGGGAAATTATCGTACACCTTTTATAACCAAAATAACAAGCCTATTGATGCACTATAGTCAAATATGCTGATGCACTATAGTCAGTCTAGTGTATAATAGCGTCCTATGGGCACTCACGGCTTTGTAACGTCAGTACCCCCAGTACATCATTGAGTTGACTTGTTTGATAACTACACGTACTTAATCTTGTTGAAAACATACATTTATTATTACAAATATTTAAATAATATAATCTGTGAGTCAAATATGAATTTATTTTAAAGACATAAACTTAATTTTAGTATGGATATTTCACACAAAGATTCCTGTTGGATTTTTACTAATGAATTTTGATGTAGTCAAATCAAATACCCATCATGATGACATTCAGCATTTTTATTAAGCATGCCTACCTATATATTAATGTTACATTTACTGGGCTCTTGAATTATTTATTACAGTGTGTTGAGAATGTAGTGATGTATCTGGATTCAGGTGCTAGTTCTAGTTGGTGATATCCTGCGTTGAGGTCCAGTTTTGAGAACATGGTCGCACCGTTGAGATCATGCCCGATGTCATCCACAGTAGGTGATATGTGTCTCTCTCTTTGCACCGCTGTATTAGGCAGGCGCATGTCTATGCAGAGGCGTATTTTCTCTGGGTTTTTTGGTTTTGGTGATGTCACAATGGGTGACACCCATGGTGTTGGACCCTCTACTTTTTCATTAATGCCTTGGTCTTCCAAGCATTGTAGCTCCTCCTCTACTTTCTTCCTCATGTGAAAGGGAATGTGACGGTGGGGCTGGACAATTGGACGCACACTTTGGTCAATGTGCAGTTTGACTTGGAAGTTTTTCAGCTTCCCTATGCCTGAGGTGATACTTGGATATTGCAGGAGCAGATGGTCTGCTTTAGACAGGTTCTGTGGTATTGGCTGAGTGCAGTGTACCACATGTATGAGTCCCAGTGCAGTTGCAGTGTCATGGCCCAGCAGTGAGCCGTAATTTCCTTCAATGATGTAGAATGCTGCCTGAGCTGCTCGTCCATTTGCAGAGACTGTTGCGGTGGCTTTGCCATGGAGGGAGAGAGGAGTTTTTGCACCATAAGGGTAAATTCTTTTGCTTGACTGTTCAAGTTTGAGTTTGGTTTTCAATATGCTGTAGGCTTTCCCATCCAGGAGGTTAGCTGAGGCTCCTGAATCAACAAGGACATCAATGCTTTCACCAGCTATTGTGACTGACCTCACTGGCGGTTCTCTGCATCTTTTGTGATGAAGACGTACTCCTCATCTGTGCTTGAGCCAGCAGCAGCTAGATGACTGATGAGGGTGGTTTCGGCATCGTTAGTAAGAATGGGTTTAATTTGTCTGTGTCGGGTAGGCCATGTCATCTTTTGTGTGTTCTGTGTCGGTTTCATTTTCTGTCCATGTTGATTTTGTTTTACCTTTTTGTCAGGATCAGATAGACAGCAGCGGGCGTAGTGGTTGAATTTCCCACATGCTCGACACTGGACGCCTTTCGCTGGGTATGCCGACTGACCACCCTGATGAGGAAACGTACCTCCACAATTCCTGCATGTCATCTTTGGCTGATTTCGTTGTTCCGTGTTCGCCGTTTGGGGCCCAGAAGTGATCCATCCTTTGTGTCTTGTGTTGGACATGGCTGCAATTTGTCCCTTTTCATGTTTGTTTTCAATGCCAGAGGCCAGAAGTTCTGAGGTTTCAAAAGCTCTGGCAAGATCCAGAAGTCCTTTAAGAGTCATGTCTGGGTCCCTCAGTGCCCTTTTCCTGAGACGTGATGATGTTCAGCTGAGTATTATCTGAGACTTTATTTCTTTGTCCACATTAGTGAATTCACAATTCTGAGCTAACTGTCTCAGTCTGGTATGAAATGCATCAACAGTTTCATCTGGGTTTTGTTTCGATTGTCGAAATATGTAGATTTCATATTCTATATTGTGACTTGGACTGAAGTATTCGGTGAGTAACTGTACTGCCCTATCAAAATCATCTGGTTGTCCTTTTTCAGGAAAAGTCTCAAAGATATCCTGCACTTGTTCTCCAGCATAATACAGAAGCATTGCCCTTTTTCTTGTTCTATCAGTTATGGCAGCTGCAGTAAGAAATGTTTCAAATTTCTTCATCCACTTTTTCCATTTTGGAGGAAGGGAGGCTGGTTCTGCATTTACGTCAAAGAGGGGGAATGAGGGTAATTCAGCGACGCCAGCCATTGTTGTTGTAGTTTTGTTTCACTGTCGTATTTATTTATTTCGTCTCGGAGCGCTACTGTCCCGTTATGTCCATGTGTGTCTTGTTGCTAGGCTTTTGTTTTGTTTTTAGCATTAGCGCGTCTCTCTTGACTGTGGTGCTGAGTGATGCTTACTAACGGAGCTGTCAAGATAGGAGTTTAGACCGTAAGATATCTCTGCTCCGGATGTCTTTCTGGGTTTATTTATTTATTGTCCACTCGGCCGTTTACTCACGAGTCCGTTAGCCACACCGTGGCTCTCCTGTACTTCAGCAGGCAAAGCGGTCGTGTGCAGGTACTAACTCTGTTGCGTGGTTTCGTTCACAACAATTGCGCAGCATCCTCGTCGCCATTGTAGAAACTCAATGTCCTCACTGTTTCGTGTGTTTTTAACTTGAAACTTTAATGAACTCTCAGTGATATTGTCACAGGTAACTTCGTGCATTCACTCAGCTAATGCCGTAGCAACTAACACCGACCGTAAACACAGCATGACTTCCTCAGTCTCTTAAAGGGATACTACCCAATTCTAACAACACTACAGGTGGTTTCGTGCACACATGAAAGTTCGAGAGATGAACCCTTTCTTGAAACAATTAGCTCAAGATGTTCGATGCCTCATGAGGCTTCATCTCACCATCACTAGCCATCAGCTCTGGCCACAGTGGCCATCGTGGCCTACATTGAGTGGCTGATGAATTTGAAAAAGTGGATAGCTGGTTGACTGTTGAAAGTCCGCTGTTGCAAGATTTAACTTTACAAATTCAGATGAACTGGATATTGTGATATCCGTCCTGTTTTGACAAGAACACTATTGTTGGGTGATAGGTGATTGATTGACATTGATAATATATCATAAGAATATTCATTTATTTTTATTAAATCTGTGACCTTAAACAACAACTCACTTAAAAATATCGAAAACTTAACTTTATGGGTGGGATGAGTCCAGTCTCACATTATGTGGCCCAGAGGTAATTTGATATGTGGGCCGAATTACTACACTACACAAGTGGCCCACATTTTCCTGTCACAGTGCCGTGTTTTCTGCATCTGGGCCATGTCCGGTTCACATGCCTGATGCCAGCTGACTGAATGCCACCTGTCGCCATCTTCCATAACACACAGCTTCAGGGGCATTTGAAGCCCCACAGGGTCTGTGGTCCTCAGTCAGCAGCTTTATAGTTGACACGAGGAGGCACACAGCCTATTACCTGATGGCTGTTTCTAGGTCACTGTTAATCTCTTTACAAGCTTCTTTCCTCGTCATTAGCCATTTTACCCACTCCTTTACCGGCTGCTGTCATGATGAAACCTGTCTATGAACTCACATCAGAGTTTGGAACTAGATTTAGCACAGGGAATATATTTGTGTCTTTAATGTTTTTTTGTTTTGTTTTTTACAAGTGAAACAAAGATTTGCTAAGCAGAGAAAGATAAAGCTGGATGGAGAGTAAATAATATGCATTTCTTTATACCCAAAGTCCTCTGTGTTGGGCATGTCAGAATGGATTTACCAGTTCTACAGCAACTGATGGTTTGTCTTGAGGAGTACGAGCAGGGGAAATAACCTGGTGATGACTACTGAACTGAACATCAAATGAAGCTTCTTCAAAATAACAAGACAGAAATCCAGAAGCAACAAGATACTTGACACAAGGTATATGCATGGATGGCAAACTGTAGCCTGAAACCAAATTCTTTTATTGCTTTCAGACAACCAAATACCACGCTCATTAAAAATTGAAATGTGAAAATTTTCTAGATGTTTAATTAAACTAATCCATGGGCCTTTTTGTGTGTGGTTTTCATGTTCTCCCTGTGTGCGTGGATTCTCTCCAGGTACTCCAACTTCCTCCCACTGTCCAAAGACATTCTCGTTAGTTTTATTGATGATTCTTAATTGGCTGTAGGTGTGCATGTCTCTCTGTGTTAGCCCTGCGATAGACTGAGGACCTGTCCAGACCCTGCCTCTCGTCTGAATACAGATGGGATAGGCTACAGAAGATGAATGAATGAATGTTATTAACCTGACATTAATATGGCATGGTGTTGCCCTCAGGCAACGCACCACTTTTTTGGTCATTACAGTGGCCCTTTAAACTTTATTTCATTTTTAAAAAAATACAATGTCACATGACATGTATCTGTCCAACAAAATCATGAGCAGAAGTGGACTTGGCCTTTGTCCAGGGGGCGGGTCAAGTCTTTCAGGAAGCGAAGCCGCATGGTGCGCTGCACCCACAAGAGGTAAGATAAAAATGCTTTTTTAACTTATTTTATATGAAATAATTTAATAAACAAAAATGTATGTATGTGCATGAACATATAAATAACAATATTTAGTTGTTTTAATACAAAATGAGTTTTTATTTATTTACCAAAACAGACTTTTTTTGTACGTTGCCTGAGGGCAACATTGTGCAGTTAGGTCACTTTGCTAAAGACAATAATGATAAAGCAGTGCTTCTCAACTCTGGTCTTTGGGACCACATATTCTGCAAAATACTGACACAAATAATTAAATTCTTATGAAACAGTGGCAGAATGTTATAACTATATCGATAAGGTGTAGAACAGGTAAAAATGGACCCCACCAGAGTTGAGAACCACTGGAATTTTAGTACCATGATTGTTCATTAAGTGATTGTGACAATAGTGCAGAAAAACTATGCATGCAATAAGAATTTGTATAAACTTACAGGAAATGGATGCGAGAACTTTTTATGGGAGGATTGAGCATGAAGTTACAGCTAGGGCCATTCCTTCAGATGACTCCAGAAACAGGTTTGAGAATCATTTAGCAGGTCAAGGGTCAGGGGTCAGTCAGTCAGTGATGTGTACAGTATGCGTATACAGGAAGGTGCGTGTCTGCTTTATGGATTTGTGTGTGTGTTCATGTGTGTGCGTGCGTGTGTGTACAGAGGGGGCACGTTATAATGCATTTCAGTATGTGTGTGTGTGTGTGTGTGTGCGTGCATGAATGCGTGTCACTATGTGTTCTTCTGTTTGGGGAAAGGGGTGTCTGTCAAGTGCATGAAATCAGCTATTTTCTAATTACGTGCTTTTCGTTGTTGCTCAAAAGGGGAAGACCTTGATACTGTGCCAGAGCCTGCGATTGAGGAATAAATGGAGCTTGACTTCCAGGGTGCAATGGTACACCTAAAATTGTGTGCAGGAAATGCAATGTTCATTTGTGTTTCACAGCCACCAGCAACTGTTCCCTTCAGTTCCACACAGGATAATTGTTCATGGAAAAAAATGAAGATAAATAACATTCAGACAAACTAAAACAGTTAAAGATACACAAATACATGTGACAAATACATTTGTACATGTGACATCCATTGCACGTCTGTCCGTCCTGGGAGAGGGATCCCTTCTCTGTGGCTCTCCCTGAGGTTTCTTCCACATTTTTTCCCTGTTAATAGGGTTTTTTGTGGGCAAGTTTTTCCTCACTCGAACCGAGGGTCTAAGGACAGAGGGTGTCACTCCCTGTACAGATTGTAAAGCCCTCTGAGGCAAAACATGTTTTGTGAATTTGGGCTATACAAATAAAATTTGATTTGATTTGATTTGACAAATATACATGTAAACAGTATCAATTTAGATTTTTTTTTATAACTGATATGTATGGAAATTAACTTGATGGCACAAAATAAACATTGTTGATATACATCTTGCATAATTTCCCTTTTTTTGTACCATTTTCATTACAAAACTGAACATAGAAAACCTTAATGTTTTACTACCCTTGTTGCGCATTGTTGCCCTGAGGCAACGTACTGATTTCTGGTTTGGGGGGGTCAGGGTGTCAATTTTTTTTTTTGATATGTCATCAGGGACCCACAAGCTCTCAAAAGGTGGGGCAAAACATTTTTTCCCACAAAAAATAAAAAGTCATGCCATAGAGGGTTAAAACATAAACTGAAAATTTTGAATATGTGGATTTGTGACCAGTTCCAAGCTATCGTTTATGTTAAAGAGATAACACGGAAAACAAAAATGAAGGCTGATCATACATACAAGAGTTTCCAGTCGGGCTGATCATCACTTCTGGTTGAGCTGGTAACATTAACCATTTTTATTCTGACTGGACTACTGTTCAGGTTGTTAGGAATATTAGTGTCCATGTAAAGGCAGCATTAGATGCATTATGGTGCTATAACTGATCATCAGATTGTTATCTTTTAGCTGAAACGCGGGTTGCATAATTTTAAATGCTCCATCCAACTTTTCACTTGATGTGTTAAATCAAAATAAACTAATTAGAGTGGGTGACTTTAACATTTATATTGTTGACAGAGACAATCTCAGCTCTTCATTTACAGTTGAAAGCAGATGTTTACATACACCGTGTTAAAAGACACAAACATTTTTTTTCTCACTGTCTGAAGTTAAATCAGACTAGACCTCTCCCTATCCAAGAAATAAAAAAATTTCTCTCCAGATATGAGTTCAAACTAACAGAGGCAAGCTGTTGTTTTGTTTTGTTTGACTTTTCCTGGAAAGTCTGCTGTGAAAATTGATTTCTAAGAAGATCTCCAACCAAATCGATAGTCCCTCCTTCTTCTGTCATCATGGGTTTAAAAAATAGCAATAATAAACGTTATCAGGGTCGAGTTGCTTGTGCAGCTCCGAACAGATGAACATGAATCACTAGCTTGGCTTAATCGGAGTGGCTCTCTGACCCTCCAATCAGAGGACACGAGAACACAGGTTTTAATTTTGAAGGCCCAGGTAGATTTCCCAGGTAGATTTCTTTGTAAAAACTCCCTGACCAGCTTGTTGAGTCTCTTTCTGTCCTTCTCTGAGCTCCCACTGCTCCAGCAGACCACTGCATACAGGATGGCAGAAGCCACCGCAGCGTCATAGAAGGTCCTGAGCTGTGACCTGCACACCCCAAAGGACCTCAGTCGTCTCAGCAGGTTAAGACGACTTTGGCCCTTCTTGTACAGGGTGTTTGTATTGTGTGCCCAGTCCAGATTGTTGATGTGGTGAAAACTGAGGTGTTTGTATTCCTCCACAACCTCAATGTCCGACCTGTGAATGTTCACTGGTGCAGTGTGAAGTGGTTTCCTGTTGAAGTCGATGACCATCTCCTTTGTCTTGCTGGCATTGATGTGCAGGTGGTTCAGTGCACACAAGTCTACAGAGTTGGGGTGGACGTCCCTGTAGTTCAGATTGTTTCCCTGAGATATACGCCTGACAATGGCTACATCATCAAAAAAATTCTGGAGGTGGCAGCTGTCAGTATTGTGTCTGTATAATGTGTACAGGCTGAACAGAAAGAGAGAGAGCACAGTACTATGTCACTGCATTGTGTGACTGCTATTTTAACTGCATTAAATATACCAAGTTAATCGCCCCGGATTTTTTTTTTAATAATTTCATAATTTGTTGACTATAGGTTCAGGTCCGTATGGGATGGAGTCTGGCGTCTAGGTCCATACTCGGACCCCGGTTCGCCTGTTAGTGATCTATGTCCTCCTGCTCTCTGCTCTACTCTTTCTCACTAACACTCTCGTCTTATAGGGACGCTATCTCAACCTAACTCAACAAAACATGAACAGAGACTGTGGCGTGAGGAATTTTTTAATTTAATGTATTTATTTCTTTTTAACCGAAGGATGCATTCATGGCCAGAATTATTGGATTCTCTAACAAAGGTAATGAACAACATGATGTCATTTTAAAAAGTATGATGTTCTGTCATTGTACCCTTCATTGTCTTTAGCCAACAAGGCTTCATAAAAACTGCAGCAAACTATTGTTTTTCCCGGCCTAAAAAGCAGCTTAAGCTAGGCGTACTAGTGAAACGACTAATAGACTAATGACTCACTTTTAATGTTGGTGAGTGTGAGTGGTGGTGGTGGTGGTGGTGGTGGTAGTGAATTTCTGAGCATGACAAGGCCATCAGCAGGTACACGTTTCATGGCGAAAACATCAAAGTTGCCACGGCTCGACAATGGCTCAGGAAGTCTATATGAACACACCTACCAAGTTTGAAGTCAATTGGATAAAATCCCTAGGATGAGGTCATTCAAATATGACCCCTTGTCAACCAGCCCGAATCACCAAAAATTGTGATTTTCATGCATAAATATCTCGCTTCCTGTTAATTTTAGCCCCTTCGCCCTGCGAGCTCGGGCCCTAATTAAAGCTGCAAGCAGTGTTGAGCGGGCCCTCGCACCCCACGCCCGTCGGCGACCGGCAAGGACGGGGTCACTGCAGTTGTCAGGGCACAGTGATAATATTCTCCCCTCCCTGAATGTATTGTATGCATATAGGGCTGGGCGATAAAACGATAACGATATATATCGTGATAGACACGTGGTCGATATCAATAGAAAATATGTTCGATAATTTCACTTGAACTTCGTTAGAGAATAATAGGAAGAAAACCCCGAGCCAGAACTGCAAGTCATTCTGGGGGATGTAGGCAGAGGAAGGGCTTTAGCCTCTCGACCTATCACGGCCCAACTAAGCCAAAAAAAAAAAAAAAAAAAGTGAAAACGAAATATGAGTGCGACAGCACGAGAGGAAATTGTACAGGAAAAAAAGGAAAGATCATGTTACCAGTTTGACAATATTTTGGTTAAAGTCAGACAAGAGTCAGGCCGATGTTGTCTGCAAACTTGGTGGCGAGTGAGCATATTAATTGGCTCTTGTCTCTCTTGATTAGTAGTGCAAGAGTCGGTTAAGTTTCGTTTATATCAGAAGCCACTCGGCCGAGTGAGTGGCTACTGACTCGGTTATGAGTTGTTAAGTTTCGTTTCTCTGCGTATTGTTTGCTGGTCAAGTCGGGTAGTATGTTTTGTTTCTCTGCCGAGTAAATGTAAGATGTTTGAATGGTTAAATAGACCCTAGATTTATGATTCTCGAGTCATCTGTGATGGCCAGTTGTATGAACCAATTTTTTTTTTCCACTGCTACTGAATTAATTAAAAATGGATAAAATTTAAATTAACACACATTGCCATTACAACTTTACATTTAACTATATCACACATGATATCACCATTGCATACACATGATTTTCAATCTTTATGAAATCAAAATGACTACCCTCATAAACACACATTGCCATTACAGCTTTATAATTTACTTAAAAGGAACTTATCAACACACATAATGTCCATGTATAATGGCACATTGTAATGACTACGTAATACACCTCCTAAACCCTTCACTTAAATGCTTCACTTAACATGTGCAATGGCTCCATCTGCTGGACTAAGTAGCACACTATGTGCAATGATGAAGGATTCAGTCAGACAGGGACAGATTTCACTTTCATTACAATAACACACAGTTTAACGAAAAATCACAATTTTCACAGTGAGTGACCACAACCCATATAAGTATGTCCTGACAAAATTTGAAGAGACACCTGACAGGAACAGCAGCTCATACAACAGACATCAGATATATCTAATATTTCCTAACATTTCCTGTTCACAATAGGTGACGCTACAATAATTGTATGAATATTGTCATACGGATTTGTTCAGTTAGGGACCAGCAACAATACTGTAAAGTTTGATGCACTTTGGACTGAATTAAAGCAACTTCCTGTTTTGTTCACGTGTCATAAAATTTTAAGAAACTTTTGAGGGGCCAGGACACGCGGAACAAAACGCCACTTCGACGAAAAGTCAAACACTTTTTTCTCAGGAGCATGCCTTGTGTTCGACTATCTATTTCCAAATTTTGAAGTCAATCTGACAATGCTTAATGCCTTTACCACACACTTTTCCAAAACACGTTTTTGCCCAACTTTCAATTTTGTGGACAAAATAGCAGACTTCCTGTTGGGTTTGGAATGTAACTCCTACAGACTTTTTTGTGCATCCTGGGATGTTACATATATGTGACATATTTCCAGATTTTTAGACGCAACAGGCTTCAGGGGCTGGTCTGTAGAAAATTTGTAGGTGGTACAGTGCCATTTTGCCACACCCGTGCTGGAGGCCCTTAATCAGATAAAGTTTACGGGCGAATGAATCTTTCTGCAAATTTTCAGGACTTTTTGCTCATGTATGACAAGCCTGCGATTTTTCAAATTTCCAAATAATAAATAATAATAATAAAAAGAAACAGTATGAAAACAATAGGGTCCTTGCAACTCCATTGCATGTCCCCGTTGGGCCCCTGCACTTCGTTGCTCGGGCCCTAGTTATTGGATTATCTTGTAAAGAAGCGCATAGCTGCGTTGGTATAACATAGGAAATAGACAAAATTATATAATTTTGTGTATGGATTTCTATAATTTCTGTTCATTGTCCTGAACCACCTATATAAAAACTGCCCAATCAAAAACTAGCTTAGTCTTGGGCTACTCTACCATTCACCACAAACAATAATAGTCTGATAATGAAATTAGAATACAGCTCACTGACTTACTGTTATTGTTGGTGAATGGTGGTTGTAAAAAGTGGTCTCATATTCAAGACTAGTTAGTTCAGGATGGAAGACATAAAAGTACTAACACTAGTAGTAGGGCATTAGCTAATTTCACTTGTGTTTACAACTTGTGTTTACTAACTTGGCCATAGAACATGAGCCAAAATAATTTTATTGACGTTTCATAATTTTGTCATATATACCATGGGGCTGGGTTACTTTAGCTCCTCATTACATATCCTAAATGTTCTGAAAGCAGTCCAGCTTACCGCAGGTTCTATATGTTCCTGTTCACTGTGTGTACTAGTGGTGGGCACATCGATTCAAATATCAATAATATCGATACCAACGTTGGTATCGAGATTGATCGATACCAATGTAAAGAGATCGATACTTACATTTCTATTTCTTCTATTTCATTAAAGAGGCAACCTGAATGTCTAAATGCCGCTGCGGTCACAGAACAGAGCAATAATTGGATGCATCATCAGTCTGAATCAGTCTAAAAAATACTTATCACAAAAAAAGTTTTTGTTCAGAAACAACACAAAATGATCACTTGAGGACAAATAAAAACAAATTATTTTAGAGTGTTTTCTGAGTGTGTTTTTAGGGTGTGTACAAAATTATCACTCCACAACAAATATTATATAAAGTAAGGAAGTCAGTCAGTCAGTCAGTCAGTCATCTTCTATACCCGTTTAGTCCTGTTAGGGGTCACGGGGGTCTGCTGGAGCCTATCCCAGCTGTCATCGGGCGAGAGGCAGGGGTACACCCTGGACAGGTCGCCAGTCCATCGCAGGGCCAACACAGAAACAGACAACCAAATTAGAATCACCAATTGTCTGCCAATTAACCTAATGAGCATGTATTTGGATGGTGGGAGGAAGCCGGTGTACCCGGAGAGAACCCACACAGACACAGGGAGAACATGCAAACTCTACACAGAAAGGCCAGCTGGCCCATGAATTCGAACCGGTGACCTAGAGTTTTAATTTTAATAGCAGAGGGAGTGCAGAAAACTACACTAAATAAACTACACAAAAAAGTAAAAAAGCAACAAGCACTAAAGGGCACAGTATCGAGGCATCCGTCTTGGAAAGGGCTGCCATCTTGGAAAGATTTCTCCAATATTTGGATATTTCCACTGCCGCCCATCGCTACCAGCCAGGCCTGGCCAGAAGTGACGCATTGCATACAACACAGAGATGGAGCAGAAGAATTGCAGAGAGAAAGAGTTGGGCTGTTTAGTTATATTTTTGGGCCAAAAATGAAGCGATAGCAAGTTCTACAGACCATGTACTTGTAGAGTACCAGAAATTATACTAATTTAATACTTCTTCCAGCAGAACTGGAACATTTAAAATATACTGAAAGTACACTTTCAGTAAACTTTTATAAACTAAAATGTGGACCAAAAGTATATAACTAATATACTAGCAGTACATATGAGTGTACTTGTAGTGTACTAGAAAGTATGCTAATTTAATACTTCTACAAAGAGTTTAACATTTTGCTGTATACCCATTCTACCTCACCACTACCAGCAGTGGGCACTGGCAAACAGTGTTGAGAGTAGAGTGTTACAAAAGTAATATAATTACTGTAATGTATTTTTGCTGTAACGCGGTAATGTAAGGCAATCCAAAATAAAACTGGGTAATGTTTTACTCGGTACAAAGGTCAGTAACATGCGTTACAATACATTTTAACTCAAAATTAAGTGGTGTTTTGTTTTTATACTATCACCAATAACACTGCAAGATCAGCAGAGGAGAAAAGTTAATCGCAAATTGTAAAACGTTTCTTCATGTAGGGCTGAAGCAGGCTCGATGTCGGACAGTATGGGGGACAGATGGACATACTCATTATTTTCCGTTTGTTAGAGACAAACATATGAGGATCATAGTATAAGTGCACTTTATGTGCAAAACCAAGAGATCTATCTACATAGCGAAATAGCACAACTAATCGAACGAAACATTTAATACGATAATAATAACACCACACCACATACACGCACGCACACACACCCACACGCACACACTGTGGCTCCTATAAGTTACCAAACAATCTATTTACTTTGTCACTGAGCACCAACACATTACAGTCATTAGCATCAGCCCTAACTTTTACTGTTGTTATTGTTCAGTAGGAGTTTACTGACGTTTTATTTCTATTTCTCTGGTAAGCTAATAGTGCAGGTTGCCAATCAACCACTTTCCACAGTTTATATAAAACTTTTGGTTTGTGCATATGTGTTGATGTTAAAGCCAGGGTTTAAGACTAATATTGCCTATCTCCTGAGGACATTTACAGCTTTTGCAATGATAACAAATGTAAAGCGGTGAGGCTTTGGTACCTTTCGCTTTCTCACTAATGTAAATGTTTTTCCCAGCATTCCAATTACCTTACAAATATTGGGGAATTAAAAAAAAAAAAAAAAAAAAATGATTAGATAATGTTTTTTTTTCTCCTGGTATTCAGAAGGTTAGGCAGGGTTGCTTTGACCTTGAGTTTGTTTTGCACTTAATGTTCCTACATCATCATTTAAACCATTTAAACACAATTTCTTTTCTTTATATTTTAAACCAAATGATAGCTTTGTGACACAGTAGTTTGACATTAAAGGAAGATGAGTCGTAATTTGGTTGCATGCAAAACGACGATTGTGACTGGAGTGTTGATATTTACTCGACCGCTAGGGGTTGATTAGCTTTGAAACGTAGCATGATGTCATAATTTGCTGCTTCTACATACGACCGGTGGTCGTTTTTTCGAGGAGGACAGTCTCCGAGAGCATGTACAACGACCTATATGGTCGTGTTTTGGAGGGCTTGTTGCAATTGTATATGGTACCTTGGTGCATGTATTGTGTTGACCGTGCACGATGTGCGCGGGGAAGGGGGAGCGGAGGGCATGTGAAAACTGTCAAGTAATTCTATAGTATAGTTCTGTGTAGTTAAAACAGACACAGTTAAATATATTAAAACTGTTACACAAATTTTGTATGCATTACTGTTCAATTCCAGGCAATAGTCAACAGCAGAAATCTGTGTAAATCTCTGTAAATACTGCAAGTAATGTGTTCCCAAAACTCATACTAGTAATAGTACCCAAACATTTTAACAGATACTAAAATCTATCTCTAGAGTTAATAAATTATGGCTTGTGTAATATAGTTTGCTTGGTGAGTGACATAATTAACAACTGTATGAGAGTATGTATAAAGAGAAAAGGGGGTGTTTTAGAGGAAGAATGGGAGTCATAATCACTACAAAAATGACATAAAATGAGGTTATCAATTGCTGGCAAGACATACTGGTTTATACACTGCCAAAAAAGTCACCACCTGGATTTAACTAAGCAAATAGGTACGAATCTCATACTGGATAATTACTGCATGGGTGATTATCTTTCAATTTGCAACAAGTTATTCAACCCGAACTGAACAAGGAGTAGATTCTCATTTCTTAAACAAGCATGTCGAAAGACACATGCCGTGGTTGTGGAAAATATGTTAGTCTGTTTGAGAAGGGTCAAATGATTGGCAGCATGCATCAAATGGTAAATGGTAAATGGCCTTGCTTTTATATAGCGCTTTTCTACCTATTGGTACTCAAAGCGCTTTTACAGTCAGAGACACATCTACCCATTCACTCACACAAGCACGCACACATTCACACACCAGTGCCACGCACTGGGAGCAACTGGGGGTTCAGTGTCTTGCTCAAGGACACTTCAACATGTGGCACATTCCGGGGATTGAACCGCTAACCCTCTGGTTCGTGGACAACCCGCTCTACCTACTGAGCCACAGTCGCCCGCCTGCTCTCAAGCAGAGACAACGTCTAAGGAGATTGCAGATACTACTAAAATTGGGTTAAGAACTGTCCAACGCATTATTAAAACCTGGAAGGATGGCAGGGAACCATCAAGGAAGAAATGTGGTTAGAAAAAAAATCCTGATTGTGATCAACCATCACTTAAATCAAAACAAAGGAAAGCAGCAGAACTCAGGGCTATGTTTAACACAGGGGTTAAAGCAAAAAAAAAATCATCTGACTGAAAATTTATTTGAGTATCACTGGGGGTCATGGCCGCATACTGCCTCGATATTTATCCAATTTTATTATTTATTATTATTTTTTATCCAATTTATCCCGTTAAAGCATGATCAAACACAGCATATGAAATAAGGCACAAGGCATGCTTCACAAACAAATGCTTAATACAAACACTGCTGATAGGTGAAGTGTTGTTGCAAATCATATCGGTGTTATAGCCTATGGCAGGACAGGGCAGGCAGCCATGGTAATGACACATAACAACACAAATGAATGTATTGTAAAACAAGTATTATTTATTCATTATTTCCTTCTTAAATGTGGTCACATAACCAGTGTGCGATTTGTGAAAGAAAAAAAAGAGGGGGGGCTCCTGGTTGTGCACCTGTAGTTATAGCCAATACAGTCACATCGACATCAACTCACGATATGTTAGACAGGCGTCCATATGGGACAGGCTTTTATTTAATTTCCAAAAAATCAGGTCACCAAAGATGGGAAATAATAGGCTATAATCATAAAATGATCCAGAAAACATTTCTTTCTCTTTTTTTGCTGGACGAAAATGCATGTGAGCCTGGCCGCATTCGCGGATCAGACCGGGTCGGGGTTTTGAGAACTGTAGCAGGAAGCACTATGACAGGTTGTTCATTCACTTGAACTTGTAGAAAACAGTCCCGGTTTCTAATTGAGACCGGCTTTTATTTACTCAAACCTGGAGACAGACCCGACCCAGTGCAACCGGCATCTCCAGACTCGCCTCTCTCTCTCTCTGTCTCTCTCTCTGTCTCTCTCTCTCTCTCTCTCTCTCTCTTGAGAATTTACAGTATACGATATGACTGTCTGAGAGACGCTGTGCGCTACTGTAGGGGGGGATGAGGAGGCTGGCAGTTCAAATTATGCAGGTTTGATCTGAAGTAGCCTACTGTCTGACCGGGTGGGGGGGGGGGGGGGGGGGGGACAACATATCCCCACCAGGGATAACAAATGACCAGAGGGGGGGGACATCGAAAACAAGGGGGGCGGTGGGGCTAATCTTTCAGAACCGCGACACACTCATTACAAATTAAACACATCAGTTTGGCATTTAAACTTGGCGGTAACATGAATAAATACTATTCATCCGTCCAGGCGGGGTTAAACCGACGATTTTCATTTTCAATTGTAGGTTTCTGCTTTGAGAAAGACATGTAGTTTTCTACTAGCGGAGACTAGAGCTGCCACTTCTGTCAACAAAAACGCACGGACTTACGGGTTGAATGTTGCTAGGATACGCTGAGTGTTGCATTCACGGTCTGTACTACTGTAGGATTTTTTAAAGGCTCTCGAAATGTTTATTTATTTATATGCGGTTCTCACTCTGCCTTTTTGGTGGGACCACGGGACCTTACGAGAGCCGAGTTGACGGATTTCCGTCATAGCGACGGAAAACTTTAACCCCTGGTTTAACAGTGAAAGTAAGAGTATTTCCACACGTACAGTGCAAAGAGAACATAATGGATTGGCACTGAACAGCTGTGTAGTCTAAAGAAAACCACTTATCAGTGTGGCTAACCGGAAACAAGGCTTCAGTTTGCTCCAGAGTAGCAAACCGCCATATTCATTGACAAAAATTGCACAACAACTATTTTGAATGATCACCAGAAGAAAAAAAAAACACTCTAACTGATGCCTGTTGGTAGTAATGAAATCATTTTAAAACACTGACCTTGTATATGTTAACATTCATTCATTCATTCATCTTCTGTTACTGACCCAGTCGGGCCATGGATTCCAACCCGGGACCTTCTTGCTATGAGGCATCCAGATGTTACAAATAAAATGAATAAGTCTAAACAAGAATTATCAATGAAATGGTTTCATATGAGCAGGCTGTGTGTAACTCTACCACTGAAAATGCTTATTAGCATTTAGTATGCTTAACAGGGTTTCAGAATGGTACCATATGATTTTAAACTTAACCAATATTACAGCTGAAAATACTTAACATTTAATCACTTCTGACGTTAGATTAATTTGCATCATCAAAATGAATAATCCACATACGCTTCAGGCTGCCAGGGATGGATTAAGTAATGTATAATAACACTCTTCTCTATAACTCCTTTAATATTCATGTAATTGGTAGTTCTTGATTTCCATATTATATGCACATACACTTGAATAATACTTTGTAATGGCTAACATCACTGGCTTAATACAGGCCACCATCATCCATTGTTTTGTGTTGCACTTTTGATGCTCAAATATGCACGATATGTGCTTTCAGCAGTGGACAAGGTTCAGCATGGGTGAAGCAATAGGTCTGCTGCTACACCTCATATAGCACAGTGTGTTCTGACAGATTTCTATCAGAATCAGCATTAACCTTTTCAGCAGTCAGTCAGTTGGGTTGACTTACCGTTGCAAACCCAGAACATCCCACACAAGCTCTGACCTAGTTGTCTACCTATCAAAATCTATTCCTTCTCTGAACTTTCAGTTCAATTAAATTTTATTTATAAACTGTCAATAACAATACAAATTGTCTCAAGACTCTTTACAAAATCCAGTCTGAAACCTGGCCTGAAACCCCTAAAGTAAGCATGCAGGCAACGGTGTCAAGGAAAACTCCCTTTTAACGGGAAGAAACCTTGAGCAGAACCCAATATGGAGGGACCCATCTGTCTAAGGCCAGAAAGTTCATTAATTCATCTTCTGTAACCGCTTGTTCCTATGAGGGGTCGAGGGGTCTGCTATCCCAGCTGTTGTCTGGTGAGAGGCAGGGTACACCATGGACAGGTTGCCAGTCTATTGCAGGGCTAACACAGTGAGACAGACAATAATTCACACTCACACCTACGTCCAATTTAGAATCACAATTAACCTAACAAGCATGTTTTTGGAAGCCGGAGTACCCAGAGAGAACCCCTGCAGAGACAGGGAGAACATGCAAACTTCACACAGAAAGGCACACCAAGGGCATCTCGTTGTGATGCATCAGTGCTAACCACCTCTCCACTGTGCCGTGGCCAGAAACTGTGGGTGTGTGTGTGAATAACAAACTCATGCTTTTAAATTTTAACTTTAATAATTGCATTTTCATAAATGTGATTACACAAACATCATGGAACTAAAACATGAGTTGCATTGTAATTTGATTACTGAACAGTATCTCTGTTTGTCTGTCTCAGAATCCAGTGATGTTCTACCATGAAAAGCAGACTATTTCACTGCAACTACGATCTACACCCCTCTACAACTGACATTTTTGATCATCTGAACAGTGCTCAATGTGTGACCTTTAATATACCTGAGGTCAGACTCCCTTATTCCTGCAGTCATGAAACATCAAACTCTGTTGTCTCTCATCGTGACCTTCTTTAGTTTTCTGAGCCCATGTCTGACAAGGCTGACTCCCAGAGTCTCCTTCCCTATGGGTGAGTGAAATCTTTTATAATCATATGTATATTTTAGTTAAAGATAGCAAATTGGATATTAAATATAGAGATTAAGAGGATCACACACAATTCTTTATAGTACAGGTTTAAT
This sequence comes from Planiliza haematocheilus, assembly GCA_005024645.1. Classification (NCBI taxonomy): domain Eukaryota; kingdom Metazoa; phylum Chordata; class Actinopteri; order Mugiliformes; family Mugilidae; genus Planiliza; species Planiliza haematocheilus. The sequence goes on from SRSE01000077.1 coordinate 45,413, forward strand.
CAAAAAAATAAATCTGAAAAAAATAAACAATATATACTGTATTGTACTGTATATAAATAATACATCCAATGCATACGTTTTAATGCATACCTGTATATATATACTGTATTTGGAGTTCAGTCATTTACTGGCTCACACGAATTAAAGAAATTTCAATTTTGGGGATGGCAAAATCAGTGTTTTGAAATCTGAATACTCTGTGCAGTATAAGATTGCATCATGCTCACATCTTGATGCTTTTAATTGTGATCACAGAATGGAAATGCTTAATCCCAGTATCAAATGCTTTTGAAATGGTAGGTAGTCCTGGGAGACATCTTACCTGCTTCAGTAACCATGATGTCAGGAACACCACAGTGCTGCTGCTCAGTGAGGATGGAAACATTCTTTATGTAGGAGCCAGGGATGCTGTGTTATTACTGAATGTGAGCCAGGATGACATCATACTGAAAACCAAGGTAGGGTAACGACTGCTCTTTGCTGACCCATTACTGCAAACTGATCAAATTCAATTGAGAGTGAGGAGTTGTCGTCATGGTACAGAGCCCCTCCCCTCGATATCGCGGGATCCTCACCCTCTCCGCCATGTTGGCAGGATTCCAGCGGCAAAACATGATTGTTTACGTGTGTTGTTAACTCGGTAGTAAAGGAGGTTCTCACAATTCCGCACTGTAATACCATGCCTGGAACTCACTGCTGCATTAAAAACTGCTCCAGTACCTCACACGTTACATATGGAAAACATAGGAACAATGGAATGCAGTTTTTTAGGTGGCTGAAATGACAGCATCAGGGAGAGCAAGTCTCTGACCTGACGAGGAGACGCCGGATTGCTTGTGATTAACTGCAACTGCTTCGTAAACACTAGATTGTGACGAGATGTTCAATGTACACAAACGTTTCCAACGTGTTTTGACGGAAGGCTAAAACTGTGTACCGTATGTTTAGGTATTTAGTTGTAATTTGATTTTAGCCCAATGACACATACTGTACCAGGCATACTGATGCAGTATTCATTTAAAAGAAGTTACTTGGATGAGTGGCAAAACATCTTTCAAGAAACTCTACATGTGACCTTGTATAAATTTCTTTGTGGATATACCATGACCTGAATGAGACAAGACAGTATCCAAGTTTAGTGAATGACACACTTCTCCTTCAAAACAGACAGATCAAAGGAGTCAGAATGCCATTCACCCAACACCAACTTCAATGCCAGATTACCCAGACTTAATAATATAACTGTTGTTGTTGCTGGGTTACATTACAATGGGATGACAGTAGCAGAGTGTGTTGTACGGGGTGACATAATGGTAGGTTGGTGGAACTATTAATTTATCTGATTAAAGTGCAGAAAATAAGTCATGTTTAAACAACTTCCAGTCTACAATAAACATTCCAAGGGATTTTAATCTGATAATATATGCAGTTTTCTGAAAAATAAAGCACTAGCATTAACAGTTAAGCGCAGAAAAGGTGTGCAATTTCTGTGTTGAGAGTGAGGAGTCACGTGCTGATTTGGGTAGATTTGGGTGGGGTCTGAGCCAGTCGGCCATGATGGTAGGAGACGGTATCTGTTGCCAAGGGCAACGCCTTCAGAACTTAACGGAGGCGCGACGAAACATTCCAGAGCTCTTTCATTTTTAGACGAAACATCGGAACAGATACAAGAGAAGTAAGAAATTTGCCACTCATCCAAGTAACTTCTTTTAAATGAATACTGCATCATCAGAAACTCCATAATGAAAGGTGCAGTAGGCAACTTTTATAAAACTAACTTTCTGTCATATTTGCTGAAACTGACCCTATGTTCAAGTATAATTGCATGAAGCAGGTCATTTAAAAAAAAAAAATTGGCTCCTCTAGCCCCTCCTAGAGCCGGTAACGCGATTTGCAAGACATCCACTGCGCCACATTCAGATGCACCAATCAAGCCCAGGGGTATATCTAACAGAGTGTCAATCACTGCTCATGGACACACATTTCATAGTGCCCTCCACTCCCCCTTCCCCGCGCACGTCGTGCACGGTCATATACCTACCACATAGCAAAGTGATAAATATAAAACTGGGGAATAAAACGCCACAATGAATGCTTCTAACTGTTAATGATAGCAAACATAACTGATGTAGGCTACTTTCAGAAACATCCTAACCTTGGTTTTGTCCTAAAGTTGACTATTGCTAAATATTTTGACCTAAAGTATAACGACTGTATCGTTGTACTTTAGGTCAAATTATTTAGCAATAACGAAGGGTATTATAAAAACTAGTTTGTTGTTCTTACGTCGGTGTGTTCCATGCTAGTTTGTTTACTCGCGCTCTCTCGGTTCTCTGCTCATGCGCAGTATTCGGGCCAATATGCACGCACTCTATCATGCACAGCTCTCCCTTGTGGAGGGGAGGGGCTTGGGAGACCATTTTGGGCTTTAGCGGAAAGGGGGGAGGGACTGAGAAGTTGTCGATGTTCAAATGTTTTGGCTAAGTCCTGGATCTTCACAATCTTGCCTACTGCACCTTTAAGAGTCTACTTACCTATTGTTAGAGAAAACTGTTTTGATCCTGTTTTCCTTGTCCAATGAATGTTACTAAGGATCACTGTTGGGGGGTAACGTGTTATTTTTGTAATGTGTTACTGTAATATATTACATTTAGGCAGTAATGAAGTGATATAACGCGTTACTAACTATATTTTGGTAATATTATTACTGTTACTGAGTTCGGTAACGTGTTACATTCCAAGCTGTCGCACAGGCGGAGGTTAAAAAAACAACCCAGGCGCAACTGCCGTAAAGAAGACGGTTTTAAATCAACAGAAGAAGAAGAAGAAGAAGAAGAAGAAGATCGGTTTGAAGATGGCAAGATGGCAACAACAACTGATAATTCAACATTATGTGGTTATACTCGTAGTAGTTTGACTTTGTCACAGAAATAGATACAAACCTCACAGTAAGGTGCACTTTATGTGCTGGTGGGAGGCAGAGGACACTGTCTACGGCTAGAAATACTACAAGTAACCTCAAGAAATACCTGAAGAGAGTGCACTACAACCTTAAGCTAGTGGCTAAACAACCACTTGTAAGCGAACAGGCGGAAGATAACGGCGCAAGCAAATCTAAACAAGAAAGTTGGATTTCTCGAGACCAGAGATGAAGATGTTTGACCCAGGAGAAGTGAGAAGGCTGGTGGCTGAGTATGTCATGGAGGATGCGCTACCTTTTTCTACAGTTGAGTCGCCGCCGTTTCAAAAGCTTGTCAGTAAAATCCCTGTTCGATCAAGTAACAAGGTAAAAACAAATCTCAAATGATATAGTCCTATTGTTAAGCCAAAATTTTTTTTTCAAAAAGGCAACTGGACTTGTAAGACGTTTCACCACTCATCCGAGTAGCTTCTTCAGTTCCGAGGGACTGGGTGGTGAAACGTCTTTTCCAAAATCTACAAGTCCAGTTGCCTTTTTGAAAACATTTTTTGGATTACCATGACCTGGATGACTGAGAACCTTCACAGTCCTATTGTTAAGGTAAACACATTTCCACAGTTAGTTCATTTAGGATGAGACACACTTTTTATTACTGTTATTTCCGAGCAGGATATATGCCCTGTCTGTAAGACCTCATTCTTGATGTGCACTTTTATTTTATTATTGAAATAGTCAGTCAGTCAGTCATTTTCTATACCCATTTAGTCATCGGGCGAGAGGCAGGGGTACACACTGGACAGGTCGCCAGTCCATCGCAGAGCCGACATTCACACTCACATGCACACCTATGGGCAATTTTTAGAATCACCAATTAACCTAATGTCTTTGGGTGGTGGGAGGAAGCCGGAGTACCCGGAGAGAACCCACGCAGACACAGGGAGAACATGCAAACTCCAGGCAGATTCGAACCGGTGACCTTCTTGCTGTGAGGCATCAGTGCTAACCACCTCTCCACTGTGCCGCCTATTGAAATAGTATAAACTATTAACGTGTTTAATTTCATGGAAATATAACTTTTTCTGTTAAATCTTTGTAACTCAGGAGCTAATAAATGTTCATTGAAAAAGAGTTGTGTCATGTTGTGTAAAGGTTTTGATTGTTTGATTATTCTACATCATTACATTATTGTTATTAAGCTATTCGTGGTAACCACTACTTGCAGATGCAATATAGACCTCATTTTCAGGTATAGACCTTTCATTTTTACACTTTCACTATGTAATGCCTTGTCCTAAATGTTTTTTTTGAAGAAAACTAAAAAGTAATAAGTACCTTATTACTCTGCACAGAAGGTAATATTGTAAAGAAACGTACTACTTTCAAATGCAAGTAACTTGTAATATGAAATATAATAAATATTACATTTTGGAAGTAACTTGCCCAAGACTGCTAAGGATCAAAAGGACCAGGACACTTTCCTCTAACTGCAGGTAAGTATCAGGTCATTAACAGATGTAAGATTCTGATGAGTAACAGATGTTTGTATTTGAAGTCCAACCCCTCACCTGTCTTTTATTACTGAAGAAGCTAGTTGGATGAGGAGTGAAATGTCTTCAAGAAGCTCACTTCTACTAACTTTCCCATGTAATGAGAATAAAGTGGTGTAGCTTTTTGTAGGTCACAGGAATGTAAAACCTAAGATGATAAGAACAAATATAACCAATATATTCACCTGATATGTTCTTCGGGATTAGAACCTCACACAGAGATGTCAGTATGAGGGTAAGATGAATGTGAAGCTCAGCTTCTGTATTGGATTTGACTGTCCTGTTTTCTTTCAGCTTACCTGGAGCCCACCAGACAGAGATCTTGAACAATGTTCCATGAAGGGCAAGAAAATGGCAAGTAGTTGATTTGACTAGCTGTAGCCCTGTTGAGCAGCTGTGCATTTTTTTTATTGTTTTATTGAAACATCTAACTTTATGTTGTTGGTGTGGTTTTTCTAGGCTGACTGTCAGAATTTCATTCGTGTACTGCAGTTCTTGAACAACACACACATCTATGCCTGTGGAACATTTGCCTTCAGTCCACGCTGCACCTACATAGTAAATGTGTTTAGTCAAACATTTAAGTTGATTCAATTAAATTCTATTCAATTTTATTTATATAGAATAAGTAACAATAGAAATTGTTACTTATTCAGGTGAAGGTGCTTTACAAAATCTGGTCTAAAACCCATCCTGAACTCCCAGAGCAAGCATGAAGGCGACAGTGGCGATGTTCCCCTTTAACAGGAAGAAACCTTAAGCAGAACCCAGGTCATATGGAGGGAAAGGAAAGAGAGAGAAGAGAGCGGCAGAAGGAACGAGATAAAAATATATCTGTCATAGATCTACATTTGACTAAAGCATACATGTATAATCTGATGATGATGCAATTACATATAGCAGGGGTTCCCAAACTTTGCCATGCCAAGGCCCCTCAAACAGTATTAGCTTCTGGCTGGGGACCCTCTTTGCAAACCTACAGACAATTCTACAAAATATGCAAAGAAACATCATCTTTTATAATGTTTTTTTTCTTACTTTTATTCACTATTCAATAACTATTACACTCCTGATCAAAATTTGAATTGTGCTAACTAATTTACATTTTGCACTGATGGATCTTAAAAATGTTTTAAGTACTCAACTTCTCAACTTAACTTTATTTATAAAGCCCTTTAAAACAGCTGTGGCTGACACAAAGTGCTATACATAAAATACAACCTAAAATATAAGACATCAAACATAAGAGACAATATAAAAACAATATAAAAACAATAATAAATGATAAACAGTATTAAAATAATAATAAAACAGAACAGAAAACAGGGTCTCATGCTGGGTTAAAAGCCAAAGAATAAAAATGGGTCTTAAGATGTGTTTTAAAAATGGACAGCGAAGGGGCTTGTCTGATGTGTAGGGGGAGATTGTTCCATAATTTGGGGGGGGGGGGGGGGGGGGGGGGGGGGTAGTGTTTCAAAATGCAAAAACAAGACATGGGAGTGAGACAATTTATTGCAAACAACCATGAAACTTAAATAGGCTGTTCATCAGCTGATCAAAAATTTAAGACCACATCTCAAAAAAAAAATAGAAATAAAATTTTCAAAAAAAGGACTCAGTAATGAGTAAGTCCGCCATTCGTGTTAATCACTCAGACATTCGTTTGGTCATGCTTGATGCTAGTGTTTCCAGGAGGCTAATGGGAATGTTGCTCCATGTGGTGAAGATGGAGGCATCCACTGTCTGGAACTGGGGTCTATTTTTGTAAACTTCCCTTGCCATCCAACCCCAAGTGTTCTCAATTGGATTTAGATCAGTAGAACACACAGGATGGTTTAAAAGAGTGATGTTATTTCTCTGGAAGAAGTTCTTTGTCAGGCGGGCATTGTGAACTGCAGCATTGTCCTGTTGAAATACCCAATTATTACCACACAGACGACGGCCTTCAGTCAAGAGGGATGCCCCCTGCAGCATCTCCACATAGCCAGCTGCCGTTTGAGGCCTCTGCACAACCTGAAGCTCCATTGTTCCACTGAAGGAAAAAGCCCCCCCAGATCATGATGGCGCCCCCTCCACTGTGCTGTGTAGAAAACATCTCAGGTGGGATTGCCTTGTCATGCCAGTAAAGTTGGAAGCCATCACGACTGTCAAAGTAAAAAAAATTCTCATCAGAGAGTAAAACTTTCTTCCACCTTTCAATGTCAATGTTTGGTGCTCTTGTACAAACTCCAAACGGGAAATTTTGTGCCATTGATGGAGACAAGGTTTTTAACAACGTTTTTTGTTCTTAAAACCCTTCTCTCACAGATGCCGTCTCATGGTTATGGGACTGCAGTTGGCACCAGTGACAAGCTTAATTTGGGCCAAGGATTGTCCCCTGTCTTGATGGTCAGCCAATTGGATCCTCTGGCTCAGGGCCGATGAAATCCTTTTGGGTCTACCACTTGACTTTTTTCCCATAACCCTCAGGATCTTTTAAGAAGTTTAAAATGACTGTCTTACTGCATCCAACCTCAGCAGCAATGGCACGGTGCGAGAGGCCTTGCTGATGCAGCTCAACAATCTGACCACGTTCAAAGAGAGAAAGATTTTTTGGCTTTACCATAAGGAGGTCATGACAGCGTGGGTGGATACAAAGATTTGTATGAGGCCATTATTGTAGCAAAACTATCTGCAAATGTGTATTTCAATCTGTGTGTGTGTAACTAGATTTGCAAATGTGTAAAAAAAATCCATGTGTGTGTAACTGGATTTGCAAATGTGTAAAAAAAATAAATAAAATAATAATCTCTGTGTGTGTGTACTGGATTTGCAAAAAAAAAAAAAAAAATCCGCAAATCCGTACAGCGCTCTGTATGCGTAGATAAACCTGTAAATGTGTGATCTGTAAATATCTGGCCTCTCCATTGGATGTGTTCTTACACGTGAGTTTTGCTACACTTCTTATCCGCAAATGCACGCAGCGATTTGCAAATGCGTGTGTCGTACTGTAACTACATAACAGGGCTCTCGAATGAGACGCACACATTCAATAAGCGACCTATCAGCAAATCGATGGGACAAAATATTATTTCTGGTCGCCAGGTGAAATAGTAGCGCCGTAAATGTCTGCAAATGTCAAAGAAGAGCTGGAAGTGGAGGATGAACTTATTTTAATGCGTGAGAGCCCTGTTATGTAATTACAGCACGCCATCCAGCCTCCATTGCATCGGGATCGGGACCACTGACCAGTGTTCGTCCCAGCCATAGAGTCTGTGGTACCAGCCAGCCCAGTTAGTTGGTAGCTAATATTCTTGGGTGGTGGCCTAGCGCCCCACTGGTGGTATGGAGCTGTTCTGCCACGGCAGAAGTGTAGCAAAAGTCACGTGTCCATCCAATGGAGGGTATTTTTTACACACATTTGCAAATCTAGTTACACACACACGAATTGAAATACACATTTGCAGTTTTGCTGCAATAATGGCCTCATAGTTTCAGCCTTTTAAAGGCGATGGTCTTAAACTTTTGATCAACTGATGAACAGCCTATTTCATTTTAATGGTTGTAATAAATTGCTTACTCATTTTTTTTTTCTTGTCTCACTCCCATTTCTTCTTTTTTCTAGAATTTTAGAAATAAAAAGAAGGTTGGATATTGGTCTATAGTTGGCTAAAACATCTGGGTCCAGAGTAAGATTTTTCAGTAAAATTTCGATTACAGAAGTCTTAAAAGACTGAGGGACATATCCTGTTAATAAAGATTAATTTATCTGGTTTAATATGGAGGTGTTAATTTAACTTCTCGCTTTTGGAGCGACGGAGAGACTGAATTTTCCCTTAAAGTAATGAAAGAACTAAACATAACGACGTGTTTAGATCGCAGAAAACACCGAAATCTGTTGCGGAAAAGCTACGTGACGCTGGTTTTCCACCTCGCTCCGCTGAACAAGTTAGGTCCCGTTGGAAAACGTTCAAAAAGACGTAAAACACGCATGCGCAGATAGGATGCAGTGATCAGAAAACGGGATACTGTTACTTATCATGTATACGGGGATATGAATAACCGTGTTTCTCTGTGGCCATGTAAACACCATGTCCCGAATATGCTCAAAATCGGGATAAGCCTCAAATCGGGATACTAAAGACCATGTTAACGCAGTCAATGTGATTAAAACTGTGCCCAAACTTTTGCACATACCATTTGTTTACATTTGAATTCATTTTAACAAAACTTTGTAATGACACTCTAAGAATTTTGGTCTGGAAAACACTCAAATCTCTACATCTCTGTAGGAAAATAAAATCTTGTTGCTGTGATCGTCTTTTATAAAGTTAGAGCAAATTATTATGAAATCTTAGAGGGGTGCCCAGACTTTTGCAACTCATTCTGATGGTGCTGTATATTGTTACAGCACCATCAGGTAAGAATCTACTGTAATGAAATGGCTTTCCAATTTCTGTGTAATCCATTATTGTAAATGCAAATGTTGTAAGGAAATGATCAGACAAAAGAAGTAATACAATCATATATTTAGTTTCTATGCCATAAGCTTGTACAAGATATGTGTCATTAAACCAGTGAACTGGTCTGCTTACCTTATGAGAAAAGCTAATTAAATCTAATAATGACGTAAATGAAAAGCTATGGTTGTCAGTGACAACATCAACATGGATGTTAAAATCACCTAATGACTTCATCTGTTCTAAGCAAGAATCCAGACTTCCATTGCAGCTTGATTTTTTCCATTTTTCTGTTCAGGAGTCAAAGACATTTACAATGAACCTCAAGCCTGATGAAGGAAGAGGTCGCTGCCCCTATGACCCCTACCAGCGTAACACTGCTATCATCGTAGGTAAGGCAATGGTGATACAACAGCTAGAATAAAGTGTTAGCTGAGGTAAGTTTGTGGGTTTACTGCTGCCACTGAACAATTCAATTGGAAACGGTCTAATTCAGGGATGGGCAACCTAAATGATCGAGGGAGCCACAAGTTTTCATCGACACTATACCTGAGGGCCACATGGGACAGTGCACTAAACCAGAAGTGATAAAACTGCATTTTTTAATATGTTGTGTGTGTATGTTTATAGAAGCAAACAAAAAAAGCACTTAGCCTACTGTGCTTTATTTATTTATCTTTAATGAATGTGGATTTTTACACACTTTTCCCTGTATTACCCACTCTACCTCGTCACCACTACTAGCAGTGGGCACTGGTAAAAAGTCGCTGTTGTTTGCGTACTTTTGATTTGAGGTCCACGATAGCAGCCCTTGCAGCTACAGTATACTTCCTGTATTTAGCTTTGTGCGACGTGTTGTAGCGGTGACTTAAATTAAAATCTTTAATGGCAGATAACGTCAATAAGCAGACTAAGCACATATGTTTGCCTTTATATTGTGTGAACAGATAACCATTCTTTCGTCTGAAATACACAATTTTCTCGATCCAATTTTCTCTTTCCTCCGCTCTTAGCTAGTGATGTTACGAGACGTGGCGAGGCTTCGAAGCGTGTGTCGAGTAATGAAGGGGGCGTTTCCGCGAAGTGCGTATCGAGACTTGCTTCATTTAGAGGAGGGGCCAAAAATAATGACGTCCAAAGTGTCGCTGCCCAGCTGTACCACGTGACTGCTTCAGAAAGTGGTTGGGATTTTGCCGCGAGGGCAAAGAGCATAGAATACCAAGAGGCGAAACTCTGTTGTGTTATGGGTAACAGCCATTGGTAACAGCCTGTAGATGGCGCTGCGGAGGCGCGTCCGCCATTATGGACTGAAAGCTGCTGAAATCTAGGGCCAGTTTGCACGTAAGTGGTCAAAACGCAAGCAGTGTTCTGCAATAAATTGCAAGAATTATCAGTCCACCAGAAGTGATTTGGCATTCCATCGATTTCCAAAGGATGCACAAAGGTAATAACTTGCTTAAGTGGAAATATTTTAACGATGTCGTGACTTAACTTGAATATTTAACGTGAATGACAGCATTGTTAGCGTTTGCAAAGCTGCTAGTGCATTTCTGTCAAGTTTGCTTTATAATGATTAACATATTATTAGATCACATTTATTTTCCATAGCATAGACATGCTTTTTTAGAATAAAATTAAATAAATAAATAATAATAATAAATGACAGCGCCTGCCTAATATACGCTGATGTTCACTAAATTCAAAATCAACATTTAATAAATATCTCATTACTGTGTGTCTGCCTATATTTCATGAATTTCTGTTATTCATATAACAAAGAAAATGTATAATAGAACATAAATATTGATAGAGTAAAGGTTTGCAGTAATTTTATAATTGTATCTTTGCAAACCGTAAGTGGTAGGCTTGAAGCATATTCGGTGGGGGACGAAAAAGTACTATAGGAATCTTATAGCATTTTGGGACAAAATATTATAGTAATCTTATAGGAATACTATAGTAATTTGGGTTTTAGAAGTACTATAAGACTACTATAGAAATACTGTAGCGGCTATAAAATATTATAGAGGTAGAACATCACAGAAGTGTGTGATGTTCTGTAATACCTCTATATCCTAGAGCCGCTATAGCATTTCTGTCTTATAGTACAGTATGTCCGAAATTACTATAAGATTACTATAATATTTTGTCCCAGAATACTATACGATTCCTATAGTAGCTCTCTTTGTGAATATCACTAGATAACGGGAAACTAGGATCGGAGGCATGCACAATTCGGTAATCTGAACATTTATATAAACCTTACGGTGTTTGCCGTCATTGTCAAGTTAGATTAACTTTTCGTCCGATAATGTACATTTATGCTAGTGGAATGTCAGATGATCGGACATTGTGCTGTTAAATAGGTATCGCCACTACATTATCCACTGTATTATTTCTGTGTTAACTTTGCACAACAAGTTCACCTAAATTTGACGGAAAGCTATCGCAAGGCTTGCGGAAGTTGCATGGCCAAACGCATCTTTTCTGTCATATCATTAGCCAGGCATATAGGCTAATGTTAAACTGAAATATACTGTAACGTCCCTGCTGGCATTTCAACATTGATTCAACGTTGAATAAACGTTGTATACAAAGGGTGAATCAACATTGAATCAACGTTGATACTACAACATTGTTTCAACGTCCGCTATTTCAACATAGGTGAATATGATATATTGAATATGATATATTGCAACGTTGAAACAACGTTGAAACAACGCAGTAAAATCCAACATGGTTAAAGCCTCAACTACAAATCACCGTTGAATAAACATTGATATTGCAACATTGCTTCAACATTTTACCTTTATTAGCCTATGCAACTTGCAGTAGGCCTATCACACACAAAAATGATTAACACCTCCATCAAGAACCAGTCAACTTATTTTTTTTTTTACATTATTTTATTTTGTTTTACATGTTAACAGAGTTTAACATAAATGATCTATCCAAATCATTCAGCAACAGCAACAGCAGGGATCTTCCGACGCCATGATGTCCATTATTTGGGTCAGGGTGGTTTTATGGTCGCTGAAGACCGCATCTAAAGAGGAAACAACAAACCATTATTGTCAAAAACTAGTGAAAAAGCCTGTGGACATTCTCTGGGATTTGAATCAGGGATATTCCGATCACTGAACGACCCGTTTTACTAAATGAGCTGCGTTCGACCAACCAGCCGCAAGGACCTTTGTGAACAAGCAAAAATATCCATAGTATGTGGGTCTGTGTGTGCCTTGCATGGCAGTTGCCACCATTGGTGTGTGAATGTGTGTGTGAATGGGTGAATGAGAGGTCAGTGTAAAGCGCTTTGTCCGCTCGTGGTCAGTGAAGTACAGGGCGTGCACAATTATTAGGTACCTCATGTTTTTGCGTTTTATGTGGTTGTGATCACTTATTTAAACCTGGTGGGTAGTCTAACATGCTTGCAGATATGATCTGGCCCAAAAAAGGCCCAAACATAAATGATCACATTCATCTAATTTTCCTAATCATCCGCTAGCTGCCTGCCCCATAAGCAGCCCGTCAAAAAACACGTCTCTGTAGGCAACCTAGGCTCCAAGATCTGTACACAAAAAGAATGGCTACGTCACTCTGTTGATGTTCGAACTAGGGATGCAAATTATCGAGTAATTATTTAATCGATAGTTGTTTCATCTTATCGATCGATTAATTGATAAGCGGCAATTTTTCTGAGAAGCTGAATTTCCCTCTGAATAGGTTCTATCTACTGTATACGTAACATAAAATGCAATCTTCCTTACGATGCGCTGTCTCTAAGCAGAATAATAAAAATAAATAAAAAATATTCTGAAAAGTAAATACGGTGTCACATGTGGACTATTAGCAGCATTTATAATCCCCCTTAAACTGGGAAATGTGACAATATCACAATAACATTGGTAGACTAGGACTGGACAGTCATAACTCTAGTTAATTTAAATATAGGCTGCCTGATGACAGATGTGTCGGTCTTCGTAAAACAAAACAAAAACATCCCTAGTGCTCCTCATTGTATTGTGTTTTATTTTATTTTTATTCTATTCTTATTTCACCTATTTAAGCTGTACTTTACTAGAGAGAAAAGTTACTGGAGTCAAATTCCTTGTAGGTGTACATACTTGGCCATTAAAGCTGATTCTGATCCTAATCCTCATTGCATAGCTAGACCTATCTATTTTTGTTCAAGAATGTCATATCAACATGGTCAGCTAAGTCGTGTACGCAACATATTAACAGTTAGGCCAGCTGCTGAAAATACACGCTCAGAAGTGACTGACGTCTGCTGACGTGCCTGTCCGTCAACGATATTTATCGGCAGCATGTCTGTAGTAACCATGTATGTTACATATACACTGGGTAATGCCCTCTGCTTCTGTGGAATCACATACCCTTCGTCCCAACGCTGTGGTGATTGTAGGCCAGTTACTCATTGCGCGGCTCGTCAAGCTATAACTGGCGGCTCGTATGGTAGCTTACAGTAACACACTACCACTTGCCTTTAATTGCAATCCACTATTTACCGGCAATGCCAAAGGTGGCCATGTGGCATTGTTTACAAAACTTGACCGCAACGCACGGTTGCAGGCTGGCTAGCTAGCGTAAAACACAAAACAGACCGGTTTTTAATAAAGCGACAGAAACGAACTCATTAAAGTAAATCTGTCGTAAAAGTGGCTCGCCTTTTGATTTTGCACTGCCAATGTGGCTCTTGTGAAAAAAATAGTGAGGATCACTGTTGTAGGCTAACCACTCGCTGTTTGTAGCATGGCTGAATGTGACATATTTAACGAAGTTGTGGAGTGGTTGTATTTTAAAATACTTCCACATATTGTGCATTTGGCGTCATTGTCGTCATTGACCAAATTAAAGTGGCTCCATACTGCACTCCGTTTTGCCCTCTTCATCTTGTCAGCGTACCGCTTCTTGTTTGTCTGTTGTCGTCAGAGCCCTGCTTCGCTTGTGTTCCCACGTGTGTGTCAAGTACGCTTGGCGTCAAGCGCGCCCCCACGAGGACGAGCGGGGAATTACGAGTTCAAAATGCAATTAATCGCAATTAATTAATTTTAATCGAGTAATTTCTTATCGACAATTAATCGATAATCGATTAATTGCTTGCATCCCTAGTTCAAACAAAACAGAACACTAGCTCGCTACTCCCTCCCCCTCCCTCCTGTCCAACTGAAACTCGCATCTCACCGGTTATTGGTTGGAACACTTTGTTTTGCCTTTGAGTGGGTGGCGAACACTTGTTGATAGTAATTGTTTTTATGTACAGATCTCGGAGCCTAGGCTGCCTACAGATGCGTTTTGACGGCCTGCTTATGGGGTTAGGAAATTAGATGAATGTGATCATTTATGTTTGGGCCTGAAAAACAACCTTTAACATTTTTGGTTGCAATACTGTGTGTGTTCCTGGCCCTGCGCATCCCTGGTGCATTCCTAGCTGTGCGCTCTCGCACCATAGTGGCTGACAGAGGGATTGCATGACGGCCAGACCGTCCACCAGACTGAATAAGTGTCCTTGAGCAAGACACTGAACCCCAAAATTCTCCCAATGGGCCGTGATAGCGCCTTGCATGGCAGTAACTGCCGTTAGTGTGTGAATCGGTGAAGGAGAGTCTTTCATTGTAAAGTGCTTTGGATAAAAGCTATATGTATAAGTGTAGTCTATTTACCACATGTATCACAAATTCTGTTTAATTCAATTTTATTTATATAGCGTCAATAACAATACAAATCGTCTCAAGACGCTTTACAAGACCCGGCCTGAAACCCCCAGAGCAAGCCTGAAGGCGACGGTGGCAAGGAAAAACTCCCTTTTAACAGGAAGAAACCTTGAGCAGAACCCAGCTCATATGGAGGGACCCATCTGCCTAAGGCCAGCCGGGTACAGACAGAGAAAGAGAACAGCAAGATAAACATACATCTGTCATAAATACACATATCTGACTAAAGCATACAAGTTGGATGCTATGATTCAAACTAATGATGTTACATGACAGTTTGAAAATATAAGGGGAATCATCGGCAGGTTGGAGAATTGTTCATTCAGGTAGGAGTGGATAACAGCAGGATTCCATGGAGACTGGGCAGGCTGATGAGACCACGACAACAGATGTAGTATGGAGCTCCACAGGAAACACTCAACTCCAGGCCAGAGATACTTGGAAGAAGGGAGAGCAGCAGTAAACATGTAAACATTTCACAAAACCATATAGCTCCAAAATATGATATTCAATTTAAACTTACTACACTAGTCTTAATCAGGTCTAAGTCAAGTATCCACACAGTAAGCACATTATGTGCATTTAAAATACACAGGACAAGATGTTACTATCCCTTGTGCCGAAATCCCAGGCAAAACACGTTTAGAGGCCCTGTTCAACTAAGAGGCCCTACCAAGCCTGCAGTCATGTAATATGAGCAATAACCTATATCCTATATCCATCTCACATAGTAAAAATAAATACAAACTGCCCCCAATTTTACTATCCACCATTATCCGCCTTCCGTTACAGCCCTATAACCTCACCCCAGAACACATCTTCAGTAGTGAACCCCAGGATCATAGAGTGTTTCGGCCATTATCACTAGACACTCTCCCCCAGGGAAGGCCCCGCTGAGATTGATCATGTCTCAGGGTGTGTTCCTTACAGTCAACCCCTCCAACAAATCCCCTCAATTCTACCAAAATTATTGGGACCAAAGAAGTAAATTATTCCGACCAAATACAACTACCTTCAACCACCCTATGCCCCAACCCCTAAGCTCCCCACCTATCTCAGAAAACCTTTCACCATTCACCTATTTCACACCTACCTCTGAAATTCTAAGAATAATCTAAATCCTGTGTTCCATACACCGCGCAACCCCAGGATCTAATGCAAACTCAAACCAAAGCCAAGAAGAATCCTCTTACCTATATGTTCCCATCCAGCAATAAAAGATCCTTCCCTCCCAAAACTCTGTTGGGTCCCCCACACGAACTCCTCACCTTATTATGGTATCCAACTCACCTTCCCTATTCTAAGATAATACCGAAATCAACCTCTATCCCAACCTCATTACACTCAACCCCATCTAATATTGTCTGTCCCATATTTATACTCACTAGCCGGACAAATCGTATTAAACAAATCTAAAATACCACCTATACTTGCATGTAAAGGAAATTTCCCATCATACCTTGCAAGAACTCAGAACCATGAGTGAAACCACTTGGTCAAATTACCATCCTATATCTCCATCTATCCCCCAATTTTAAGAAAAAACAAAGACACAGAATGCCGAAAAGCAAAGAGGAAGGAGAAGAGAAACAGAGTCAATGAGGGAAAAAAAGAAAACAAGAAACACAGGAATGAGAAATGGGGAGTGTTAGTTACACTTCTACCTAGATCCCCGCCGGAATAGGCGTATCCTGTAACCTCCCCACCATCCTAAGCCCGAAGGCAACGAGGGGTAGGGGAGGGGAGATGTGAAAAAGGAAAGAATGCAGAGCCATAATCCAACTACCCTCCTACCCCAGGAAGACCTCCTTCCCAGATGTCATTCATGGACTACGTCTTCCCCAATAGTAGCTGAAAACCCAGGGCCTACATCCTTACCTTAGTTAGCTCCCCAGCTAGCATGCTTCCTGCGCACCCATAACCAGTCACTGGCTCTCTCTGCTGCCCGGGACATATTGCTAACCGTAGTCCTCTGGCTTCTTCCTCGTATGCCCAGCTCACTCAGCAGAGCAATGACCGACCTTGCCACAAAACCACGGCAGCCCACTTCTACCGGGCGGACATAAGCCTTCCATCCATTTTGCTCTGCATCTGCTGCTAACTCTGCATACTTAGCTCTTTTTCTCTCGTTAGCCTCCTCAATTCTATCTTCCCACGGGACAGTCAACTACTTTCTCTGGCTCAGACCACAACAGCAAATCAGGCCGTAGTCGAGTGCTAGCTATCTCACCTGGGACAACCAGTTGGCTATTTAAGTCCGCCCTCATCTCCCAGGCTCCTCCTACCCTTAGCCGTCCCGTGTTATGCCTGAAGCCTGCTCCTCTCGCCTTTTCTCCCTCCCTTACAAACTTAATACATCTATTCTCTCTGTTAATGGGCGTGGAATTTACATTCACCCGTTTTTCCTCTATTGCAGCTGCTAAACATTTCAATACCTGATTGTGACGCCAGGTATAACGTCCTTGGGAGAGGCTAACCTTACAACCTGTCAGAATATGACTAAGTGTGCAGACACAAGTGCACAGTGGACAGGCCGCATCCTCACCTACCCACTGGTTCAGGTTCTGGGGAGTTGGCAGCACATCATAAGTAGCCCCTAACATGAATCTAATCCTGCTAGCCTCCATGCTCCAAAGCTCTCTCCACTTCACCTTCCTTTTCTCCACACTCTCCCAGTTCACCCATTGACCCTGCTTAGCCTGCGACACTGCCTTCGAGCATCTAACCGCTTCTTCTTGCCTCTGTACCTCTTCCACTATCATCTTTCTCCTTTCTACTGCTGATGCCTTGCTCCACAGAGGATCCTTTGACTGAGTAAGAGTCATTTCCAGTCTAACTTAGTGCACTTAAACTCCTCTGTTAGGCAGGTAACTGGGAGCTCCAGTATGCCTTTCCCGTACAACGCTGTGCTACTTAAGCAGCGTGGGACACCAAGCCACTTTCTAATAAATGAATTACTCATTCTTTCTAGCTTTTCTATCTTTGAAAGGGCAACCTCGTACACCGTCAGCGGCCACATTAGCCGGGGCAGTAAACCAAATTGCCAGCACCTCAATTTTAACTTGCCTGGTAGCCCTGACCGGTCTATGCTTGAAATGCCTTGAATCATTTCCTGCCTCAACCCTTCAAACTGCGCCTTATCACTAAGACTTGCATCGTACCATCTTCCCAAACTCTTCACTGGCTTCTCCAGCACTGTGGGAATTACCTCATCATTTATAACAAACTTCTTATCTACCACTTTTCCTTTAACAATGGAAATACTCCTAGATTTAATAGGCTTCACTTTCATCTTATGTGGATACTATGTGGATACTTGAATTAGACCTGATTAAGACTTTATTTAGTACTTTATTAAGAGTTTATTTAGTATATTTGTACTCTAGTACATTTTTATTTTACACCTGATTAAGTTTTAGTTTTATTTAGTATATATGAATTCCAGTACATTTTTTATCTTCTACTGTCATGTTGTGTGTTGATGTCTGTAAGTTGCAATTGAGACCTTTGAATTTCCCCTTGGAGATCAATAAGTAGTAGTAGTATTTAATAGTATCGATCTATCCATCTACTCCTTTACCCCTCGGAATCCAGGCTAGGAATGATGAAATGATGATGAAATATGGTACTTACGCAGCCATTGCTTTCTTGACCATGTCTGCTTCATCTGCACCTCCAAGTCTTCTAAAATGTGCAAGCTAAAGAGTAAAACAAAGTTCCACGTTAGACAAAATAGCACTGCTTACTGGTTGTTTTAGTGAGTTATCAAATGTGCCAATTTGGGCTCTAGCATAACATGAAATGTGTTGTGCATCTACAGATAGAAGTGTCAGAGTCAGTTTTTTATCTAAACAGGAAGCAGAATTTTTCCTGTGTCAGAAAAAAAAGACTCCCGACACTTCGGTCTGCTTAATTTTCTGATTTAAAAAAAATAAATATATATATATATATATATATATATATATATATATATATATATATAATCGCAAGTTTGAATTGGGTTGATAGTCCCTCCCCTTCCGCTTCGTAGCCAAGATGGCTGCCGTTTAACCGCTATGAGTACACTATCCGGGTACTTGCAGCGCACTTCGTCTCGTTGGAGTTTTCATTGTGAACTTCCTCACATACTCAAATTAGGTGCATAAGTACTCGATTTGAGACAGAGTCATGTTGACGTTAATACATTTTCGGTCAAATTAAAGCATTCATGTACGGATATACTCGACTAACTACTCTAGTCTAGTACTTCCCTCCGTATGGGGGGTTTTAACTGTGAAACAGTGCAACACTCAGGCCGACGTCCGATTACTTTTCACGTGTTTAATTGCACTAGTATGGCTACATCATACAAACATGCTAATTAGCACTTTCTTTAGTAAACGTGTCGTTTATTGCCAGATAATCAACTGAAATGACACAAATAAAACAAAACACAGTATTAACAACACAGGCGTATTAACCACCGTATAATCATACCATATTTAACATCTTGAATATACAACTCACCAGCTCAGCTTCACCAGTTAAAACAACGACATCCATAAAAAAGTAGATCCAGCAGGTAAAAAGCATCCGCCCTAACACACCAACAGGTGGAATTGTAACCACTAGATGTCGCTATATATTACACCAAGTGCGGGTAAACTCCACACCTCCCACTTGGGCTACGTGTCACTGACTAAGTAGGCCACAATAACTATTATTACTACAACAATATAGTGCACAGAACATGCAAAATCTTCAGGGTATAAACAGAGACACAGTATAAATGTTTAACAAAGAGTCTTGGACTAAGTCCTGCATTCAAGCGTCCACAGGTTCAGCACCTTTTAGGCATTCAGGGGAGCAAATAAACCCCCCCCCCTGTTCCTCCACTGGCAGCAACACCACAAGTCTCCTGACGTCCCTGTGTAGGATGGTGGTAGGACATGGTTCCTTATCCTTCCTTGCTGGGGACTGGCCGATGGGAAGACTCTGACAAACCCTCACTTTGACGTCTCGGACAACACCCTTATCATCTGGACACGACTCCTCCACCCGACCCAGCCTGAAACGACCCCGGTAGGCGTGTTGGTCCACTACCCATACCAGGTCTCCAGCAGAGACATTCCTGGCTGGAGCATGCCACTTTTGTCGAACGTACAGGTGAGGTCCTGCCAATTGGCTCCAACGCCTCCAAAACTTATCCACCTCCACCTGGACTGCCCGTAGACAACTGAATGGGTAGGTAGGGAATTCAAACCCCTGGGTGTCACCTCTGGGCCCTGCCCGACCCAACAGCAGAGAGTTTGGGGTCACGACGTCCACTGTATCCTCCTGAACCTGAGCCCTGGCTCCGATCGGCCTCTCATTGGAAAGATTGGCGGCCAGGTACAAGAGGGTCTGGAACTCCAGGGTTGTCAAGTCACCCTCTTCGCCAATACTGCTCAAGGACCTCTTCAACACACGGACAGCTGCCTCTGCCAGCCCATTTCGATGTGGTGAGTCTGCAGGACTAAACTCCCAAACCCAATCAGTCCCAGCCTGAACTGCTCTCCTTTGGACGTCCTCTTTGTCGATCTCTGCCAGGAAACTGTACAGATCCTCCAGCGCAGGTTTAGCCCCCACGACATTGGTCCCCTGGTCGGACCAGAGCTTCCTGGGATGACCTCTCAGGGCTGTAAATCGCTGATAAGTTCTGAGAAAGCCCTCAGTCGATAGGTCCTCAACCAGATCTGCATGGATCGCTCTTGAGGCCATACAGCTAAAAAACACGCCCCAGACCTTCTTCTTTGTGCGCCGCTTCACAACGTCCCTGACTACGTAAGGACCGAACAGATCCAGGGTTGTATACTCAAACGGCGCTGCTGGTCCGGTGCGTGCAGACGGGAGATCGCCCATTACTTGAGAGCACAAATTGGCCTTGCGCTTGCGGCAATGCATACACGAGTCAATGACCCTGCGGGCAACTCTAGGACCTTGCACCACCCAGGCTCTTCTCCTCATCCGCAGGAGGGTGCCGGAAACGCCTTCATGATTGACACGGTGGGCTTCCTCTGCAAGGAGGGTGCTGATCCTCTCCCCGTAGGGTATCAGCGAGACCCCACGTCTCTCTTCATCCACGGACTGGACACGGCCATAGCACAACAAGAGACCGGTCATACTGTCCTTGTTCACGACCAGGCGGTTGAGTGTCGTCGTGGGGAACATCACACCTGACTGCGCAGCGAGACATAAGTCCTGGAATGCCGCCTCTCGCTCCTGGACAGTGAGCATTGCCTCCCACTGCTCTTGATCGCTGGCTCGATTTCTGCCGAGTAACCAGGAGTTCACGGCTCTGCGGACGTACCCCACCGCCCCACAGAGTTTGGTAAGTGTAGCAAACCTTGAAAGATTCACCTGACCCACAAGAGCTGACCCCCATAGCCTCTTCGTACTGCAGGTGCTAGGTACAGCCGAAGAACCTGTTGCAGCACCCGGTGGAGATCCCCTCTTTTTGACCGAAGGAGGCCCTAGGACTGCACCATCCCCGGGCATGGCACCGACACTGCCAGGACTGCCTGGAGCAGACTTCTCCCTCACTTGGGATCTTGTAATGACGGCAGAGAAGGCTTTCTTTTGGAGCTTACTCACAGCTTCCCTGGTACCAGAGGCCACCTCTACAGCAGACTTCATGGGCCACTCTTCCACCGGTCTGGACAAGAACTCGGGGCCCCTCTGCCACAGGGAATCACTATCGATTTGTCCAGGGGAACACCCTCTCGTGACCAGATCGGCCACATTGTGCTGACCGGGGATCCACCACCAATCTGTGACGGGCCCGGCTTTATGGATTTCACCAACCCGGTTAGAGAAGAAAGTTTGGAACCCATAACTTTCCCGCTGGATGGCTCCCAACACAGTTTGGCTGTCCACAAAGTGGTACCACCTTGCCACTTCCAATCGTCCATGCTTGAGCATGTGCCCCTTCAGTCGGGTGGCAAAAACGGCCCCACAGATTTCCGCTTTAACTGCTTCGCCCTTCTGGTCAATGGGGGTTAATTTAGCCTTTGACTCCACAAGCCGGGTCACGACCCCCCGTGAAGTCTCCCAGCGTAGATAAAGAACCGCACCATAAGAGTCACAGCTGCCATCAGAAAATGTGACCCCCCAGGGTTTACCCAGCCAGCCGGAGGGTGTAATACTCCTGGGGAAGGTGATGGTACTCAGCCGGGCATACTCTTTGAAGAGTTCGATCGCCCTCCCGCGCAGGTCACTAGACAGTGGCTTGTCCCACGTGTCCTTAGTCAAGGTTCCAGCCTCTTGGAAGGCCCTTCTGACAAGAATGACACCCTTCTGTTTCAGGGGCGTCGCCAGGCCAAGAGGGTCGTACACCCCAGCAACCTGACTCAGGAGCATACGACGGGTAAGGGGATTCGGTGTCTTCTCCTCTATGTCCTCCGAGGCGAGGTCAAGCTCGGTGCGCATCTTTTTCTTCCTTGTGGAGAAATTAATGGCCACCATGAGGAAGAGCATGTCCTTTCCCACGTGGTAACCCACTCCCAGGGCTTTGTTGTCTTCGTCCCGTAATTGGTTGGGCAACACGATGGTCTCAGCTTTAGTGGGAACGCCACCTTGCCTCCCACTCTGGCCAGACCGCACCCACGGCTTAAGGTTAAATCCCCCGGTTGCAAGAATGGCCTCGACCCCTTGGAGGATCTCACTCAGTCTTTGGGGGTCATTGTGGGACACCAGAATGTCGTCCACGTAGACGTTGTCTTCGATGACATGCCTTTCCTCAACTTTGTCGATGAACTGTGGCAGATGAGAGGTCTCCCTCATGGCCACCTGGGCGATACAACCAGCCGGCTTGTCACCCATGTTCACTCGTACCACGGCGTAATCCTCGATGTCATCCTCCGGAGAATCCCTCCACAGGAAGCGGTGGACGTGCACCTCCTGATCCTCCAACCACACGGAGTTATACATCTTGGACACATCTCCAATCGCCGCATGCTCCCCCTCCCGGAAACGGAGTAGCACCGCCCGGATGGGATTCAAGACATCTGGGCCCTTCAGCAGGATGCCATTTAGGCTAACCCCCTTGAACTCCCGGCTGCTGTCCCAGACTAGTCTCACCGGGGTGGAAACAGAGTGTGGGTTGGGTGCTGTTAGGTGGTTCACCCACCACACAGCTCCGTGCCAACTGTCCATCACAGCCTTGGAAAGCTTGATTGCAGCCCCCCTGGCTACCATGTCATGCACCTGCATTGCATAAGCCTCCTTCCACCTTGGGTCTCTCTCAAGCTGCTTCTCTGATTTCAGGAACGCTGCCTTGACAGCTTCGCGGTTGTTCGGCAGGGTAGCAGGATCCTCTTTCCAGGGGTATTTGGCGTCCCAGTGGGGCTTGTCGCTGTGATCGTCGCTTAATCTGAAGGTCAGACCTCCCCTGATGACCTCTAACTCTCTCTCGTCAGCGAGTGTCATTTCCTTCCCCCCAAGGGCACACTTCCCACAACGACAGCCACCGCACTTAGGGTCACAAGCAGCGCCAATGCTGTCCCACTGCAGCCACTTGACAATCTCAGCATTGCTCACAGCTGTAGTTCTGACTCCCACGCTGGTCCTTAACTTAGAGCCGCAGTTATGGAGGACCTCGACTCTCCTGGACTCTGCCCTCATGGAGCAAGCAAAGTGGGTCGATGAGCGGCGCGCAGTCACCTCAATGCCCTCAGAAAGATCCGGGTGCATGCCACTGACAGTCTTTCCTAGCAGACCATCCCACAACACCAGATCGCCACACCTCATCATGCGCTGGGGGGCAAGGCGGCCTTCCCGGGTACTGATAAGTAACTCAATTGTCTTTGGGCGGGCCAGCTCCCCTGGTTTTACAACCCCTGGGAAGAACTTCTCCAGGCGATCTGAGTCCACTGCATGATCCACTCTGGCAATCTCCTCCAGTCCATATCAGGGCATCTCATGAAGGCGCCAAGTTCCCTTCTTTGTTGCGACTTTTATGTTCACACGATATCTCTTCGTCTCAACCCTCGCCTCCATACCACCCACACCATACACGACCAGTGAAATGGGCTCACCAGTCAATCCAAGCCTCTCAGCTGCTTGATGAGTGATATAGTTTGTGTCGGAGGCTAGATCGATTAGTGCTCCAACCCAGTCTCCCCTCTTGGTTGTTACCTCCACCACCATCATGAGGACTGGGTGCTCAATCAGTCCACTTTCGTCGACCAGGTCTTTACCAGCACACACTGTTGAAGACACTTTATTCGTGCAGGCCTTACGGACAGCTTCCAGCTGCTCTGGAGTCAGACCTAGACTAGCAAACACGACCTCTTGTTCCTCGGTCGGACCACGGGACTCTCTCCTTTTCTCCCCCTTGACGATGTCTTTCTTTTCTGGAGACTTGAGGCACAGGAAGAAGTGGTGGTCTGGAGGGTCACCACCTCTTTTACATTCGTCATTGCGACACAAAAAGTTTTTTATGCAAGGGCTTTCTCTACCATGGAGATCGAGACATTTGGGGCAGGCTTTTATCTTCTTTACCTGCGCCCTCCGCTCTGAAGGGTTTGCCTTCCTAAATGTCTTACAGCATTACAGACGACCAGTGTGTCCCTCCTCACCACACATACTGCAAGGATTTTGCGATGATTCTCCTCCTGCCTCACTTGCCGTAGTCTTGGTAAACGAACGCCTCTCCTGCCGTCGGTCCCCCGTGCTTTCTTTTGGCTTTTCGCGGGGGCCTGGTTCACCCGTTCTGGCAGAGTTTGATTGTCTGGTGACCTGTAACTGCTCCAGTTGAACTAGAACCGTCTTCTGATCTCTCAGGAACAGCCAAAGTTTGTCAAACTGGTTTTGTGGGTTAACGTTGCTGGCCGCATCGCACCGGTACAAAAGCCACCTTTCCTTCATACTGTCTGGCAGCTTACTTTCAAGTGAACGGATCACCAACTGGTTCTTTATGGCGTCCTCACAACCCAAGTCTATAAGGTCCAACAGCGCTCTTTCCACTGCTTGGATCAACTGCAGTGCTTCTCTTGGTTGATTGTTGCGCACAGCTGGTAAGTCCTGTAGCTCCAGTACAATGTCGTCCGCTATCTGCGACATGTCCCCATAACAATCCTCCAACACCCGGAAGACCTCGTCTGCAGTACGACAATGAGACAGTCTGAGCTCGCGCTTCACTGCATCACTGATGCTGTCCAGCAGGTGGAAAAGCTTACATTCTGGGGAGCCCGTGGGTTCAGCTAATGCTTGAAGGGTCACCCAGTTACTCTTCCATCGCCAATAGCTTCTCCTGTCACCAGAGAACTTTGGTAGGCTTAAGGGTGCGAGTGCAATTCTGGGCCCGATGAAAGACCCCTGAGAGGTAGCTGTAGTGCTCTGTCCTGCTCCAACACTATCTGGTAACAGAGCAGGTACTCCACGTGGCTGCTGTGGTGTACTAGAGAAGCCGGGTACAAACGTTGTGCTCATGGCCCACTGTGGTGGATGTCTCTGTGGTGGTGCTTGGGGAGTCCCCTCAGGACGGCTCACACTACTGTCCGATGCACCACCAGTCACTACAGTGGTTGGGTCTGCACCTGTCCTCTGCACAACATCATCATGTGCCATGCCACTGGTCCCATTACCGTCCACAGTCCCACTTGGTTGAACAGTGGTGGTCGTTCCTCCTCCGACCACACTGCCTTTGCCGTAGTCTCCAACTTCAGCGTCGCCCTCGGCCTCATCACCGCTTGCCAGATCAACATGCGCTGACCTTTCGCTTCGGCGCATGTGGTTAGTCAGAGCAACCATAGTCACTTTACTCTTTTCTTTGTACTCTTTGAGGCAGGCCCGCATGGTCTCCATTTCCTTTCCCGGGACGTGACGGTCCCAGCTCCGCACGAAATCCTCCAGTGCTTCCATTCTGGTCTCTATTGCCGTGCGCACCAAATCGTACTGGTTAAGAGTCATACGGCTTGACTGGAGTGCTGCAGCCTGATCAAACACGTCTTTGAGGTCAGCCTTTTGATTGTTAAATGGACCTGATGCACAGCGGGACCACAATGCTGTTTTTATTTTCACCTCCATGTCCTGATACTTTGTGCGGCACTCCTGCAGCCTTTTCCTCACATCAGTTATGTCCAGGTCAAAATCACTTGCATCTTCCTCCATCGCAGCAATGTAATCAAAACTGACATTACAGAGGTCATCGTAACTGCTTTTAAGCGCACTCAGTTCAAGTAAGAGGTCATGTTCATTTGAAAGGTCCAAGTTAAAATCAATGGTGTTTGCTTTCCTGGTAAACACCCCTTGTGCATAGGATCGCTTTTTCTTTAATTCCCCACAGTCTGCCATGCTGATCTGTGCTTTTATTTTCCACTTTGTTTTGATGACGTACTTCCGGCCACCGTGCCCTTACCAAGATGGCGACGACCCACTTCCGTTAGCTTAGCGGCTAGCTACCGCGCTAACACAGTGCATTTGCGCCGAACGGCTTATCCTATGCCGCCGCGCTACACAGTCTCAATAAAAGTCACTCAAACACAGTCACAGACCGAGCGATGACTCCCGTTGAGGCCTTGATCCGAGTCCGAAGCGTCTTCACCCCGTCGGACTCTCCACCGGATCGTCCTCGCTAGTCTCCTGTTGCGTTCACTGTCCGGCCTCCGCTTCTCTGTCACGGGGCTGGCTGGCAGTGTTGATTACTGTACGGATATACTCGACTAACTACTCTAGTCTAGTACTTCCCTCCGTATGGGGGGTTTTAACTGTGAAACAGTGCAACACTCAGGCCGACGTCCGAATACTTTTCACGTGTTTAATTGCACTAGTATGGCTACATCATACAAACATGCTAATTAGCACTTTCTTTTGTAAACGTGTCGTTTATTGCCAGATAATCAACTGAAATGACACAAATAAAACAAAACACAGTATTAACAACACAGGCGTATTAACCACCGTATAATCATACCATATTTAACATCTTGAATATACAACTCACCAGCTCAGCTTCACCAGTTAAAACAACGACATCCATAAAAAAGTAGATCCGGCAGGTAAAAAACATCCGCCCTAACACACCAACAGGTGGAATTGTAACCACTAGATGTCGCTATATATTACACCAAGTGCGGGTAAACTCCACAATTCAAATAACTTCCAAATAACGGAAGTTAAGTAAGCGGGGCCTAATTAGCAAGTTCAAAGCTAGTTACCGTTAGCTAGCTAAACGAAACGTTCTAGAGAAACGTTATTACCGTTAGCTAGCTAATGAGACTTTATAGAGAAACGCAGACTTATTATTAATAGCTAGTAACGTTTCTGTTAATACTTTTTGTTTAAAATAAAACAAAATTAACTCAAAATCAAACCATGAATGAAATCACTTACTTACTTCAGCCCGCCGTGCTGCAGCGTAGTGTCCAGTTACCTTCCCGCTGCTGTGCAGTCCCGCCCACAGCCGATGCCGGAAGTAAGAATCCAATGCAATTTCTCCATTGACAGTTCGGATATAAGCCATAAAAACTTAACTGCACATGGTTGACTTAAAACCAGCTACGGCTGTACTAAGATACGATTGTATATGCTCATGTGGACACCAAAAGTTCATGGGGCATTAACCTTGTTTTGAGATAAATGACTTTTATTCGCGATGTATTGGATAAGTACTTCATTACCCACAATCCTGAACAATCCCACAATCCCACAGTGATGCGTCTGATTGGTGGAACTCGTGGAACGTCTGGTTAAACCCCGCGACGGTCCGTGAAGTCAGAAGGAGGGATACCGTTACTGTCTACTGTACGATCACAAATAAATTAATAAATAAATAAGAACTGTTTCAACATTGACACAACAACAAATGACATTTTTTTCACCTATAATTCAACATTGAGTTTATTGACCTTTTTACAACCATTTGGCATTAAACATTGTTTCAACATTGTTTCAACATTGACGCAACAGCCGACGTTATTTCACCTATATTTCAACGTTGAAGATCGGTCGTGTGCCGGCTGGATTTACAACCATTTAGCATTAAACATTGTTTCAAAATTGTTTCAACATTGACGCAACGACCGACGTTATTTCACCTATATTTCAACGTTGAAGGTCAGTCTGAATCACTCACTGATATGATCCGGGTTTTGCGAATCACTTGAGTCACTTGACCTGAAATGGCCATGGCAGTGTCTGGGACTTAACTAAGAATAAACTACAATACAATATCCACAATGCCAACAAAAATGCCTACTACAGTTTGGTAAAATATAAAAAATATGAAGAAAATAATCCAAGAATAAAGACAATGGAAATAAAAAGCTGGCGGGAAAATGGACAGTGAGACTGTTTACTGGACTTTATGAGGTTGGCATTTAAAAATGTAAGTTGACACACCTTGTCAGCTGTGCGAGGAATGAGTTGAGGATTGAGACAGTGTTTTGCTACTATTCCTACAGTAGGCCCCTTAATATTGGACATCATGTATTATTAGTGGTGCTGTGCATCACAGAGCCCACTATTGTTATTGCTCGCGTCTATTTTTAGTGGTGCTGTGCATCGCAGAGCCCACTACTTGTTTTTCTCGTCTATTTTTATTAGTGGTGCTGTGCATAGCAAAGCCCACCACTGACCCTTATAGCAAAGCTATAGGGGTCAGTAGT
Source organism: Planiliza haematocheilus (assembly GCA_005024645.1). Taxonomy (NCBI): domain Eukaryota; kingdom Metazoa; phylum Chordata; class Actinopteri; order Mugiliformes; family Mugilidae; genus Planiliza; species Planiliza haematocheilus. Next base: position 73,676 of record SRSE01000077.1, read on the forward strand.
GTTATTATTCTCGTCCATTTTTATTAGTGCCGAGTGCCTATGTCAAGAGGCCCCTCCTCCCATAGGCACGAGGCAACTCTTGATCTTCTGCGTGTTTCTTTGCAGTTTTATATATTATTATTAGTGCCGAGTGCCTATGTCAAGAGGCCCCTCGTGCCATAGGCACAAGGCAACTCTTGATCTTCTGCGTGTTTCTTTGCAGTTTTATTTTTCATTTTCCGCCCTTTTTCGCCGATTAATGCGGCCCGAACCAGCCAGAGGACCCCAACACATGATATATCGAAACGTGTGTTTTGATCCCGAATCCTATGCTATTACTTGGATAAGCGATCGGTGAGTTTTTCACGAATTTATTCGCGAAAAAAGGCGAAAAATTTCCCATTGAAATGAATGGGAGACCCCGAAAAATCAAAAGCAACATAGTCGCGAATAATTCGCAGAAATTTTCCCATAGAGAATGAATGGGAAAAGTTGCAAACATCGCACTTTTTCAACACTTTTTCCAACATCCACTGCTCTGGCATACTTGCACCTAGAGACACCACTCAAACTTTAAAACGGAGACAAACTTCTCCTGCCTTGATGGAGCATTCAACCATTTCACTAGGTTATATACTTTTCGATCAATCACAGATCAATAACCATGATCAATCCTGGTAAAAATTTGCCTTCTCAATGATTGTGTGTGTAGTCGGAATGTTCGCGCTAGAGTGAGAGGCCCATCAGTTACAGTGCGGGCTGCTCTGAAAAAATGTTCAAAATATTTTTTTTAAACTGATTGCTTCCACAAATTTCACTCTACACACAAAATTTTCTCCAAAGTACTTGTCCTGATGCCTACAATGTGTCTACCTAACCGATAGGATTCACAGTTTTGTGAATGAGAAGCCTAGAAGTGAGGAGTGGACAGCCTAACTGCTCCATAGGACCCAATGTTAATTCAGCAAAGTTTTTCGTCACAAAAATTTAACGGACGGCAGTTTTCAACTCGCTAGAATCATGTCCACTTTTTTTACACTAGGAAGAATAAAAAATACATGTCTGTGTTCATGGAAGCCTTGTGGTGGTCACTGTGAAAAAAGTTTGTGAGTAACTGGTTTACTTTTTTAGTAAATGGCAGTGGTTCGAGGGAGTGGTTCTGTGCTGTTTTTGCTATGTTTTCGGCTAATCAAAGCACCTGCGCAGCAGCAGTTAAGGAGGGGGAGGGGCTGTTTCCCGCTCTGTCTCACTGACGTCACACACACACACACACAGACACACAGACGGAGCGAGGCTTGGAAAAAAAAAAAAAAAGGACGGAGTGAGGCTTGTGGCGCATATGCTAACATATGCTAACTTCGACGGAAGTTAGCATATGTTAGTTAGCATATGTTAGCATATGCCAACATGCTAACATATTAGATGTCCCTGCACTGCTCTCGGTCTCTCTCTGAAAAAAAAAAAAAAAAAACTCCGCTCTGATCACTGAGGGCCGGGGCTGCTCTTCACACACAGCGAGAGAGAGAGAAACGCAGCGTGTGCAGCGGCAGCAGAGTAGTGATGGGAATTTCGGCTCTTTTTGGAGAGCCGGTTCTTTTGGCTCTGCTTACTATAAGGAGCCGGCTCTTTCGGCTCTTTCGGCTACTAATGTAAAATACATACATGACATCAAATATTTATCCTTTATGGCTTTATTTTACAAACACACTCAACCTTGAAAAAATGCCACAAAATAAATTATACAACATAAAAATAAAGACATAATTAGGCAAACTTTTAACTATTTTAAACACAAGTGCCACTTGAACAAAGTGCTACAAAATAAATTATTAATTATTAAATTATTAAAAGTATAAAACCTATATAAAGTTTAAAAATAAAGACCCATCTCAATTTGACTTTTAACTATTTACATTAAACCTGTACAAACTCACAGAATGACAAAGTCTTTAGTGAAGATTTGCATTTAGAAAAACCAAGTGTCTCAGCTTGGAGGGGCTGATCCGGTTCCTTCTCTCCGTTATGATCTGCCCAGTTTTTGAGAAGATTCTCTCTGAGGGGACAGATGTTGCGACTATGCAAAGTCTCCGTGCCATCACCTGGGAAAGCCGTGGGTAGACCAGAGCCTTGGTCTCCCACCAGCTCAGTGGGTCTGCACTTCTCTGGAAAAGGGGCTCCTCAAGATAGGATCTCACTTCCAGTATTGCATCTGATGTGGGATTCCTTCTTGTAGTGTCTCCACTTGCCCGCTCTTCAAAGAACCTCCAAACAGCAGATGCTTGTGGCTCCTCTTGCTCATGCTCTGCTGCCTCTTCTCCCTCTTGGCCCCCTTGTGGAGTTGACTGGCTAGACCTTGCTGCTGCTGCACTTATTCTTTGAAGAGCTTCATCAACTGCTCTGCTGTCATTAAAAGCCAGCTTTTTGAAACGTTGGTCGAGAAGGGTGGTTTCTGACAGAATAGTGTTGTATTCCATTCTGAGGAACTTTCTGTCCATGGATGCACAGAGAGAATCCACTAACTCCTTCACTTTCTCGGTGGTTGTTCTGGTCTGGTGCTCAGCTGTCACTCTCTGCAGACCCTTGCACAGTATCAGCATTTTGGAGGCTGTAACATAGCTGAAAAAAAATAAGTGTAATTTTTTATTATTATTTAGCAATATTATTTTCAGTGATTTCTAATCTGCTTGTCATACTAATAATGTAACAACAACAACTAACAATAATAATGATAATAATGATGATGATAGTAAATAGTAGTATAATACTAAAGTATAATAAGTATAATGTGATAACATTTGTACACTGTACCTCTCTGCGCTGATCTCCACAGTGACCTGCTCAAATGGCTCCAGAACAGTACATGCCTCCTGCAGTACATCCCATTCCTCTTGGCTCAGAGGATCAACAGGTGCATTGATGACTGGAGTGTAGAGATGACTGCATCCTGATGGGGCGCTCACACTGACAGCGACAAAATCGCTTGTGGTCGCTCAGTTCGCTCAATTTGCGTCGCTTGTGTCAGTTTGTGCAGGCGATTTGGAAGCGACCGCGGGGCGGTGCTTCAAGCTGCGGCCCAGATGTGTCTGCCCGGGCATGACAGTAGTGACATGCATGTGTCATCCATACGGTCTATGGTGTCATCCTTGTTTTCACAAGGCCTACTAATTCGTGTAAATTGTATCATGACATTGATTAAATGAAAAACTACTCATAAGCACATCAGACTTGGCGCTTTCTGACAAGCGGGATTTTAGGGGGGGTTCCCTCTTTCACCATGGATCGCACTTTGGGAAACCTTCTTTGTGTTGCGTCGGCATATTTGCTTAACAAAAGAAGAAACCGGGGCCGTAGGTCCATCTGGGTCCATAAAATCCTCAGAGCCCGGAGTCACCACGAGGTTTCACCGGCTGGTTCAGGAGCTCCGTTTCGATAATGCCTGGTTTCAGCGTTATTTCAGGCTGGATAAAAGTCAGTTTGATGACCTCCTCAACAAGATCGGCGTCGCTCGCCGCCCTCGTCGCCCCAAACGCCCCTCGTCGCCTGTGTACATTGAAAATGAATGGTCGCTCGTCGCTCAGATCGCCTCTGTCGCTTTCAGTGTGAGTGCACCATTGGACTCCAGAATGCGTTTTATCATGTAAAACATTGAGTTCCACCGAGTCACACACTCTTGTTTGAGCTTCAGCTCAGGCATGCCCATCTGCCGTTGAGTAGACTTCAACCTCTCTGTGGCTGTTGTGCTCCTGTGGAAGAATTCCACTATCGCCTTCACCTTGTCCACAGTAGGCTTCATAACTTTGAGAGCATCCCTCACAAACAGGTTGATGGTGTGAGCAAGGCATGGATGGTGGGTCCATTTCAGAATTTTTATTGCCTTTGTTATGTTACTGCATTGTCAGTGACACAGCAAACCACTTTGCACTCCACATCCCACTCTTTTGCCACTCTGAGCAGCTCTTCTGCCAGATTTTCAGAGGTGTGTCTGGCACTGAACTCGAAGCAATCCAGCAGACATGACACCATTTTATAATTTTCTAAAAAGTGACAGGTAACGGACATATATGAGGTGGTGGCTCGGGATGTCCAGCAGTCAGTAGTTAAGCAAACAGCTGTGGCTTTCTTCACCCTTTCCTGAAGAGAAGCACGTGCTGTGTCATATACGCCTGGGACTATTTTCTGAGATAGGGTTTTTCTGCTGGGGAGGACATACATTGGATTGAGGGCATGGCTGTAGCTTCGAAATCCTGCATCTTCTACAATTGAAAATGGTTGGAAATCACGTGCCACCATCTTTGCCAGTTCCTCATCAATTGAGTTCTGCTTGGCTGGGGTCAGAGACTTCTGCAAAAACTGTCTCATTGAGCTCTGGGCTGATCTAGGTGGTTGCTGGGGTGTAGGCCTACTGGGGGCAGACATTGCAGCAGCTTCAGTATCAGCTGCAGTTGATGATGTACTGGCACTTTGAGCAGGTTCCCTTGCTTCCCTTAATTCCTCCACCTGTACTGATGGGTGGACAGTTTGCATGTGCCTGTGCAAATTGTTTGTAGAGCCTGCTCGATAGGAGATGTTAACTTTACACAGTCTACACTCTGCCTTTGAGCTGCTGGTGGCATTGAAATGGGTCCAAATTTTACTCCGTTTCCTGCTGTCACTCATTTTCCTCACCGTTTGTCGTTTCCTCTCGCTCTCTCGTCTGCCTCCTGTCGTGTTTGTCCTCCGCGACCGCTGTGTGTGTGTGTCTGTCACCCCTGCCGTGGATGCTGCTATACATCTTGACCAATTACATGCGGCTTTCACACAAAAAAAGTGGAGAAAAAAAAGTTGTTGTTTTTTTCCTCCACTTTTTTAATTGAAAGCCGAACGTGATTGGTCAAGATGTGTGAGAGCAGGCATGGCACGAGGGAGAGTGTCAGGGAGAGGAGACAGTGAGGCACCGAAGAAAAAAAACACACATTGGCTCTGCAACATCTGCAGAGCACACGCAAAACACATGGGGGAGATGAGACCGTGAGGCACCGAAGTGAAAAAAACAAAACGGCTCCCTAAATCGGCTCCCAACGAGGAGCCGGCTCCCGTCGTTCACTTCAAAGAACCGGATCGTTCGCGACCGACACATCACTACAGCAGAGAGGAGTTCAGTGATCTGTGGAGAAGACAAGTCGACTGGACGACAACACGTGTCATTGTAAGTGAAATAAAACCTTCACAAGTTGAAAGTCAACAAACATAACCTCCTTCACAGAGGCAATAAGTACCACTAGTTCAACAAGCATAAACGTGCATCATCCCACACAGTAAAAGGACTGCGCAGCGGACCTGCTGCGGAAGTATGGCCGCTTCCGGAACGGACCCGCGAAACGAACCCGTATCGGGGTCCAGATGCACTCAGGAACTCCGCCGTGGCTCCGCGCTGCTCCGCATCCGCGATTAAAGCCTCACCTCCGCGGCGGGTCCGTTTGGGACCCGCAAATTGATACATACACTCATAAAGGCTCATCCGGCCCGGGTCCGTTTTGGACCGTTTATCTAATTTTTAAAATCCCTTCTGTTCATGTAGGATAAACTAAACTATAGGACAAAAAAACGAGGCTATCACTGGGCTTAGCCTGGCTACTACAGCAATTGTGTAATCTTAAATCTGCATTGCCTTGTATTTTTAACCTAACAATATTGTCAACAGACAATGTTCAAGTCATGCATTTACTGTACAAAAGTGATAGCTCAATGGAAATATAAAATTGACATTAACATTTATGGAAAGTTATAGGTTATAGTCTATGTTTTTATTGGTTACTACATTCATTATGTGGTCAAAACCTAATTTAGTGCTTTATACAGGCGCCAGGTCGGTGCAGACATAAAATATGCCATCTATTAGGCTACAACTTCAGTGAAATGCTGCGTTATACACAGCTAAAATATCAGAAAATGAATAACTGGTGAATGACAAGAAGTTCAATAAAAATATGTTTTAATTATTATTCTTCTTAGCCTAGGCCACTCCGTTTTTTTGGAAGGAGGCGGGACGTCTCCTAGTCACCCGATCTGCCGCAGGTTGAACCACCTGATGGCATGCTTTGTGACCTCCTCATCCGTGGCTGAACGTGTAAATGAGTTTTTCCTCAGGGCACCTGTAATCAAACAAACAGATATGTATGTTTAGCCTGTGGCATGTAGCATCCAAAGCCGAAAATCAGCAACTCCTGAAACATTGCAGAAAGATTCATTGGCCTGTAATACTGATCCAAGTAAGTGCCCCCAGCCCAGGCGTGGCAAAATGGTTCTGTAGCTCCACCTACAAATTTTATACGGACCTGGACCGGAAGCCCGTTCCGTCTAAAAATCTGGAAATATGTCACATTTATGTAACATCCCAGGACGGACAAAAACATCAAAAAGCGCCATATTCTAAACCCAACAGGAAGTCTGCTATTTTGTCCACAAAAGTGAAAAAAAATTGAAATTGAAAAAACTTGGTTTGGGAAAGTGGGGGAACGTACAGAACGTACTTATATGGGTTTTGGTCGCTCACTGCAAAAATTGTGACTCGTTAAACTTTGGGCATTCTACGGTAGTGAAAGTGAAATCTGTCCTTGTCTGAGTGATTCCCGCAATGTCGCAATGTGTTTTACAGTATTATTATTTTAAAAGTATTAAAAACTGTTTTTAATTTCTTAAACAAATGCTTTACATTTGTATTGTATAATAGTTATAATAATGTGAATAAAGTTGACTATTTCACGGATTTCGCCTATCGCGGGTCCTTTTTGGAACGTAACCCCCGCGATAAACGAGGGTTCACTGTATTTCAGTTTTACAGTAAACTTCAATTGGGAGTGTCAAAATAAATCCTTGAAGCAAGAAGACTTTGCCTCTTATTGGAGAACTGTTAGCTGTCTGCCAAACTTCATACAATACATTCAGGGAGGGGAGCATATTATCACTCTGCCCAGGGAACTGCAGTGAGTCCGTCCTTGCCGGTCACCGACGGGCGTGGGGTGCATGATTTTAACAGGAAGCAGTATTAAATGTGCTTTAATTCAGTCCAAAGTGCATCAAACTTGACAGTATTGTTGCTGGTCCCTATCTGAACACATCCATATGACAATATTCATACAATTATTGTAGTGCCACCTACTGTGAACAGGTAATGTTAGGAAATATTAGGAAATATCTGATGTCTGTTGTATGAGCTGCTGTTCCTTTTAAGGTGTTTTGGTCACTCACTGTGAGAACTGTGACTTTTCGTTAAACTTTGGGCGCGTTATGGTTGTGACAGTGAAATCTGTCCCTGTCTGAGTGATTCCCTCGTCATTGCACGTAGTGTGCTACTTTGTCCAGCAGATGGAGCCATTTCACATGTTAAGTGAAGCATTTCTAAAAAGGGTTTAGGAGAAGTGTATTATTTAGTCATTACAATGTGCCATTATACATGGACATTGTGTGTGTTCATAAGTTAATTTTAAGTAAATTATAATGTTGTAAAAAGATTATTTATTTACTATTTATAAACTAGATGTAAAGAGAAGTAAGAGATACTTAGAGATACTTAAAATATATTCATAATTTAATTTTGAATAATCTTTTATTGTATGTATTTCAGTTTTACATTAAAGGGGGTGACAAAATAAATCCTTGAAGCAAGAAGACTTTGCCTCTCATTGAAGAACTGTTAGCTGTCTGCCAAACTGCATACAATACATTCAGGGAGGGGGGGATATTATCACTGTGCCCCGGGAGCTGCATTGAGCCCATTCTTGGCCGTCGCCAAGCACGGCGTGCTCGCAGCTTTAATTTATTTATTGATGTTATCATGCTGATGTATAAGGAGCCACTTAAATGCTGTATTTCCTTTATCACCAGTGTCTTTATTTACCTTAACTACTGGAGATTACTGAGCAAATGGAAGCTTCCAGGTTTTGAGATTTATGCAGGTCTCTACAATAACTAACAATAACTACAATAAATAACAAATTACAATAAATACAATTTGTGTATCATCATGACGCACACACAAATAATACCAGTGTTTGTGGTCCTGAAGCAAAGGTAGAGAATATCTACTGCACCCCAAATGACGTTGATGATTATTACATACAGAGTTTGAAACGGAGATTGGATCTGAAGAGCTGGACGAGGACAGACGTATAGATGCGAACACGGGCACTAAAAGCTGGCCTCTTGTAAATCGATTGCCTGGTCTGATGTTAATGCAAGGTCTGAACATAATTCATTTATTCATTCATCTTCTATACCCGCTTATTCCTGTTAAGGGTCACGGGGGTCTGCTGGAGCCTATCCCAGCCATCATCGGGCGAGAGGCAGGGTACACCCTGTACAGGTCGCATATCCAATGCTAACCACCTTGCCACTCTGCCCCCTGGTTATTGCATAATGTAGATGTTATTTATGTTATGTATGGTATGTTATGTAATAATAGCTCATTCCAAACCGACATGGGTTAGATTTATTTTGTCTTATTTAATATTCTCCTTTGGGACAATATGACATGTTCTTGTGTTTCCCAGATGGAGAGCTTTATACTGGAACTGTGGCAGATTACAGGGGGAACAAACCAGTAATTTCCAGGCACCTCAGTGAGGGCAAGCGTATTGACCTGAAGTTGGATGACACATTAGGATGGCTGGAGGGTAAGTGTGAGGTCTCTCGTGCCACATCAACTTTAATAGTGGTGCTTATGTTTTAGTAGTGTGAGTAAATACTTGCCATGTGTTTATTATAGATCCAACCTTCATCAGCTCCAGCTTCATTCCAGATGAGGAGAAAATCTACTTCTTCTTCAGCGAAGTAGGAAAAGAGTATGACTTCATCGACAGATTTATTGTGTCTCGTGTTTCTCAGATTTGTGTGGTAAGTGTAAACCAATTGTCTTCTTTTCTTTTACCATTTAAATCTTTCTCTTGGGGACAAACAGAATGCCCAAATACAATATACAAATACACAAATTACAAACAGATAGTCAGATAGTGTAAGAGACAATCACACTCACAGACTAACAAATGCTGTTGCATATTTTCTGATGATACGATTGGATTATTTGGTGTGTTGCTTTAACGATATAGGAGCTTAAATACATAGATTGTATATAAATATGGACAATATGTATCTACTTCCTTGCAACTGGCCAAACTAATGCTAATTTATTGAGAATAAAGTAATAAAGACTCACTCATGATTAATACTTTGCTTTGCTCTGCCTCTACCAGTTACATGTTGGATTATAGACCGTACTTTTTCCAGCAGTTGGCATGGGAAAGGGTCGTCTTGAGGTCACATCCTGTGTCTATAGCATCAAATAACTAGTTCACTGATACTTATCAGAAAAATTGATGCTTGAATATGCATCAGCATGATATTAGGCATGTAAAATTAGAGAAACTGACCGTGATTTTTTTATTTATTTATTTTTGTTCATTTTAGTGTTTAAGTAGGCTGAAATCCCATCCACTAACATGGAGGAGTTGGCGCTTATGACCTATACTACATCCAGTCACCAGGGGGAGCTATACTTAGTTTGACTTTACCTTTGGGGAGGTGTTCCACCCTCCATATTTAGATAGATAGATAGATAGATAGATAGATAGATAGATAGATAGATAGATAGATAGATAGATAGATAGATAGATAGATAGATAGATAGATAACTTTATTGATCCCTTTGGGAGGTTCCCGCAGGGAAATTGACATCTCCATCGAATACAGCACTGTCAGACATACATGTAAGAAAAACAGTACAATAAGCCCACATACCAAAAAAACACCCAGTAAAGAATAATAGATAGTAATATAAAAAATAAAAAAAAATACTGTGACTGTACATAGATGGTTGTTGCATAAATATAGAAATACCGGGTACATTTGTATTGCACATTGCTGTTGTAGGTTAAATTCAAAAAAAGTCATTCAGGCCCTTTTCTTTCTGTCCTCTTCCCCCCAAGTGAGTGGTGGTTAAACAGTTTGATGGCACAGGGGAGAAAGGAGTTCCTCAGTCTATTAGTCCTGCACCTTGGGAGGAGCAGCCTCTTGCTGAAGATGCTTCTCTGGCTACTGATGGTCGTGTGCAGAGGGTGGCTGGCATTGTCCAGGATGCACGTTAGTTTTTTAAGTGTCCTGCTCTCTGCTACAGTAGCCAGAGGGTCCAGCCTCGTGCCAACCACAGAGCCAGCCCGCCTGATCAGCTTCTCCAACCTGGAGAGGTCTGTCTTTGAGGTGCTCCCACCCCAGCATACCACAGTGTAGGTCAGAACGCTGGCGACCACAGACTGGTAGAAGATCCCCAGGAGCTTCTTGCAGATGTTGAAGGATCTTAACCTCCTCAAGAAGTACATCCTGCTCTGGGCCTTCTTGTACAGCTGCCCCATGTTGCTCGTCCAGTCCAGCTTGTTGTCTAGCCACAGCCCAAGATATTTATGGGTCTGCACGACCTCCACCTCCTCCGCTCCTATCAGAACTGGTCTGGGGTTGGGTCTGTGCCTCCCAAAGTCAATGACCAGTTCCTTAGTCTTAGAGGTGTTGAGCTGTAGATTGTTTTTGTGGCTCCAGACAACAAAATCCCTCACCAGGCTCCTGTACTCCTCCTCTTCATCGCAACCAGGCAGGGGTCCACTCGCATACTGGAGAGTTTTTCCTGGAGTACTAGGGGCTGGATAGTGTTGAAGGCACTAGAAAAGTCCAGGAAGGTAATCCTGACAGTGCCTTTTCCCTTGTCCAGATGCGAGTGGGCTCTGTGTAGAGGGTAGAGGATGGCATCCAGATACGTTGGGGGGAGGGCAGGCAACAGTAACGGTGGGGAGTGGAGTGTTCTCACTGAACCTATTGAAAAACATGTTCAGGTCGTTGGCTCTCTTTACACTTCCCCCCTCTGTGCTGGTCCTTGCTTTGTGCCCAGTGATGGTTCTGACACCTTCCCAGACGTCCCTCATGTTGTTGTCCCTCAGCTTCTGCTCCACCTTCTTCCTGTAGCAGTCCTTTGCTTCCCTCTGGCAGCGTTTCACCTCCCTCTGTGCTGCTTTCATCTCCTCCTTGTCCTTAGTCCTGAATGCCTTTTTCTGGTTGAGGACAGCCATGACTCCCTGTGTTACCCATGGTTTGTTGTTTGGGTAACACCGAACAGTCTTGGTGGGGGCGACCACATCTGCACAGAAGTTGAGATAGTCTGTGATGCAGTGAGTCATCCCCTCTATGTCCTCGTCATGTACACCCAGCAGTACATCCCAGCCTTTGGACCAGGGGTATTGTGTATTGGGGCTGTATGTGCACCAGGTTGTGATCTGACTTGCCCAGTGGGGGCAGGGCGGTGACTCTGTATGCCTCCTTCACGTTGGTATACAGTCCATTGTCCTGTTCTTCCTGGTGGGGCAGTTTACAACCTGGTGAAAGGTAGCCAAGGTGGAGTCCAGGGTGACATGATTAAAGTCTCCAGAAATTATTATGAAGGCCTCAGAATGTTGTACCTGCAGCCGTGCTGTGATACTGTGTATTTTCTCACAGGCAGCGGCTGCGTCCGCCCTCGGAGGGATGTAAACACAGATGGAGATCACGTGACTGAACTCCCTGGGCAGATAATATGGCCGCAGACTAATGGCTAGCAGTTCCAGATTAGGGCAACACCACACTGCCTTGACTGTGACATGGCCAGGGTTACAGCAGGTCCATGTTAGCGTCCGGTACGCTATCGGTTAGCCATGTCTCCGTCAGAAGGAACAAGCTGCACTCACAGTAAATCCGCTGGTTCTCCAGAGCGGAGAGCTCGTCCATCTTATTCGGCTGCGAGTTGACGTTCCCCATAATCATGGAGGGAAGCGATGGTTTATAACGCCTCTGATTGTCCGCTAGCCTAGCCTTTAGCTTAGCCCCGGCTTTGCAGCCCCGGTATCTCCTCCGCAACTCCGCTGGGATTTATAGTCCATGCATAAATACAACATCCAGTCAGCACAACCACCACTGCAAACACACATGCTATAAAAATAAATCAGTGTTATAAAATCTACATTCCCTGAAGGCAAACATATTGACCAATTTACAGTTGAGTCACAGCTATAGAACATTTTATACTGACTTTGACTTTTTTGTTATCTCTTAAAAGCCCTGTTGTCCTGCTGTCAACTTGTTTGGGACTGTTGTTAAGTGCCTTCACTTTAGAGTTCCAATCTCAGTGGTCTAGGGCAGATTTGACAGTATTCGTTTGGTAGTATGAACACATAATGAGTCACAATAAAGACAGCCTTCTCATCAGGGGTGCTCTTGCATAAGTGCAGTTTTGCCTTATTCTGAAGAAACACAAAATATATTAATATTAATAGTATGATGCTTTTATTATGATGATTGCCTGAAAGGAAAAGGCACTTTGTTGATGTCTGTTATATAGGAATTAACATTTGTAATGCAATGTTAATTACTTAATGTTAATAACTTAATGTTAATTAAGTAATTTACATTACTTCCTTGTGAGTGTTGGTGGGAGTAGAGCGCTAAACTTTGCCGTCTACTCCTGTTGATCAGGTCGATGTAGTTTTGGTGGAACGTTATCAATTGGTTCTGACAACTTCTTGCAGTGGCTGGTGTGGATCCAAGGTAGATAGGGCGGTTTACGGTTAGGGTCTAGAGTTAGACCTTAACCCTAGAGCGGGTTGTACAGGAACCACAGGGTTGACGGTTCGATCCCACAATGTGCCGCTTGTGCAGGACAGCCCAGTTGTCCAGCTGGTGTGTGTGTGTCTGGTGTGCGCTTCATGTGAGCGAGGAAATGGGTGGATGGGTCTGTGACTGCCCACACGGAAAGCACCTATATGAGGATATAGGCGCATATATGAAACCTATATGCAGTTTATGTGTGCATATGTGCATATATACGTTAAATATATGATAACCTATATATGCGTATATATATGCCACATATATGCCGCATTTCCCCCACGGTAAGAACCTATATGAGGATATATGCACTTCTGTCTGATGAAGAGCCCCGGACCCACCAGCTGGCTCCACCGCTTCCAGAATTTGTTGACCTCAATCTGGATCGCCCTCAAATGCACAAAATAACTTGGATACTCGAACCCGAGGGTGTCTCCTCTGGGTCCAGCACGACCAAGAAGAAGAGAGTTGGGTGTGAGGACTTCCACGGTCTCATCTTGTACCTGGGCCCTATCACCGATTGGTCTCTCGTTTGACAAGTTAGCAGCCAGATAGAGGAGGGTCTGGAACTCCCTACGCTCTCTTCATCACGTGGACTGCTGCTTCAGTTGCTCCATTTCGGTGAGGAGAGTCCGCTGGGTGGAACACCCATGTCCAGTCAGTTCCTCTGCTGCCTTCTTCTGGACCTGATCCTTGTGGATGCTGCTTGAGAATTCATAGAGCTCCTGTAACACCGGCCTGGCATCCACGAAGTTGGTCCCTTGATCTGACCAGAGCTTTCTTGGGTGACCCCTGAGAGCTGTGAAACGCTGGTACGCTTTCAGGAATCCCTCTGTCGACAGATCTTCCACGATGTCTGCATGCACTGCTCTTGAAGCCATACAGCTGAACACCACACCCCAGACTTTCATCTTTGTTCTTCGCTTCACAGTGTCTCTAATGACATAGGGGCCGAAGAGGTCCAGTGTCATAAGCTAAAAGGGTGCGGCTGGTTCAGTTTGTTCGGCTGGAAGCTCACTCATTACCTGTTTGCACATCCTCGCTTTGGTCTTTCGGCAGTGCATACAGGAGTCAGTGACATTTCTGGCAAGCCTTGGTCCTTGCACCACCCATCCCACATAGCAAAACTGGTGTGGCACACCTCTGGGTCACACCTCCCACTTGCACTCGGCCGACATGCCTGAAAGAATTCCGGCTCTTATGTGACCCACATCTGGCATCCAACATGTGTGCCACTTAAAGCCCACACCTCAGCCACACTGCAACCAGAGCTGGCCCTAATGTGGCCCTAAGATGGGCCAGACCCATTTTCAGAATGTCAGCCTTAACTCAACCACTATATTTATGTGCTAGCTATATATATATATATATCATACACATATATAACAAAACAAGTACAGTATTATAAGCAAATGTTTATTTTTTTAGTCATGTCAACACAGTACACACCTACACATTTAACAAATTTTAAAACTGTACATTTATGATTCTAGACATGTCCATAAGGTTTAAGATTGTATTTGTCACATACACAGTTATATATAGTACAATGCACAGTGAAATGTATTCTTGTACCTGCAGCCAGTAGTAAAAGAAAAAAAGAGTACAACAGTAAAACGGTAATAATTGCAAATTCCTTAACACACAATTAACAATACAAGTGTAAATGTACCCCGATAAATATAGAATAAAATATAGATGGTAAAACTCAAGTGTAAACTTAGAGGGGGTAGTTTATATATATACACACACACATTTACGGTATTGAGCAACTATGTGAGTAAAGTGCAGTGGTATAAGTCTGGTTAAGGCTCAGAGTTCTTCAGCCTTTCAGTCTTTGTCCTCAGGCATCGGAAACACCGACCTGATGGCAGTAGACAGGCAACTGGATTCTCCCCACTCTCAGCATGAGTTTTAGATATGGTGCTGTCCATTTCCTGCTTTCTCTTCATCCTCTTCAGTCTGCCACCATCTCTGCCTGGAGAGAGATGGAAACATATTTTGATGGTCCAGTCTATTTCCTGGTCTGTGGCCCCAGATGTTAGTCTGTTACACCAACAGCAGCTGAAACATACACACAAATTATTGGAAATTAACATTTTATATCATTAGGTAATATGGCTACATAATTCTATTAAAACTGATCCTGATGAGAATATTCTGGTGACAGATAAATGTTCCTACAACTGCTTGGTTTAACTAATGTACAAATCAAGGACTTAGTGTTACACAAATTGAGTAGTCAGTATCAGTATGTAATCAATAAAAATAACTCTAAGATTCTTGAAAATAGAGTCTGTAGACTTCCGGTATGGCGTAGGAGCAAACGGCAGCAAAAAACGGCGGCTCCCAGACAGCCTTATTTCCCCCAAAATATACTGGATAGTTACACAGAAAAGATATCAATGTAGCATGAAAGGGGAAAAGAAAAGACGTACCAGACAGAATTCACAACGAAACCCAGGAAAAGACGATAACACGCCGACGGAAAGTGAGGATACAGCTAACGCTAGCATACTAACTGAGCAAGAGGCTATGGAGGCTATTCAAGCAAAGATAATTGCCGATATACAGGCGGTTCTTGTGGATGTGAAAAAAGACCTGAACGAGGCAATAGGGACACTCAAGAGCGAGCTGGTGGACTTCCGAGGAGAAATGTGTGCGAAGCTAAACGGCATTTCATCAGAGTTAAAAGAAATAACGGATAGAGTTGAGGCGACGGAGCAGAGAGTCGCCGACGTGGAGGAAAGTCACACCGAGCACGCGGAGATGTTAGCCTACACACTCGAACTTCAAGAATCCATTCAAGCCCAGTTAACGGACCTAGAGGCACGTTCCCGGAGGAATAACATCCGCATCCACGGTATTGCAGAGGGGGCCGAGGGGGACAACATGAAAACTTTTCTGGAGCAGTTTTTCAAACGTGAACTGTCTCTCACCGAGACCCCCCTCGGTATTCAGCGCTGCCACCGATCTCTGGGACCCAGACCGCCGCAAGAATCCAACCCTAGGTCCGTGCTTGTTTATTTCCTGGAGTATACAACTAAAGAGCTGGTGCTCCGCTCCGCTTGGAGAAAGAAGGAGATCCACTACAACGGAAAACGAGTGTTTTTTGAGCAGGACTACCCCACAGAAATACACATGAAAAGAAAGGCATACACCTTCATCAGAAAAGCTCTCAAGGAGAAGGGCATTCGTTTCCAGATGCTTTACCCAGCGAAATTCAGAGTGTTTTTCGACACGGGGCCAGTTATCTATAACAGCGTGGAGGAGACGACTGATGACCTGAGGAAGAGGGGACTTATCCCGGACGGACACGGAGTAGGCCCCCCCGCGCAGAGCGCACCACCGGCGAGATCAAGACAAGCTCCGTGGGAAACAGCTGGCCCAAAATCACGCCGGCAGCAGGAGGTCCGCCTCAAACAAATTCAGGGCAAACTGAAGGGGTTTCGTCGCAATGAGGAGGCACCATGAGAGGTTTTGGTATTGTGAATAACGTAGTAATCTACAGAGACTGGTAAGACTATTACAACCAATACCACACCAGACTCTATAGCATGATCAGGTTTATTTTTCTACTATAACCCTTTTCCAGGTAAACTGACTGATGTCTGGGAGCCAATGTTTACTTCTCTACGTGATGTTATCCTGTCAGAGAGAATGGGTGACACGGGAAGGGGCACCTTCTAGGTTAAGGGATTCCCCTCCCAAATTAGAAGTTGAAACTACACTTCTAGGATGGAAGTTGCGAATGTTCATTATACATGTTAGGTTCACATGTTGCGTTCTACTTTGGTACACAGGCAGATGTTTTGTTGTTCTGGTCATCTATGGATGTTTGACTATTAAGGTAAACTTTTTTTTTTTTTTCCAACAATGGAAATGCATCATCAAGAGTACAGGGTGATCACTCTTAATGTTAATGGGCTAAATAATCCCATCAAGAGGAGTAAGGCTATTGCTAAAATGAAAAGGGAGAAGCAAGATATAATCTTCTGGCAAGAGACTCACCTTACAAATATTGAACATGGGAAACTGTGTAAAATGGGGTTCAGGAATTCATTCTACTCCTCATTTGAGAAAGGAAATGCAAGGGGTGTAGCAGTATTAATTTCGAACAGAGTAAATTTCCAGTTTTCTTCACAAATTACAGATAAAGAAGGGCGCTACCTAATGGTTAAAGGTTTCATTGATAATAAAGAAGTAACATTATTTAATTTTTATAGACCACCAGGAACTAATAAAGGACTAATTAAAAAGGTGTTTAACATGATAACTACAGAAGCATCAGGTGTGCTGATATGTGCCGGCGACTGGAATATTAATTTACATCCCACCCTAGACTCTACAAGTAGAACAAAAAATATAAAACCTGAAGCATTATACACCAAGAAAATGCTTAAAGAAATAAGCATGTTGGACGTATGGCGCGAATTACATCTGACTGTTAAATGTTTTACTTTCTTCTCCCACTCGCATTGCATGTACTCAAGAATTGATTATTGTTTTATGTTTAAAACTGACATGCATAGGATTATAAAATGTGACATAGGGGTAAGAGATATTTCCGACCATGCGGGGGTATATTTGACACTGCATCTGGATAACAGACCTAAAGAGACTCTGTGGAGACTGAATACCAGCCTCTTAAATGACTCCCAGTGCCGAAAATATATAGAGAAAGAATTTGAAGAGTATATGTTGTTTAATGATAATGAGATGGTGTCTCCCAGTATTCTATGGGATGCAGCTAAATCTGTTATTAGAGGCAAGCTAATAATGTGGTCAGCACGTAAGAAGAAAGAAAAAGAGAAACAAGTTAATGATCTGACTGCAAAACTAAAATCCTTGGAAACCAGACATATGAAGTATAATGATAATGATGATCTAAACCAAATCAGAGACACAAAACAAACTCTGAATAACATATATGAAAATCAGATGGATAAAAGACTTAAATTTATCAAACAAACATTCTACGAAAATGGCCCTAAATCTAAAAAACTGCTTGCGTGGAGGATACGCAAACAATTGGCAGAGAGATTTATTCACAAAATTAAAGACCCACAGACTGATAGAATATGTCACGAACTGGAGGATATTCAAAACACATTTGAAACTTACTATAAGAACTTATACTCACAACCCCAAGCAGCTGAAACAGTAGTTGTATCAGATTTTTTATCATCTTTAGATTTACCATCGGTGGGAACGGAGCAGAATAAAATAATGACCCAAGACATTACGGATGAAGAAATTAACAAAGCCATATCAAGATTGAAAACAGGTAAAATGCCAGGAGCTGATGGCTATCCAGCAGCATGGTATAAAACCTTTCGAAAAACCCTTGTACCGGTACTCAAAAAATGCTTTAATTATGTCCTTGGGGGCGGGGAGACACCACTTTCCTGGAGACAAGCTATAATTTCAGTGATCCCCAAACCAGGTAAAGACAAGACACAATGTAGCTCGTACAGACCCATATCAGTGCTAAACATGGATTACAGATTATATGCATCAATACTAGCAAAAAGAATGGAGGACATTGTCCCAGATCTGATAGACTCAGATCAGACTGGCTTTGTAAAGCACAGGCAAACCCAAGACAACGTGCGACGAGCTCTCCACCTCATTAATCGGATGAGAAGTAGCAACATGGAATCTATAGCCATTAGCCTTGATGCTGAAAAGGCTTTTGACTCCGTCCGTTGGAAATATTTGTATCTGGTTCTTAAACGTTTCGGCTTCAATGATCAGGTAATTGTATGTTTGAACTCCCTATACTGCTCCCCCACAGCCAGAATAAAAATTAACGGGTCCTTGTCTAATACAATACTTCTTGAGAGGGGTTGTCGTCAGGGGTGCCCCCTTAGCCCTACACTTTTTGCTCTTTTTATTGAGCCACTGGCTCAGGCGATAAGAGAGGATAAGGACATAACTGGTGTACTGATTGGAAACACACAACATAAAATCTGTTTATATGCGGATGATATTCTTATGACCCTCAGCAACCCCAAAGTAAGTCTCTCCAAACTGTTACATCTACTTGAAGAATTTGGCTCATACTCTGGCTATAAACTAAATTTACATAAAACCCAAACTCTAACCTATAATCTGAACCCACATGAAAACATTTATACAACATGTAAATTTAAACTGACAAATAATATTATGAAATACCTTGGAGTACAAATACCAAAGGACTTAACTACCATTTATGACCACAATTATACCCCCATAACAGCTGACATCAAGACAGACTTAAGTCGCTGGTCCTTATTACCGACAAACATGTACAACCGGATAGACATTGTTAAGATGAACGTGCTGCCCCGCCTCCTGTATCTCTTCCAGTCGTTGCCAATTGAGATACCACCAAAGCAATTTAATGAATGGAATAGGATGATATCTACTTTTATTTGGGCAAAACAAAAACCGCGGATTAGATTTCAGACACTACAGTTGCCAAAAGATAAAGGTGGTAGGGCTCTACCCTGTTTGGAGGATTATTACAGAGCGGCACAGCTGCGCTTCCTGGTTGGTTGGTGTGATCCGGAATGTGATGCAAAATGGAAAGAGTTAGAACAAAATTTTATATGTGAACCTCTCCCATCTGTGCTTGGAGACAAAATTCTCTTGAAAAAATACTTATCGACAGATAAACTGACTAATTTGATCATAAACCCTTTAAACATATGGTACAAAATTCTTAAAGACTCTAAAATTGAAAGAAATGCACGACTATTACGCTGGGTAGCATTCGACACGGAATTCACGCCGGCCAAACTGGACAGCAGGTTTACATATTGGACAAACCTAGGTATTACCTCTTACTGTACAGTTTCTACTAATACTGTCCTGGTTTCTTTTGACTATCTCAGGAAAAAACACAGTTTGGAGAAACATGATCTCTTCAGATATTTTCAATTGAGAAATTATTTTAATACAAACATCAAAACAATTGGCGAGGAAGGAATGAACCTGATAGAGATATTTGTTAAAGCTTATAAAGGAAATTCGAGCGGAAAACTGATCTCCAGGATTTATTCAGCTTTACAGAAGGACAGGGGTTTCTCCACAGTGTATATTAAATCAAGGTGGGAAAAAGAAGCTAACATACAGATACCTGAAGATGATTGGCTAAATATTTGTAAGACAATGTCCACTACTTCTAGCTCAGATCTGTGGAGGGAATTCACTTGGAAAAATATCCTAAGATTCTTTATAACTCCCAGAATCAAAAGTTTACAGACCAATAACCCAGCTCAAGGACGATGTTGGAGAGGGTGTGGTAATGCATCTGCTGGACATTTTCACATATTCTGGGAATGTCCCACAATTTCATCTTATTGGGAAGATATTATAGTAGCAATCAACTCAATAATCAATTTGCAGCCTGACCTCAGTTTTAGTGTTATATATTTAGGTAATATACCAACTGAGATAAATAAACAGGACAGATATCTATTACAAATATTATTGGCTAGTAGCAAAAAGGCAATAACTAGGAAATGGCTGAACAAGGAGTGTCCAACAATTTCAGACTGGACGGGAATAGTTGAAGAAATCTATAACATGGAAAGGTTAACATTTTCCCTGAGATACAATACTGAAAAGGGTGACCAATACTGGAAGAAATGGAGGGACTACATAGATGAGAGGTAATCGTATATTTTAAGTGGGAAAATCTGTATTTTTTTTTATTTTTTTTTATCTACCATTACTACTGTATTTTTCCCCTGGGTCATGAGCCATTGTGGACTGAGAGAGACTGGAGGACTGTGGATGCCTTAGCCCCTAGACATGATCCGTCAGCCTGATTTCTGCCAGCCTGTTGTTTAGAACAATAAATTGCCACTGTATTTTGCTATGGATGACCCTGTCTAATGTACCTGTTTTGTATTTATATGTTTGTTCACCGGAAAAAATCAATAAAAAGAAAGTTTAAAAAAAAAAGAAAATAGAGTCTGTAGGTTTGTAAACACAACACTCAAACCGAGCCGTTTTATGGTTGTTTACAAACAACAGTTTCCGTATAAGTTCCTGAACCTCAGACTTCACACCAGTCCGCTAGAACTGAAGAAGCTACTCGGATGTGTTGTGAAGCGTCTTCTCAAATAAATAAAATAAAAACACATAACACATACATAAATAAAACTCTACGAGTCCACAGTTGGCTTTTTAAACGCTATTTTTGGATTGAAGTACGATATATCTGAAATTGCCAGGCCAGCAGAAAAAACACGCCAACGGTCAGCTAGCAGAAGCTATGGCTACTGCCATAGCTAATTAGTTATGTGTAACTAGTCGGAAAAAATGTGAAAAAAGAAAACAACCCCTTCGGCAAAATATCCGCTGTGTTAAGTTCGTCTATATCATTTATTCAAAACGAATAAGGAAGTTTAACAGCAAAACAGTGCAGTCCATCCTTTCCTGAGCCGCATTTTAGGCTAACGGTAATCGTTAGCTAACGCTAACCACGCGTTAGCCTCATAGCTAAAAGTTAGCGCCCCTTGTTAACATTCAGGTTAGACTCTAGACAGACATTGTCTTTGTATACCAACTGCTAACGCATTGTCTCAAAAACAAACGTTATCATAAACATAAAACTGACGCATTTCACTCACCACGTCTTTGTTGTCGGTCTTACCGGTGTGCATGACCAGCCATCAGCTCTGGCCACAGTGACGTCGGTCGCGTCAGTCACCTGGACGGTTACGTTGCTTCCGTTGATTGGCTGATGACTTTAAAACGTGGATCACTGGCTGACCGCTGAAAGTCCGCTGTTGCAAGATTTAACTTTAAAATTTCAGATCAACTGTGATATCTGTCCTGTTTCAACAAGAACGATATTGTTAAGGGTGATAGCATTGGACTGTATTTTGATTCGCTTTGGCAATATTGTTTTGTTAAGAAACTTTCGTGCCAATAAAGCCCACTTTGAATTGAATTGAATTGAATTGATAGTTGATTTTGATTGACATCGATAATATATCATAAGAATATTTTATTTATTTATTTTTATTAAATCTGTGATGTTATACAACAACTCACTCAAAAATATCGAAAAATAACTTTAAGGGTGGCATGAGTCCGGCCTCACATACACTATATTACCAAAAGTATTCGCTCACCTGCCTTTACTCATTCTATGAACTGAAGTGCCATCCCATTCCTAACTCATAGAATTCAATATGATGTCGGTCCACCTTTTGCAGCTATTACAGCTTCAACTCTTCTGGGAAGACTGTCCACAAGGTTGAGGAGAGTGTTTATAGGAATTTTTGACCATTCTTCCAAAAGCGCATTGGTGAGGTCACACACTGATGTTGGTCGAGAAGGCCTGGCTCTCAGTCTCCGCTCTAATTTATCCCAAAGGTGTTCTATCGGGTTCAGGTCAGGACTCTGTGCAGGCCAGTCAAGTTCATCCACACCAGACTCTGTCATCCACGTCTTTATGGACCTTGCTTTGTGCACTGGTGCACAGTCATGTTGGAAGAGGAAGGGGCCCGCTCCAAACTGTTCCCACAAGGTTGGGAGCATGGAATTGTCCAAAATGTTTTGGTATCCTGAAGCATTCAATGTTCCTTTCACTGGAACTAAGGGGCCAAGCCCAGCTCCTGAAAAACAACCCCATACCATAATTCCTCCTCCACCAAATTTCACAGTTGGCACAATGCAATCTGAAATGTACCGTTCTCCTGGCAACCTCCAAACCCAGACTCGTCCATCAGATTGCCAGATGGAAAAGCGTGATTCATCACTCCAGAGAACGCGTCTCCACTGCTCTAGAGGCCAGTGGCGGCGTGCTTTACACCATTGCATCCGACGCCTTGCATTGCACTTGGTGATGTGTGGCTTGGCTGCAGCTGCTCGGCCATGGAAACCCATTCCATGAAGCTCTCTGCGTACTGTACTTGGGCTAATCTGAAGGTCACATGAAGTTTGTAGCTCTGTAGCAATTGACTGTGCAGAAAGTCGGCGACCTCTTTGCACTATGCGCTTCAGCATCCGGTGACCCCTCTCCGTCACTTTACGTGGCCTACCACTTCGTGGCTGAGTTGCTGTTGTTCCCAAACGCTTCCATTTTGTTATAATAGAGCTGACAGTTGACTGTGGAATATTTAGGAGCGAGGAAATTTCACGACTGGATTTGTTGCACAAGTGGCATCCTATGACAGTTCCACGCTGGAATTCACTGAGCTCCTGAGAGCGGCCCATTCTTTCACAAATGTCTTGTTTCACAGTCTGCATGCCTGAGTGCTTGAATTTATACACCTGGGGCCAGGCCAAGTGATTAGAACACCTGATTCTGATCATTTGAATGGGTGAGCGAATACTTTTGGTAATATAGTGTATGTGACCCAGAGGTCTAAGCTGATATGTAGCCCGAATTCGGCACCCCACAAGTGACCCACATCTGTCTGCCGGAGTCAAGACAGTGCCGCCTTTGCCGCATCTAGCCCACTTCGGTTCACATGCCGTATGCCAGTGCCGAGTGAACGCCACCTGTGCCGGCTTAAAGCCAGATCTAGCCCACTTGTCTCTGCTATGTGGGATGCTTTAGATCTCACCCAGAGGAGTGTGCCAGCAACACCTTCGTGGTTAGCTTCATGAGTGTCCCGTGTGAGGAGGGTACTGATCCATGCCATGTAGGGAACCAGGGGCACACCAGTATCTCCCTGGGTAATAGCCTGGACTCTAGCTTTATCCCTGCTGACAACAAGTCTGTCTAGTGTCGTCACAGGAAACGTAACTCCTGTCTGGGTGGCCAAGCACAGGTCTTGGAATGCAGTTTCAAGTTCTCGCACTGTCAGTACTGCCTCCCACTTTGCTGGCATAGAGGCTCGCCCTATGCAGGTCAACCACTTCGTCACAGCTCTGCGGACATAACCAACTACTCCACAAAGCTTAGCTAGTGAACTGTATCTCGTTGGATCCACTTGGTCTATGAGCATGGCTCCCCACAGTGTCTCCGCTTCCTTTGTCTCAATTGAGGTCACGTTTGTCCCATCTCCTGAGGACTCTGGAGCCCCACTAACTCCATCACCAGGACTGTTGGGGTTTAACAACTTCTTGGCTTGAGTTCTGGTGAGGACCGCCGAAAAGGCTTTTCTCTGGAGTTTACTCACCGTCTCTCTAGCATCGGCTGCCACTTCTGATGAAGACTTCTTGGGACAATTTTTAGCTGGACTAGACAAGAACTCGGGACCCTTCTGCCACACGGAGTTTTCATCTAGCTGTTCAGGAGAGCACCCCCTTGTGACTAGGTTAGCAATGTTGACATCACCTGGGATCCACCACCAATCAGTTACGGGTCCAGCCTTCTGTATCTCTCCAATTCTGTTCGCAAAGAACATCTGGAATCCGTAGCTCTCTCTCTGGATGGCTCCCAGCACCGTTTGACTGTCAATGAAGTGATACCACTTGTCCACACCGAGCCGCCCATGTTTCAACATGTATCCCTTTAGGCGTGTGGTGAAGACAGCCCCGCAGACCTCAGCCTTGATCACGTCACCTTTCTGGTCGAGGGGAGTTAACTTTGCCTTAGACTCTACCAATCGGGTGACCACACCATCTGACGTCTCCCATCACAAGTACAGTACAGCGCTATAGGACTCGCAGCTCCTGTCAGAAAATGTGATTCCCCAAGGCTGACCCCTCCAGCCAGAAGGTGTGAGGCTTCTGTGGAACCTGATGCTACTCAGACGAGTATACTCCTTGAACAGCTCGATTGCCTTCCCCCGGAGCTCGTCAGAGAGGGGTTCATCCCATGTGTCTTTTGTAAGCTTGCCAGCTTCCTGGAAGGCTCTTCTCACAAGGATCACTCCTTTTTGTTTCACAGGTGTTGCTAGCCTGATTGGGTCGTACAGCCCAGCGATCTGGCCCAGTAGAACACGACGAGTCAGTGGGTTTGGTGTCTTTATCTCCACTTCTTCTTCAGTGAGGTCAATCTCAGTTCTCATCTTCTTCTTTCTTCTTGAGAAGTTAATGGAGACCATCACAAAGAGTTTGTCCTCTTGCACGAGGTAGCCAACTCCCAGGGCTTTGTTATCTTCCTCTTTTAGCTGGTTGGGCAACACCAGAGTCACTGGCTTGGACTCTATCTCCTCTCGCCTCCCACTTTGACTAGACCGGACCCAGGGTTTGAGGTAGAAGCCTCCTGCTTTCAATATCTTCTCCACTCCCTCTAGGATTTTGTGCAGGCACTGTGGGTCGTTGTGGGATGTGAGGAGGTCATCAACGTAGGAGTCTTCTTCAATAACTCTTCTTTCTTCCTTCATGTCAAAGAATTGAGGCAACTGTGCAGTTTCTCGCATGGCTACTTGCGCGATGCACCCAGCTGGTATGTCTCCCATGTTCACTCGACAGCATAGTCTTCAATCTCGTCTTCTAGCGAGTCTCTCCACAGGAATTGATGCACATGGACCTCTTGTTCCTCCAGCCATACTGAATTATACATCTTAGTGATGTCTCCGATGGCTGCATGTTCTCCTTCCCGGAATCTGAGGAGCACCGCTCTGATGGGATTGAGAACGTCTGGGCCTTTGAGTAATATACTGTTCATGCTCACCCCTTTGAACTCCTGGCTGCTATTCCAGACAAGGCGTATTGGCGTCATCACTGAGTGGGGGTTTGGTGCAGTTAGATGGCTCACCCACCACGCAGCGCCCTTCCAGCAGTCCATCACATCTTTGGTGAGCTTAACAGCAGTTCCCCTCCCCACCATCTCATGGACTTGTCTCATGTAGGCCTCTTTCCAGGCAGGGTCCTTCATGAGCCGCTTCTCAGTCCTCAGGAACGTCGCTTCCACAGCCTTTCGGTTGTTGGGAAGAGAGGCTGGGTCTTCCTTCCATGGGTATTTTGCATCCCAGTGTGGCTGGCAGCTATGGGTGTCATTCTATCGGAACGTCAGGCCTGCCATTTTTATCTCAAGCTCCTTCTCGTCGGCCAGAGACATCTCCTTTCCTCCTGGTGGGCGCTTTCCACAACAACACCCTCCGCAGACAGGATCACAGGCAGCCCCAATGCTGTCCCATTTTAACCACTGGAGGACCTCTTTATTGCAAACCGTTGTTCGGACTTCCATGCTGCTCTCTTGTTCTATATGGCTTCCCACCTTTCTTACCAAATGTTCTTCAACTTTGACGTCCACCGTCCTCAAGGAGTGTGCGAAGTGTGTCTTCGAGCGCCACGTGGTCACCTCCACTTCTTCGAAAAACTCTGGATGCACATCACTCACGGTCTTGCCTAGAGGACCATCCCACAGCACCAGGTCGCCGGCCCTTTGCAGTCTTTGTGGAGCTAACCGGCCTTCTCGAGTACTGATCAGCAGATCTATCTTTTCTGGGTGGGCCAATTCTCCTGGTTTAACTCCTGAGAAAAACTGCTCCAGTCGCTCCGATGTCACCACTCGATCCACTTTGGCAATGTTTTCCATCCGTAACAGATCATCTCGTGGAACCTCAAAGTCCCTTGTGAGGTCCACACCTTTATTGTCACAATATACCTTTTCGTGTCAACTTTCACCTTCATCATTCCAACACCATACACAACAAGTGAGATAGGTTCACCAGTCAGTCCGAATCTTTCTGCAGCTTGGTGTGTGATGTAATTGATGATGTGTCGGATGCAAGATCAACCAAAACTCCAAGGCTGTCTCCTCTCTTTGTTGTGACAGGTACAAGCATCATGAGGACTGGATGCTCTTTTAAGCCGCTCTGTTCTATCAGACCCCTGTCAGAAGACACTCTCGACGTCACTTTGTTAGTACAAGCTTTGCGGACAGCTTCCAGTTGGTAGGGAGTCAGTCCTAACTCAGCGAACACATCCTCTTGCTCCTCTGTCGGACCACAAGGTCCGTTCTTTTCCTCTCCTTTGCCCACCCTCTTCGCAGCATCCTTCTTTGTTGGTGCCTTAGGGCAGAGGAAATAGTGGTGGTCTGCTGGAGTGTCACCCTTCTTACACTCCTCTTTACGACAGAGGAATTTTGGAGTGCAGGCACCGTCGACCCTGTGAGCATCCAGGCACTTTGTACATGCTTTTGCTCTTTTCACCTGAGCTTTCTTCTCTGAAAGAGTAGCCTTTCTGAACATTTTGCAGCGAAAGTTTTCCTCCGTGTGCTTCATCACCACACACAGCATATGGTATCTGCTTTTAGTCTCTTTTGACTTCACTTGCCGTAGTCTTGGTGAATGATTTCTTTTCTCTCCTTCTGTCACCTAGTTTCTCCCGGTAGCTTGGTCTCTCTGGAGTGCTAACAGACCATGGCTTACTGGGTAGCAACAGTTCCAACCTCACGAGTAACGACTTTTGGTCTTCCAGGAACAACAAGAGCCTGTCGAAGCGATTTCCTGCTTGGACATTGTTACCAGGATTTCTTGCATACATGAGCCACTCTCTTTTCATGACGTCCGGGAGTTTGCTCTCTAGAGACCGAATCACTAGCTGGTTCTGTAAAGCGTCTACACACCTAAGATCTGTGAGGTCCAATGTTGCCCTCTCCACTGCTAGGATCAACATTTTTTTTTTTTTAATTGAAAAAACAAAACAAAACAAGGTGCCTACAAAAACGGTGTAAAACATTAAATTACATAAATTGTGCAAGTTGTACATGTGTTGTGTGGGTGAAGAAGAATTATTTTTTTTAGATAAACAAAAGAAAAAATATAATAATAATAATAATTATTATTATAATAATTATATTAATTATATTACGATATGGTCGGATAATAGGAGTAGCCATTGAGATATTGCGATTTTTGTTCTGTCCTTCCAGTTTAGGAGGATAGTCTTTTTAGCGACTTTTAAAGCGATCAATATTGGTTGTTCATATTTCAGTGGCGGTTCAACGATAGAGAGATCTCCTAGCAGACATATAGTTGGGGAGGCTGGAATACTGCAACCTATAGCTATTGAAAGTGTATTAATAACGTTTGTCCAGAGTTTATGAATTGGTGGGCAGAGCCAGGTGGCATGAAAGTAATCATCTATAGTGTTTGTTGTACAGTGTGGACAAATGTTATTTTCTACCATTCCCATTTTGTATAGTATGTTTTGGGTGAAATGTACTCTGTGCAAAATTTTGTATTGGATAAGTTGTAGTTTAGAGTTTTGTGACATTGAGAAGGTGTTATTGTAAATGCGTATGCAGGTTGTGATGTCACTGGTTGTACCAAGGTCCCTTTCCCAGTCTTTTACGGTTGGTGGGAGGTTATTGTCTGTGTGTATCAGGTGTTTGTATGTTTTTGAGAATGTTTACTTCTGGGTCGATAGTAATTTTATTTGTTTTAACAATGGGGGTGTTTGCAAGGTGTTGTTAATTATATTAATTTTCTCCTTTAGACAGCATTTTAGTTGTGAATATTGTAAAAAGCTATTACTGCCAATGTTATAGTGTTGTTTTAATATGTTGTGGGGTATGAGTGTGTTGTGATCAAATATATGCTCCAAATGTGTTATTCCTGCGGTAATCCATGACTGAAAACATAATGGCTTATTTGTAATTTGAAAGTCTGGATTGTGCCATAGTGGAGTGAGTTTATTGGGGGATATGGGATGTCCTAAAATTTGGTTGGATTTCCACCAAGCTGTCAGAGTCACTGCTATATATGGGTTTTTGAAACAGTTATGTTTTTTGACTGATTGTGTGAGAAAGGTGAGATCTGATATTGATATTTCTTGACAGTCATATTGTTCTATATCTACCCAGTGTTGCTGTGATAGCTGTGGATATTGTAACCATTTGGGTATATATTGTAAATGATTTGCTAGATGATATAATTTGAGATTTGGGGCAGCCAGTCCTCCATGGTCTCTTGGTTTCTGCAAAGTGGAGAGTTTGATTCGTGTTTTTTTTGTGTTTCCAGCAGAATTTATTTATGATAGAGTCTATTGCATTACAGTTTTTCTCAATTGCTAAAACACAATTTCTGAAACCTTGCTCCATTTTCTCAAAACGTTAAACACAAAACCTCAGCTTCAAGCACGATTTACAAAACCTCTGACTCCTCTTGCAAAATCAAACTTTCACCTCAACACAGTTTTAACTATGCCCAAAATGAAACTTTGGCCTCAAAACAGTTTTACCTGTGCTCAAAATCAAACACTGCTCTCAAATAATAAACAAATTGCTCAAAATGACATACACTATCAAGCAGTCAGTAAACAATACACCAAAAAATAGAAAACACATTGTTCAAAACACATAGTTCTCAGGGAGAAGTACATTTTTAATTTCAAAACAAATGTTTTTGTTATTATATAAAAAGCCCAAAATTGATCAGAAATAACTGTTTAGCCCTTTGCATTTTTTTTTTTTTTTTTGTTCTTCCTCCTTTTTGTACCCTTATTTCAACGGTCAATTGTAGAAATGCTCACACTGTCGATTCCCTGGAAGTGTGTGTTGTCTTGTATCACTCGTTCCTGGATTTCTCTGAGTCGTATTGTGTTATTTTGAAGGACCATGCCCACTATAATGGTCTCTTGCTCCTGAGTGAATATATCTGTCCTTCCACCTGCACGTGGCAGCCTTGCAATTCTATAAAAAGTAGATAGGCAGTTACAAAAAAAATTCATGCAGTGCAATACAGTGATGCATTTTGTCTATTGGAACAGCTGCACTGTAAGAAGTCTTTCAGTGGTATTGTCCATTTTACTTCATTTTTTAAAATATATTTATCCCAATAAATCAATTTATTTTTAGTTTTTAGTTTTTTGAGTTATCTATAAGTAAAAAGTGTGAATATTTTCGTAACTTACTTACTTTAAGTGATAAAATTAATTTTATTGGACTTCAACATAAATTGATTTGACTAAACACAGTTTAAACGTTTATATCAGACGTAGAACGACACGCCCCGCCCACCTGCTACGGAAGAACAAGGCCGAACAGATTCTTCACTCTTCTCCGTGTAGCCTGGCACGTTTGTCACCGAGCGTGAGGATAAAAATACTTCACCCACCTCAGGTAAATAACCATTTGTATTGTTCAAATTTAGATTTTGTCCGAATTAACATGACTGTATTGCGCTTTTTGCTAAGGCATTACTCTGTTTCCTACATAATGCTAGCGGCCGCCAACGCCATTTCAAATATGCACAACAGTTTGTGACATTCAACCAGTTAGTTAGCTAGCTGCCTAGCTACTGTCTATACCCGTGCGAGTTTTATGATAAGCAAATTATGTATTTGCGCAGTAGTTTATCTCATACAGATAAAAAAACATTATCGTTGCTTAGACGTCCTCACTTCGATGTCTGTCACAGCACACACACACCGATGCTGTGACTGTCAAATACTTGATAAACAGTGGCGAATATTACCAGAGACACTTATCGTTTATCCGTACAATGGCTTAGTGTGGAATGACCCAATGGGTCGGCATTAACACACATTAGCTTGTGGTGAGCAGTGCAAACTACCATGGCGTCCCGGCACCATTATACAGTATGTGGTATTCTCAGTCAGTAGAGCTAGCTGCACCTTAGCACGTAGCCACATTTCCCGCCTGCAGTAACAAATAAATAGTAGTACTCCTCCAGGTGTCCTAACAAGTAGATTTGCTATGGCTATCCAATAGTATCTGTGGTACATTCACACATTTGTCAGTCATTCCAGTTGTTCCACTAACACACCTTTTCACTGAGAGGCCCCATCGGCTGCAAACATGGATTATTGGCACTGATTTGAATATGCCAGTTTTACAGTTTATAGTGTATGCTCACCATGTACTGTACGCATAATTCATTAATTCATCTTGTGTTAATCTTCTGCTTATTCCTGTTAAGGGTCGTAGCTGTCATCGGACGAGGGGGGTCCACCCTGGACAAGTCTCCAGTCTATCACAGTGCTAACACAGAGAGACACTCACACCTACAGCCAGTCTAGAATCACCAATGAACCTAAGCAGCATGTCTTTGGACGGTGGGAGGAAGCTGGAGAACCTGGAGAGAACCCATGCAGACACAGGGAGAACATGCAAACTCCACACAGTAAGGAACCAGTCAGCCCATGGATTCCACCCCAGGACCTTCTCGCTGTGAGGCATCAGTGCTGCTAACCACCTCTCTGCTGTTCTGCCCCGTACGCTTAATTTCGTTTTTTTGTGTATTTGTTGATTGAAAATGCCTAACCCAGATTTCTTGATGTGTATTAACTTTGTTGATATGTTTTAAAGCCATTTAAGTTAGATTTTTGATTAACTTGTTATTTGCATTACCATCCTTCCTCTTGATGTTGTAATTAGTTAACTGCACTTTAAAAAGTTGAGGTCATGCATTCTGTGCACTAAATGTGGATGTTGACTGTACTGTCCAGCTCATTGCCACTGTTAACTGATATGGTAATGATTTAATAAAGGTTGGAATTTGATAAGTCTTGTTTTTTTATTATGTTAACTAATTATTTTAAGCAGTTTCCATTTTCAAAACAAAGAAAGGGTGAATTGGTCAAAATTAATTAAATAGAGTACAAAAAATATTTTTTTCATTTATTACTTATTTTAATTAAGTCTTGTGTGTTTAACATGCTGATGTTTTTTTCATTGATTTTACTCAATTTCTTGGCTTTTTCTGTAAAAGCAACTTAATTTTTTGGCATAAATCGAAATACATATTAAGTTCTCTTAAAATACCAATTAGTTGACTAAACTTACAAAAAGTGGTTGGAAAATGTTGCCTTATTTTTATTGAGTTAGATCTAGGCAACAGTTTTTGCAGTGTGCATATACTGTAGTATAGTAAATTTATAATTACAAAAATACAGTAGCATACTGTACCTGTTCTCTTCTCTGAATGTCCTTACTATGGTGGACACAGAAAATCGGCTCAAATTGGGCTGCACTCTAAGTCCTGCTTCCCTCATTGTCAGTCCATGGACAACAACATGGTCTATGATTGTTGCTCGAATTTCATCAGATATTTCCACTCTTTGTCTTCCTCTTCCTCTTCCTCTCCCACCTCGCATACGCACTCGTCCTTGTCCTCTCACATAAATTCTTCTATCCATTCTCACACTTTCTCATTCCCACCTTCAACAACCTGTTTGCTCTCTGAACTGGCTTATATTGGTTGTCATATCATTTGAAACAGGTGAAATCTATTTTGACTGACTGTGTTCAATCAATGACATTTCTGCTCTCTTTATATGTAATTGTTGCCACTTGTGTTTACCAGTATGGATGACATGTGCATTAGAGTGCACAATGTGTTTTAAGAATGAGAATGTGTTTAGAGTTTTGCTAAACCATGTGAAATGGTTTAAGGTATTGACAACAGACTGAACAGTTAGCTTAATGAGTTCAAGCAACTAAGAAATTTCTTCAGCCAATGGATTTTTGTGTTTTAGCAACTGAGAAAAACTGTAAAAAATACATGGAGGATCTCGGACTTAGCGACTGTTGGCGATCTAAAAACCCATCACAAAGGCAATATTCATACTATTCACCCCCACACAGAAGTTATTCGCGTATTGACTACTTCTTGATTAGTAATTCTATTATTTCTAAAACACTAAAGCCTATTGTCTGAACCAAATGTTCAGTTGCCTGAACTTCCTGATTGAATCAGTCACTCGTTTGGCAAAACCATAAGCACTTTTCACCTGTTTAGACACAACTTGCCAACACATTTTCATTGCGATGCACCTGTGTTGCATAATGGTGAGCACATGTGGCAAAAGTCAAACACAATTAAAACACTGGTGTCATCGGTTGAACACAACAACTCAAAACTGATCACACTTGTGGCTAATGATGTGAGGGAACATATATAAGCCAGTTCAGAGAGCACTGGTTTGTGAGGCACTACAATGGATAGAAATCTGAGAGGAATTTGTGTGAGAGGTGGTTGAGGTGGTCAGCGAAGACTAAGAAGAGTAGTATCTGATGAAATCAGAGCTACTTGTCCATGGTATGAGCATGAAGGAAGCCGGACAAAGGGAACAACCAAACATCAGTAAATTCACTGTGTCCAACATAATCCGAAGATTTAGAGAAGAGAACAGGTAATTACCTTTTTTGACATTATAGAAAAAATGATGACAGCAATTACTGTATGACTATACTACATACTGTACCACAGTATACTGTAAGTAAATATACACTATATTACCAAAAGTATTCGCTCACCCATTCAAATGATCAGAATCAGGTGTTCTAATCACTTGGCCTGGCCCCAGGTGTATAAATTCAAGCACTCAGGCATGCAGACTGTGAAACAAGACATTTGTGAAAGAATGGGCCGCTCTCAGGAGCTCAGTGAATTCCAGCGTGGAACTGTCATAGGATGCCACTTGTGCAACAAATCCAGTCGTGAAATTTCCTCGCTCCTAAATATTCCACAGTCAACTGTCAGCTCTATTATAACAAAATGGAAGCGTTTGGGAACAACAGCAACTCAGCCACGAAGTGGTAGGCCACGTAAAGTGACGGAGAGGGGTCAGCGGATGCTGAAGTGCATAGTGCAAAGAGGTCGCCGACTTTCTGCACAGTCAATTGCTACAGAGCTACAAACTTCATGTGACCTTCAGATTAGCCCAAGTACAGTACGCAGAGAGCTTCATGGAATGGGTTTCCATGGCCGAGCAGCTGCAGCCAAGCCACACATCACCAAGTGCAATGCAAGGCGTCGGATGCAATGGTGTAAAGCACGCCGCCACTGGCCTCTAGAGCAGTGGAGACGCGTTCTCTGGAGTGATGAATCACGCTTTTCCATCTGGCAATCTGATGGACGAGTCTGGGTTTGGAGGTTGCCAGGAGAACGGTACATTTCAGATTGCATTGTGCCAACTGTGAAATTTGGTGGAGGAGGAATTATGGTATGGGGTTGTTTTTCAGGAGCTGGGCTTGGCCCCTTAGTTCCAGTGAAAGGAACATTGAATGCTTCAGGATACCAAAACATTTTGGACAATTCCATGCTCCCAACCTTGTGGGAACAGTTTGGAGCGGGCCCCTTCCTCTTCCAACATGACTGTGCACCAGTGCACAAAGCAAGGTCCATAAAGACGTGGATGACAGAGTCTGGTGTGGATGAACTTGACTGGCCTGCACAGAGTCCTGACCTGAACCCGATAGAACACCTTTGGGATGAATTAGAGCGGAGACTGAGAGCCAGGCCTTCTCGACCAACATCAGTGTGTGACCTCACCAATGCGCTTTTGGAAGAATGGTCAAAAATTCCTATAAACACTCTCCTCAACCTTGTGGACAGTCTTCCCAGAAGAGTTGAAGCTGTAATAGCTGCAAAAGGTGGACCGACATCATATTGAATTCTATGAGTTAGGAATGGGATGGCACTTCAGTTCATAGAATGAGTAAAGGCAGGTGAGCGAATACTTTTGGTAATATAGTGTATGTTTCAGTACATCACTGTGCCGATGTACTGTAGGGTTAGTCTAATCTGAGCTCAAAGGGTTAGGGTTAGGGTTATATATTCCACGTATATTTTTATGTAGGCTTACTGTATAATAGTGCTAAATGCACAAGATTTCTGTTTGTTTTTGTACTGTACAATGCTAATGCACAGGTTTTTTTGTTTTGCAACATGCATTTAGCCTACAGTGTACATTAAACATTTATTTCTACAGCTTCATGTCCTGAGCATTGTGTTTTCTATTTTTCTATGTAGTGTTTAGTGACTGCTCAGTAGTGTTTTTAATTTAGATTGACTCGGGGCACGATTTGACAACGTAGTTCAGTTTTGAGCACAGATTAAACTGTTTTGAGGTGAAAGTTAGGTTTTGCAAGAAGAGTTTGAGGTTTTGTGAAGTAGCTTGAAAATTGGGTTTTGCGTTCACAGTTTAGAGAAAAGGAGAGCTGCTTTCAAGAAATGTGTCTTAGCAATCGAAAAAAACTGTAATACACTAAACTACCCCACCACCCTCAAGTAGGTGGCGGTTCAACACATCACTCCTGGCAGACCAAGACTTCAATAGTGCTCTTTCTAGAGAGTGGACATCCTTCGTGGAACTGAACGACTCCCCAGAAACCTGCCCCTCACTGCTCTGGGAAACAGCAAAAGCTGTACTCAGAGGGTATATCATCTCATATTCCACACATAAGAAAAAAAGAGAACAACAAAAACATCAAGAACTGGAACACAAACTCAAACTTCTTCAATCTCAACACTCCCATTCACCAAATGAGCAAATTCAGAAAGAAATAAAGAACATCAAGACACAACTAGAAGATATCATACACCAACAAACTCAATTTCTTATACAAAGAACAAGATTGAATTACTTTGAAAACAATTAAAAAAAATGGGAAATTCCTTGCCAATCAACTGAAAAGAAACAAAGAAAAATCAATCATTACAGCGATCAAGGACCCACAGGGAAATTTAACTTATGACCCAAAAACAATCAACAAACATTTTTCTGACTACTATGAGAAGCTCTACCACTCAGACAACACACCCGGCACAGAAGAAATCAACTCTTTTTTTAGTAAAATAGACCTCCCCAAAATATCTAAAGATCAAGCCACTACCAACCAATAACTGCAGATGAACTCAGGAAAGCCACATTTTCCATGTCTAGCAATAAATCCCCCGGCCCAGACGGTTACCCATGTTTTACAAACATTTCTGGCAACTCATATCTCCGCTTTTCATCAGAATGGTCAACAAAATTAAACTATCAGGAACCATACCAACACACATGAACACAGCCCTCATCTCAGTCTTACTTAAACCAGAAAAAGATCCAACACTTATCCCTAGTTACAGACCCATAAGCCTAATCAACTGCGACCTAAAAATAATCAGTAAAGCATTGGCCAACAGATTAGAAACAGTCATATCCACACTCATCCACCCAGACCAAACAGGATTTATAAAAGGCAGGCACTCCACAAACATGCGCAGACTATTCAATCTCATCAGTATATCACAAAGAAATCATCTCGACACCATAATTGGATCATTAGACGCAGAAAAACCATTTGATAAAGTCAACTGGATTTTTCTCCTCACCGCCATCAAAACATTTAGTTTTGGGGAGTCGTTCACCCAGTGGATCAGAATTCTCTACAACTCTCCTTCTGCATCAGTAATGACAAATAATTATACATCACAGCGCTTCATATTACAACGGGGTACAAGATAAGGATGTCCACTCTCTCCTCTATTATTTGCCATTTTCATTGAACCTCTTGCAGCTGCCATTCGTCAGGCCACAGATATCAAAGGAATACAGACACACTCTTCCCACTACAAAATCAGTTTATATGCAGATGACATCTTATTATATCTAACAGACCCCATAACCTCCCTTTCCAAAGCTATAGATATCATATCGTCATTCTCAAGAATCTCTGACTATTCTATAAACTGGTCAAAATCTAAAATCCTTCCAATCTGTCAGGAAGGCTAGAATGCTGCGACTAGAAAGCTACCCTTGACGGTAACCGGTAGCATCAGATATCTTGGCATTAACGTTTCCACCAAGCTGTCAGAGTTGTTCTCCCTGAATTGCACACCACTACTCAAAAGTATAGAAGACGATCTCTCTCGCTTGAATAACCTACCCATTTCACTAATAGGAAGAATAGCAGCAGTAAAAATGTCCATTTTACCTAAAATAAATTACCTTTTTGCAGTGACCCCAGTCCAACCCACATCTCAATGGTTTACAGTTTTTCTCAGTTGCTAAAACACAAACATCCATTGGCTGAAGAAAGTTCTCAGTTGCTTGAACTCATTAAGCTAACTGTTCAGTCTGTTGTCAATACCTTAAACCATTTCACATGGTTTAGCAAAACTCTAAACACATTCTCATTCTTAAAACACATTGTGCACTCTAATGCACATGTCATCCATACTGGTAAACACAAGTGGCAACAATTACATATAAAGAGAGCAGAAATGTCATTGATTGAACACAGTCAGTCAAAATAGATTTCACTTGTTTCAAATGATATGACAACCAATATGAGCCAGTTCAGAGAGCAAACAGGTTGTTGAAGGTGGGAATGAGAAAGTGTGAGAATGGATAGAAGAATTTATGTGAGAGGACGAGGACGAGTGCGTATGCGAGGTGGGAGAGGAAGAGGAAGGGGAAGACAAAGAGTGGAAATATCTGATGAAATTCAAGCAACAATCATAGACCATGTTGTTGTCCATGGACTGACAATGAGGAAAGCAGGACTTAGAGTGCAGCCCAATTTGAGCCGATTTTCTGTGTCCACCATAGTAAGGACATTCAGAGAAGAGAACAGGTACAGTATGCTACTGTATTTTTGTAATTATAAATTTACTATACTTCAGTATATGCAGCTGGTGGAAGGACAGCTATATTCACTCAGGAGCAAGAGACCATTATAGTGGGCATGGTCCTTCAAAATAACACAATACGACTCAGAGAAATCCAGTTACAACATTCGATGAGTGCCATGTTATTTGTGTGCTTCCAAGTTGTGATCGGTCTAGGTTAGGGTCAATGATTGTATTAAAGTCTCCTCCTGCTATAATTATTGAGTCTGATAGAGCTGTGAGATGTGAGAATACTGTATGGAAGAACTGTGGATTGTGGTCATTAGGTCCATAAAGCAAGCGAGAGAGATTGAGAGATTGAGAGAGAGAGAGCGAGAGAGCGAAAGACTTTGGGAGAGAGAGTAAGAGAGTGAGAGAGAAAGAGAGAGAGTTTGGGAGAGAGCGAGAGAACAGTAATTATATGCCGGATACAGAGAGTTATTTACAGTTGGAGATAGCGAGATACTTGAGATGCTTTAATAATAATAATAATAATTATAATAATAATAATACATTTTATTTAGAAGCGCTTTTCAAAATACTCAGACACTTTACATAAGAAAGAACATAAAATTAACAAAACAATGTGAGATGTAACATCAAAAAAAAAAACACAATAAACTGAGCTATACATTAAAAGCAATTTTTAAAAGGTGGGTTTTTGTCAGGGATTTGAAGGTGGTAAGGTCGGTACAGTCGCGGATGTGTTTGGGGAGAGAGTTCCAGAGGGAAGGGGCAGCTGCAGAGTTCGATGCTTGGTCTTGAGTGGCGGAGTAAGGAGGTTTGCATCACGTGAACGGAGGCTGCGGGAAGGATTGTGGCGATGGAGCAGGTCAGTGAGATAGGAGGGGGCCTGGTTATGGAGGGCTTTGTGTGTGAGGAGGAGGATTTTGAACTGAATACGTTGTGGAACTGGGAGCCAGTGGAGTTTCTGGAGGACAGGAGTGATGTGATCACGGGAGTGGGTGTGGGTGAGCAGACGTGCAGCAGAATTTTGGATGTACTGAAGTTTATTTAGAGTTTTGGATGGTGTGCCATAGAGGATGCTGTTGCAGTAGTCGATTCTGGAAGTGATGAAGGCGTGAATGAGGGTTTCAGCAGCAGAGAAGGAGAGTGATGGACGGAGTCGGGCAATGTTCTTGAGGTGGAAGAAAGCCATTCTGCTGATTTGTTTGATGTGATGATCAAATGAGAGGTTACTGTCAAAGATGACTCCAAGGTTGCAACTGTAGGGGGAAGGAAAGAGGGTGGAGTTGTCGATGGTGAGGCGGAAACTGTCTGTGGAGTTGTTGAGGGATTTGGGGCCGATAATGATTAGGTCTGATTTGTCACAATTTAGTTTGAGGAAGTTGATCTGCATGTTTATAGTGTTCAAATTTTGCGATGATGGGATAAGGACGGGTTCCGATGCGGGTTCCTAGACGGTGTACACGATGAAAAGTTATTTTGTTTACAGTGTCTGATGGGAGTTTTAGTGCGGAGCTCATGAAGTTTTTGAGGAGTGTCTCGGGATTGTCAGCTGTGCTCTCGGGGTTAGGGTTAGGGTTAGGGTTACTCTTGGAAATAGGACTATCCAGTGCCGGACTTTTTTCACCGGTTTTTACCCAGCCAGACTGTTTTTTGGGGATT
This sequence comes from Planiliza haematocheilus, assembly GCA_005024645.1. Taxonomy (NCBI): domain Eukaryota; kingdom Metazoa; phylum Chordata; class Actinopteri; order Mugiliformes; family Mugilidae; genus Planiliza; species Planiliza haematocheilus. The sequence goes on from SRSE01000077.1 coordinate 112,189, forward strand.
CTGGTTGGAGGAGCAGCAGCGCTCCGTGGATTTAGACGGAGACGCCGGCGCGGGAAGCGAGCTGGAGCGCTCGTCAAGCTGCGGCAGCGGGGATTACGCACCGCTCTCCCGTCCATACACCTGGGGAACGTCCGCTCTTTGGCTAACAAAATGGATGAACTGCTCCTTCTCCTAACCAAGAACTCAGACTTTTGCCGTTCAGCGGCCCTGTGCTTCACTGAAACCTTGCTCAGCGAACACATCCCGGACAGCGCACTACGGCTGCCAGGCTTCCAGCTGTTCCGTCCTGACCGATGCGCGGAACTGTCTGGGAAGTCAAAGGGTGGAGGAACGTGCTTCTACATTAACGAAGGTTGGTGTACAGATGTCACAGTGTTAAAGAAGTCATGCAGCCCTCACTTGGAATCTTTCTTCATAAACTGTAGACCATTTTATTCACCGCGGGAGTTCGCATCGTTTGTGCTGGTCGGTGTGTACATTCCACCGCAGGCGTGCGGAACGGAGGCGTTACATCACCTAGCCGACCAGATTACAGAGGAGAAAACACACCCGGACTCTCTGCTAATCATTCTCGGGGATTTTAACAGAGCAAATCTCAAACTCGAAATGCCAAAATACAGACAGCACGTGACGTGTCCCACCAGGGACATGAAAACATTGGACCACTGCTACACCACAATAAAGGACGCATATCGCTCTGTCCCCCGTGCTGCTTTGGGACTTTCTGACCACTGCTTGGTCCACCTCATCCCATCCTACAGGCAAAAGCTGAAATCTGCTAAGCCTGCAGTAAAAACTGTGAAGAGATGGACCGACGAGTCTAAGATGCAGTTACAGGCCTGCTTTGACTGCACTGATTGGAGCATCTTTGAAACAGCAGCCTCAGACCTGGATGAACTGACTTGACACTGTGACATCTTACATCGGCTTTTGTGAGGACATGTGCGTGCAGACCAAAACCTTCTGCACATTCAACAACAACAAACCATGGTTCACTGCAGAACTGAGACGACTACGCCAGGACAAGGAGGAGGCCTACAGGAGTGGGGATCGGGATCTGTACAAGCAGGCCAGGAACAAGCTGACAAAGGAGATCAAGGCAGCAAAGAGGATCTACACCGAAAAGCTGAAGGACCGCTTTTCTGCCAACGACACCTCTACAGTTTGGAAAGGCCTGCAGACCATTACCAACTACAGGAGACCATCCCCCCACCCTGTGGGGAGCCCCCGCCTGGCAGAGGACCTCAGTGACTTCTACTCCAGGTTTGAAAGGACTTTCACACCTTTCACTTCCCCCACCATCTCCATCACAAAAGGTCTAGCAGCACCACAAACCACACCCGACCCCCTACCTCCGCTGACGATCTGCGAACAGGATGTGCATCAGCTCTTTCAGAGGCAGAGGATTAGGAAGGCCCCGGGAGCCGATGGAGTGTCTCCGTCCTGCCTGAAAGTCTGTGCTGACCAGCTGGCTCCCATCTTCACTCAGATCTTCAACAACTCCCTGGAGCTGTGCGAGGTCCCCTCCTGCCTCAAACGCTCCACCATCATCCCGGTTCCCAAGAAGTCCCCTGTAACAGGATTAAACGATTACAAATCAGTCGCCCTGAAATCTGTAATCATGAAATCCTTTGAACGACTGGTGCTGGTCCATCTGAAGGACATCACAGATCCCCTGCTAGACCCCCTGCAGTTTGCCTACAGAGCAAACCAGTCAGTGGATGATGCAATCAACATGGCTCTCCACTACATCCTGCACCACCTAGACTCTGCAGGGACCTACGCACGGGTCCTGTTTGTGGATTTCAGCTCTGCGTTCAACACCATCGTCCCGGAGCTCCTCCACCAAGAACTGTCCCAGCTCACCGTGCCCCCCTCCACATGTCAATGGATTACCAGTTTCCTGACCGACAGGAGGCAGCAGGTGAAACTGGGTAACTTCACATCCAGCACCCGGTCCCTCAGCACTGGCACCCCCCAAAGGATGTGTTCTCTCCCCACTGCTCTTCCCCCTTTACACCACTGACTGCACCTCAAGGGACCCTTCTGTGAAACTCCTGAAGTTTGCAGACAACACCACCGTCATTGGACTCATCCAGGACGGCGACGAGTCTGCTTACAGAAGGGAAGTAGAACAGCTGGTCCTCTGGTGCAGTCAGAACCACCTGGAGCTAAACCCGCTCAAAACTGTGGAGATGACAGTGGACTTCAGGAAGAGACCCCCATCACCCCCTCCTCTCACAATCCTAAAAAGGCCAGTCCCAACAGTTGACTCGGGTCCTCCTAGGGTCCACAATCAATTTCACGGGACCTGAGGTGGACCACCCCCATAGACTCCGTGAGGAAGAAGGCCCAGCAGAGGCTGTACTTTCTACGCCAGCTCAGAAAGTTCAACCTGCCTCAGGAGCTGCTGATCATCTTCTACACTGCAATAATCCAGTCTGTCCTGACCACATCCATCACTGTCTGGTTTGGATCCTCCACCAGACATGACAGGGACAGACTGCAGAGAACAGTCAGGGCTGCAGAGAGGATCATTGGCACCAATCGTCCCTCCATCCAGGACCTGTACCGGTCCCAGGTGAGGAAGCGGGCCAGGAAAATCTCAACAGACCCCTCACACCCTGGTCACAAATTGTTTAGTTCCCTCCCCTCAGGCCGGCACTACAGATCACTGTACGCCAAAACCACCCGTCACAAGGACAGTTTCTTCCCCCGGGCTGTCGCTCTGATGAACTCTGAGCAGTCACGGAGACAATGACTCTGCACTGTATATATTCACTGTACAATAACCCCGGTGTATATATTATCCTATATTTTATATGTACAGAGTGAGATTTATTTTATTTTATTGTGTTTTATTTTATTTTTATTCTATTCTTATTTCGCTATTTAAGTTGTACTGCACTAGAGAGAAAAGTTACCGGAGTCAAATACCTTGTATTTGCACATATTTGGCCAATAAAGCTGATTCTGTTAAGTTTTATCTCAGTATTTGTTCAACCTCCTTTCTGGAATACCCCCCTGGTTGATTCAGTAGCACATAACAGCCTGCAAATAATGCAGTGCACCAGTTTTTCTTAAAAAATAAAAACAAGAATGTTTTTGTTCTTAGCTTTTTTGGAGTAATCAATTCTACTGTTACCACTTTATCTGTGTGTAATTCATAATCCTTACAGTAAATCAGAAAGTATTTGCTGTTGGGTTGGAAACTTGTGTGTCTAACCAACGCTTAGCAGTCACTGCAAATTGCAAATTAGTAGGTGACACTTTGAAATACTTCCAAACCATGCAGTGATTCTTAACCATTGGGCCGCGGTTCATTTGTGCTGCTAGGCGTTCATGTAGTGCTGTTAGCTTCTTCAGCCAGTAGGCATGGATCATATCGGGGCCTGGTGCTGTCCAGCTCTTTCTTTGACACTCTTTCTTGGATGTCTGCCATTGAGATGGTTACTGGTTCTTGTTCTGGGAGGTTGCTGTGGTCTGCTCTTAGATCCACTAGCCACTGGGCATCTGGGTTGTGTGATGCCTCTTTTTCCCATATGCCCTTCCAATATTCTTCCACCTCAGCTCTTGGTGGGTCTGACCGGTTGTTATTTCCTCCCTGCCACTGAGAATACACCTTGGCTGGTTCAGTGGAGAACAGCTTGTTTATTCTCCTAGCCTCTGCCCCCTTGGTGTATCTCTTTAACCGGGTGGTCAGTGCTGTTAGTCTCTGTTTGGCAGTTTCGAGTGCTTCAGGTATGGAGAGCTTGGTGTACCTCCTGGGTGCCCCTTTATTCACCATGTTGCCTTTCTGCAGCTCTGTTAGTTGGCTGACTTCTCTCCGTGTCGCCCTTATCTTGGCCTCTAACCGTATTCTCCATGGTGGGTGCTGCCTGTCATGGTTTGAGCCCATCTTGTAGCCAAGCATTTCTAGGATTACTGTTGCTGTACTGTGTATCAGCTTGTTGGTCTCAGTGATGGTTCCCGTAGGGATTGTTGTTAGTGCAGCATTCACATCCACTAACAGATCTTCTGAGGGTACTTTACAAGTCAGCTTCGGTATTCGTCGGGGGTTCCAGGCTTGTAATTGTGCCATGATCTTCATTCTCAGGTCAGCAGCTCTGGTGACCTGAGAATGGTAGTTGTTGGGGCTTGGTACCCAATCTCTGATTGTGGGGGTGATGGTGGCATCCCCCCGCTGACCTGTCGTCCTGGCGCCCCCTTGCCGTAGCATCGTTGTTGTATCTCATCAATCTCTAGTTGTGATAGGAGTTTTCGATTGCGGATGTTGGAACACTGGGCTAACAACTGTTTCGTTGTTAGCCTTGATTGTGGGTTTCGAAGTGACCATTGGTCCCACATTCGCTGCATGTATCCCTTCTCTCTAGGGTTGCTTGTATAGTAGCATTCCAACAGTTCCGTGTTTTCCGCCCTTGTCCATCTGTGTCTGGTTCCAGTAGCCCATTTCTCATCAGGGTGCCCTGGTTCCCTAGCACCTGGCGCGGACCTTGTTGACCCGGGCGACTTTGGTACTGCGATCACACAGGAAGTCTTCCACAGTATAGGACTAAGACTTAGATTGAAGATGTACGTGACCACCTGGCTAAGCTGGTCTGCGCAGTCCCTGAGTAGTCTGGAGCAGATGCCGTCTGGACCTGTAGCTTTCCTGGCCTTGATCCTTCCCAATTCTTTTCTCATCTGATGCTTTGTTATGCAGGGACTGGGAGGATGAGGGATGGAGAGGTGTCAGTGGGGTTGTGTGGGGGTGGTTCAGGAGATGCTGTTAACTTGGCGCCGTGGTAAGCGGACACCTGTTGCTGCAGCTCCTGAGTGCGTGAGTGTTTTGTGTTTTCTTCGTCACTTTCTTTGTGTTTTTATCTTTAAGTTTGTTTTTTTCCTGGATATAGTTCGGCAAGGATTCTTGTATCTACCTCGAAAATCTTTCTTTTACTTTTCTGCTACTTTGTTATTTTTATTTTTTTGATGGTTACGCACAGGGGGGCATGACCATTGTTTACACTCGCCACCAGCTGTTAGCCTTCTCCTGTTAACTCCTAAGTATGTCCCACGTGTACAGCGGCAGCCTGTGTCCAAAAAGACTGTAAGGAGGTGGACAACAGAGCCTGAGGAGTACACTGACTGGGAGGCACTCTGCCAGTCTCATGGGGAAGACATCAGCAGCATGGTCTGCATCACAGCAGAGGCGATTGCTCTAAGACTACAGGGGAAGCTCAGCCTCCCCTAAAATATCACTGGCAATTTCGTCAAATACTACAAATTTACATTACTACTCAAACTAAAATGTGCTAGAACAGGATCGACTTCATGGCTACTTCTTATAATAACACAATCATTAATAAGTTTTATCCGTTCGTCTATCGTGATTTTTTTTCTCATATTGCTGTAATGGCACGGCCCGTTTAAAAACCCACTGAGGCTCGGCTTCAATGGACTTTCAATGGGGCTTCAGAATGGGCCGATCTCAGGACAAAAAAGCTGGACGTTTATTGGACAAACGCTCCAAAATCGTCACTTCCAGGGAAGCCGGGCATCTCTGGGAGTCAATGGGCAGTGGGATGTACCTGGACGCTGAGCTTCTCTATGATGATTGAATGAACTGTTAACGTGGCTGGAACTCGTTGTGATTGACAGCGCTTTAAGACTATAGAGAGTGAGGAGTTGTCGTCATGCTACAGCTTCTCCAAATACCGCTGTTTTGCTGTTTTATGTAAGCTTGTCCCTGTAAGGTCCATTTTCTTTCCCCTTAACTTTCTCCATTGCTTTACTTTCTTACTTTTCTTGTATCTGTCCCGCCAAAATAATAAACGCGCAAAAATTAATGTTTCGTCGCTCCTCCGTTAAATTCTGAGGGCGTTGCCCCTGGCAACCGATAGCGTCTCCTATCATCGTGGCCGACCGGCTCAGACCCCGTCCAAATCAACCCAGATCGGCACGTGACAAGCTCGGATGAGTGGCGAAACGTCTTCTCGAAAAATCTACAAGTCCAGTTGCCTTTTTTGAAACTTTTTGGATTACCGTGACCTGGATGACTGAGAACCTTCACAGACATAAATTTAATGATGTAATAATTGGCCAATTTTACAAAACTGGCTTCCCCTATTTGAAAGACCAGCAGCCGCCACTGCATCACAGAATACATAAAATTCAGTGAGAATGTCACCCCGGACTACTCGTTGTTACTCCAACAACAATTCTCTGATTTCTCATTGGCTGAAAATGTAAACAAGCCACCCCCTGTTCCCATGTGCTAGCTGTCACTCATCTCGTTAACTAAATGTTAACATGCCGAAAAGACGAACCTCATTTAATGCTGAATGGTCAAAAGAGCACACGTTTGTCACAAATGTGTGCTCTTTTGACCATCTCAAGTCAGTTAAAATACAGGTGGACTGCAGCATGTATAGAATGTATATTTTTGGCATGTATTTATTTATTTTTATGTAAATTTAATTTGCACATTTAAGGCCATAAATGTTCTGCTTTGTGGCACTGTGTTGGAATAATGTGCTGACATTATCATCATGTTTTCAAAGTCTGCTTTAGCCTACTGTGTTCTTGCCATACAGAGGAAGTGGAAGCGGCCGTGTGAGGTCGCCTGGAGGACAAGCGGAAGATTTTGCAGTGCTATTAGCTGTAGTTAGTGTAGGTTAAAATGTCTAGAACACTGGGTAATCGGTTACTCTCGGTGTCACAACCTTTACCCTCGTGACTGTTAAGCTTCCCCCTACCCTTAGTAACAGTTACGACTATGTAACTAGGGACCACCCTAAGGAAATAAAAGGAGGAGAACAGTGGGTGCAACTCAGAGCAGTTTGCCGTGTAAGGGTATGCACCCACTCTGTTCTCCTTGCAAGTAAAAACCGGAACTCTGGTTGTTGTCTCCCTCCTTTCTTGTTGTTACGAATGTTTTAGGTGCTTAAACCTGACACACTGCACAATACATTTGCAAGACAGATGTACTGAATAAATACAAATACTGTGAACAAATACTTTTCACCTTCTCAGGGATATTTTTTCCTCTTCTGTTACACATACATCATGATATATCATAGATAAATTGTCTTGTGATGAACAAAGTATCTTAGAATCATATCATGTACAAAATTGTATTGGTGTGGAGAGTACACTAAACTTGAATGTTGCAATTTTTCTTTCCTCACTAAATGCCGCAAAGTGTCCTCCTTTTTGGTGTTGTGGAAATGGCCACCCTACACTATCCAAAACTACTGTACATCCAAAATTCTGCTGCATTTCTGCTCATCCACACCCATGATTACATCACTCCTGTCCTCCAGAAACTCCACTGGCTCCCAGTTCCACAGCGTATTCAGTTCAAAATCCTCCTCATACACAAAGCCCTCCATAACCAGGCCCCTTCCTATCTCACTCACCTGCTCTATCGCCACAATTCATCCCGCAGCCTCGGTTCATTTGATGCAAACCTCCTTACTACAGCACTCAGGTACCGAACCTGAGGCGAAGGAGCGTTTTCTGCAGCTGCCCCTTCCCTCTGGAACTCTCTCCCCAAACACATCCGTGACTGTACCAACCTTCCTACCTTCAAATCTCTGACAAAAACACACCTTTTTAAAATTGCTTTTAATGTTTAGCTCTGTCTGTTGTGTTTTTACAGTGTTTTACTGAATTGATGTTCTTTTAATGTAAAGTGTCTTTGAGTATCTTGAAAAGCGCTTTTAAATAAAATGTATTTTATTATTATTATTATTATTATTATTATTATTATTATTATATATGCTGCCATATAACCCGCCCCGGGTTTCTGCACTCATGCATACAACAATTACACGGTAAATCAACAGGTGGTAAATCAATACACCACACACACACACACACACACACACACACTAAGTTTGTCTTGTTTGATTAATAAACCAAATGTTCAGTATGAACTGGAGGAAGAATTACAGCAAACTAAACTGTTTTTTTTAATTCAATGGTACATATAAGTAGTCCATAGAAAAAAATTGCAAATCATTTCAATTCATTTTTATTTTCAAAAGTATTTTATTTTTCTCTTTATAGAAAAGCCATGACCTTACAGTATCATAAAAAGAAACCCAGTTCCTCACAAAAACACTATGGGAAGGGCAATATGACCAGATGTGACTGATGTGGTTGTTCTTGTTGGGTGATGGGTGCCCAAGTTCAAGTGGCTGGAGTATTGTCCTTTGGCTAAATGACAAATTGCATGGCATCAGCATGCTGCAATGTTGTGTTGAGTTTGATGACTTCTTTTCCTCTCATTTGTCAGAGTGATGTGGGAGGTCAGCGGACTCTACAGCGCCGCTGGACTACCTTTGCCAAAGCGCAGCTGTTGTGCCAGACTGACAATGAACTGCCTTACAACGTGATCCAGGACATAGACACCCTCCCACCAACAGAGGGAGCTCCTTCAGATGACACAGTCTTTTATGGCATCTTCACTTCTCAGTGGTCAGTAATTTACGTTCCCTGAAACATAGTGCCCTGTCCCATAGCATCAAATACCATTTCTATGGGTTCTTTAAGTTTGTCCTCTGTAATTTTCTCAATTAACATGTTACTACAAAAACAACACTTGATTTTACTCTTCTCTCAAATTCTGCTTTGTACATGCTCAGTTCCTTTTTTTACATCACCCTATCACATCTTAGTTTCTCTCACCTGTTATAGTAAGAGGAGGTGAGGAAGAGATACAAGAAGAACGAGTCAAGTCAAAACCACAACCATTTAACAAAATGACCCTAGCCTTAGATCTGTCATTTTAAACATCTCCCGAATACTGTACACTTATATCTATATACATCAGTCAGGCATAACATTAATACCACTAGGAGATATGGTAAATAACACTGACATCTTGTGATAATAGAGCTAGACATTAGAGGTAGCTGACGTCACCCTGCTCTGGCAATCACAACGCTGGGATCCCTCAAATGGATTATGCTTGTGTAGCGATCACTTTACATCATGTACAGAATCCAGCGTTTTCTAAGTGTAATGTCTTGTTTATTTAGCATCTTTCTAACATGATGTCCAACAGATTTCTTTTCATAGAGTTGGCAAGTTAGACTATGGGGGGGGGGGGGGGGGGGGGGTGACACACATTTATAATGTGGATTACAAAGGGCTGTTGTTCATTCAACTCTAAAACTACTCACTGTGAGAAAGAAATTTGGGATTAAACAGTTACTGTTGAGAATTTATTTTGGGAAAACATAAATTACTTGGGTTAATAAGTTAATTCATTTAAACATTAAATACAGTAAATAATTAGTTAAAAGGGGACTGTACATTTCATTTGAATATTTGATTTAATTAATGGCTGAAGAATATTATTTACAAGTAAATGTATGATGTTGTGCTTGAAGGACTTCTATTCCCATGATGCTCTTGGAGCGTGAATGGCCACGCAATGACATAAAAAAAAGGGGTTGAGTTTGTTGTTGTTAGCAAGTGCGCTACGGCTGTGTTTCAGTTACGCGAGTTAACATGTTTTCTTTAGTTCATTAAAGTGGTTAAATGGAAAGAACGGAGTCTCGTCTTGTCACTTCAGAAGTCTTGAGACTAAGCTGCAATAGTTACTTGTTATTGTAGTTACATTACTGTCATGAACCTCCTCAGAAAATTTCATTTAGCACAGTGATTAGCTAGTTACGGTATCTGTCAAAAGTTTGGATACACCCTCTCATTTCACTGCCAACAGTGAGCTATGAAAAAGAGGAATTTAGGAATTTAGAGGGCAAGAGCGCTGTGCCAGAGAAAAGAAAGTGGAGGACACGAGAGTGGAGAGAAGAAAGAAGGAGAACATGTGTTTTGTGCATTGTCCTCCAGCAGCCTAGGCCTATAGCAGCATACCTAAGGTTTAGTCCAGCCCTAAGCTTGATCAAAACGGAAAGTCTTAAGCCTGACCTTAAAAATAGAGAGAGTGTCTGCTTCCCAAACCCAAACTGGGAGCTGATTCCACAGGAGAGGAGCCTGATAGCTGAAAGCCCTACCTCCCATTCTACTTTTTGAAATTATAGGAACCACAATTAGGCCTGCACTTTCAGACCGAAGTGATCTGTTGGGATGATATGGTACAATGACGTCTTTAAGATATGATGGAGCTAGGCCTTTGAGGGCCTTGTATGTAAGGAGGAGGATTTTAAATTCTATTCTAGACTTTAAAGGGAGCCAGTGAAGAGAAGCTAAAACTGGAGTAATATGATCTCTCGTGCTAATTTCTGTCAATGCTCTTGCTGCGGCGTTAAATGAATGTAGTATATTAAATAAATATAGTTACCCTCTTAATAATGGGGTCAAAATAGAGACACACTTTTACGAAAGTCATCACAGAAAACAAAAGGCATGTTGTTCTTCGCGACCAGCATTGCAATAAGGCCCCTCAGCAAGAACAACCCGATGCTTGGTGTTCTTTCTGTGCCCCCAGTGCTTTTATATAGCACAACGTCGTCTTTCCCTCCGCATTCCACATGGAAGTCACTCCGACACTGTTTACAAGACATATGAGAGACACTTATGTGACCCACGATGACAATGTGAACGTATCACAACACTCAGATTGAAACTTTGAAGCACTTTTTTCCTTTGTCTCCATCTTGCTCTTTTTGTTTAGCCTGGGAATTGACGTGTGCTTGGACATGGGCAGTGATATATGGGACACAAGGCACGTAGAGTAGGAGCTTTTCGGTTGGGTTGCCAGATTATCAGGTACCAGGACACATGAAACAGCATTGACTAATTTCACTTAAAAATTGGGGGCCACTCTCTGTATGGAGTTTGCATGTTCTCCCTGTGTCTGCATGGGTTCTCTCCAGGTACTCCGGCTTCCTCCCACCATCCAAAGACATGCTCGTTAGGTTAATTGGTGATTCTAAATTGCCCGTAGGTGTGCATGTGAGTGTGAATGTTGGCCCTGCGATGGACTGGCGACCTGTCCAGGATGTACCCCTGCCTCTCGCCCGATGACACCCCGTGACCCCTAACAGGATTAAACGGGTATAGAAAATGACTGACTGACTTAAAAATTTGGAGGTAGCGGATGTTGGCAGGCATGTCTAATGAATGAAGGTGTGCCTTGTCAGGGTTCATTTGTGGAATTTCTTGCCTTCCTAAATGGAGTTGGGACCTTCAGTTGTGTTGTACAGAAGTGAGGTTGGTACACAGCTGACAGCCCTATTTGATAATATATTATTTATAAAATATTATGGCAAGAACCAGCGAATTGACAGTCCCATCATTACTTTAAGAATGGAAGGTCATTTAGTCTGGAAAATTGTTACAAAAACCATCAAGCGCTACAATGAAACTGGCTCACATGAGGACTGCCTTGGGAAAGGAAGACCAAGAGTCACCCTGCTGCTAAGGATAAGTTCATCCGAGTCACCAGCCTCAGAAATTGCAAGTTAACACCACCTCAGATTAGAGTCCAGATCAATGCCACATAGCGTTCAAGGAGAAGACACATCTCCACATAAACTGTTTAGAGGAGACTGTGCCAAGCAGGCCTTTTTGATCAAGTAGCTGCTAGAAAACCACTGCTACAGAAAAACAACAACAGAAGAGATTTGTTTGGGTCAAGAAACAAAAGGAATGAACATTAGACTGTTTTAGTACGGGGGGAGGTAGGACCCAAGAACAAGACTGGTATTTAATCAAACAAAATGCACTGCAGAAAAAGCAGGAAGTCCAATAGTAAACTGGGGCGACTGTGGCTCAGTAGGTAGAGCGAGTTGTCCACGAACCAGAGGGTTAGCGGTTCGGTCCCCGGAATGTGCCACATGTCGAAGTGTTCTTGAGCAAGACACTGAACCCCCAGTTGCTCCCAGTGCATGGCACTGGTGTGTGAATGTGTGCGTGCTTGTGTGAGTGAATGGGTAGATGTGTCTCTGACTGTAAAAGTGCTTTGAGTACCAATAGGTAGAAAAGCGCTATATAAAAGCAAGGCCATTTACCATTTACCATAAACTAAAAAATCACACAAGGAGTAAAACAGGAAACCAAAAAACCCAAAGTGAAACAGGAAATAGGGAGACATGAAACATGAAAATGGTAGCGGGGAAAAGCGTCCGAGCCACCTCGGGAACAGGAGCAGTAGCCGGGGTCCAAGCCACCTTGGGAACAGGAGCATCCGGAACGGGAGCCAGGGAAGGGGCGACCCTCAGAGCCGGGACAGGAGCCGGGACAGGAGCCGGAGCTGAAGTGACCCTACGAGCCGGGGCAGAAGACAAAGGAGAGGCCGAACTGGGAGCCAGAACAGGAGACACAGGAGAATCCAACCTGGGAGCCGGAACAGGAGACACAGGAGAATCCAACCTTGGAGCCGGAACAGGAGACACAGGAGAATCCAACCTGGGAGCCGGAACAGGAGACACAGGAGAATCCAACCTTGGAGCCGGAACAGGAGACACAGGAGAATCCAACCTGGGAGCCGGAACAGGAGACACAGGAGAATCCAACCTGGGAGCCAGAACAGGAGACACAGGAGAGTCTGACCTGGGAGCCGGAGCGAGGGCCAAAGGAGAGTCCGACCTGGGAGCCGGAGCGAGGGCCAAAGGAAAGTCCGACCTGGGAGCCGGAACGGGGGCCACAGGAGAGTCCGACCTGGGAGCCGGAACGGGGGCCACAGGAGAGTCCGACCTGGGAGCCGGAGCAGGAGACACAGAGGAGGCCGACCTGGGAGCCGGAACAGGAGACACGAGAGAATGTGACCTCGGAGGAGAGTCCAACCTGGGAGCCGGAGCAGGAGCCGCAGGGGAGGCCGGCCTGGGAGCCGGAGCAGGAGGCACAGGGGAGGCCGGCCTGGGAGCCAGCCTGGGAGCCGGAGCAGATCGCTGGAGGTTGGCTGGCCGATGGTCAGCAGGCCGGGGAACCACAACCGCATGGCTAGCAGACCGTTGCAGCAGAAGCTGCCGGCCTGCAGGCCTGCATCCGTGGCGACCACGAGGACCTGACCTCCCCGTTGGGGTCCTCATGGCCAAAGGTGTGCCATAAAATAATGGCAAAAACTCGGGGATGAGCCATGGTTTGTCCTCCAGGTGATGGGCCACAGAGTGAAGGCAAAAGGGCCAACAGGTGCTCAGCATCTCTGGGAAGTTCTTCAAGACTGTTGAAAAACCATTTCAGGCGACTACCTCATGAAGCTCATCAAGAGAATGCCAAGAGTGTGCAAAGCTCATTGAGAAAAATGGCCGGAGGGACCGCTGGCAAGCTGCTGCCGCGCCTCCCCTGGTTCTCGTAATTTTGCTATTTTAACGTTTCAGACGGACTAATCAAGCTTTGTCTTTAACGAATGTTGGACTTAAAACCCATCTGCTTGACCTGGCCCGCTCGATCTTCTACTCTGCGACACTGAACCGGCAGTTTAGTCTAGTCAACCTGCCTGCTGCTACTACTGCCGGACTTGTCAACAAGAAGCTAGCTCCGGCACCGGGCTCACCTGTCGGGATTTCTGTGGCTCCTCTCCGCACTTTGTGGCTGGATAGCCTGCGCCGGTGTGCCCCACGAAGCACACCAGCTCGGACCGGCCCGCTGCCACCCTGCCAGCTCTCCTGGACGCCTACCTGCGCCCGCGGACTGCTGTCAACGCGGAGGACGCTGCCTCCCTGCTACATCGCCACCCGACAGCGTTCACCTGCTAGCCGGCTAGGCTGCTGCTAACCCCCGGCGCCGTCCAACCGGCTCCCCGTCTCCAGCGAAGCTACAACCGGCAGGCTCCACTACCCTGCCTCCGCTGTGCTGGCTCTGTAGCTTCACCATAATCACCCGGAACATCATCTACCGCCACTGCCGACTTCACAACATGTGGATTTTTAACCTGTCTCTCTGGCTTGCGCTGTGCTTGGCTCTCACAAGCGCATCTCTGCCGCTCCGTTACTCGGCAACGGAGTTGTTACGTCTCCGGATCTTCTCAAGGACCCCTCCACCCCAGCTTGCATCTCACCCCTACATCCTGAAACGACCAAAATACATCCACCGAGGCTCTGGACGGAACTTTCAGTACGCTCACAACAGCAACACAAACATCCGCTCCTTCTGGTCCACCAGGCCCCGCCCCCCTCCTCGCACATCCCGTCCAGTCAGTCCTGTCAATCACAGTGTGCTGTCCCCCGTGCTCAAAGCAACCTCCTACACCCCACTCACCTGTCTGAAACTTTGTCTATTCAACACCAGATCCCTTAGTAATAAGGCCCTGCTGATAGCAGACTTCATTGTTGACCGGAGCCTAGACATTCTCTGCCTCACTGAGACCTGGCAGCAACCAAATGACTTCTCCCACCTTAAGGAGGCTGCCCCACCAGGGTTTTCTTTTATTAGTAAACCCCGTGCCACTGGGAGGGGGGGTGGCCTCGCTCTCTTCCATCGCGACAACATCCAAGTCACTGCTGTCACAGTCCCCCATCACTCCTCCTTTGAATGTCTAGCTGTTAAACTCACGGGCCCCAAACCTACCATCATTGTTACCATTTACAGACCACCAAAACCCTCCGCTGTTTTCCTCAATGAATTCTCATCACTGTTAACATCTGTATGTGCAATGTCCCCCACGGTTATCCTCCTTGGTGACTTTAACATCCACATTGACAATCCATCTTGTACATTCGCTCATGACTTCACATCACTCCTGGACTGTCTTGGTATCACACAACATGTCAACCTCCCAACCCACAACAAAGGTCACATACTGGACTTAATCTGCTGCACTGACACCACCCCCAGTAACCTTGAGGTCACTGATTTCCCCATCTCTGACCACAAAGCTGTACTTTTTGACATTCACACCCAACTACACAAAGCAAAGGAACTACGGACCATCTCCTTCAGAAATATCAAACATATTAACACCACAGACCTCTCCACCTTGATCAGCTCCTACCCCAGCCCCCCCCCCAGCATCCTCCCTGACTGACCTGGTGACTCATTACAATAATTGCCTCTCCTCCTCCCTCACCACCCTGGCCCCCCTGAAAACCCGCTCAGTCTCATTCACGCACACCGCCCCCTGGTTCACCCCTGAGCTCCGCCAGCTCAAAGCCACTGGTCGTCGACTGGAGCGACTCTTCAAAAAAACTGGACTCACTGTACACCGCCAGATGTACTCAGATCACCTCCATCACTACAAGAACTCCCTCACCACTGCCAAATCCTCATACTACTCCAACCTCATCAACACCGGTACAGGTAACAATAGAGTCCTTTTCTCAACAGTCAGCAAACTACTTCAGCCTCCTAAAACCCTTTCTCCAGACATTTCCACCAATCAGTGCACTGCCTTTCTGGACTTCTTCAACTCCAAGATCAACACCATTCACCAACAACTGACCTCATCTTGCACTCCCTCTGACGACCCACCCTGGATGATCACCACTGGCCAGCCTCTCATCAGCTCCCTCTCTGACTTCACCCCAGTATCAGAACACACCATTATGGAACTCATCCATAAAGCCAAATCCACCACCTGTCAGCTCGACCCTCTTCCCACTTCCCTTGTCAAAGCATGTCTGCCATCCATCTCCCCCATGATCACCAACATAATTAACTCCTCCCTCACTACCGGTACGGTACCCCCCATTCTCAAACTGGCTGCCATCACACCAATCCTGAAAAAACCCGGTGCTGACCCAGCTGTCCTAAACCATTACCGGCCCATCTCCAACCTCCCCTTCATTTCTAAAACACTTGAAAGGGTGGTCGCCGCACAACTACAGTCCCACCTTGACATAAACAATCTCCACGAACCCTTCCAATCCGGCTTCCGTCCAAAACATAGCACCGAAACAGCCCTAGTCAAAATCACCAACGACCTCCTCCGTGCAGCTGACTCCGGACTACTCACCATTCTCATTCTCCTTGATCTCAGCGCAGCATTCGACACCATCTCTCACCATCTGCTCCTGGACCGCCTGGCTGGCATTGGGATCACCGGTGCTGCACTGTCCTGGTTCACCTCCTACCTCACCGACCGTCAACAATTCGTCCAGCTAAGCAACCACAAGTCTGGGTGTTCGGGTGTTACACTGGGTGTCCCCCAGGGGTCAGTCTTAGGTCCACTCCTGTTCACCATCTACCTCCTCCCCCTGGGCACACTCCTCCGTCACTATGGGGTCCATTTTCACTGTTACGCTGATGACACACAGGTCTACATCTCCTCCAAACCCACCGCTGCTATCCCTCCCACCTCCCTCATCACCTGCCTGGAAGACATCCGGAGCTGGATGAGCAGAAACTTTTTAAAACTTAACGGCGACAAGACCGAAGCCCTGCTCATCGGCTCCAAATCCACCCTAGCCAAATCACATCACACCCCAGCAACATCCATCATCATTGACGGATTCCCTGTACCCTTCTCCCCCCAAGTCAAGAGCCTCGGCGTCATACTGGACAACACCCTCTCATTTGCACCCCATATTCAAAACATCACCCGGACTGCATTCTTCCACCTCCGCAACATCTCCAGGCTCCGCCCATCACTGACCCAATCCAGCACTGAAATCCTGGTCCACTCTTTTGTCACATCACGCATGGACTACTGCAACGGCCTTCTCACCGGACTCCCCAACAAACTCATCAACAGACTCCAGATCATACAAAACTCAGCTGCCCGGATCATCACCCGCACCAAATCATCCGACCACATCACCCCTGTTCTCATCCAACTTCACTGGCTCCCGGTTCAATACCGCATAGACTACAAAAATCTTCTCCTCACCTACAAAGCTCTCCACAATCAAGCCCCCACTTACCTCCGCGACCTTCTCCGGGAATACACCCCCTCCCGTTCCCTCCGTTCAACTTCTGCAGGACTGTTAGTCACCCCCACACCACGCCTCAGCACTATGGGTGCCCGAGCCTTCAGTTGCTCCGCACCCAAACTCTGGAATTCTCTCCCCCCACACATAAGACAATCTGACTCCATCACAACCTTCAAAACCCAACTTAAAACTCACCTGTTCAAACTGGCATACTCACTATAATCATACACCCTGTACCCGTTTCTATCGCTTTTATCTTGATGTTTGTTGTGTGCTTTTACTTTATTAATGATCTTTTATGCCCTTTTTTTGTAAGGTGACCTTGGGTGTCCTGAAAGGCGCCTCCAAATAAAATGTATTATTATTATTATTATTAAAGTAGTAATCAGTGGAGTTGCCTGAAATGTCTAGTAATTGATAAAAAATATTACTGATAACAATATTTTTTCAACTAATTATTATTCTTTTTAAAATTATGATTTTAAACACCACACACAATCTTAAACAACTGTATTCTTTCAATTTTCATGAATATAAATCAAGTTCAAAATAAAATATCTGCGCTGGCGCATCTTGATTGATGGCTGCGATCACATGACTGCACAAGCGACAGCTATCTGTCATATGACAAAGCCAAGGGCGTAGAATTGGGTAGGGACGCGAGGGACACGTCCCTACCAATATTCAGCTGTTACTGTGTTGTCACTGTCAATACAACCGCCGTCCGTAGTGTTTAGGCAGTGATTAGCCTATGGCACACAAAGGGTTAAATGTCGGTCTCTGCTCGAAATCCCGCCTCTAACCTAAATATCGCTCCCTGATTGGCTGCCGATTTCCCACTAACTTACATGTGATTGGCTGTCCCCGCTGTCACTCCTTCTGTTTGAAAAAACTACATGCAACCTGCTAGTTGGACGCAGTTATCTGCAGTATCTAAGTTGTCATTATTGTAGTAAAACTATCTGCAAATGTGTATTTCAATCCGTGTGTGTGTAACTTAACAGTGGCCCCCAACCTTTTTTTGCGTCCCACGGACCGGAAGATGTAGCAGATAAAAACAGAATAAAATGATAAGACCGGCATAAAAACTGTAGTATTTTATATAATAATAATAATAAACGTAAATCCACTGTGTAGCTATTCATGTAGCTATTCATGTGCAACTTTATTAGGAGCGTCCTCGTACCGTCACACCAGGGACGTGCACAGGAATTTTGAGGGGCAGTTGCTCTGAATTTATTGAGCTTAAAATGCTAAAAGATATGCAGACTATATAAGAATGATATTACAGCATGTCAGTTTATAATCGTTTTATTGAAAGTGCAGTTTTTTAACTTTTGCAGCGCTGTTTTGATTCGGTTCTGCAGTAGGAGTGTGAAACCCGGATCTTTCAAGGGATTCAGATCATTCAAAGTCAATATGAGTCGGGTTGTGCGAGTCACTTGAGTCACTTGACCCAAAATGGCCCGATTGCAGCAGTGGCTTCTCCTTGCGCACTTGGTGGAATCCTAATTAACTTGAGGCTGTAGCCGTCTCTTCCTCACTTGAAATTTCTTTGCCAAAATGACCAATAAAATTGACTATTTTAATAAAATTTAAAATTTGCTTTGTGTAAATAATTACATTTTGATCGGTGGGGTTAGAAATCATCTGCAGATTTTACTGGCTAAAGTCCAGTAATTACCGGATAATGGAAACAGAGTTATACAGACAAGCTCGCCTGACTGTACATGTTATCAGGGAAAGTAAAGTGTTACTGTGCAGTAATCTGGCTACTCTGTATTTGCAACACAGTATAACAAACATGATCAAAAACTAATTGTAGAAAAAAAAATGTCTCAGGGGTCACCCGAAATTTGTTAAAATGGGGTCACAACCCAAAAAAGGTTGGGAACCACTGATCTAAATAATCATGAAAATAAAGATAAAACAAAATAAATAAGAGGGTGTGTCCAGATTTTTGACACTTACCCTTGCAGTTATGACGACACTGTTTTTAGTTGACAAACTCCAAAGCTGGTTGTGCATCAGTAAGCCTTACTGTGTTCATTTATACCCC
This sequence comes from Planiliza haematocheilus, assembly GCA_005024645.1. Lineage (NCBI taxonomy): Eukaryota > Metazoa > Chordata > Actinopteri > Mugiliformes > Mugilidae > Planiliza > Planiliza haematocheilus. The sequence continues at coordinate 131,008 of SRSE01000077.1, forward strand.
TCAAGGTTCTTGCATGCTTTCAGTGACTACTGGGACAAAGGAAAGTTAATGAGTTAGTCACATCCGGATACTGCAGTTCACAAGCATTGTCAGTGCTGGCTGTTTCAGTGCCCGAAAAAAAGCACAACTCGATGGATTTCAAAAGGAGTGTAAGCTTGCCGGTGATGCCATAGAGGGTGATGTTGCTCAAACTCCTTGGCAACCCTAAACATCTCCTGAGATAGCGACTGACTCTCCTTTCCAGATCTGAGATGGTGGTGATCGGAAATTCATAGAGAAACAGTGGCCACAGTATTCTTGGCAGAATCCCATGTTGATAGAGCCAAGCCTTGAATTTTCCTGGGAGGCCAGACTTGTCGACATCTTTCAGCCACCCCTCCAGCTCTTCACATGTGTTTTTGATGGTGGCTGTGTCCCTCAGGCTGCTATCAAAGAACTTCCCCAGACTTTTGATTGGCTTCTCACAGATAGTTGGGATCAGTATTCCTGCGATGGAGGAAATTCTGCCCTTCTTCAAGACCGACGATCTTGATTTTGTTGGTTTGAATGACATCCTGGCCCATCCCATCAGCCTTTCCAGCCCCACCAGGATCCACCTGCCTCCGGGTACTGACTCGGTGGTCACTGTCAGGTCGTCCATGAAAGCATGGATTGGTAGTTGGCAGACGCCAGCCTTGGACTTGGAACCTTGAGGTGATTCCACCAACATGTTCATTGCTAGTGCAAAAAGGATCATTGAGACAATGCAGCCTGTGATGATTCCTACCTCCAATCTGTGCCACTCTGATGTTGCTGAGTCTGCAGAGACTCTCAGACTGAAATCACTGCTAATAGTCCAGGATAAGCTCTCTTACAGTAGCAGGAACATGGTGGCTCTCCAGCATCTCGAGGACCAGCTTACGGGGCATTGAGCTGTAGGCATTGGCCAGCTCCCTTGCCTCTCTGATTAGCTGTGTGACCATGCCTGTATGCTCCAAACACCCTGGTGTCCCGGGGATGCCGCCTTTCTGCACTGACGTGTCAATATACCTATTCTTGAGGAAGAACTCTGCCAGTCGCTTAGCTACAATGCTGAAAAATATCTTCCCTTCAACACTGAGCAGCGAGATAATATGGAACTGGCTGATGGTTCTGGAATCCTCCCCCTTAAGGATCCACACTCCTTCTGCATACCGCCACTGGTGCGCTGGTTTTCCTCTTCTCCAGATGACCTTTAGGATCTTCCAAAGCCGGTCTAGAAGCTTTAGACAGTGCTTATAGGCCTTGTAAGTTGTTCCGCTTGGTCTTGGTGCTGACCTGGACCTTGCTCTCCGCACCACCTCCTGAACTTCTTTCAGGCGTGGCTCTCTTTGTGGTGTTATAACTGCCTTGTATCATGCCTTGTATCATGGAGGTGTTGATCGACTTCCTCCTTCGTGCATGCCAGGTGTCCACTGCAACTCTGTGCCAGGAGTTCCTTGACAAAGCCAAAGGGGTTGTTGATGAAAGCATTGCACTTCCTGGCTCTCTCCCTCCTCTGTCTCCTCTGTTGTCCAGCTCTGGGCAAGATTAGGAGCCTCTTCCTGAGCAGTGGTGGACAGTAATGAAGTAAATTTACTTGAGTACTGTACTTAAGTACAGTTTTTAAGTATCTGTACTTTACTTGAGTATTATTTTTGGGGGATACTTTTACTTTTCAATTCAATTCAGTTCAATTCAGTTTTATTTATATAGCGTCAATAACAATACAAATCGTCTCAAGACGCTTTACAAGACCCGGCCTGAAACCCCCAGAGCAAGCCTGAAGGCGACGGTGGCAAGGAAAAACTCCCTTTTAACAGGAAGAAACCTTGAGCAGAACCCAGCTCATATGGAGGGACCCATCTGCCTAAGGCCAGCCGGGTACAGACAGAGAAAGAGAACAGCAAGATAAACATACATCTGTCATAAATACACATATCTGACTAAAGCATACAAGTTGGATGCTATGATTCAAACTAATGATGTTACATGACAGTTTGAAAATGTAAGAGGAATCATAGGCAGGTTGGAGAATTGTTCATTCAGGTAGGAGTGGATAACAGCAGGATTCCATGGAGACTGGGCAGGCTGATGAGACCACGACATCAGATGTAGTATGGCGCTCCACAGGAAACACTCAACTCCAGGCCAGAGATACTCAAAAGAAGAGAGAGCAGCAGTAAACATTCTACATAGTAATAGCACAGAATTGCATGACTAGTAGCAGATAGGAATTTAGAGGGCAGGAGCTCTGTGCCAGAGAAAAAGAAAGTGTAGGACACGAGAGAGGAGAGAGAAGAAAGAAGGATAACATGTGTTTGGTGCATTGTCCCCCAGCAGCCTAGGCCTATAGCAGCATAACTAAGGGATGGTTTAGTCCAGCCCTAACTATAAGCTTGATCAAAAAGGAAAGTCTTAAGCCTGACCTTAAAAATAGAGAGAGTGTCTGCTTCACGAACCCAAACTGGGAGCTGGTTCTGACAAGGCGGTACAAAAAGGGCTGGACTCAGATGCAGAGGTTTCCAAAAATAACTCACTTTATTAAACAAAAACTCAAAGTCTCTTGAATCAAAATAAAGCATTCACAAAACAGTAATACTTATCGACTGCGAGGATACACATGAACAGGGAACACGAACACTCTTGTTTAACGAACATGACACACTGGCACAGGACAGGGGAAAACGCAGACCATATATACACACAAGGGTAATGGGGAACAGGTGGAAACAATCAGGAATCAGGAAGACAATCAGACCGGTGACACAAGAGGAAGGGCAAGTGACCTGAAACGAGAGGAGAGTTAGAATTTCAAAATAAAACCGGAAATGACGAGACAACACAAAACCAAAAACACCGCTGCGTGACAGGTTCCACAGGAGAGGAGCCTGATAGCTGAAAGCTCTACCTCCCGTTCTACTCTTTGAAATTCTAGGAACCACAAGTAGGCCTGCACTTTCAGACCGAAGTGATCTGTTGGGATGATATGGTACAATGAGGTTTTAAGATATGATGGAGCTAGGCCTTTGAGGGCCTTGTATGTAAGGAGGAGGATTTTAAATTCTAGACTTTAAGGGGAGCCAGTGAAGAGAAGCTAAAACTGGAGTAATATGATCTCTCTTGCTAATTCCTGTCAATGCTTTTGCTGCAGCATTTTGAATCAGTTGGAGGCTTTTTAAAGAGTTATTTGGGCAGCCAGACAGTAATGAATTACAATAATCCAGTCTGGAAGACACAAATGCATGAACTAGTTTCTCAGCGTCATTCTGAGACAGGATGTTCCTAATTTTGATGATATTACGTAGATGAAAGAAGGCAGTCCTGGTTACTTGCTTAATGTGACATTTAAAGGACATATCCTCATCAAATATAACACCAAGTTTTTTCACAGTAGTACTGGAGGCCAAGGTAATGCCATCCAAAGAAACCATGTGATTAGATAATGAATCTCTGAGATGCTTAGGACCAAATACAATAACTTCTGTTTTGTCTGAGTTCAAGAGTAAGAAATTACAGGTCATCCAAGCCTTTATGTCTTTAAGGCATGCTTGGAGTTTAACCAGCTGATTAGTTTCATCTGGTTTCATAGATAAATATAGCTGGGTGTCATCTGCGTAACAATGGAAGTTTATGCCATGTTTTCTAATAATCTTCCCTAATGGTAACATGTATAAAGTGAAGAGTATTGGTCCTAGCACACAACCCTGAGGAACACCATAACTTACTTTTGTATAAGTAGAGGAATCATGGTTGACATGAACAAACTGGAATCTGTCAGACAGATAGGATTCAAACCAATCTAATGCAGTTCCTTTAATCTGGATCTCACTTTCCAGTCTCTGTAGTAAAATATTATGATCAATAGTGTCAAATGCAGCACTAAGATCTAGCAGAACCAGTATAGAGACAAGTCCACTATCTGAAGCCATGAGGAGATCATTGGTAACTTTAACCAGAGCTGTTTCTGTACTATGATGAACTCTAAAACCTGACTGAAACTCTTCAAACAGACCATTCCTGTTTAAGTGGTCACACAACTGATTAGCAACAACTTTTTCTAGAATTCTGGAAATAAAAGGAAGGTTGGAGATTGGTCTATAGTTTGCTAAAACATTTGGAGAGTGGCTTTCTTAAGTAGGGGCTTAATTACAGCAGTCTTAACTGACTGAGGCACATATCCTGTTAATAAAGATAAATTTATCTGGTTCAATATGGAGGTGTTAATTAATGGAAGAACATCTTTGAGCAATTTAATTGGGATTGGATCTAGAAGACAGGTTGATGGTTTAGATCAGCGGTTTTCAAAGTGTGAGGCGCGCCTCCCCTGGGGGGCGCCAGAGGCCTTCAGGGGAGGCGCGGCGTGAAAAAAAAAAAATCCAAATAAGTGTATCATCTGGTTAGCTAACTACAGCGGGGCAAAATGTATCGATTTTTAGTACCTAAGGTGAAAGTGAGGGTGGACACAGAAGCGAGCAGAAAACGGAGGAAGTATGACCCTGATTATTTAAAGTTTGTTTTTTCATTCATTGGGCCTGACGATGCTTCGCTGCCACAGTGTGTTATTTGCAAAGATCGGCGCTAGCTAACGACAGTATGCGACCAGTAAACTCCGGCGTCATATTGAAACTATGAACTAACCATTTCTTCTCCATTCACCTGGACGAGTCCATCGATGTGGCTAACTATTGCACAGCGAATGGTGTATGTACGCTTCATTAGAGCGCAGTGTCCAGGAGGAGTTTCTGTTTTGCCATCCTCTGCCGGTGCGCACTACAGCAGCAGAAATCTTCAAGGCTTTGAATTAGGGCTGAACGATATATCGTTATCGTATCAGTATCTAACACAGCGGGGAATTTAAAATGAAAGAAAGTAAAGTGAGCGTGGAAGCAATGCGGCCGGTGGTGGTGCAGAATAGAGGGTGACAGTTTTTCATTTAGGTGCAGGACCTACGGGAGTCAGTTTCACTGTTGGTAACGTGATCGGGACGGGATAGAGCAAATAATCAACGGAGACGGAACCAGAGATTAAATTAAAAAGTGACGCTGCAAAGCGGTGAGTGCGCCCAACTTTAGACAACAACACAGGGAGCTGGACGGGATTTGTGAGTCTTTCTCTCGTGATTTTCCAGGACATGATTTTTTTGGGGGGCAGTCACGTGATATGACGGGAGTATTTTTGTGGGCTTGGGATGGGCAAAATCTGATTGGGAGGTATTTTGGATTTAAAAATGATGACGTAAACCAGAGGGAGGTCTTGCGCAGGTCGCTTGGCGAAAATTGCGACGAAGCAAGATAGCACAAGAAACATGTTTCACCACATGAAACAACACCAACGGTGCAATCATAACTTGTATTCAGTGGTGGACAGTAACGAAGTAAATTTACCTGAGTACCGTACTTAAGTACAGTTTTTCAGTAGCTGTACTTTACTTGAGTATTATTTTACTTTCACTCCACTACATTTGAAGGACAAATATTGTGCTTTTTACTCGCTCCTTTTTAGCTTATACAGCTGATTATTTTTTTCATTAAGAATATAAACTGCTGATTCGCATATGGTTTGTCTTAGTCGTATACGTCATGCCATAATCCATACAATGGAGGAAGAAACTGGAGAAACACCTGGAGAAACTCCCACTGAGAACCTGTGGCCTTATATCAAACCCATGTTTGAGATTTTTGCCACAAAAATTGATTCGTTTCAGTTTAAATGTTTGTTGTGCTTACCGCAAACAAATCATATCACGGCCTACACTCTCCAGCTGGCGGGCCTGCAGTGATTGGCCAAATCACTGCCCCTCTCATCCAGGCTTCCAGCTATTGTCCTCTCTTTTATGCCAGAGCCAACAGGAGGCTCTCTCTGCCGCTTCTCCCAGCCTACGAACGGCTGTTTTCCTCAAGTGGCCTCTCACTCCGACCTTCGTCAATAGATTCCACACAGACTGGGCTGGGAATCCTCGACACCCCACTTCCACTGTCATCAGCCATGCTGTCCACCCTTTGTCCCGACACTCCTGGACAAGTTGTTGGTACTTGGTTTTCTTTCTCTCTGCCGCTTCCTCGCAGCCCTCCTCCCACGGGACGGTTAGTTCCACCATGATGATTTTCTTTCCCTCTGGGGACCACATAATTACGTCAGGTCTCAGAGTGGTGGTAAGTACCGCCTCTGGGAAGTGTAGCTTCCTCCCCAGGTCGACCTCCATCTCCCATCCCTGAGCCGACTGCAGGAGGTTCTGCTTGGCTTGGCCTTGGACGACTGGTCTATGCCCTTCTTTAACAAAGGCGATGGTACTCAGCGGTGGTCTCGTCTTGGCTGGCTGCTTCTTTCTCCTCTCTTGTTCCAAGATGTCTGCGAGCAGTGCCAACACCTTGTCATGGCGCCACCTATATCTCCCCTGGGCTAATGCAATCTTGCACCCTGAAAGGATGTGCGCCATAGTCCCTTTACCGCCACACAACCTGCACAGTGGGTCCTCCCTCATTCCCCACTTGTGCAAGTTGGCTGGGGTCGGTAGGGTGTCGTACACTGCTCGGAGCAGAAACGAGATGCGAAACGGCTCCAGCCTCCACAGTTCACTCCATGTGATGGTCCTCTTGGGAAGGTTCCATCTTGTCCAGGCCCCTTGAGTTGCAAGCTCGATGGATTTAGCTCTTCGATGTTCTTCCTCAAGGTTTCTCACTTCGTCCTGGATCATGGACCTCTTCTCCTTTGGGGTGGACTTTGACCACTGCTGGAAATGTGATGTTCCCAAGCCCTGTCTACCAGTGCAAGGATTTCCGATGGTCTCTTTGATCCTGAGAGAAGCTTCTGCCTGGTAAACTGCAGTGCTGGCGGCCCACTTCCTGCCCGCTCTTGTTCTTATTCCTGCTTCCCTGACGAGTTGGTCTTGGGAGTCCCTATATGTCAGGGAAAGTCTGCATTTGGCGACCTTAAACTCCTCCACAACTGAGGACAGGGGGAGCTGGAGCTGACCTGACCTTATGTAGAGCCCCACAGCTGTAAAACTTGGGGGTATTCCCAGCCATCTACGAAGGTGCTTGTTGAACTTCCTCTCCATTGCTTCAACTGCTGTTACTGGCACTTCGTACACGGTGAGAAGCCACATAAGTCTTTGTAGCAGGCCATGTTGGTAAATCCAGCACTTATATTTTCCAGGCAGGCCAGACTTGTCGATCTTCTTCAACCATTCGTCAACTTGTTTTCCAGTGCTGGAGACACTACAACTATCTGTACTTTTACTGGAGTAGTGAAGGTGTGTACTCTGTCCACCTTTGCTTGTATTACTGTTGTTGAAGCAAACACATCAATAACAGTAAGTAATAAAAGTAGGCTAATAATTTTATTTATTTATTTTTTTTTGGGGGGGGGGCTGCTTTTGAGTTCTCTTAGGGGAGGCCCACCATCCCACACTTTGAAAACCCCTGGTTTAGATGCTTTAATTATTGAAGATAGCTCGAGAAGATCTACTGGGGAGAAGGATTCCAGATGTTGATAAGGTCTAACAGAAATTTCTAAAGTCACTGTACTTCCATCTTTGACAGTCGTCGGAAGAATGTCTTGAATGTTTTCTCTAATGCCAACAATTTTATTGGTAAAGAAGCTGATGAAGTCATTACTACTGAGGGCCGAAGGAATAGATGGCTCAACAGAGCTGTGGCTCTTTGTCAGCCTGGCTACAGTGCTGAAAAGAAATCTGGGGTTGTTCTTGTTTTCTTCTATTAATGATGAATAGTATGCTGTTCTAATACTACGGAGAGCTTTTTTATAAGTCGTTAAACTATCTTTCCAGGCTATGTGAGCTTCTTCAGAATTAGTGGAATGCCAAATTCTTTCTGCCTGTTTTAAACAGCGCAACTGTGAATTATACCAGGGAGCTAGCCTCCTCCGATTCATGACCTTCTTTTTCAGAGGAGCAATTAAGTTTAGAGCTGAACTAAGCGATGCTGCAGTGCCATCAACAAAATCATCTAATAGTGCAGGAGTTAAATTGTGGTTGCTGTTGTCCACATTATGGACACATGGCACTGGGATATATAAAGAAGGAATTAATTCTTTATATCTAGTTACAGCATCATCAGATAAACATCTACTGTAATGAAATGTCTTTTCAGTTCTTGCGTAATCCATTATAGTAAATTCAAAGGTAATGAGAAAATGGTCAGATAAGTCTTCAGTTTCTATGCCGTATGTTAATACCAGATCTAAGGTGTGATTAAAACTGTGAGTTGATCCATTTATATTCTGAGAAAAGCCAATTGAATCTAATAATGATGTAAATGAGGAGCTAAGGCTGTCACTGACAACATCAACATGGATGTTAAAGTCACCTACTATAAAGACTTTATCTGTTCTAAGAACTAAATCACATATAAACTCAGAGAATTCAGCTAAAAACTCAGAATAAGGAGCAGGTGGGCGATATAGCACAACAAAAAGAATTGGTTTTTGTGTCTTCCGGTCTGGATGAGCAAGACTAAGGGTAAGACTTTCAAATGAATTAAAGCTCTCCTTAGATCTAGGATTAATAGATAAATCAGAGTGGAAGATTGCTGCCACTCCTCCTCCTCTACCTGTGCTTCTAGGAATGTGATAATTACTATGACTGGGTGGCGTAGACTCATTTAAACTAACATATTCATCATCCTGCAGCCACGTTTCAGTCAAACTAAATAGATCAATCTGATGATCAGTTATCAGATCATTCACTAAAAGAGATTTGGATGAGAGAGATCTGATGTTTAAAAGACCACATTTAATTTTCCTATTCTTCTGTTCTACCAATGAAGTTGTTCTGATTTGTACCAGGTTCAAATGAGTGACTCCTCTGTTGTTATTTCTTGGTTTAAATAATCTGGGAGCAGACAGAACATCTATAGAGTTTATAGAGTTTTGGGTGTGAGACAGTGCTAGAGAAGCAGCAGAGAAGTGTGTAAGACTACAACTCTGCCTCCTGGTCTGAACTCTGGATTCTGTTGATGCACTTGTTACTCACTAGTTTTGAGCTTATGTCAGCTGATTATTTTTTTTATTTAATTTTTTTTTTTCAAAATTCTGAGAAATCAAACAGTTTCTGCTGATTCGCTATGTCATGCCATACAATCCATACAATGCAGGAAGAAACTGAAACAGAAACACCCGGAGAAACTCCCATTGAGCACCCGTGGCCTTTATGCCACAAAATGTGATTTGTTTCAGTTAAGATAAGATAAGATAAGATATATTTTATTAATCCCACGAATGGGAAATTTCCTTGTCGCAGTAGCATGGAGTTTGGCAAATATATGTACAGACAGCAATGACGACTTGACATGGTTAAAATAAGAAAAAAGAGTTATCCAAATACACATTTTGAAAGAATATATACAAAATAAGAATGTTCTGAAAAATATACAGAGAAAAGATGTGCAGAAATATAGAGGCCTTCTGTATATACAGTTATGGTACAGTGGAATAAAAAACTCTACAAATAAATAATTACTTAAACTATGAAACGGAGAACTAGTGATTTAGTGCAAAAAAAAGCAGTGTAATGAGCAGATTTATTTAAAAAACTATTGACTCAGGCTGGTGTTGAACAGCCTGATGGCAGCTGGGATGAAGGACCTGCGGTAGCGTTCCTTCTTGCATCGTGGATGCAGCAGTCTGCCACTGAAGGAGCTGCTAAGGTCTGAAACAGTCTGATGCAGTGGGTGAGAGGGGTTGTCCATGATTGATGTCAGCTTGGCTAACATCCTCCTCTCACCCACCTCCTCGATGGAGTCCAGAGGGCAGTCCAGGACAGAGCCGGCCCGTCTGACCAGCTTGTTCAGTCTCTTCCTGTCCCTCTCTGAGCTTCCACTGCTCCAGCAGACCACTGCATAAAGGATGGCAGAAGCCACAAAAAATCCTTAGCAGTGCCCTGCACACTCCAAAGGACCTCAGTCGTCTGAGCAGGTGGAGACGACTTTGGCCCTTCTTGTAGAGGGCGTTCGTGTTGTGTGTCCAGTCCAGTTTATTGTTGAGGTGAACACCCAGGTACTTGTTATCCTCCACGACCTCGATGTCCAAGCCCTGGATGTTCACCGGTGCAGTCAGATGTGGTTTCCTGCTGAAGTCAATCACCACCTCCTTCGTCTTGCTGGCGTTAATGTGCAGGTGGTTTAGAGCACACCAGTCCACAAAGTTGGTGATGACCTCCAGGTACTCCAGATCGTTTCCCTGAGATACACGCCCGACAGTGGCTGTATCATCAGAGAACTTCTGGAGGTGGCAGCTGTCCGTGTTGTGTCTGAAATCCGATGTATACAGGGTGAAGAGGAAAGGAGAGAGCACAGTACCCTGCGGCGCCCCCGTGCTGCAGACTACCACATCAGACTGGACGATAGGCGAACTGCAGCGGGTCCATGTTGTCGTTCACCAGATGACGGAGGTGGCCCAGGATGATCCTCTCCATGGTCTTCATCAGATGAGAAGTCAAGACTACTGGCCTGAAGTGGTTCGGCTCACTGGGACGTGCAGTCTTGGGAACTGGAACCACACAGGATGTTTTCCACAGGAGCGGAACTCTCTCCAGACTGATGCTCATGTTGAAGATGTGCAGAAAAATCCCACAGAGTTGATCTGCACAGTCCTTGAGGAGTCTGGAACTGATGCCATCAGGGCCAGTAGCCTTCCTTGGTTTGATCCTCCTCAGCTCCCTCCTCACCTGGTCCGTGGTTATGGAGAAGTTGGAGGGGTGATGTGAAGAAAGCCCTGTTGTGTTGGGTGGGGGTTGGGGTGAATGGATCACCCCAGCAGAGTGTAGTGGGAGGAGGTGTGTTGCTGGTGACAGTTCAGAGGTGTTCTTGGGGGTGGAGATGTTGTGGGGGGTTGAGGATAGGGGGTGGTTAATGGGTGCCGTTTGGTCTGGGCTGTGGGGGGTGGGTGAGGAGGCAGGAGCACAGTCAAACCTATTGAAGAACAGGTTCAGTTCATTGGCCCATTCACGGTCTCCCGCTTCTAGGCCCCTTCCACTGTCCTTCCCGTGTCCGGAGATGGTTTTCAGGCCTCTCCAGACCTCTCTCGTGTTGTTATCCTGGAGGCGCTCCTCCAGCTTCCTCCTGTAGCTGTCCTTGCCCCTCATTATCTCCCTCTTCAGCTCCTTCTGGACCCTCCTCAGCTCCTCTTTGTTCCCAGTCTTAAAAACCCTCTTTTTCTCCTTCAGCAGAGTTTTTAATTCCAGGGTCACCCAGGGTTTGTTGTTGGAGAAGCACCGTACCTTCTTCATAGGTACAGTGTTCTCCACGCAGAAATGTATATAGTCTGTGATGCAGGTTGTCAGGCTGTCGATGTCTTCCCCGTGTGGCCTGCAGAGCACATCCCAGTCTGTGGTGTCAAAACAGTCCCTCAGCGCCATACTGGCCTCCTCAGTCCATCTCCTCACATACCTCTTGGTGGGTGGCTGTCTGTTTACCATAGGTATGTAGGCAGGGATCAGATGAACCAGGTTGTGGTCAGAACGACCCAGTGGGGGGAGGGGGGTGGAGCTGTATGCATCCTTGGTGTTTGCATACAGCAAGTCCAGTGTCCTATTGTCTCTGGTGTTGCATTTAACATACTGGGTGAATGTGGGGAGAGTGGAGGACAGGGAGGCGTGGTTAAAGTCCCCGGAGATCAGTAGCAGGGCCTGGGGGTGCGATGTCTGGAGCTGTGACACAACAGTGTGTAGGAGCTCGCATGCTGAAGCAGCGTCGGCAGAGGGCGAGATGTACGTTGTTATCGCGATGACTTGCGAGAACTCCCTCGGGAGGTAGTACGGCCGCATGCTAACAGCTAGCAGCTCAATGTCCCTGTTACAGAGCTGCTCCTTTACCCTGATGTGTCCTGGGTTACACCATCTGTCCATCTGTTGTTTACAAACATCGCAATGCCCCCTCCTTTCTTCTTACCGCTCTCCTTTGCCTTCCTGTCCGCTCTCACGATATGAAATCCGTCCAATAAGACGTGCGAATCCGGCGTCAGTTCGTTCAGCCACGTCTCCGTGAAGCACATGATGCTACACTGCCGGTACTCCCTTTGCAGCCTGGTTAGCGCCGTCAGCTCTTCCATCTTATTGGGGAGAGATCTCACGTTCCCCATAATAACAGACAACACGCATGGTTTATACCGTCTGTTCTTCTCCCGACGCTTCACTCCAGCTCTGCAGCCCCGTCTCCTTCTCCGTAGTTCCACGGGGATCTCCGGTCGTTGTCCCGGGAGCACCCTTGTGTTGCACAGTGCTATCAGCTGATCCCGTGTGTAAACAATGGAGCCCTGGCTGAACGGGTCTCCGGATGCCGTATTTAACAGGCAAAGAATTAAAAATACACATATTCCAAACCTCGCCATATGTACATCCATAGGAGTAAAAGTCCGACTGAGGTTGGTAACAAAAATGACGCGAGACAGCACGAAAAAACACAAAAACACGGCGAAACTCTCTGAGCTACTGTAACTAGCTGCCGGCATGTCCGGCGCCATCCACACAATGGCAAGTTTCAGTGTTTGTTGTGCTTACCGCTAATATCACGGCCTACAAAAACTTGAAAAAGCACGTCGCAGTATGTAAAGTAGCTACTGACATTAGCTAGCTTAATGTTTGTTAAATTGCTCATGAATATTTGAAATGTATTTGTATGAGCTTGTAGAGAGAGAGAGAGAGAGAGGCTGTCTGCAAGAGAAAGAGTGAGGCTGTGGTAGGGATGGGTGAAATGGACTAAAAAATGTATCCCGATAATTTCTGGTATTTATCACGGTAACGATAAAAATGATGATAAATAAACAACAATTCAGTCCAATCTTTTTGACTATAATGCATCTGCAAGTTTTATCTGAGTTGTTGTTGTTTTTTTACCGGACTCTTTGGATGAAGTCGACGCTGCTTCTGCATCCTCACGCATTTTCTGGCTTTCGTCATATTCTGGTTAGTGCCTGTGTTTGAGGTGGTGGAACAAATTAGTGGTTTTATTGTCATTTTTATGCACAAACTTAGGTTCTTTTTTACAGAGTAGAACACATCAGAATTCTGCTCTGTGGAAGTTATTTATGACTTATTTGTTTTCATTCCCCTGGTCACTCTGGGAGAGGGGGAGGAACAAGGTGTCCGACATGTTGGCATGTATGTGTGTCTCTGAAAAAGAAGAATTAGTGAATCACAGACTTAAAACATAAGAAATATAACATTAAGGTTTCTTGAGAAAATATGAGAGGCAACTCCTCTCATTCTTTGTAGTTCCTGATATCGTGTTGATGTTATTTCAATTCAGGCCCGTCCACACGGAGACGCTTTTTGGTTTAAACACAGATGTTTTACATTGTTTTGGCAGATCGTCCAGATGAATCCTGTAAACACATTGCCTTAAAATGCACTTTTCTGAAACCTGGTCCCAGGGTGAAAAAATTTGCAAACGCAGCTCTTGGGTTTTTCGTGTGGACTGCGAAAATGGGTAAATGCGTTTCGATGATGTCATCGCCACACCACTCGAGCAGCCTTCCACCTCCCGCGAGAGGTCTCATAATAACATCAACAACAATGGTGGACTACATGCTTGTGTTCCTGCTGGAGAAGATATTGAGCCTATTAGGGTTACTATAAATATCATGCTACTGTGCCACCATGCTGAGCAAGAAAGGCTGATGGACAACCACATAAGACACATTTTGTAAACAGCGCTGAAGCTTTATGCTCATGCTCTGCCTCTTCCTCTCTGTTTTTGGTGAATTTTGAAACAGCGCCACCTATAGGCCTGGAATATGAAGTAGCGTTTTGAGTCGTGTTGAGACGGATCCGTGTGTACGCAAATATTCTTGAAATGATGCCAGGGAAAACAGAAGGGGAAAAGATCGTTTTGGTACAAGTGGATGGGGCCTCAGTCTTATTAAATCAGAAACAGAGTGTGGGAAATTCCACAGAAGTTTAAATCTGTCTGTTTGGCTTAGTTGACGTCCTCAGCATACCCTTAGTGTAGATCTGTCCAGCATTTTTTGGTTTAATCCATATGTAACATATTAATGCTCTCTCATTGTCCAGCACCTTTATGGCTAAGGTGTAAAGGGTGGTTCGTTAGAAGGGTACAAAATGGTCACACAACTGATTTTAGAATTTTAAAAATAAAGGGAAGGTTGGATATTGGTTAAAACATCCGGGTCTAGGGTAGGTTTTTTAAATAGAGGTTTAATCACATCTCATTATTATTATTATTATTATCAATCTATTCTGAGAAACAGTTCACTGTACTGTAAAGTGTTCTGTAACATCATGTGAATTTGGCCTGTTATTAATGTTTTTTTCCATCAACCAGGTCTATTAACTCCGGACGGTCAGCAGTGTGTTCATTCCGCCTGACTGACATCAAAACAGTTTTCTCTGGTAACTATAAAGTACTGAACCGGGACACATTAAAGTGGAGCGTGCGAGTTCAAGAAAAGTTTGCAAATCCAGGACAGGTAAATTCACTTCAAATTGGTGTGAAAATGGTGAAAAGTACAATGTAGCACACAAGACAGAAATAATGATATACTGGCTTCAAAGGTTCCATATTGTAAAACATGCAAGGTGCTATAAAATATTTTTACAAACTACCAAAACAGTCCATAGAGAACAAATAAGGGAAAAAATGATAATGGGATGTTAGAGCAGCATTCATTGGAGAAGCAAGACTGTATAATATACCCACTTAATAGTAACTTCAACAGTGAATAATTTGAATGCTGGCTTAATCCGTAATTTTCATATTTTTTCAAATGTTTAAATCATGTTTATTTGTGGCATATAAGCATTAAAAAGCATTTATGTTAAAATGTATTTATGAAACCATTAGTTTGCTTCTGCTGCTGTCTTCTGCTCCTCTCCTCCCTTCACTCCTGTCTTTTCTGTCTCTAATGTGCCAGTGTAAAGCGGAGAGGTCACCCCTTATGTGCTTTTTTCTATTAAAAGGGATTTTTTCTTTGTCACAGTTTGCTCTGGGGGTTTCCAGCTGTGGGTCTATTCAATCTAACCATCTTAACAAGTGTTACAGAATTCTACCGTAAAGTATTCATTCTGCATATCAGTTCATCACTTTCAGTCGGTCTTGACCTTTCTGTCATCTTAAATGATGGATGCTCTATCATGCATTTTGAGCTGAAATTTCTAGGGACATGAACTTGTTAAAAAGACGTATAATATGGGACCTTTAAGTCAACTAAGCTGAATTCACATTCTAGCTTATTTATACAGAAGTTTAATTTTGATTTGTTTTTCGGTTTAATTCATATGTAACATATTAATGCTCTCTCATTAGGTATTTTTTTTTAATGCAGTGCATTGCGTTTATTGTGTGTTTGTGTCAAATGTTTTGTGTGATAGTGTGGTCTGCACAACGCATCAGACAACACCTTACGCTTTGTCAAAGAAAGCTTTCTGGCTGACGACATTGTGCGGCCAGTTGGAAGACGCCTGACCATGGTGTCCACTGAGCATAACTACAGCCATTTGACTGTCCAGAGAGTCCAGGCAGCCAACAGCAGACACTACACAGTTCTCTTTCTGCTTACAGGTACAAATATAAATATAAATATCTTCATAAAAATTACTCAAAACATCAACGGATATTCACACAAGTCCTGACAGTAGACAACCTCAATCAAACAATTAAACTGAAACATTTTGGGTATTAGAGTGTACTCTTGAAGAAAATGCTAACTATTAGTCAAGAGCCATGCAGGTCAACACTCCCACTCATGGTCTCTGGCCCCTGTGTTTCTGGATCCCACTCTTGCTCTTCCCCAGAACCAGAACAAAAAAACAGAAGTCTCTCCTTCTCTGGACTTTAGTAAGACATGTGAATATGAATGTCTGAACATTAAATTAAATAAAAATATATTAACTAATTGTCATAATCCTGTAAGTACTGTAAATTGCACAAATTGTTATCACATGAAAGTCTTCCAAAACCTCCCTCCTCACAAAACAAAGCGTCCTCACTTCGAAAGAGTGAACACAATTTTTAGCAAGCACATTGGTATTTTTTTTTAAATTATTATTATTGGTATTGTAATAGTGTCCGAAAAATGGCAAGACAATGGAATAGAAAAAGGTGAACACGGGTTCTGGTGAAAAATTGGGGGAGGGCATGCTGACAATGACCAGAGGAAAAAGTAGGAGGAAAAAAGGAAAAGAGTCATATAACGCAATAATTTGTTGCACAGACTTACGTTCACATAAAAAACACAGGGTGTTAAAACCTTAAAGGGCTTTAAAAGACTTTAAGACTTTGGCTTTAAATTAAAAAACAGTCTAAAATGTGAACACACGTAAAAGTACTGATTCAACTCCTTTACTAGGTAAAAGCAAGAAAGTACAGGTTCGGAAATATACTTAAGTAAAAAGTAAAAATTATTTTGCCATAAATGAAACACTTTTACTCGTACTCGTATTTGTACTCGTCGTCTTCCCCTTATCCGGGTCCGGGTCGCGGGGGCAACAGCTTCAGCAGGGAATCCCAGACAGCCCTCTCCCCAGCCACTTCAGCCAGCTCCTCCGGAGGAACCCCGAGGCGTTCCCAGGCCCAACAAGAGATATAATCCCTCCATTGTGTCCTGGGTCGGCCCGAAGTCTTCTACCAGTGGGACATGCCCGAAACACCTCTCCTGGGATGTCCAGGAGGCATCCTTACCAGATGCCCTAGCCTCCTCAACTGACTCCTCTCGACGTGGAGGAGAAGCGGCTCTACTCTGAGCTCCTCCCGTATGTCCAAGCTCCTAACCCTATCTCTAAGGCTTAGCCCTGCCAACCGACGAAGCAAACTCATTTTGGCTGATTGAATTGCACTCTCGTTCTTTTGGTCATTACCCAAAGTTCACGACCATAGGTGAGGGGTGGAACTTAGATTGACCGGTAAATTGAGAGCTTCACCTTTTGGCTTAGCTCTCTCTTCACCACGGCCGACCAGTTAAGCATCCGCATCACGGCAGATGCTGCTCCTGTCGATCTCTAGGTCCCTTTTACCCTCGCTCGTCGACTGGGCGACTGTGGCTCAGTAGGTAGAGCGGGTTGTCCACGAACCAGAGGGTTAGCGGTTCGATCCCCGGAATGTGCCACATGTCGAAGTGCCCTTGAGCAAGACACTGAACCCCCAGTTGCTCCCAGTGCGTGGCACTGGTGTGTGAATGTGTGCGTGCTTGTGTGAGTGAATGGGTAGATGTGTCTCTGACTGTAAAAGCGCTTTGAGTACCAATAGGTAGAAAAGCGCTATATAAAAGCAAGGCCATTTACCATTTACCATTACTCGTGAACAAGACCCCGAGA
The DNA here is from genome assembly GCA_005024645.1 of Planiliza haematocheilus. Classification (NCBI taxonomy): domain Eukaryota; kingdom Metazoa; phylum Chordata; class Actinopteri; order Mugiliformes; family Mugilidae; genus Planiliza; species Planiliza haematocheilus. The sequence goes on from SRSE01000077.1 coordinate 148,292, forward strand.
TACTTGAACTCCTCCATTTGAGGTAGGACCTCCTCCCCGACCTGGAGTGGACAATCAACCCTTTTCCGACTGGAGACCATGGCCTAAGACTTGGAGGTGCTGATTTTCATCCCAGTTGCCTCACACTCGGCTGCGAACCACCCCAGCAGGAGCTGGAGGTCGTTGTTCGATGAAGCTAAGAGGACCACGTCATCCGCGAAAAGCTGGGGTGAGATGCTCCAATCACAGAACACGACACCCTCCCCGACCCGGCTGTGCCTAGAAATTCTAAAAATTATAAACAGAACCGGTGACAAAGGGCAGCCCTGGCAATCTAACCCTCTATGGGAAGAGGTCCAACTTACTACCGGCTACACGGACCAAATTCGCACTCCTTTGGTACAGGGACTGAATGGCCCTTAGTAAGGAGCCATCCACCCCATACTCCCGGAGCACCCCCCACAGGATGCTCCTGGGGACACGGTCGCAAGCCTTCTCCAGATCCACAAAACACGTGTGGACTGGTTGGGCAAACTCCCATTTCCCCTTCAGCACCCTAGTGAGGGTAAAGAGCTATTCCATGGTTCCAAGTCCGGGATGAAAATCAAATTGTTCCTCCTCGATCTGAGGTTCAGACCCTCTTTTCCAGCACCCTGGCACAGACCTTGCCGGGGAGGCTGAGGAGTGTAATCCCCCTATAGTTGGAACACACCCTCTGGTCACACCCTCTGGTCCCCCTTTTTAAAAATGGGGACCACTGCCAGAGGTACTGCCCCCGATGTCCACGCATGCAGAGGCGTGTCAACCAAGACAGCCCTACAACATCCAGAGCCTTGAGATACCCACTGCGGATCCCATCCGCTCCCGGAGCTCCGCCGCCATTGGAGTTGTTTCCCTACCTCTGCGACTTCTGTCCCAGAGATTGGATGGTCTAACCCCAGGCCCTCCGGCTCTGTTTCCTCTATGGAATATGTGTTGAAGGGATTGAGGAGCTCCTCGAAATATTCCTTCCACCACCCGACGATATCCTCAGTTGATGTCAGCAGCTCACCACCCACACGCTCAAGAGTGTGAGTGTGTTGCCATCCCTGAGGCGCCGGACGATTTGCCAGAATCTCTTCAGAGCTGATTGATAGTCTTCTTCCATAGCCTCACCGAACTCCACCCACGCCAGAGTTTTTGCCTCAACGACTGCCCTCACCGCAGACCGCCTGGCCATCCGGTACCAGTCAACTGCTTCAGGAGACCCACAGACCAGCCATGCCTTGTAGACCTCCTACTTCAGCCTGACGGCTCCCCTCACCTCTGGTGTCCACCAGCAGGTTCGGGGGTTACTGCCGCGACCAGCACCAGCGACCTTGCGGCCGCTACTTGCAACAGCCGCCTCCACAATGGTAGAGTGGAACATGGGCCATTCGGACTCAATGTCCCCCACCACCCCTGGGACGCGGGTGAAGCTCTGCTGGAGGTGGGAGTTGAAGACCATCTTGACAGGTTCTTCTACCAGGCATTCCCAGCAGACCCTCACCACTCATTTGGACCTACTGTATCAGGTCTGCGTGGCGTCTTCCCCTGCCATCTGATCCAACTCGCCACAAACGAACATGGTGTTAGATATGGACAAAGTGCGACTTGCACAGAAGTCCAATAACTGAACACCGCTCGGGTTCAAATCAGGCAGGCCGTTCCTCCCAATCATGCCCCTCCAGGTGAGCGTTGAAGTCCCCAGTCGGGACGCCATCCAGCGTCCGTCCTAGGGCCTCCAAAAAGGGCGTGTACTCTGAACTGCTGTTTGGCGCATATGCGCAGACAACAGCCAGGACCTGTTGCCCACCCCGGCCTTCCGCCTCTCACCCGGAGCAACTCCAGCAAAGAAGAGAGTCCAACCCCTCTCGAGGACTCGGGTTCCAAAACCGACGGTATATGTCGAGGTGAGGTCAACTGTATCTAGTCAATAGCACTCAACGTCTTCCACAAGCTCCGGTTCCTTCCCCTGAAACACATTTACTTTTACCAGACTATTTTTTTTTTACACAAGTATTCATACTTTTACTTAAAGCATGTCAATTTATAATTGTTTTATTGAAAGTGCCGTTTTTTAACTTTTACAGTGCTGTTTTGATTCGGTTCTGCAATAGGAGTGTGAAACACGGATTTCAAGGGATTCAGATCATTCAGAGTCAATATAAGCCGGGTTGTGCGAGTCACTTGACCCAAAATGGCCCGATAGCAGCGGTGGCATCTCCTTGCGCACTTGATGGAATCTGAATTAACTTAGGGCTGTAGCAGGAGCAGTCTCATCCTCACTTGGTATCTCTTTGTCAAAATGGCCAATAAAAGTGACTATTTTAATAAAATTAACAATTTGCTTTGTGGAAATAATTACATTTTGATCGGTGGCGTTAGAAATATGGGACATCGACAAATTTTACCAGCCAAAGTCTGGTAATTACCGGATAACCGAAACACAGTTGTACAGACAAGCTCGCCTAACTGTACATGTTATCAGGGAAAATAAAATGTTACTGTGCAGTAATCTGGCTACTCTGTATTTGCAACACAGTATAACAAACATGATCAAAAACTAATTCTAGGGGGGAAAAAATGTCTCTGAGGTCGGCAGAAATTTGTGACCTTTGCTACAAGTACGACTATTGATAATATACCCCTAGAGTCAGCGAGAGCAGGGGCGGAAGATGACTCACCAATGACTGACACAGCTTTTGACCCAGGAATGAATCTGACACTGAGTAGGCAAAGCATGTTATCGGAAGCCACTAGTTCAGATGGGGATGGGCAAAAGCAGCAGATTTGTGTGTGTGTGCCTGGCAAAAGATAACAACGATGAAGGGCCTTAGAATCCAACAAGGGAGGAAAACCTGCTTGGCAGAGGGAACACAGGGCCCCACACTGATAGCTACTTGAAGTGAGTCAGTTGGTTGAAGTCCAGCGATAGGAAGTCAGCCAGCTAAAGAGGGAGAAAATCAGCGGCCAGAAATCAAGGATCAAATGGCCAGGTGCAGCTAACAGTAGGCATTGGACATCAAAAGGGTTTTGGTTAGCGTTGTTCACGCTAAATAAAGTCAGCAAAATACTCTACAGTGTGCGATGTATACTACTTTTTGATTTTATAAGGGTTTTGGTTAGTGTTGAGGTTTGTATTAATTAGAATGTATGAAATAAAATAAAACATAGGTTGGAGAAAATGGGATATCTCATTTATTGTTATGGTAAAGAAAGACTTGGTTAGGTTGAAAAACAGAGAAAACAAGAGGGACAGGTAGACAGTGGTATGCAAAAGTTTGGGCACCCCTCTAAGATTTCATAATAATTTGCTCTAACTTTAGAAAAGACGATCACAGCAACAAGATTTTATTTCCTACAGAGATGTAGACATTTTGAGTGTTTTCTTAGAGTATCATTACAAGGTTTTATAATAAATTAAAATGTAAAAAATGGTATGTGCAAAAGTTTGGGCACCCTTTAATTCACATTGATTTCAAGACCTGTAGGGATTTGTAGCTGACATGTTGCAGCCCAAAACTGCTTTGATTAGCTTGTGAGCCCTTCGATTACAAAGACAGATAAAACCAATCATGAAAAAGGCTATTTAACAGAGGCAATTGCTGGCTGTGCTTGTCCTAGGCTCCTGGCAACATGGGGGCATCGAAACAACTCTCCACTGACCAAGAAACTAAGATAATTCATTATCATGAATTAGGAGAAGGGTACAAGAAATTATCAAGAAGGTTTGGGATGTCTATTTCCACAGTCAGAAATGTGGTGCAAAAATGGAAGGCCAGAAGAACAGTCGTTGTGAAGGAAAGATGTGGTAGGCCAAAAAAAATACTGGAAAGACACAGGCGAAGGATGGTTAGAATGGTCACAGACAAGCCACAGACCACCTCCAGAGAACTACAAGAACATCTGGCTACTGATGGTGTAGTTGTTCATCGATCCACAATCCAGCGCACTTTGCACCAGGAAAAGCTCTTTGGAAGGCTGATGCGCAAAAAGTCTTTCCTGAGTGTTCGTCACAAGAAGAGTCGCATGAGGTATGCAAAAGCACATCTGGACAAGCCAGAAGCATTTTGGAAAAAAATACTGTGGTCAGATGAGACTAAGATGGAGTTATTTGGTCAGAACAAGAGGAGGTATGCATGGCGAAAATAAACACACTGAATTCCATGAGAAGAACTTATTGCCTACTGTGAAATATGGTGGAGGGTCCATCATGTTATGGGGCTGTGTGGCTAGCACAGGGACTGGAAACCTTGTTAAAGTTGAGGGCCACATGAATTCCTCTCAGTATCAGCAGATTCTTGACAAGAATGTTCAAGAATCTGTCACAAAGTTGAAGCTACGCGGGAGTTGGATCTTTCCGCAGGACAATGATCCCAGGCACTGTTCAAAATCCACCAAGGAATTCATGCAGAAGCACAAATACAATCTTCTGGAATGGCCATCCCAGTCTCCAGACCTTAACATCATTGAAAATGTATGGATTGATTTGAAGCAGGCTGTTTACGCACAGAAGCCAAGAAACCTGACCAAACCAGAGGCATTTTGTATGGAGGAATGGGCCAAAGTACCACCTGCCAGACTTCAGGGACTTGTCAGTAGCTATAGGGGGCATCTACAGGCTGTTCTTGCAGCAAAAGGAGGGTCTATGAGATATTAATGGAATTATTTCTTTGGGGTACCCAAACTTATGCACATGCCTATTTTTGTTTAAATATACATAAAAATGTTTCTGTTGGACCAATGAAAATGATTTCACTACTGAGATGTTTCTGTTTCCAGTTGCTGCTTCAAAGTGTCAAACTGATGCAACGATTTTCCTAAGGGGTGCCCAAACTTTTGCATACCACTGTAGATCTAGGTGTTAGCAAGAGATCGATAGGCTCGTCCAGGAGAGGACACAGTGGAGGAAAGCTACAGATGACGAGAACAACGATATTGATTGTTAACAGGCAGATGAGAGGGAGGGCTAAGAAGGGCGGAGAACATTAGGAAAAATTGGAAAAGGAAAGAGTAGGCTAGAGTAGTATTTTATAGGGACCCATTTAGGTTTGTGAAGTCACTATTTAGCAAGGAAAAGAATGGTAGCCTCACGGTACCAACAGAGAAGCTAGAGGAGTATTTGGAGGAGGTGCATAAAGATACGGACAGGTTTAGATGTGCTGAGGTGCTGAGGTTTCCGTGGAAATTGCTGAAGGTAGTATGGAAGAAACAGGGTCAGTACTACAGAGTCTGTTATGATAAGGCAAGGCAAGGCAAGGCAAGGTAAAATTTATTTATATAGCACATTTCATACCATGGCAGTTGAAAGTGCTATACATAAGAGAGATGTAAATGGTAAATGGTAAATGGCCTTGCTTTTATATAGCGCTTTCTACCTATTGGTACTCAAAGCGCTTTTACAGTCAGAGACACATCTACCCATTCACTCAGACAAGCACGCACACATTCACACACCAGTGCCAGTTGCACTGGGAGCAAGGACACTTCAACATGTGGCACATTCCGGGGATCGAACCGCTAACCCTCTGGTTCGTGAACAACTGGCTCAGGAGGTAGATGTCATACATATTCATGTCATATATACATCAAAATAAAATCAATTGGTTAATAAAAATACATATATATCATATCCATTTATAATAAATAAAATAAAAAGATAAATAAATAAACAGATAGAAATAATTAAACTGAAAATCAAATAAGATAAAATTATGGAAAAGCAAGAGAGAAGAAGTAAGAAGTAAGTTTTTAATTTAGTTTTGAAACAATCTGTTGAGGGTGCGGTCTTGATGTGTTCAGGAAGCTGGTTCCAGAGTTTGACTGCATATGAGCTGGAGGCGTCTTCACCACATTTAGTTCTAATAGTTGGTGGAACCATGAGTAGTCTCTGTTGCGACCTGAGTGACCTTGGGGGTGTGTAGTGGTGGAGCAAATCTTTTAGATAGATGGGGCTACTACCATTTAAGGTTTTAAAAACCAGAAGCAATATTTTAAAATTAATTCTGTGATTCACAGGGAGCCAATGTAAGTGTTTGAGTAGTGGTGTGATGTGATCTGTTCTTTTAGTTCTCATCAGAATCCTTGCTGCTGCATTCTGGGTTAATTGTAGTTGTTTCATAGTTTTCTTGGGGAGGCCTGAGACTAGTACTATAATCAAGTCTGCTTGATATGAAAGCATGAATGAGTTTCTCAAGGTGTGTTTGTGTCATTAGGTCCCTAAGTTTGGATATGTTTTTTAAATGACAGAAAGCTGAGAGAACAAGCAAGTGGCTCTGGACATGTAGGAAGCATGCTAGCTTGGGAGCTAGCTAAAGGTAAGGGTGGCTGCGTGACTTAAAAGTTTGTAATCTACAGTCAGACTGAACAAATGGAGGAGATTTAAAATGACTTTACTAGGCCTGAAACTATTTGTTGAGTTACTTGATTAACACGATTACAAAAATTGCTCGAGGCAAAAACTCTGCCTCGAAGCCTCGTTAAATTCCTATGACGCGCACTATATGTGCAGGGATCTGATTTTTCCACACGGACTATTGTTTTGGAAGCACCTATGCGAAGCACACCTCTAGCTCGTGATACATTTTGAATTTAGTTGGCACGATGGCGGAGAGTAAAGATGCCCATATGTCTAAAGTTTGGGATCATTACATTCTAAAAAAGGAAGAGAACAGCTCCTCCCACAGGGGTCCGACACTTTTTCACAGCGCTCCACTGACTTTAACGCAGGCGTCTCATATTTAGAGTGAACGATCCAGGGTATGGATAAGCCCAATGATGTCCGCGCAAAACCCTGTGGAGCTAACCAAAACATCACCTTTAAAGCTTAAGTTGCATAGTTGTTGATACGCTAGCACGCGCTGAAGAAATACAACGTACGTGCGTAACGTAAGTCCGTTTGCTTCGTAATAACGATTACAGAAGTGAATAGAGACGTACCCAGCTTTGCATGAAGGACACTTTATTTGCTGCTTTATAAAAGTTTGACAAAAGTTCAGCAGGAAGAGCTGTCACAGCATAAGCCATGTTGATACCCAAACCTTATGGACAAATCCGCCGCGAACTGTATGGGCGCCGCCATCTTGCCTGCCGCCATTACTGCGTGCCTGCGAAGTGTGACGTGTACAGTACAGTACAGTTGCCGATCTATCCTCTAATGACATTTCAATGAAATCAGATCCTGCTCATGAAAGAAAATGTCTGGTGTGTCTTTGCTGTGTATTGTTCTGTTTGTTCTGTTTATTTGTTATTTGTTGTTTGTTTTTTTAATACTCTTTTTATTAGGTTTTCATTTTTATAAACACAAATACAAATAAGCCAAATAAGCCAGACGGCAAAACACAAGACAAAACAAAAAAGTCCCACCCCAAACTAACAATGAACAAAGGGCTTTATATATCCACATATACAAAAAATTAATTAAGTAAATAAAGTAAAGTAAATAAAGACTGGAGAGAGGTAAACAAGGAAAGCAAACTGCTCATCTTCCAGGGATAGATGATAAGTTATGGCTTCTGTAGAAAGGAATGTAATGGTTCCCAAATCCTCCAGAACCTATCTGTTTTGTGATTAAGGTCATGGGTCAACTTCTCGAGAGGAATAAGAGCAGAAATCTGTGATAGCCACATGTTGACTGTAGGGGCCTGAGGAGATGACCAACGCAGTAGGATACAGTTTTTAGCCAAAAACAAAAGATTTATCAACAAAGATTTAGTGTCCGTGTCTGAGAGATTATCTGGAAAATGGTTAAGTAGATAGAAAGAGGGAGTCAACAAAAACTGTTTACCGGTGACCTCCTGAATTACAGAATGGACCCCCTTCCAGAAATTCTGGATACGATCACATGACCAAAATAAATGGATAAATGTACCTTTGTGTATACTACATTTATAACAAAGGTTGGAGGTGTCAGGGAACATTCTCTGGAGGCGAACAGGAGTGTAGTAAGTTCGGTGAAAAAATGTAAAATTCTGTTCATGTATTGAGATTGAAGTACATTTAAGGAAAACCCCACTGCAGATTTTGACCCAGTCTACAGGATTAAACGACACCTCCAGGTCGCGCTCCCACAACAACTTCAGAGAGTCATAGCCTGAAGAATCAGCATAAATTAATGAAGTGTAAATCTTGGAAATCAATCCTTTGGGAGATTTGGACAGAACTGTAGTGTTTTCCAGCTCCGACAGTCTCATGCGGATCCCGCCTAGCCTCAGGAGAGACCCTATAAAATGGCGAATCTGGAGATACTTATAGAAATCTTTGTGGGGAATATTAAAATCAGCCCTGATTTGCTCAAATGACTTAACAGAATCAGAGACCAACAGGTCAGTGATGTTTAATAGGCCCTTAGATGTCCACTCCCTCAAACCGATACTCCTGATCTGTGCTGGTAAGTCTGGATTCAGAGCCAGAGGAGAATAGAGAGAGATGACAGGGGGAATATTCAGGTATTTCTTCACATCTTGCCAAACCAGTAGAGTATTATAAACAATTATGTTATTCTTGAGATAGTGTAACTGCTCTAAATTGTTAATAAAAGGAAGAGAGTTAAGCCTTCTGGGATAACAGAATAGTGATTCAAACCCCAACCATAATGAATCTTTCCTGTTCATAAACCAATTTGACATTGTTTTAAGTTGTGCAGACCAGTAATATAACTGTAAATTAGGCAAGGACAAGCCACCCAGATCCTTTGGCTTGGTAAGTGTAGAGAACTTAACTCTTTGATGTTTGTTGTTCCAAACATAGCGAGAAATGTGAGAGTTCAGTGACTTAAAAAAGGCAGGGGTTAAATAGCATGGGAGATTCTGAAATAAATAATTCAATCGAGGGAGAATATTCATCTTTATAGTGTTGATCCTCCCAAGGAGAGAAGTTGGTAGGGAGGCCCATTTTGTCAGATCATTCTTAATCTTTTCAATTAAGGGAGAGTAATTAGTTTCAAACAGCTTATTTAAATCAGGGGTTATTTATTGTTTTTAATTCGTGATGTGTCGCCGCTTCTGGTGTATGATCGCCTCACCCTTTTAAATATACGTGATTTTGTGGAAAAACTGCCAATCCAGAGCTTCAGCGGACGACCAAACAGACCGCCGCCTCTGCTGGCGTCCATATCTCCCCACCTGTGGCGTTCTCCCAGCGGGTCGTTGCGCAACAGCCGCCGCAGAAGGAGGAAGGAGAGGTAGAATAATTTGCAGATTGATGTCGTGTGCTTCAAAGAAATACAGGACGACCGGTGTATGTTTCATACGTTTACTTCCAGAACGTGTCACTCCATCCTCCTCACATGCATTCATCCCCTGACTTATCTCCCTGGGCCTAGAGTTCCCCCTGGTGGCATATATCGGTATAGCCCCTAATGCATAGCTGGTCAACTGCAGAAACTGTTCTGGAAGTGCTCCGGTGCAGAGCTGATTCCGAAGGGAAGCCTGTTGAAGTGGTACCGCCCGAATGGCGTGATGAAGGTAGTGTACAGAGCGGAGTCTTTTGAGAGTGGTATCTGCCAAAAGCCCATGTTCGCATCGAGCTTGGTGAAGTACTTGGCCCCTGTCAGCATGCCTAGGGTGTGTTCGACGGATGGTAAGATGGAACTTTTCCCTGCACACTGATTCATTCAATGGTGACATGTCCACACATATTCTCACCTCATTGTTTTTCTTAGGAGCCACCACCATGCCGCAACACCACTCGGTTGGTGCCTCAATGCGGCTGATGACGCCCAAACTCTCCATCCTCTCCAACTCCCGCTTTACCTTGCCCATGAGTGCCAGTGGCACTCGACGTGGGACTTTGAGCGAGAAAGGTTTGGCGTCTGGCTTGAGTTTGATGGTGAAGGGCTTCTGGACTAGCCCCAGTCCATCACAGAGCTTAGGGTACGTCGTCCTCACTGTCTCTTGGTCTATCATGTCCATTCTAGCAACCAGTTTGAGTCTCACTGAAGCTGGCCTGCTCAATAGACCGACATGTAAGTCTTTGACGATGTAGATCTTCTCTGCGATGCTCCTGTTTTTGTAGGTGAGTGTTTCAGTGACTGATCCCAACACATTCAGTTTTGCACCACCAGGGCCATACAGCTGTTTTAGGGCTGCTTTGTTGACTTTGTGTCCTGCATAACACTTTTGTACACCTGCTCTGGCATGGCTGTTACGTCGGCGCCAGTGTCTATTTTAAAAGTCACTTTGTTGCCCTTTAAGCCAATCTCAGCCATCCACGGATCTTCACCAGAGGACACCTCCCCTAAAAACAGTCCATCTGTGTCCTCGGCAAGCTCATTCACAGTGCTGGCGAGTCTACATACTTTTCCGTAGTGCCCTCTCTTGCCGCAGCTGTGGCATTCAGCGTTCCGTGCAGGACACTGAACCGCTGGGTGAGGTGGTGTTTTCCCGCATTTGTGGCATGGCTTTTGTCCCGTCGCTGTGTGTGTCGTTTTCTTTGTTTTTGCATGTCCCTGTGCATGTCCTTTTCCTTTGATGGCTTTACATTCCGTGGTTTTCCATTATTTTTGTGCAGTGCATCCACAGCCACTTTGCTTGCAGCGCTCAGTTCCCCCCTCAAGTCAGTCTGTTGGCGCCTAACTTCCTCCGACTGCCTAGCCATGGTGATCGCTTTTGTGAGAGTGAGCTGGCTATCGAGCTGCATTTTCTGAGACAATGCTGTATCTCTAATGCCCACTACCAATCGGTCTCGTAACAGTTCATCATGCAATGGACCGTAAGCACAGCTCTCTGCTAGGGCATAAAGTGCGGTGAGGAATGCGTCCACTGACTCAGAAGGTTGTTGCACTCTCTGATTAAATTTGGCCCGTTCGTAGATCACATTTTTCTTAGGCACGAAGTAACCGTCGAATCCATTCTTAACTGCACTGTACTGCAGGCGCTGCTGCTGGGTTAGCTCTAGCCCTCTCAGCACGTCGTCCGCCTCGTCCCCCATGCAGTAAACTAAGGTGTTCACTTGGTTTGCCTCAGCCGAATTATTAAGGTTACTCGCCTGTCTGAATCTTTCGAAGCGACGAATCCATTTTTCCCATTCCTGAGGCTTGGAAAAATCGAACGGTTCCGGTGGCTTGATTGTAAAAGTTGCACCTGGGATAGCAGCTGGCGCGTTAGCCGTTCCTTGGCTATTCGGTACAGCATTAGCCCCATGCTCGTCTGTAGCGTTAGCATCCCCGTGGCCGCCTCGCGCTTCAGCATGCACCCGCTGGTTTTGGTTTTGCTCGCTCATCCTTACTTGATGTCGTCTCAGCTTCTTCTATTAGCACTGGATCTCGACATTCACGCTGTCTCGTGTCCGCAGGTCGTGAAAGATCCCACTTCTGACACCATGTCGTGTGCTTCAAAGAAATACAGGACGACCGGTGTATGTTTCATACGTTTACTTCCAGAACGTGTCACTCCAGCCTCCTCACATGCATTCATCCTCTGACTTATCTCCCTGGGCCTAGAGTTCCCCCTGGTGGCATATATCGGTATAGCCCCTAATGCATAGCTGGTCAAACATAAACACATTGGTTTACACCACAATTGAGAGCTCACCTGGCCTCGTCCTCCACTCGCCCATTGTTTGGGCTTTCCAGGGAGTGCGCCAGATCCCTGCTACTGATGGCTTATACCGGCTATTCCGGAGGCCGGGTACCTACGTCTGTGTTGCCGGCCCATGAGTTTCTGCAGACGGGGCTGCGTACCGGAGAATCTCCGCCCGGTTGCTCGTGCCTAATTCGCATGGCTTTGATCAACACTAACCAGGAAACCAGGTGAAAACTCCCTCCCGGCTCTTCTTACTTCAACTCCCCACGATTATCTGGTCGTGGAGGGGGTCTTGCTGCTGTTTTTAATGACAGGTTTAAATGCCGGCTTCTTCCCACAAATACTTACTCCTGCTTTGAGCTGCCATTGTTTGTGATGGAGCTTACAAGTCCTGTTTTATGTGCTGTTGTCTATTGCCCACCCAAATATAATAAGGACTTCATTCATGAGTTCTCTGAGTTTTTGGCAGACATTCTTCCAAAATATGACAAACTCTTGATTTTTGGGGATTTTAATGTTCATGTTTGTTGTCCGTCCGACCAATTTCTGCCACTGATTTTAAAAGACTTTTAGAAACTTTTAACTTAATCAGTGGATAAACCTACACACCATCTCGGGCACACCTTGGATCTCATCATTTATCTTGGGCTTTCAATTTCCCTTAAGACTGCCATCTCAGATCATTTTCCTATTGTTTTTTAATATACTGCCCCCCAACCAACCAGAAAGTCTTTTGCTCCATCGTGCCAGCGTGGCATCATCACTTCCACCACAGCAGATGAATTCACTGCTGCATTCAGGGACTCACAGTTTTTTTGCCTTGAACGGCATGGTTTCTCCTATCTGTCCAGACAATATTCTTTCTTCCTTCCACTCCACCTACTCTGGGATTCTGGACTCTATTGCCCGTTTTCGGCAAAAATTGGCCAAACCAAGAACGGATCCCTGGATCAATGACAATACTCGTGGCATTAGGTAACGTTGCAGGCAGGCTGAAATGAGATGGGAAAAGGACAAACTGCATGTCTCTCTAGAAATGTTGCATACATGTCTTGCTGATTACCAGAGGGCCCTACGGGAGGCAAAATCTCAGTATCTAATATATATAATTAATTATATATATAATTTGTAGCAGCAGTCACTGTCCCAGGGTCCTATTCACTACAATTAATTATTTTGTAAACCCACCTAGTTCTACTCTGGCTAATGTCTCAACTACCACCTGTGAAAATTTTCTCCACTTCTTTGTTGACAAGGTTGATTCTGTCAGACAGAAAACCTTTTTGTCCTCTCATTTATTGTTTTTGGTTTCTTTTTAGCTTTGTTTTACTACTGTACTTGTTTTCCGGTGTGTTGTTTTAAATCGTTGTTTAATCTGTTGTAAAGCACCTTGGTTCACCTATCGGTCGATGTAAGGTGCTATATAAATAAAGTACATTTACAGTACATCTAGGCATGTCTAAAAGCTCAAAAACTGCAAAATCAATAATGAGTCTACATAACTGTGTTAAACTTCAGTATATGTTCCCTGAATGAAAAGGGCAAATAAATTCATTGTTTATGAGAATGCCCTAAGCTTCAGGTATCTTGATCAATATTTAAAACTATTGGTTAAGAGATTTCCACTAAGGCCACAAAATTCTTAAATTGCAGGTTGAGAGGCAATACACCATCAAATACAAATCTAAACTGAATACTATGCAAATCTGACAAAAGTATGTATTTTGTATTAAAGAAGCTGAACAAATTGATTATTTTTGTTCTGGGAAGTGAAATGTGTTTTAACATATAAACAGCTATTTGAAATATGAACTCTTTTTCCTTACTGTGTTTCAGACGCTGGTTACTTACACAAAGCAGTGTTGCTCCAGAGTGGGGTCCACATCATTGAGGAGGTTCAGGTTTTTGAGCAGCCTCAACCTATCAAGACCCTGAAGCTTTCCATACCCAAGGTGCACACTTTCATGTTCTTTCTGATTTAGTTTAAAGTTAAAGATTTAATTGATATATAGCTTCACATATTGCTGTCAACACCTTAATGCACCTGTAACCCATCAGTGTAACTATAGATGAAGCATTTCCAATGAAACAGATTTTATTGATTATGATAACAACAATTTTATTTTTTTCCCTCTAGCCATTAAAATGTATCTCCTTGATGTTTTTTGCTTAGCAGATTCAGATTCAGATCTATAATCTTTGTATAATCTACCAGTTTCCTAAAGTATTGGTATCATTGAAGAGTATGCCAATCATGTTTGACTGTTGAGGCAACAGTCAAAGGCATGATAATTACAGTCATGGGAAATTTTTTAGACCATCCTTGTTTTCTTCAATTTCTTGTTCATTTTAATGTCTGGTACAACTAAAAGCAGATTTGTTTGGACAAATATGACAAAAACAAAAATAGCTCATAAGAGTTTAATTTAAGAGCTGATATCTAGCCATTTTCCGTGGTTTTCTTGATAATAACCAAAATCACTTAAGTTCTTACATCAATAGCTATGGCATTGTACTGCCAAAAGCAGTGCTTTCAGGCATTCCATGTTTTCTTTTTTGTCTGTTTTAGTCACATGATACACACAGGAGTTAGTACTTGATTGCATAACCACTGTTTTTGATGACTGCAGCAATGCATCTTGGCATGCTCTCTACCAGCTTCTGACATTGTTCTGCTGTCACAGCAGCCCTTTCCTGTTGCACAAATTCAAACAAATTTGCTTTGTTTTGGGGCTTGTTGTTTGATGATTTCCCGCAGGTTTCAGTTGGATTTAAATCTGGTGATTGAGCAGGCCAAGGCATGGTTTGAATGTTCTGGTTCTCCATCCAGGCCTTAACTGACCTTGCCATGTGGCAAGGGCCTCTTGCCAAGAGGCATTGTCTTGCTGGAAAATCCAGTCATTTGAGGCAGGAAAGAGTTTTCCAGCTGATGAAAGAAGACTGTTTTCAAGAGTAGCCCTGTACGTGGCCTGGTTCATTCGCCTGTCACACAATTGCATTTTCCCTGTTGCACCCATACTGAAACAACCACAGATCATCACTGATCCACATCCATGTTTTATTGTAGGGGCAAGCAATGTTAATATCGCTGATGAAATTTTTTTGTCATAGTTTTCGTCAACAGCCCTGTTTTTCTCTGACGAAAACGAGATGATAAATAAAAAATATGCTCAAAGACTAAAACTATGACGAAAGTTATTGACATTTTCGTCAGTGAATAAAAACGAGACTAAAATATTTGACAAGGGCGAAATCCAATCAAAACAACTTTAGATGGTGAAGCTGGACGACTTGGAAAGACAAACAATCAGAGCAAACTCTGGAGAGCGGTAAGGCGCTCATTGATGGTCGGTAGACTGCTACGAAGGTCATCATATGCATGCAGTCGTAGTTTTTTTTACAAACACTGCGATATGTCACAGCCGGGGAGAAAACAGAGGCAGGATACATGGACTAATTTCCAGTTTACCATTACTGAAAACCAGACGTGTTGCAAAGTGTGTGGACCTACTATCGCCGGTAAAAACACAACTAACTTGAAGCAACACTTGCAAGCAAGTTATCCTGAAATCTATATGAAGGTTAGCTAGTTAGCTCATTAGCTCCAAAATGTTGTCTATGGTATCTACTACTGTGTGCTGTTCAGTGTTTTAAATTTAAGAGTTGCTACCCTCGCTAGTTTTGGTTTATCAAGTGCAAATACAACTGAGGCCCAAATCGAATTTGTGCAATAACCTTAGGCATATATACATAGACGCAGCATCAACTGCGTCTATATATTTTTGTAAATAAACTGGTTAGTTTATATATGTTAGAAATTTTTAATTGTAAGTAACTGCTAACGTTAGCTTAGCTTGTTTGTTTGTTGCTACAAAAGGCACCAGTCTTCAAGGCTGATTGCAGATAGCCTAATAACCAGCCTGCAAGGCACTGGTTTCTACAATCGGCCTAGGCTGGTGCCTTTTGAATCAACAAACAAACAAGCTGAGCTAATGTTAGCAGTAACTTGAAATTACCTTGGTTAGCTATAATTTGTCAAAAAATTTACCTCTCAGTTTATTTACAAAAATACTCTGTGGCTAGTCTTAGTTAGCTATAATTTGTTAGCGTCTAACTTAAAGCAGTTCACTCGGTGGCTCACTCCACTTACCGCTTCGTGTTCGCTTTGAATGGATGCCAGCTGATTGGTTGTGCTGTAGCTCGCAACCTGATTGGTTGTTGTTGAGGATGGCGCTTGTGCAGCCCATGGTGCAGCCTCCAAGGCTGAGCAGCCTGGAGTAGTAGTGTAAAACCCAGATCTTTTGAGGGATTCGGATCAGTGTGAATCATTCACTGATATGATCCGGGTTTTGCGAGTCACTTGAGTCACTTGAGTCACTTGACCTGAAATGGCCATGGCTTAACTAATAATAAACTACAATACAATATCCAAAATGCTGATAAAAACGCTTGTTTGGTAAAATATAAAAAATATGTAGAAAATAATCCAAGAATAAAGACAATGGAAATAAAAAGCTGGCAGGGAAACGGACAGCGAGACTATTTACTGGACTTTTTGAGGTTGGCATTTAAAAATGTAAGTTGACACACCTTGTCAGTGGTGAGGTGGCACCTCCTGTCTGTCACATTTTGTCCTGTACAGGGTCACCATTACAAAAGAATATGTTATTTTCTGGTTATTTTATGATCTAAAATGTACGTGGATCCACGAGTTGGTTAAGTTTTGTTTCTCTGCTGAGTGAGTAGCGAATCCGTCGGGATTCATGAGTGACGAATCCGCAGGGACTCATGAGTGACGAATCCACAGGGATTCATGAGTGAGGAAGGGACTCAGTAGCGCCACTCCACTCCAGTGGTTGACCGCCGTAGTTTGCTAGTGGCCAAGTCGGGTAGTACATTTTGTTTCTCTGCCGAGTGAGATGTAAGATGTTTGAATGGTGTCGTTTACTGATTATATATCAATCAAATCTGGTAGGACTCAACCGAGCCGGTTCAATAGCCGTCTCGATCCATGATTCTTGAGTCTTCTTTGGTGGCCGCTTTGATGAGCCAGATGCTGAATCTTTTTTCCACTGCTAGCCTGGAAGACGACAGCTGAAAGCAGTTTCACCCTGGAACGTGTAGAAACCACACCATTCCTCCACAGATGTATTGCACTGTAGGAGCCAGTGGCCCTGTTCCAAGAGGGCCGCCCTGTAGGCACGTCGCTCCAGTAGGCGCTTAGTGAGGCGTCTATGTATACGTATATCTACGGCAATAACTAGCAACTCTGGTTACGTTAACGAGCTGTAGCTAAAAAGGAGATGAAGTGTTCTCCAGGAATTAGCTGGTTAGTTACAGTGGCAAGGTATAGGGAGTGTGTCCCTGTTAAAAGTCACGGAGGCAGAGGTTCAGTTTAGTGGTGGATTTATTTGACTGTGGTTCTATAATAACGATATAAAATAGTACGGAACACATCATACATAATACACACATATAACTCTGGAAATAGGACTGTATTCTGCAATAAATCAATTTGAATGTTGTGAATAATTACTTCACGTGAAGCACCAACACGGTGAGAATTAGCTTATTAGCTGAACATCAAGCAGCATGAGTTAGCATTAGCAATATTCACCAGTAAACAATAAACATTAACATCATATAGCATCCAGCTGGGACAGAATTTGCCATTTGACTCACCTTCTATCATGTACACACAATAAATCCAGGACATATAGGTGAATGCTGGGAAGACAGGTAAAGGGAAAATGACGAGCTAACCACTGCTGTCTCCTTCTTCTTCTTCTATAATGTTTATTGGCAGTTTGCATGCTCAGTGCACTACCACCATCTTCCGGGCTGAGGTGTGATCCGCCTTATTGGGTTTTACTTCTTCCACCCATTGTAAAGCCAGAATTATTACGCGCATCTCTGCTGTAAAAATGGCCAGATGGTCTGTTTTCCTTTTTTAATATTAACATTGTATTTCGAAATGTAGACTGCAACCCCTGTTTTCCCAACCTGATCTTTTGATGCGTCTGTGAAAATCTGAACTGCGTCATCATACAATATATCAATATATTGCTGAACGTTTTGATATACCCCTGACTTCATTATGTTCTTAGCCTCCAGATCTACCCTGGGATAATAAAACATCCAGGGTGGGATTGTTGGTCTACTGACCGTTCTGCAACACTCAGTGATGTCAATTTCCATCTCCTTTGCCTGCCTATTCCCATGCCACCCAAAACGTACTTGAGCTTTCCTGATTTCATTCTCTCTAGACAAATAATTGGGTCCATCGTTGTGCAGTCATTACGAAATCCACTCTGGTGAGGAGAAAGCAATCCTCTTTTTTCAATTACATATCCTAATCTTATAGTAATCATTTTCTCCATAATTTTGCATAAGTTGAATGTAAGAGCTATTGGTCTAGCTCTGAACCTCTGTTTTATCCTTGCCTGGTTTACCTATAGGAACAACCACAGAATGTTTCCACATTCTAGGCAACTTCCCTTGCTCCCATATCTTATTATACAATCTTAAAACAACACTCTACGCCACATCAGATAGCTGCTCTATCATTTTGTAACACACATCATCTTTCCTTGGTGAAGTACTCTTAGCACCTATTAAAGCTCTTTTCAGTTAAAATAATGAAAATGTGTATCCATTGCACAGTCACTCATAACTTTCCTCCCCAGTATGCCTCCGTTTTCCTCAATCACCTTTGTTCTCCACACTAACTTCTCACTTGATAGATTCTGTGTGTTATGTACCTTAACAAAGGCCCTAGCCAGTACCTCTGCCTTTTCTGCATTAGTTACTGTCTCAGTATCATTTCCTTTTATTATTACTTCTAAAAAGAAGTCCCTTCTAATTCCTCCCATTTTCCTTATCATTCCCCATACCTCACTAACCTTGATTTCTGACCCCACCGCTGTCTCCGGTGTCAAACAAACTTTTTAAGCTATGGCATCTCACACACAGGAGCGGTGCGTTTAATAGCGTCAGAACGGCTAATGTGCATTCACGAGCGTCGGACATATGAAAACTCACCGAATACGTAATATAACTGGACAGTATTCGATTGAAAAACACTTAAACAACATGGGCTTTCTAACAGTAGCCAGTGGTGGTTCTACATTGAATTGCGCCCCGGGCGAGACCACCTGCAAAGCACAATCTTAAGGTGAAAGTAGATCAGGTCTTTGTTAAGATGAATTACTGTTGTATAAGCATTGCAAGCATCGTAGCAGAAAGTCTAACAAACGTATACCACCAGTTAACATTAGCCCTTGATACATGGCATGATACTGTAATCATCAGAGAACATAGCATATCCTTATCTTTTGTTTTTCCGTCCATCTCTGCGTTTATTTGACAATCAACAGATTTCCATCCTCCAACGCTGTCACGACCAGAAGTCAAGACTAAATCAATTCACCTTGGAGACCACATAATCGTTTTGTATTACCTATTTTTATTTTTTATTTGGTCATTTCACACAATTCATAAAACAAAAACATGCAGTTATATAGGCTCGTATTTATAATACTATAAATGAAATGTGCGTTATATGGAAGAAAGTCAAGGTGTGACTGACTTTAGTCCTTTATATGTTTTTGTCAAAAGACTATGACTAAAACTAAATCAAAATTTGCTGTCACAATTAACACTGGGGGCAAGACAGTCTGGTTTGTAGGCTTCTCTGGGCTTTTTCCTAAGCACTAAGTTGGCATCAACTCAAAATTGGATTCATGGCACAGGATCCACTGCAGTTTGGATACCAGGAGAAGGTGGGCGTGGAGGATGCCATCCTCTATCTGTTACACAGGGCTTATTCTCATCTGGACAAGGAGAGCGGTGCTGTGAGAATCATGTTTTTTGATTTCTCCAGCGCCTTCAACACCATCCAGCCCCTCCTCCTGAGAGACAAGCTGACAGAGATGAGGGTGGACTCACACCTGGTGAGATGGATTACAGACTACCTCACAGAGAGACCACAGTACGTCAGACTGAAGGACTGCACGTCAGACACTGTGGTCAGCAGCACCGGAGCACCACAGGGGACCGTGCTCTCTCCTGTCCTCTTCACCTTGTACACATCTGACTTCCAGTACAACTCTGAGCTCTGCCACATGCAGAAGTACTCAGATGACACTGCGATAGTCGGCTGTATCAGGGATGGACGGGAGGAGGAGTACAGGAGCCTGGTCGAGGACTTCATGGGGTGGTGCAGGTCCAACCATCTGCAGCTGAACACCTCCAAGACCAAGGAGATGGTGGTGGACTTCAGACGGAAGAAATCACATCTCCAACCTGTGTCCATCAGCGGGGTGGATGTGGAGGTCGTTCGGACTTACAGGTATCTGGGGCTGCAGCTGGACGACAGGCTGGACTGGACTTCTTGCATGGACGCACTCCACAGGAAAGGACAGAGTCGTCTGTACTTCCTGAGAAGGCTGGGGTCCTTCAACATCTGCAAAAAACTGCTGCAGATGTTCTACCAGTCTGTGGTGGCCAGCGTCCTCTTCTATGCTGTGGTTTGCTGGGGAGGAAGCAGCAAGAAGAGGGACGTCGCTCGACTGGACAGACTGGTGAGGAGGGCTGGCTCAGTGGTGGGCACAGAGCTGGACTCTCTGGTGACAGTGGCAGAGAGAAGGACCCTGGACAAACTGCTGTCCATACTGGACAACGCCCACCACCCTCTGCACAACACCTTCATCAGGCAGAGGAGTGTGTTCAGTGGCAGGCTGCTGTCTCAGTCCTGCTCAACCAACAGACTTAAAAACTCTTTCGTCCCCCTGGCCATCAGACTGTACAACAGCTCTCAGTGATGGCAGGAGGCACAATAGACTGGTCACTTTATAATTCCTAACAGGTCACTTTATACTTTATATTTTTAACTTTATAAGTTTCAACAGGTCACTTTATATCTTTAACTTTATAATTTTTAACGGGTCACTGTATATTTTTAACATAACTGTACAAAACATTTTATTATAGCTGTATAAAACATTTTATTTCTAGTCACTTTTTCTATTTTTATATAGTTTTTGTATTGTATGTTTCAATGTAAGTCACTGCTACTGGATGCTTGAATTTCCCCCGGGATTAATAAAGTATCTATCTATCTATCTATCTATCTGACTGAAGAGAACCTTAGCCCAATCATCAACAGTCCAATCCTTGTGATCCCAGCAAAGAGTAACCGGGCCTTCCTATGCCTTTCGTTGATGAAGGGCTTCTTCCGTGCCCTGTGTGACTTCAGACCAGCTTTAAGAAGTTGGTTTCGAACTGTCCTTGGCAAACAAGTCACATTTCTCGACAGTGCCCACTCATTTTTAAGGTCCCTGGAGGTCTGACGACAATTCCTGACACAGGAACAGATGAGTGCACGGTTCTCCTGTGAGGACGTTTCCTCCCTCGACCAGCCAGCAATTTGGTAGTACCATGTTTGGCTTGTTTTTTCTTGCTGTAATGAACGGTTTTCTACTCTCGGCCTTTGCATGTGCAGTGCAGCTTGTGACATGAAATGGCCTCTTATATCCCTGGGAATACAATTAAGCTTAAGCATGACAAATAAGACATAAAGTATTATGTAGTCAGCTGCATTTTTTGTCATGCTCATTGTATTCTTCAGGTAATATACCTTTAGTTGCACCAGGCATTAAAATGAACAAGAAATTGAAGAAAACAAGGGTGGTTTAATAATTTTTTCCATGACTGTATTTCTAGTAATATAATCTTGAATCCACTGTTCTATGGTTATGTGCATCTTCATTCATTCATTTTCTGTAGACGCTTATTCCTGTTAAGGGTTATGTGCATCTTTTAATTAAATAATATTACGTAATTACAAAGTATACAAATATAAAATAACATAAAATATTATTACAATATCAGTTCAAAGATTTGCACAAATGAAAGCCGGTAAATGCAACTCCAACAAACAATATAAAATATAGAGTAGCTAAATACTGTTTATAAAGTTATGTATGATGCATCTACTGCATGTGCAGTGCATGAAATGTACAAACATAAACATGTAAGTGAGGAACAGTGTTGGTCTTCGCATGGAGCACATTTGGTTATTAGCAATAGTTAATAAGCTTCTCTTTTTATTTTTTTTTGGTTACTCTTTACAAAAATATTTAAGTGAAATCATCCTAAGAATACTGCATTGCGTGCATGCGCGTGCTTGTTTTCCCCAAATACCAATTCATGTCTCCACTACTATGGTAAATAAATCAAAACATCTATATAATGTATAATGACCCTGAGTGGGGCGGCACAGTGGAGAGGTGGTTAGCACTGATGCCCACAGCAAAAAGGTCACCGGTTCGAATCCATGGGCCGGCCGGCCTTTCTGTGTGGAGTTTGCATGTTCTCCCTGCGTATGCGTGGGTTCTCTCCAGGTACTCCGGCTTCCTCCCACCATCCAAAGACATGCTCATTAGGTTAATTGGTGATTCTAAATTGGCCGTAGGTGTGCATGTGAGTGTGAATGTTGGCCCTGCGATGGACTGGCGTCCCGTCCAGGGTGTACCCCTGCCTCTCGCCCGATGACAGCTGGGATAGGCTCCAGCAGACCCCCGTGACCCCTAACAGGAGTAAATGGGTATAGAAAATGACTGACCCTGAGTGCTACGAAATTATTATTATTTTTATTTATTTTTTGGTTACTCTTTACAAAAATATTTAAGTGAAATCATCCTAAGAATACTGCATTGCAGAGAACTGTTACAAACATTTGATCGCATTTTGTCCCACTGTAGGCTGTGATATATGTGGGGACATCAGAGGGCGTAGTGAAGGTTCCCACAGCCAACTGTTCTTTCTACTGGAACTGTGTTCAGTGTGTTCTGGCTCGAGACCCCTTCTGTGGTTGGGACCCCATCAGCAGGGCCTGTGTGTGGGTCTCTAAAAACAGCACCACTCTGTGAGTACCAAAATATTTTGTCATTATTATGACAAAATACTGTAAATCACGCGTACAACATACCATTCAAATAACATGCTGACATGTTAATTGACTAGATATGATAGTCCAATCAACTCAAGAGTAACTGGACTGTAGCTTTCATATTTGCCTTTTTCCTATTAGGGGTGCATGCAATGATGTTGCAGGATCCCTATTGATTTTGCTGCAATTTTTATTCTTATATGGTTTCTGTTCATTCTACTTAGCTCAAAGTGTCTGCCCAGGGCAAACTGCAAGAGTGAAGGGCATCAAACCTGGGCCCGTATTCCTCAAGATTCTGAGAATCCTCTCAGAGAGCCCCTAACTTAGCCTAAAAATTCCTAGCTAGGAGTCTTAGCTTAGGAGTGATTCCAGAGAACTCTCAGGGAAGTATGGACAGAAACTCTTATCTTAGTGAGGAGGTGTGGTTGACCTCGTTGAGTCATCATTTCAAGAGGTGTGACTGGTTCATCCTAAAAACTAGATAAAAACACACTTTTGGTGATAATTGGCCTGGAATGGACTGTCATATCAATAGACTTAATAATATAATCTTACACCTATGAAGACTGTTATTATAAATAACATTTTACAAAAAATAAATAATAAATAAATAGTAAACAATACTTTAAAAATCATCCTACAAAGTGTGTGACCACTTGCACAGTGTTCACATGCTGATAGTTCTATTTATATGCTTCCATTCATTTACCATGCTGGTTATTTTTGCCCTTCATCCATTTGGTATTCATGAGGTTAAAGAGGCTGGGCTTTTATCAGTTTCTGTGATTGCTAAGAAGAAGAAGAAGCAGTGTTGGCTGGTGTTCAAATCTTCCACCAACTGAACAGCACTGGAGAAGAAATGAAGTAGGAAACCCAACTGGACAGAGGAACCGGTGTTTGCGTCAGGCTGAACTGGTTAATGATAATAAAAGTGTTTTGAGATGATTTTCACTTGATGACTTTCATTTCTGGTGATTGTAACAAGCTTGGAGCGGCACAGTGGCTAGGTGGTTAGCACTGATGCCTCACAGCAAGAAGGTCACCATAGTTCGAATCCATGGGCCGGCTGGCCTTTCTTTGTGGAGTTTGTATATTCTCCCTGTGTCTGCGTGGGTTCTCTCTGGGTACTCCGGCTTCTTCCCACCATCCAAAGACATGCTCATTAGGTTAATTGGTGACTCTAAATTGGCCGTAAGTGTGTATGTGAGTGTGAATGGTTGTCTGTCTCTGTGTTGGGCCTGCGATGGACTGGCGACCTGTCCAGGGTGTACCCCTGTCTCGCCCGATGACAGCTGTGATAGGCTCCAGCAGACCCCCGTGACCCTTAACAGTACTAAACAGGTATAGAAAATGACTGCCTGACTGACTGTAACAAGCTTGATTGTCATTCAGAGTTTGGAGAATATGCCTCTTCTTTCAGCCATTTTCTCCTCTGTTTAAGATACTCCTGAGCCTCTTAAAAGTCCTCCTCCCTGCTCTTAACAAATCTCACCTTAGGAGCTCTCTTAAGAGCTCTTTAGGAATACCTTTTATATTTACTAGGATCGACTTTTAACTTTAACAGGGATATTCTTAGGAAACATCATGATTCGAAGAGTCCTATAATTTCTTAGAATTTGGCCACTAGGAGTAACTCCATTAGGAATCTATAGCAATATGGCTCCTGCTGACTATCTTGAACCGTGTACCCCAGAAACAAAATTCTTTCTCCCTCTAATTCATTAAATAGCCCTGAATCTGAATTCTACTTCAAAGCAAAATCAATTCCTCCAAGCCCGTTCATCCAATTCTCACCAAACTTGGCATATACCGTTTATGGACAAAGATAATGAAAAGTTAGCAAACGAACTTTAGTAGCGTTATTGATTACAAAGTTAATGGCTAATTAATTTTTACAGCGTGGCACAGTATAAGTTCAAAGCTAATATTTTGTGAAGTACATTACCGGTCAAAAAAACACCACACAGTTTACATTTTTTTTCCTGAGAATTATTCAGTTTAGTTACCATCTTGCCCAATTTTCAAATTTATTTTTATTAATTTATGTTATTATTTTAATGTTTCTGCCACATTACTTTGTTTAAAACAGTAGTGTGATTTCAACTTAATATACAGTGAGTTTTCTTTTCTGTACCAGTCCTTGAATCTCTAAGACTAGATCTAGTCTTGAGCAAACACGAAAATGTAAAATAACGAAATATCATGTATTCAATAAATAAATAATAAATAATATTTAATCTCAAATCAACAATGAATGTAATTTAAAAATAATTCATAATAATTAATCATGCTGATAACAACAATTTTGATATTTGTCTTAAATAAAAAAAATACATTTACATTTCCTGCACCTGTCTTAGACATCCATACGACCTCCAAAAATGTTATCTAGTCTGACAATCAAATGTTGAACAGCGTATTGATGTCTAAGTGGGGTCATTGTTAGACGTCGAAATAGTGGGCTAGTTTGCTTGTCCCGTAGATGTCCGGGATTGGTCATGGACCGACAGATGCAATATAGCCAGACGTCTAATGTTTAGTGGGGAATGTAAAGAAAAGTATTCTTTTTTTAAATAAAACTTGGTCAAAAGATTTCAGTGTGTGTTCAGTACTTTTTGAGTATTCTGAACACATCTAACAATACCATGATAATATTGACTGTGTTTACATGGTCTTTAGTATCCCAATTTTGAGGCTTATCCCAGCTTTGAGCATATTCGGGATATGGTGTTTACATGGCCACAGAGAAACCTGGTTATTCATATCCCCGTATACATGATAAATAACAGTATCCCGTTTTCCGATCGCTGTATCCTATCTGCACATGCGTTATTTACGTATTTGTGAATGTTTTCCAATGGGACCTAACTTGTTCAGCGGAGCGAGGTGGAAAACCAGCGTGAATTTGGGATATGGTGTTTACATGGACAAACACAAAGCCGGGATACTTAAATTACTAAAGACCATGTAAACGCAGTCACTGATAACCATGATAATTTTGGTCACAATAACCGTGATATGAAATTTTCACATCGTTACATCTCTATTTGGGTCATTATCTTGCTGTAGGATGAACCATTTGACCAACTAGGCACATACCAGAGGGTATTGCATGGTCCAACAGAATGCTGTGGTAGCCGTTTTGGTTCAGGGTGCCTCTCACTCTGTACAAGTCACCGACCCTGGATCCAGCAAAACAGCCCCAGACCATCATACTTCGTGCTCCATGTTTGACAGTTGATGTCACACACTGTGGAACCATCCTCTCGCCTACTTGACAGTGTACAAAGATGAACCAAAGATCTGAAATTTTGATTCATCAGTCCATAATACCTTCTTCCAGTTTTCCGTAGTTCAATGGTGTTTCATGAACCAGGCGAGCCTCATTGTCTTATTCTGAGATCTTAGCAATGGTTTTCTTGCTGCAACTCATCCTGTCAAACCTGCAGCTCGAAGTCTTCTCTTCACAGCTGAAAATGAGACTTTTTTACTATGACCTGCTGTGCTTGAAGCTGTGTCCTGTGAACCGCCTATCATGCAAGTTGTTGTCAGAAGCTTGTCCTCTGATTCACTTGTGGATTTGGGTTCTGCCAGACCTCTTCCTGTCAGAGTGTCCCCCAGTTTCTGAGTGCCTTTTGATGGTGAAGAAAACTGTACTCACTGACACCTTAACTTTCTTTGCACTTTCCCTGTAGGAAAGACCTACATTTTAAGTGTTATGATGGTCTGGCTCTTTTCCATTGTTAACTGCCTTTTTCTTGCCATTTTTGTAGCAACACATTACTTAATGCAGTACAATACAGTTCACCTGATGCTCATGAGGGTCTGGTACCACAGTGTTCCAACACTGCTTTTATGCAGAGTTGTAAGTAATCAAGAAAAATCCGAAGACCTCTAGGAATTAGTACCACCATCTTTCAAGGCTGATTCAACCTTCATTGCTGCAGAACAGCTTTAAATTGTTAACCCACTTTGTGTTCCCTGAAAGAAGCCTTTTTGTATAATTCTGAAATGTTCTTTTGGACAACCAAACCTTTTTTTTTTTGTTTAACTTCTGGCTGTTCAGTACTTACCTTTGTACCATTTCAAGCTATTTGTAGCGAACGCAGTTACACAATCATTTTTTCTATGTGAATTTATTTATTTTGTGAATATGATTATATTTTACTTTTCATATCCGTTTCATATTTTGTATATTTTTTGATTAATATGTACATACTTTTGGAAATATTGTTCAATTAATAACGTCAGATGGACACGTCAGCAATTAGGTCATCACTTGGTCACGTGAGGCCTTTGATAGAAAGTTCTGGATTTTGTTGCATACTCAGTCGGCGTGTGCAAGCGGTAATAGGAAGACAAAGGACTGTGAAATATGAAGAAATGGACTTCTAGCAACTCCTAACCTTCTGGTTGGAGGGGCATACGGTATGGACAATTTAGGGACATTTTATTGTGTGAATATTGTTTTTGAGATCGTTAATATTTTATGTAATAAGTTTCAGTTGAGCAATTCATGAATATAGGAACATGACGGTTTTACTGATTAGTATTTGCCACCGTGTATTCTATTTCAGTGTTCACGGTGGTCTTGGGCGAAAATCCTGTAATAAAATGTTTGGAACCATCAGTTGAAGCGTTGCACTTTCATCAACCAGTTAGAAAAAGTTGGGAGCAGCTACAGTGAACACGTGCACCGTGCGCAACTCAGCCGAGGCCCGAGAACATCGAGGGATGCCGCGGGGTGAATGCAAGCTGTGAACTTCTCGCCAACGACGCCGAGATGGACGGGGGAGAAGAAGAAAGGACCGTCGCAGCTTGAAGAAAACTACAGCTCGTCTTTCAGCCTCGACAATCTGCGAGGACCGTTGCGCTTTCAGTGACTTGCAAAACATGGCGTCGGATTGCAACGAGGACAAGGATTGAGACTGCCGTTTCCACAAGGCACCACAAGAGAGCAGCAGCGCGCCGTGGTCGTGAGTGATAACACCAGCCCTTGGATTTCAGGTTTTTCCAGTTGATAAAAAAGGACACTGTATCTTGTAAATATTTGAATTTAAGTGTTAAAGGCCATTTTGTGCATATTTGCGTGAATAATTCTGGCCTGTGTTTATAAGTAAGTTGACATTCTTACTTTGGATTTTTTGTTTGGCTTAAAATGTGCATGTTTGACATTTGAAATTAATACTGAGGATTACTTATAACTTCTGCTAAGGTTTAGGATTTTCATTACTACTTATTAGTGTTGATTCAAAATAATTCTGAAAATGGATAAAGGCGAAGAGAGTGCTCTTGTACTTAAGGGAGTAATTCAGGCTCTTGAAGAAGAAAAAATAGACTTAGAAACTAAGTTAGAAACTGAAACAGATGCAACATTAATAGAGCAAATGACTGAACGCATTGCTGAAATTGATAACAGTCTGCAGGCACATAGCGTAGAGAGCCGGGAACCAACTTCTGAACCTGAACAACCTAGGCGATCAGAAAGAGAGAGAAAACCAACTGAAAAGTGGCTTGACTATGCAAAAGAAGAGAGTGCAAAAAAGGAAAGAAAGTTTATGCTGACCTATGCAAGCTTCAAAGGTGATGTTCAGTACACAAGGAGCAAACTCAAAGAAGAATGTGACAAAGAGCATCTTGAAAATATGACAGCTACTTTGGAAGAATATGAGTCACACTTAAGGCAGGAGTACGAAAGCTTACGTGCATTGACCACACCAAGCCAAGACATAAGACGGCGTATGGATAGCTGCACCTCAGTAACCAATGAAGTAGTTGCTCTGTTGAAAATGCGCTGCTCAGAGGTAGACAAAGAGTTTGATGCTGCCGCAGTAAAGGAATCACTCGCTAAATTACTTCAGAGAGATGATGCGAAATCAATATATGGGTCCACCGTATCAAGAGCTGGCGCACGTAGCGTAACAGGAAGTCAAGTGTCTGCTAAGAAAACAGAAGTAGCAGCACGCTTAGCGTCCAAACGTGCCGAAATAAACAGAGAAAGAGAAATAGCTGCACAAAGAAAAGAAGTGTTTGCTCAGCAGGAGAAGTTGAAAATGCTGGAACAACAAAGGGATCTGGAAGCTATGCAAGCTGAATATGATGTGTATGAAGAGGAAGAAATGAAAATGAACACTGAAACAGGAGAAAAGCAAGAAATAACTCTGCCTCCAAGTCAGCCCCAAGGAGAAAAGAAAAACATAACTCTGTCTCCAAGTCAGTTCCAAACTCAGCATAACACAGCTCCATATGCTCAGACTCTCCATGACGCACCAGTCCCTCCTCGTTCTGAAAACCAGTCAGAGCAAAAGCTGAATGACGCGACACTAGTGCAAGCCTTCAAGGAATCTCTGATGATGACAAGACTCCCAGCACCTGAGCCATCTGTGTTTAGTGGGGATCCACTCAAATTCACTGAATGGCGAACCAGCTTTAAAGCCTTGATAGAGTCTACCTGTACAAGCCCAGCACATAGACTGTTTTATCTCAGAAAATACATCAGCGGAGATGCGCTGTCTGTGCTGGAAGGAACTTTTTACCGAAGCGATGAAGAAGCATATACGCAAGCCTGGGATGCACTGAACAAGCGCTATGGCCACCCATTCATAGTGCAAAGAGCCTTTCGAGGTAAACTTAGTAGCTGGCCCAAGATAGGACCAAAAGAGCCACTAAAATTAAGAGAGTTCAGTGATTTTCTTGTGTCATGCAAAAATGCAATGCCTCATATATCAGGTCTTAAAGTTCTCGACGATTGTGAGGAGAATCAAAGGCTACTCCAGAAACTGCCTGACTGGGCAACAGCTCGATGGAATCGACTTGTCACCAAGGAATTGGATGATGGTAAGCCATACCCAAGTTTTGAAGCATTCTCCAACTACTTAGCCGAGGAGGCACGCATAGCCTGCAACCCGGTTTCCTCGCTTCATGCTTTGAAGAAGACAGACGAGAAACCAGGCACGGAAGTGAAACGCATCAAAGCCAGAACCCTAGTGACAACAACAAAGGTTGCTCACGGAAAAGGTCACCCAGCTAAGGATTCAACTGAATCAGTAGGCTCGACAGTTAATTCATCTGCTGCTCAAACAAAGAAGCAAATAAAATGCATATGCTGTCAAAAGAACCACTTCATTTACAAATGCGAAAATTTTGCTGCTCTGACTCTTGAAGAGAGGAAAGCGTTTGTGAAAACCAACAATATGTGCTTCGCCTGCTTGAGAGTTGGCCATGTTGCAAAAGATTGTCGGAAAAGGGCTACATGCAATGTTTGTAAGAAGAGCCATCCAACTCCGCTTCATGATGAACCGACTCAAGAGGGGAAGCCGGAAGCAAGCCAACAGAGAGACAGTACCTCTACTGCTTCGTGTAGTATGAACATGACCAACGCTGACCGCACTTCAATGATAGTCCCAGTATGGCTGTCTAGTACTGTCAAGAGTAGTCCAGAGATCTTAGTGTATGCTCTGTTAGATACACAAAGCAGCAATACATTTGTCACTGAAGATGTTTGCGAAAAGCTGGAAGCACACGCTGAGCCAGTTAAACTCAAGTTGTCAACAATGACTGACAGGTCAATAGTGAATTGTCACAGAGCCAGTGGGTTAAAGGTTAGAGGATACAGTTCCAAAGAATGCATTGAACTACCACCAGCTTACACTCGAGAAGATATTCCATTGGAGAGGACCAGCATTCCAACTCGGGAAACAGCCAAAGGATGGACACACTTGCTTAGCATAGCTGACGAGATGCCAGTCTTGCTAGACTGTCCTGCTGGACTGCTTATAGGCTACGACTGCGTCAGAGCTCTAAAACCGAAAGAAGTTGTATCAGGAGCCGAGCATGAGCCATATGCAGTGAAAACCGACCTCGGTTGGAGCGTGGTGGGTGCTAAAATGCCTACTATTGGTGGAGGAACACATGCTGGAATCTGCTATCGCGTCTCTGTAAGGGAAATTCCACCTATTACACCTGCATGTGCAATTAAGGCTCTTGAGAGAGATTTTCAGGATACCAATCCTACAGATGGAATGATCTCCCAAGAAGATATTCAGTTCCTACAAATTCTGAAAGAGGGAATTCATCACAATGACAACGGCCATCTGGAGATGCCTCTTCCTTTTAGAGAGCGCCCCCAGCTGCCTAACAACAAGCATCTAGCCACAGTGAGGCTAAAACATCTAAAAGGGAAGATGGACAAAAATCCCAAATACAAGGAGGACTATGTTCAGTTCATGGTCAATGTTTTCAAAGATGGTGATGCAGAGGAAGTCCATGTAACACCAAAAGACGGGAACACCTGGTACATACCACACCATGGGGTGTACCACCCGCGAAAGCCAGAGAAGATCAGAGTTGTCTTCGACTGCTCTGCCAAATATGAAGGCACCTCATTGAATGACCACCTCCTCACGGGACCTGATTTAACCAATGCCTTGACTGGAGTGCTGTGTCGGTTCCGACAGTATCCAATTGCGATCAACTGTGACGTGGAGAAAATGTTCCACCGCTTCCATGTCACTCCAGAAGATCGGGATTTCATGAGGTTCCTGTGGTGGGAGAATGGGAACACAACGAGTGAGCCCAAGGAATACCGCATGAGGGTGCACATATTTGGAGCGGCATCATCGCCCGGATGTGCCAATTATGGCATGAAATACCTCGCCACCAAGTATGTGCATGAGTACCCCATGGCAGCAAGCTTCATCCGAAGAAACTTTTATGTGGATGATGGTCTTGTTAGTCTGGATACTGTTGAAAAAGCCAAGCAACTTGTTCATGAAGCAAGAGAAGTCTGTCAGAAGGGACAGCTGCGACTGCACAAGTTTGTTTGCAATAACAGAGCGGTCTTGGAGACCATTCCAGAGAGTGAACGTGCTGTGGAAGTCAAGGATGTGGACTTGAACTACACAGAGCTACCAGCTCAGAGAGTACTAGGAGTGAAGTGGAACATTGAAATGGATGTCTTCTCATTCAATGTGGTCCAACAAGAAAGAACAGCCACTCGACGAGGCATCTTATCCACAGTAGCCAGCATATATGATCCGCTAGGATTTCTGGCCCCCTACATCTTGACTGGGAAAAGAATCTTGCAAGAAATGTGTAAGCGAGGTGTAGGCTGGGATGAGCCTGTCCCGCCAGAACTAAGGCCAAAGTGGGATACATGGCTCAATGACTTGAACAATCTTCAAACCACCCAAATACCAAGGTGCTTTGTTCCCAACAATCTTGGCACGATCCAGAAGATTGAGCTGCATCACTTTTCTGATGCCAGTAATGATGGCTATGGGCAGTGCTCGTATATCAGGATCGTGGCTGAAGAACAAGTGCATTGCACTTTAGTTATGGCCAAGGCTAGGGTAGCACCCATGAAGATTGTCAGTATCCCACGTCTAGAGCTCACCGCTGCCACAATCTCTGCAGCCGTAAGCAAGCTCCTCAGAGAAGAGCTAGACTTGAAAATCGATGCTGAGTACTTTTGGACAGATTCACGAGTGGTACTGGGATACATCAAGAACGATGCCCGGCGTTTTCATGTTTTTGTTGCGAATCGGATCCAGAAAATCAGAGACGCTACTGACCCCAATCAATGGTTTTACATTGAAACTAGTCAAAACCCGGCAGATCATGCATCTAGAGGACTCAAGGTGGCAGATCTAATGACGTCAGATTGGCTAAGAGGACCAAAGTTCCTGTGGGAACGGGAAATTGTGACTAATCCAACAACCCCAGAGCTTCTCATAGGTGACCCAGAGGTCAAAGTCCTGAAAACTGATGTTGTGCAAGAAGATGACCTTTTGAAGAGGTTGGCAAGGTTTTCAGACTGGGTCACATGCCTTAACGTCATTGCCCGCATTCAGAGGCTGGCTCATGGGGACATATCCGGGCCTGTTACCGTGGAGGAGCGAAGGAAAGCAGCTCTCGTGCTGGTCAAGGCGGCACAACGAGAGGCATTTGGAGAAGAGCTGAAACTGCTCAGCCAATCACGAAAACTCAGGAGAACTCACAAAATGTATGAGCTCGACCCATTTCTTGAGGATGGAGTGCTCAGAATTGGTGGCAGGTTAAGAAGGTCATCAGCGTCGCTAGAGTTCAAACATCCCGTAATACTCCCGAAAGAAGGCACTGTAACGCACCTGATACTTGACCATTGCCATAAAAGAACACAGCACCAAGGCCGAGGGCAAACACTGAACGATCTTAGAGCCAATGGCTACTGGATAATGGGTGCCAGTAAAGTTGTGGCCAAACACATCAGGAATTGTGTGACATGTAGGAGGATGCGAGGTCGAACTGAGGAACAGCGCATGGCTGACTTGCCTGTTGATCGAATAGAGCCATCTCCTCCTTTCTCATATACAGGCATCGACTGTTTTGGCCCTTTCTACACAAAGCAGGGTAGGAAAGAGTACAAGAGATATGGACTGCTGTTAACATGTCTAAGCTCTAGAGCCATTCATATCGAGATGCTCGAGGACCTGACAACCGATGCATTTCTAAATGCGTTGAGATGCTTCATTGCAATAAGAGGAACAGTCAGACAAATCAGATCTGACCAAGGTACGAATTTCGTAGGAGCAAAGAATGAGTTGGGAAAATGCTTGATGGAACTTGACAAGGAAAGGATCGCGACCTATCTCGCAAGAAAGGAATGTGATTTCCTTATGAATGTTCCCGAAGCCAGTCACATGGGAGGCATATGGGAGCGTCAGATTCGGACGACCAGGAGCGTGATGAGCTCTATCCTAGCTCAGGCTAAAGGACGACTGGATGACTCCTCACTAAGAACGTTTTTCTACGAGGCCATGTCTATAGTCAACAGTCGGCCACTGACAACAAACACCCTCACTGATCCCAAAAGTGATGAACCCTTGACACCCAATCACTTGCTTACTATGAAGCCTACAACACCCCTTCCACCTCCAGGAAAGTTTGTTCAAGAAGATCTGTATGCAAGAAAAAGATGGCGCAAAGTGCAGTATCTCTCAGAACAGTTCTGGAGCAGGTGGCGCCGAGAATACTTAACCAGCATCAACCTTCGTCAGCAGTGGCACGCAACCAGACGTAATGTACAGGTTGGAGATGTAGTCATTGTTAAGGATGAAAACACTCCCAGAAATGAGTGGCCACTAGCTAGAGTAGTTGAGGCACAGGAAGATGATGATGGTCTCGTGCGAAAGGTGAAAATACAAGTAGGCCAACATAAGTTAGGACCAAAGGGTGAGCGCTTAACACAACCCTCATTTCTTGAGCGTCCAGTCCAGAAATTAGTTGTGTTAGTTGAATATCATTCAAAATAGCTCAGCATTAACATGAACATGGAAGAGTCAGCCATCTAATATAAGAGGTATTGATGAGAATATGGCTAAAGGTTAAGTTTCAAGTCATTGGAAAATTACAAGTTTTATTTCGTTGGATAGGGTGAAAGTAAACCTTTTGTAATTTTGGTGGCAGTGTAGCGAACGCAGTTACACAATCATTTTTTCTATGTGAATTTATTTATTTTGTGAATATGATTATATTTTACTTTTCATATCCGTTTCATATTTTGTATATTTTTTGATTAATATGTACATACTTTTGGAAATATTGTTCAATTAATAACGTCAGATGGACACGTCAGCAATTAGGTCATCACTTGGTCACGTGAGGCCTTTGATAGAAAGTTCTGGATTTTGTTGCATACTCAGTCGCCGTGTGCAAGCGGTAATAGGAAGACAAAGGACTGTGAAATATGAAGAAATGGACTTCTAGCAACTCCTAACCTTCTGGTTGGAGGGGCATACGGTATGGACAATTTAGGGACATTTTATTGTGTGAATATTGTTTTTGAGATCGTTAATATTTTATGTAATAAGTTTCAGTTGAGCAATTCATGAATATAGGAACATGACGGTTTTACTGATTAGTATTTGCCACCGTGTATTCTATTTCAGTGTTCACGGTGGTCTTGGGCGAAAATCCTGTAATAAAATGTTTGGAACCATCAGTTGAAGCGTTGCACTTTCATCAACCAGTTAGAAAAAGTTGGGAGCAGCTACACTATTCACTGGACTTGCACGTCTTGAACTGCAAGAAATAACTGGAAAATTATGGTGTTCTAAAACATTTGACCGGTAGTGTATATACCCAAACTTAATTTTCTTCAGCCATCAAAGAAGGCGGACTAGATCTCTCTCTCTCTCTCCCCTCTCCCTTATCTTCCCTGCTGTGCTTCTCGCGTCTTGTCCTGTGCAGCCTCTTTCTGCATTGCTCTCCAAATTTAAAATCATGGAATTTTTCAACTGGTCTCTTAACGTAATTGACAGAATCTTCTCGATGAGAAGCTTGGGTTCAGGGGAACCTGTCTGCCCTTACGGAACGTTTGCCACTGGATACACAATGAACTCCTGGGAGAAGTGGAAGATTGTGTGCCCGGTGATTCCCTTCCATTGAGGACATTGAGGATCTTTACATATTCAAAACCATGATAACAAGCTATGTATGGGCACAAAGGAACAACAAAAGTATATTTTTGTAGGATTGTAACGCATGGTCAGGGCTGAATGCAGAAATGGAGTATTTACACATGACTGTATATAGACTAGGAAGTAAAATACTTAAGTCTGAATGTATGGGGGTACAGAAATGGAGATACAGATGAAGGAACGTATATAGAAAGGACTGGATGTGTGGATGACTTTCTATGTAAGCATGAATGTGTGTTTGTGAGGCATGTAAGCAGAACAGAATGAATGTTGGCAGTATGAGCTGGATGTAAGTACGAATGAGTGTGTGTAAGTCAGAACAGAATGTATGTCAGAACAGAATGTATGTCGGATAGCTCTTTTGCACAGCATGGAGGGTAGAATGAATGTTGGATGTAAGACGAGTTTGCACAGA
The DNA here is from genome assembly GCA_005024645.1 of Planiliza haematocheilus. Lineage (NCBI taxonomy): Eukaryota > Metazoa > Chordata > Actinopteri > Mugiliformes > Mugilidae > Planiliza > Planiliza haematocheilus. The sequence goes on from SRSE01000077.1 coordinate 183,638, forward strand.
AACCCTAATGTCTGTTGTACGTTTGTACTTTTTATGCCTTGACGGGTTTTTTTTTTTTGTTTTGTTTGTTTTTTGTTTCTTTTTTACAATGCTGTCTGCTGTCTGTAGTTTGTCTATGTATTGTTAGTTGATGCAGTAACTTCCCCAGTAAATCTAGTCTGTAAGTGTACACACTACTAATTCCTTTTTTATATATGTACCACACTACTGTCTTAACTCCAAAATACTAGCATAGTACAAATAGTAGTATAAATGTTCAGATAACCTGTTTTTGTATCCTGTAATGTGTGAAACATAAATTTAAACGTATGTACTATAACTCATGTAGCAAATCAGAAATAAACTAACTTATTAAATTGTCTTGTGTGTGTGTGAATCTCTATTCATGGCAGAAAGGATACATGGATGATGATCTAGTCGGCTAGTCATGGCTGGTCTCAGAGGGCTCTTTTACATCAACAGTGCAGGTTTTCAGTTACTGAAAGGTTGTCTTGCCTAGCTGGTTATAACTAGACACGCCTGGACTGACGAACTCTCTTAGGCCTTTCTTTCTATGTTTCAGCATCACTCTGTTCATCTTCAGATTCCACAGCTGGAGTTTCACTCATTTCCTCTCTGTCATTCCTCTCATCCACATATTCCTCTTCGGAGTGCTCTTCCGGTAAAAACACCAGCTCAGGTGTGTCTCTGGACATCTCACTCCCAACTCTTTTGCTTCTGCATTAAGGAGCAGATCTGCTGTCCACGTGTGATACTCCTCTTCACTGGCACTCTCTGTGTCAGTTGGTTAAGAATCGTGCTTGGTTGTATGTTTTCTCCGTGTTCTCTGTTTTGTTTTGTTTCCATTTATTTTCTCTTTCAGGTTGGATTCCCCCACCTCAGGCTCTTCAACCAGGTAGGGGCATGGGAGAGGTAAGTTTTGGTGTAACACATTTCTTCCCACTATCCCTTTGTGGAGTGCTGTCCACTGAAATGGATGGGAAGGGGGCATCTGAGCATATTTGTGACTAAGCTTTTTTAAGCTTTTTCTTTTGACTTTGCTTCACCTCAGACTTAGGCTCTGGGATGTAGGATCGGTAATAACTCAAGAATACCATTCTCACCTCTCAAGCAGTGGTTGGTGTTTCATGCTTCAGTGCTTGAACTGCGTCTGCTTCTTTAGGGTTCATCTTGCGTCCCTCTGCAGAGATAACTCAACCTACATAACAGTCCTCACTTTTGAAAAAACTGTTTTGGTCTCACTCGTGAGACACTCTTGCTGTTGTCAGAGTGTATGAATGAATTTTGAATGTGTTGATGGAAGGTGGAGCTAAAAACCTGTACATCATCCAATGTACAATATGGGATACACACTTTGTCTCTGAGGTCTTATTTAGAGACTGGTGGCCTGCCTACTCTGGCTAAGTGGGGCTGGTTTTCAGGCTTTTGCTTTTTCAGAACAGATAAAACTGCTCTTGCAGTTCTGTGGCCTACCTCCAGGGTTGTGCACAGTCTCTTAACCATATGACCCGATGTAATACTGTCTCCACTGGTGTCACTTGTCCTGGCTATGACATTTTTCATTCGGCACCCACAAATGACTTTTGTGTGACGAATAATTCTTGTAAATTAGTAGGATATGTGCTATCAAAAACAATATTACAATAACTGATATAGTACAGTGTATTGGGGCATTCTGAGATATGAAACTACAAATTTTTCTGATGATACCAATAGACTTCATTACTTTGCTATTGACAAACTTAGTGCTCGGTCCACGACAACCTCAGAACCTCTAAAAATCTGGCAAAAGAAACCTTAGTTATATCACTGTCACCAATTACTATCTTACTGGATTTGCAATATTTTTTATGGAAATGGTAAATGGCCTTGCTTTTATAAAGCGCTTTTCTACCTATTGGTACTAAAAGCGCTTTGACAGTCAGAGACACATCTACCCATTCACTCACACAAGCACGCACACATTCACACACCAGTGCCATGCACTGGGAGCAACTGGGGGTTCAGTGTCTTGCTCAAGGGCACTTCGACATGTGGCACATTCCGGGGATCGAACCGCTAACCCTCTGGTTCGTGGACAACCCGCTCTACCCCCGTATGTTTGCCTGTAAAGATCATAAAATTTGATTTTTCTTTTATTTATTTATTTTTTTAATTCAATGATAACTTATTTATCTGGAACCATTCTGAGAATTTTGTTATACCAGAATTAGCTTTATGATTAGAGAATCAAAATTACTATGAATCAAAAACAAATTTGTATCATCAGCAAAAAGTATTATAGTAGTATAGTGGAACAGTTGCAACATCATTACAGTTTTTTACAATCGCTAACAAGCGCTTACCCATACTTCAGATATTTTTTCTAAACTCTTAACACAGATTCACACCTACAAAACACAATTGGCCAAATGGATAATTTTCTTCTCAAAAACACATTTTGTTAAATATATACTAACTCTTCATTTCAAAATAGAACATATCTTTCTCTGCACACACCAACTTACCAAAACACTGGAAATATGACTCAAAATGAAATGATTCTGTCAAAGAATAACTCTTGTTTTCACTTCACAAGATACATGCAGTGAATCAAAGTACACCAGGTTTCAAAATACTGGCTATTGCTGACATTACAAAAACTGCATAGACTTTTATGCTTCAGTTTTACAGGTATTTGTATGCAAAACATGCAATCCACTGTTTTTACACTAAATTTTTTGGTTGGGAACTCCATGTCCACATGTATTGTTCACATTCAAAAGCATTCCAGTAAAAAGCAAATCATTTTTTTTCCTTTACTGTTTACTACAGGAGGCACAGTAGAAATACAGTTTACAGTATGATAGAACATAAAAGGTTTTACAGTGTTGCTTACAGTACAGCAACAAAATATCCATGAAACACACAAGAGTATTCTGAACAAAAAATACAACAGCAAAAAGCCCAGATTGAGGGGGGGGGGGGGGGGGGGGGTAGGTGTGTAACTAAAAAAAAAGCACAAAATGACTGTATGTAGTCTCTGATCTTCAGGGTTAGGCCACATGTTTTCATCAACATCGCATCAGATATTATCTAAGGCGATGCACGTGCAATAAAAGCGCTTGGTATGTCGGATCCACCCTTGGCAATCATGAACTGTGATGTCCCTGCAGCCAGCACCCATGGCTTCAAGGAGGGACATCTGGTCATGTGGCTAATGGTCATCAACCTTCCATCTCCATACAGAAAAGAACTCCTCTATGGGGTTGAGGAAAGATGAATAGGGTGGAAGGGAGAGATGTACCAGTCTTGTGTGGTGAAGAAAACTTTGAAGGGGCATTGAAATTGACATGCCTGGGGCAATTCCAGCCATATACTGACCTCTGATATGACCTCTCCTGCTTCTGCTGCCCTGCTGATCAGAGTTTCCTCCTTTGTCCTTTTGTCCTTTTGTTCTGACAAAGTCTGGAGCAATCTCTGCCCCTCCACTGAGTTCATCCTCTTGTGTAAAGTTGACCTTGACTAACCAATATGCAACCACACCTGGGGACAGGGTATATCTGTGCTCTGGCCCTACATTCAGGGTCAGTCTCCAGTCTCTGACCCACTCTGTGTCGGTAGGCTCACCATGACCTGGAACTCCAATAAACTTGCAACACTTCACCAAACTTGGAACTAAACTTGGATTGTTTTTTTTCTTCAACAGTGGACTTCAAACCATGTTGTTAGCGATTGAAATCAATTGATCAGCTGAGATATGTTGTTCTTGAACTGATATCATTGCAGAAGAAGAGGTTTTCATACTGTATCTAAGGTTTGGAATATTGCGCTTGCTATTGTGGTATGTTGTGTGTTAACATTTGAAAATAATACAAAAACTATCCATAATTTTGTTGGGAGGTACAGCTGGTCTGTTAAGAACATGTAAGCATTGTGGAAATGTGTTCACTGACTGCATATTGTGTGAAAACGACATGAAATGTGTGAATGGTATGGTCACAAAAGACCGATGCTGTGCTAATTGTGTTTAGAGTTTTGAAAATGTGACCACTGATTGGACAAACGCTTGTTAGCGACTGACAAAAACTGTATTAGTAATATCAAAGGGAACTTTTAATTATTTCATTACAGTTTTTTACAATCACTTTGCTACTATTTTCAGAACCTTGCAATCAAATCAAATATTGTAGAACAGAATAGGTGATACAGGTTTCATTATGGTACTACATGTACAGTACAGTAAATACATCTCTGTAAAAGTACTGCAGTTGTAGAGAGAATACTACAGACACAGTGGAATCATTGAACAAAGTTTGTAATACAGTATAGATAGATAGATAGATAGATAGATAGATAGATACTTTATTGATCCCCAAGGGGAAATTCAAGACAGTACAATCACAACTACCCGTTTGGTCACGGGGGTCTGCTGGATGGTGGGAGGAAGCCGGAGTACCCGGAGAGAACCCACGCAGACACAGGGAGAACATGCAAACTCCACACAGAAAGGCCAGCCGGCCCATGGATTCGAACCGGTGACCTTCTTGCTGTGAGGCATCAGTGCTAACCACCTTTCCACTGTGCCGTCCATCACAACATAGGTTCACAGTATTTGAATCAAAGCAAAAATACTGTATTTAGCTATGATATACAGTAGAAAATAAACGACAGTACTGTAAAACATCAAATGCAGTGTTCCTCAACTTGCTTGCTTGTACTGTGCATGTAAGAAACAATTGTACTTCTACATTGTCATCAACTCTGTGTTGTGAATTTGGCCACAGGTTCTCATCTACATCACAATGGATGTTTTCATTAGCCAAACATCTTGGAAAAAACCTTTGGGCATGGCGAATCCAGGCCTGACAGTGGTCTGCTGTGATATCATTGCAGGCGTCATCCATGGCCTGGAGAAGAGTGACTTGTTCATGAGGGTGCCTATCATGAACCTTCCATCTTCATGCGGAGAAAAATTCCTCAATCGGGTTAAGGAAGGGAGAATATGGGGGTAAATACAATGTGGTAAATTGTGCATGGGCCTGAAACCATGCTTGCACCACATGAGCATGATGGAACCTGACATTGTCCCACACAATGACATATGTCACGCCTTCAGCTCTATAAACCTGATCGAGCTCATCAAGAAAGGTGACAAGGAGAGCTGCATTATATTGTCCAATATGAGGTCTGTGTCCCACCTGTTGGGCCTGGATATTAAGGCACTCAATATCTGGGTTTGGCTATCAAGAATAATTAATAATTATTAAAAATAATTATTTATTATTAAATAATCGGATCTGAATTACCAGATCACCTCGGGGCACCACCCTTCTAGGAAGGGAAAATATAGCCAATCAATCAAATCAGTCTCATAAATTATACTAAATTGTCAATTTGGATTTGTGATTAATAATTAACTTAATAACTATAACCAAAAATGACCACGTTAACAACTAGTTGAAGGAATTTGGAGTTCTTGGCAGTGTAGAGGTTGGCAGTATTCACTCTTGTGCAACATTAAACAGACAACTGTATGTTTAAAAGACATTTATTAACAAGGATAAAAGTAACATACAATCTAAACAGAATACTCTAAACAGGAATGTGTGTGTGTGTGTGTGTGTGTGTATGTATGTTGTGGGCGATCCAAGATGGCTCCCACTTGTGGGCGTTCCAAGATGGCTGCCACTTGTGGGCGTTCCAAGATGGCTGCCACTTGTGGGCGTTCCAAGATGGCTGCCACTTGTGGGCGTTCCAAGATGGCTGCCACTTGTGGGCGTGCCAAGATGGCCGCCAGTGTGGGTGTGTCAAGATGGCCGCTGGGCCTTGAGGTCTTGAACACAAAGGAAAAATGGCTACTCAGACCATGTGCTGGTCAGTAGATGTGTGGAATGTGATAAGAGTTTTATGAGGTGCCAGGTTAGAGGAAGAGTGGTTAGTTAGCATGCAAGAGACCCTAAGTCTATGTGTTGCATAAACTAAACTAACATCAAACCACTATACTATAAACACTCAATAAACACAAATATCACATCAAATCAACGTTCTATGCTTAGCTCAGCTTAGCTTAACTATGCCCAGGTCATACTACCGGTTGGTGGAAAGTCCATTTCTGGTATGTTGCTCCTTTAGTTGGCAATTCCTGGTGGAAAGCCAAACTGGGAAAAGTTGCAGTCCTTGCTGTGTGTCCTGATGGCAGACATTGGAGGGAAACCGGCCGCTCCTTGAGTCCTTTGAAGTTGCTTGTTAGCAGGTCGGTGCTAACTAGCCGCGTGGCTCCTGTTGTTTGTGAGTTTAGCCTGCAAACCCTTTGTTCGCTGGCTAAAAGCTGGTGTAGATTCCTCAGCAGGATTTCGCTTCGCTGCTGTATGGAGAACAGGCCTGCTTTGTGTTAGCAGACTACTTGGCACCCAGCTGCAGCCAAGCAGCTGGGGGTCTCCACGTGGTGGTGTGGAGTGGAGTGGGCAAGAGGTAAGAGGTAAGAGCGTAAGAGCGTAAGAGACAGAACAAAAGCCAAGACAGCGCATTTTATATGACCTGATGACCTCAGAGGTCACATGCCACTGTCAGCCAGTGAACTGCTGAGTCAGTTTTCACACCTGGAGGATTGTGGGACTTGAAGTTTCCAGTGATTCCCTTTGTCTCCAAGACAAAGACAAAACATGTGGTTAACTTGGTTATGCCTGGGGAGCTCCCATAGCTCTCCACCAGGTTCATGTCCCAACACACCACACCATCTTCTGATATAGCCTCACACATGGTAATGTTGGCCCCACGTTGTCCAGGTTCTTGGATAGTTGCCTGCTGGCCAATGAAATTCCAACCTCTCTTCCTTGTCTTGGCCAGATTAAAACCTGCCTCATCCAAATATATGAATTTGTGATGGCTGTCATCAGCATCTAGTTCCATCACCCTCTAAAAATACATTTTGGAAAGAGATTTTCAGATTACTGTACAATGTAGAATGTTTGGGAATGTTATTATAACAGCCATCTTGAAACTGAACTTACCTGAACATACTCAGTCCTCATTTGCTTCACTTTGTCTGCATTTCTTTCGAAAGGCACATGGTATAGTTGTTTTATAGATACCTGGTGCCTTTTCAGTACGCGTGCAATAGTCGGCAAACTTTTGGATCCCACATTGTTGAACATGTCTTCATTGTCCAAGATATGCTGGCGAATTTCTGTAAGGCGAATATCATTTCTGGCCCGAACCAAATCGACCACAGCCTGCTCTTGTTGGTCAGTTAGAATTTTGCCTCCGTCTTCACGATGTGGCCTGGTCACAATTCTACAGGGAACATTAGAGTAAGAAGACACTTGGTCACATCACCTATACTGATACACATTGGTATGTAGTCATTTGACAATTGAGAGTAGCATAATGTTTAGTGCATGCGGATACTGTAACTTACCGGTTCTCATTGCGGAAAGTTCTGATTATTGAGGCCACGGTTGACCTTCTGAGGTTTGGTTGTATCATTCTAGCCGCCTCAGTCATTGTCATGCCATGATTTATGACATGGTCTACAACTATTGCCCGAATTTCGTTGGAAATTATGCTGTTGCAGCCGCTGTCTTGGTCCATGGCCGTGTCCTCTACCACGTTCCCCCACACCTCTGAAACGAGGCCCACGACCACCTCTCAGAAGGGGTGCTTGTCCTCTACCACGTTCCCCCACACCTCTCAAACGAGGCCCGCGACCACCTCTCAGAAGGGGTGCTTGTCCTCTACCACGTTCCCCCACACCTCTCAAACGAGGCCCGCGACCACCTCTCAGACGGGGTACTTGTCCCCTGCCATTCCTTTGACCAACACGTCTTCCTTGCCTTCCTCCCACCACTGCTTGACCTCCATTGTAACCTGGATCACGTGCTGGCTGTTACGTGTTCACTATGCTCTTGCAATTGGATCCCAATCAACTCTTCCACAATGTGCACTCAATCATCAGTAACGAGTTGGCAGAATTGGTCAAGCAATTACAAGGGCCTGCATCTATATAGTGCAGTACTGTCAATACTGTAAATAGTCTGAAAAGGTGGTAGAGTATTTGGGACCATAGACACAGTGTCTGATGAATCATTGTAAAATACAGTATTAGGCTACATCCATGGATATTGTAGTCTAATTGGTTCATGCTCCACGCTAATTGGTGACAATGAATCTCATTACGTAAAGTATCTTGAAGCTTTCATGATTGGACAAGGAAGATTGTTTGCCTGTTTCCATACAACTATGCATTTAGAGTAATGCAACAGTTTATCATTTTGAACAGTTGTATCAATTGATAGTTAGATCATTGTAAGGAAATGAATAGACACTCATTTGGAATGTAATGTGTGAATTGCCTTTTGAAATAGTAGTATTTTGATGTTAAGTTGTATCATATTGAACAGGTGATCTTTTTTTACAAGATGGGCTCAAACCATAACAGGCAGCATCCACAATGGAGAATACGGTTAGAGGCCAAGGTAAGGGCAACACGGAGAGAACATGGACAGAACTACAGAAAGGCAACATGGTGAAGCTCTCCATACCTGCACTCGAAACTGCCGAACAGAGACTAACAGCGCTGGCCGCCAGGATCTACAGCAACGACATAGGGATGCCATTCGGATTGGACAAATGTGGCCGGATGGTCTCAAAGAGAGGCAAGATGATCAGAACTGAAGGGGTTGACATCTGAAGCCTCAGTCCAGAGAAGCACAGTCCTAGGAACAGCTAAGATACTGCGCAGAACCCTCAAATTCCCAGGCCTCTAGTAGAGGACTCGAGCTTGAGGATGACACAAATACCACCCAAGGAGGGTGAGAGGGACGTTTTTTCATATACAGCTCTGGAAAAAAATTAAGAGACCACTTCATTCTTTTTTTCTGAAATCAGCATTTATACATGTATGAGCACACCTCATTCTGCGTAATGAGGTAGCTGAACACCTGAACCAAATCTTTTTTAAGGAGGAAAAGTATAAAAAAAACACTGCTGTGTTCATCACTATCCTGTTACAATAGGACCAGCTGGATGGCAAAAACAGTGCTACTAGTACCTCCAAAATAATTAGAATCAAATAATAACTATTCACCATACCAAAAGTAGAGAGTTGAAAAGAAAAGTTTTGAGTGAGGAAAAGAAAGGTTCAATTCTGGCTTTACTGGCAGAGGGATACACTGAGTGTCACAATGCTTCTATCCTTAAAATTTCTAAGATGGCTGTTCATAAGAATAAGGTCAAGCAGCAGACACTGGGGACAACAAAGCTACAGACCAGCAGGGGCGGAAATGACTCTCCACTGACCGGGATGACTGTCAACTGATTCGAATGTCACTCAGAAACCATAGGATGACATCAAGTGAACTACAAAAAGAATGGCAAATGGCAGCTGGGGTGAAGTGCACAGCAAGAACGGTTCGAAACAGGCTTCAAGGGGCAGGACTGAAGGCGTGTAAAGCTAGAAAAAAGCCCTCCATCAATGAAAAGCAAAGAAGAGCCAGGCTGAGGTTTGCAAAAGACCATAACGATTGGATCGTCGAACCGGACGAACCGGATGACTGGAGGTCATTTTCTCTGATGAATCCAATTTTCAGCTTTGCCCAACACCTGGTCATCTAATGGTTAGATGGAGACCTGGAGAGGCCTACAAGCCACAGTGTCTTGCACCTACTTTGAAATTTGGCGAAGGATCGGTGATGATCTGGGGCTGCTTCAGCAAGGCTGGAATTGAGCAGATTCGTCTTTGCGACACATGAATCAAGCCACATACAAAGTTATTTTAAAAGAAAACTCGCTTCCTTCTGCTCTAACAATGTGAGGATTGGTTTTTCCAGCAGGACAATGCTCCATGCCACACAGGTAGGTCAATTAAGGTGTTATTTTGTGTATTTGAACTGTGTTTATTTTAACAATTTTGTACGGTTACCTTGAGTGTCGTGAAAGGCGCCTATAAATGTATTATTATTATTATTATTAGACGAAGGACCACCAGATCAAGACCCTGTCATGGCCAGCCCAGTCTCAAGACCTGAACCCCATTGAAAACCTCTGGAATGTGATCAAGAGTAAGATGGACGGTCAAAAGCCATCAAACAAAGCTGATCTGTTTGAATTCTTGCACCAGGAGTGGAGTAAAGTCACCCAAGAACAATGTGAAAGATTGGTGGAGAGCATGCCAAGACGTATGACAGCTATGATTAAAAATCAGGGTTATTCCACCAAATATTAACTTGTCAGTAGGTTACAGAATGAAAACAAAAATGTTAATTTTACTTAAACACATACCTATAATAATAAAATCAAAGAAACTGATAATTTTGCAGTGGTCTCTTAATTATTCCCACAGCTGTATATGCCGTTGAACTGAGGGCATGTTGAGGGCAACTTAGGTCATGTTGCAAATATAAAGTAAAATAAATAAAGATGAACGTTTGTCTTGCTGTTGCAATAGATAAATGTTTTAGACTAAAATCTAAAAGAAAAATTCAATGGCGATCTTTGGTCGACGTAATGAGCACCCCTGATTTGGACTGTAGGTTTAATCGTACACTGACTGGGTGCTTCACGTAATTTATTTGAGGAATAAGAAATACTCAAATATTTACTTGTTAACTGTTGAGTGGATTGTACAAGCCAGAATCATTTATTTACTTCATATCTCATAATGCACTAACTGTAGGTTTGTTGGGGTTTCTCAGTTGGATGGGGCTTCTCAGTGTGTTTTGCCTGGGATCCTGGCACAAAGGCTTGTAACATGTGTATCCTGTGTATTGACTAATAGTGTCTGTTTATATGATCACTGCAGTCATCACTAATAACAATAATTGGTCCATATGGTCCACCAAAGTTGTACACATTTTGACGATGTCTCCCTCTTCCTCCTGGATGGTCTCCTGTTACTCGTCCTCTTACACTGACCCCAGCTGTGTTAGTCACTTGAAGCCTCTCTTACAGACTTCCACATAACTGAAGTGTTCTTCCAGTTGAATGATATAATTCATCATATTCATATTGCTGATACACAAGCACAGATTCCCAAAGGGGAGTTTGAGTTTATGTCATTAAGGTGATTATGGTTCCAGGGATACAAGTAATGTAAGGAGAGCAGAGACGACTTAGAGTTGTGTCTGCTGAGATGATGACTGTAATTAAATTGACATTAGTGGTGATACTGTATATACACACACACACACCCACACACACCCCCACACACAGGCCTCTCTGTTGACTGTAGTTTTCCCTCTTCAGGTGTCAAGACATAGACAAAGGAAATGTTGAGGAGGCATGTAACAGTCTTTCATTACCACATAGAGCCAGATTTGGGCAAAACAAGCTACCTGCAGGTAAGTGTAATTTATCACAATTCATTTGTCTTTATGCTTTCAGTATGACTGATTTATTTAAACTGACTTCATGGCTAAATATTAGTGCCATCTGCAATGGAAACTTAATTATGGATCAACTCATAAATATTTCATGTATAATATAATATAATATAATCATAAATAGTACATAACAACTAATAATAAATTAAAAAAAACATATAAAATGACTTTAAACCTACTTTGCAAAGATTTAGTTTTACAAGACAGATAGTCCTCACTTTGCTCATATGCTCATGAAAATGGTACAACTAAATGTTTTATAACTACCTAAATTAATCAAGAATAACAGTAAGAATACACAATACACAGTTCATTTATAAACACAGTAACTATTAGTATATGTGTAAATAATAGCATGTGTAAATGTAAATTGTATTGGTGGAACGAGTTAATTGCGAATAATTAATTTCCAAAAAATGACACATGTCAGAGCTACCTAAATACAGGAATTGGTTTAAAGTATGCCACTTGGACTAATGGGAAGCAAATTTCATTTAAAATAACTACCTGATTGAAGCCTTGACAAAAGAAAGGTATTGTGCAAGTTATGCAAAAAAACAAACAAACAAACAAACAAAAAAATAAGAGAAAACTTAAAAAATAAAATAAAAAGTCAGTACTGTCCTGAAATGGTACTTTAACTTTAAAGTAAAGCGCCATAGGCTGTCCACATTGGGCCAGAGATATTTTCTATTTATTTTTCTATTATATTGAATTGAAATGCAATTAAATGCATTTTTCCAGACATAAAAAGAGCTTGAGTTTACAATATTCATGTTTGTGTCTATTATTTGATTCACTAAACTCCATTTAAATTAAAAAAGATTTATAGCGTTTACTACACTTTTCAAATGTCTTGTTAGGGCACCACTCCTTTTTGTCATAGGATGAACATGATTTAAATAAATGTATTGGTCTCAGTTAAATAATTTAAATTTCTCAAGATGGGAATCCTTTTCCACAATTTGTACCATTCATTATCTGCCGTAAAACAACGTCACAAACAACTTCTTAAGTTGTGAATATTTATTTAATGAAGTGACAGCTATGAATCTTTGGTTAGGTCATCGTCTTTGTGTTTGAAGAAGGAAGCCAGATAGTCACATTTTCTTACTGGCTAACTTATAAAAGATGTTGATTTTCTTTCTTTCTTTCAAAATTCTTTTTATTAAGAGTTCCATGGATGCGTGTCAACAGCGAATGTCGGGGCACAAGGGGTTCACTTCAATACTTACAAAAAAATAAATATCATATAAATATCATCTGTAAATATGATAGAAAAAAGGGTGCCAGGATCATACAGAATGAAATCATACCAAAACAGTGCAAGAATAAGATTTAAGACTACACATGATGCTTTTGATGAGCCGTGTGTGGGTGGGTGGGTGGGGCAGGATTTTTCCAATTTAGCAAAATCAACCGCGTCGCTAGTAAGGAGGAGAATGCCAATGCCTTGCGCTGACAGGAGGTCAAGGATATGTTTCCTGAGGTTACCCCAAAAAAGGCTATAAGGGGACAGGGACTAACAGTTTTTTTTAAATATTTTGGAAAATAAATCAAAGAAAAATGACCAGAATCGATCTAGTTCGTGGCAACCACAGACCATGTGGAATAAAGTCGCAGGAGGCATTTTGCATCTGTCACACAGGTGTGTGTCGATGTCTGGGTACATTTTTGTCAGGACAGTCTTACAATGTAAGTGGTGCTATACCTTGACCTGGATAAGACTGTGACGTGCACATACCAGATGTGTTTTAGGCGGGAGAGAGGGAAAATCTGGGAACTTCTTCCTAATCCCTCACCTGCAAATACTGAAAAAAAGGAGACCGTGGGAGAGCAAATTTTTCTTTAGGTTGTGTGAAACTGGCGAAGACACCATCTATGTACAAGAGCTCCAGTTTTTGGATGCCCTTATCATGCCAGATTTTAAAAGCAGAGGAATGGCTAGAAGGGGGGAATAAGGGGTTGTAGAGCGGGGAGAAAAGAGAGATGTTCTGCAGGCCAAAGGAGAGTTTAAATTGTTTCAGAATTCTCAAAGAATGCCACAAAACAACATTATGTTTAGGGATTGAAACAGGAAGTGGAAGCGATGCCCCTGAGAGAGCAGAGAGGGAGTACGGATGACAAAGGAAGGCCTCAATATCAACATATGCCGGACAGCACTGTTAGAAGATAAAAGCCAGAAAGACATGTTGATTAAGTTTGACGCCCAGTAGTATAGTTGAAAATTAGGGGCAGAAAGGCCCCCAAGCTGCTTAGGTCTCTCAAGGAACTCTTTACGTAGGCGTGCATGTTTACCCACCCAGATAAAGTCAGAAATTAGTTGTTGTAAAGTTTTAAAGAATGAACGAGTAATAAAAATGGGAAGACATTGAAAAAAAATAAAGAAATTTAGGGAGCATGTTCATCTTCACTGAATCTAGTTTGCCAAGTAAAGAAAGAGGAAGGACTACCCATCGTGCAAACTTGGCTTTACAGTGTTCAAGAAGAGGAGCAAAATTAGCCTGAAAAAGTTTTGAATATGTCCGAGTGATAGTCACACCAAGATATTGAAATAAGTCTTTTACAATCCTGAATGGTATATCAATTTGCAGAGGGGGGTGTTATGGGAAAATATTCACTCTTATTCAGATTAAGTTTGTACCCTGTGATGGCCCCGAAAGAACTGAGCAGAGATAAGACGCGAGGGGGTGTGGTATCAGGATTAGAAAGAAAAAGAAGAAGGTCATCTGCATAGAGGGAAACCTTATGCGTCTGACCACCCTGAATGATACCCTCAATCCTATCATCCTGTCTCAAAGCTATGGCAAGCGGTTCAATAGCAATCGAAAACAGGAGGGGACTTAAAGGACACCCTTGCCTCTACCTAGATGGAAATAGCCAGACACTTGAAAATTAGTAAGTACAGAAGCCATGTGTGATGCATATAAAAGCCTAATCCAGGAAATGAAATTCTAACCAAAACCGAACATCTCCAAAGCAAAGAAAAGATAATCCCATTCGACGCGATCAAAAGCTTTTTCTGCGTCTAGCAAAATTATAGCCTCAGCATCCGAATGTTGGGGAGGAGTATGCAAGATATTGAGCAGACGTCGTACATTACAGAATGACTGCCTACCACGGATGAAACCAGTTTGATCATAAGAAATGATGGAGGGAAGAATCTTCTTCCTGATTAAGGAGGCTTGTAGGTCGAAAAGAAGAGCAGCACTGGGGATCCTTGTCCTTTTTCAAGAGTAGCGAAATAGTGGCATGATATAAAGTGGGGGGAAGAGTTTTTGTTTGAAAGGATTCTGTATACATCGCATGCAAAAGAAAGAAATTTGTCTGAATTTTTTTTGTAAAAGTCGTCTGGAAAGCTGTCCGGCCCTGCAGCCTTCCCCCTTTGCATAGAAGCAATAGATTTTTTTATAAGAGGTCAAACTCTGTTTGTAAAGCGATCCTATCTTTAAGGAGTTCAGGAGTAGGGTTTACTGCATATTGCTGATCTAGATGGAGAATGGAGGAAGTGAGGTCAGTGATTCTACTTTTGTGAAGCTTATTTACATGGGATGTCATCAGTCAGTCATTTTCTATACCCGTTTAATCCTGTTAGGGGTCACGGGGGTCTGCTGGAGCCTATCCCAGCTGTCATCGGGCGAGAGGCAGGGGTACACCCTGGACAGGTCTCCAGTCCATCGCAGTGCCAACATTCACACTCACACGCACACCTACGGGCAATTTAGTATCACCAATTAACCTAACGAGCATGTCTTTGGACGGTGGGAGGAAGCCGGAATACCCGGAGAGAACCCACGCAGACACAGCGAGAACATGTTGACCTTCTTGCTGTGAGGCATCAATGCTAACCACCTCGCCACTGTGCCGCCCTACATGGGATGTATAAGAGATTATTTGTCCCCGTAGATAAGCCTTCAAAGCTTCCCAGCGGATAGATGAAGAGGTATCAATCAACGGATTAGTCAAAACAAATGTGTCAATTTGGCTTGAGACATTGGAGAGAAGAGGATTGAAGCACCACGACCTATCTGCGGGTTTTTCCTGTAAAGCCAGCTCAAGTTTAAGAGACGAGTGGTCCGAAACAACAATACCTTGGTAGTCACAAGTAGTAATGGCCCTCTGACACCCGAGGCTCCAACACATGCGCCGCAGCTCATGAAGCAATTGTATCGAACCACTGTGCCGAAGCGTGGTTCGGTCACATGACTAGTGACGTTTGAAGCACTTGAGTGACGTTCAAAGCAGTTCAAGTGCTTCGAGCGCTTCAGCGGCAAACGAGTCATCCCAGGGGTTCGGTTTGTCATGTGAATCACCTGGTGGGATCGAGTGTGTTCAGGGATATCGCGGATATCTTATTCCTATTTAGTGGTGCTCATTTTAATGTTTCTTTGCATAGTAGGTTGGTCTCTTGCTGTAGTTGGAGTCATTTGCGTATTTTGTGGAGATACACTATATTACCAAAAGTATTCGCTCACCTGCCTTTACTCATCCTATGAACTGAAGTGCCATCCCATTCCTAACTCATAGAATTCAATATGATGTCGGTCCACCTTTTGCAGCTATTACAGCTTCAACTCTTCTGGGAAGACTGTCCACAAGGTTGAGGAGAGTGTTTATAGGAATTTTTGACCATTCTTCCAAAAGCGCATTGGTGAGGTCACACACTGATGTTGGTCGAGAAGGCCTGGCTCTCAGTCTCCGCTCTAATTCATCCCAAAGGTGTTCTATCGGGTTCAGGTCAGGACTCTGTGCAGGCCAGTCAAGTTCATCCACACCAGACTCTGTCATCCACGTCTTTATGGACCTTGCTTTGTGGACTGGTGCACAGTCATGTTGGAAGAGGAAGGGGCCCGCTCCAAACTGTCCAAAATGTTTTGGTATCCTGAAGCATTCAATGTTCCTTTCACTGGAACTAAGGGGCCAAGCCCAGCTCCTGAAAAACAACCACATACCATAATTCCTCCTCCACCAAATTTCACAGTTGGCACAATGCAATCTGAAATGTACCGTTCTCCTGGCAACCTCCAAACCCAGACTCGTCCATCAGATTGCCAGATGGAAAAGCGTGATTCATCACTCCAGAGAACGCGTCACAGTCTGCATGCCTATGTATATGTGTGTATATATATACACTATATTACCAAAAGTATTCGCTCACCCATTCAAATGATCAGAATCAGGTGTTCTAATCACTTGGCCTGGCCCCAGGTGTATAAATTCAAGCACTCAGGCATGCAGACTGTGAAACAAGACATTTGTGAAAGAATGGGCCGCTCTCAGGAGCTCAGTGAATTCCAGCGTGGAACTGTCATAGGATGCCACTTGTGCAACAAATCCAGTTGTGAAATTTCCTCGCTCCTAAATATTCCACAGTCAACTGTCAGCTCTATTATAACAAAATGGAAGCGTTTGGGAACAACAGCAACTCAGCCAAGAAGTGGTAGGCCACGTAAAGTGACGGAGAGGGGTCAGCGGATGCTGAAGCGCATAGTGCAAAGAGGTCGCCGACTTTCTGCACAGTCAATTGCTACAGAGCTACAAACTTCATGTGACCTTCAGATTAGCCCAAGTACAGTACGCAGAGAGCTTCATGGAATGGGTTTCCATGGCCGAGCAGCTGCAGCCAAGCCACACATCACTAAGTGCAATGCAAGGCGTCGGATGCAATGGTGTAAAGCACGCCGCCACTGGCCTCTAGAGCAGTGGAGACGCGTTCTCTGGAGTGATGAATCACGCTTTTCCATCTGGCAATCTGATGGACGAGTCTGGGTTTGGAGGTTGACAGAAGAACGGTACATTTCAGAATGCATTGTGCCAACTGTGAAATTTGGTGGAGGAGGAATTATGGTATGGGCTTGTTTTTCAGGAGCTGGGCTTGGCCCCTTAGTTCCAGTGAAAGGAACATTGAATGCTTCAGGATACCAAAACATTTTGGACAATTCCATGCTCCCAACCTTGTGGGAACAGTTTGGAGCGGGCCCCTTCCTCTTCCAACATGACTGTGCACCAGTGCACAAAGCAAGGTCCATAAAGACGTGGATGACAGAGTCTGGTGTGGATGAACTTGACTGGCCTGCACAGAGTCCTGACCTGAACCCGATAGAACACCTTTGGGATGAATTAGAGCGGAGACTGAGAGCCAGGCCTTCTCGACCAACATCAGTGTGTGACCTCACCAATGCGCTTTTGGAAGAATGGTCAAAAATTCCTATAAACACTCTCCTCAACCTTGTGGACAGTCTTCCCAGAAGAGTTGAAGCTGTAATAGCTGCAAAAGGTGGACCGACATCATATTGAATTCTATGAGTTAGGAATGGGATGGCACTTCAGTTCATAGAATGAGTAAAGGCAGGTGAGCGAATACTTTTGGTAATATAGTGTATATACAGTATATGTATATGTATATGTGTGTATATATATATATATATATATATATATATATATATATATATGTATATGTGTGTGTATATATATATATATGTATATGTGTGTATATATATATATGTATATGTGTGTATATATATGTATATATGTATATGTGTGTATATATATATATATATGTATATGTGTGTATATATATGTATATATGTATATGTGTGTATATATGTATATGTGTATATATATGTATATGTGTGTATGTATGTGTGTATATATATATGTATGTATATGTATGTGTATATGTGTATGTGTGTTTGTGTGTGTGTGTGTATATGTGTGTATGTGTGTATATGTGTGTGTGTGTGTGTGTGTGTGGGTGTGTGTGTGTGTGTATATGTGTGTATGTGTGTATATGTATGTATGTGTGTATATGCATGTATGTGTGTATATGTATATATAATCATTTTTGACCAGAATAAATACATGGGGCTTTCAGTGGACTATATGCCAAGCATATGAACAACTGGTTTGCATACAGCCTTTTGGTTCAGCCATGTGCATTAGAAGCATGTAAAAATTCCTCATGGTTCAGTCATGGGGTAGTAGATTCTTACAGACGTTTAAATTGACAGTTACTGAGATTTTTGGCAATTGTTATGATATCTGATGACATTATTTAGAAGTGTGTTTCTTTTATTAGGGGCTAGTGAGGTAATAATCTTTTAATCAAATTCACATCCTGCAGGTGAGCTCCTATCAGTGTCTCTGAATGAAGTGGTGCGGCTACCATGTCCTGCATCATCGCAGCTGTCCCAGCAACTGTGGGAGCGTCCCAACAGTCGGCTATCTGCAAACCTGTATCTTCACTTGCAGGATGGGAGTCTGAGCTTTGTGGCCACCCCTGCCACACTGGGTCACTACATCTGCCTGTCCACAGAGAATGGCTACCAACAAACTATGGCCATCTATCATATCAAACAGAAGACCAATCCCTTAGCTGAAACTCCAACCTCCTACACCTGGAATGAGATATACCAAACTACACAGACTGTGGGTAGAGCTGGATCTGGGCTACACACCTCAATTGGGACTTGGCTTAAAAGAACAGAATCAAAACTAGGAGATACTAAGCCAACACTGTCCATCATGGATGCTAAGGTCACTACCAAACAGTTGGGCAGAAACTTGACACTCTGGAAGGAGGAATCTGGACACAGAGAAGCAGAATTCCAAGATGGGGAGCATGTGAATGTGGCCCAAAGCCACTGCTACATAAAGGAGTTGATTGTTGTTTCAGTTCTGCTTGTGCTCTGCCTCAGTCTGCTTATTACTATGCTTCTGTATATCATTAGACAACACTTTCTCCACAGAACAGCTCCACAGGTAGCAATTCCAACCAGAAATTCTGATAAAAGGACTTCTTTGGAACAGGAAACCCCAAGAGGGAACACGTTTCTGATCAAATCCAATGGAAAAGCACTACATAGACATGGATTTGTTTGTAATGGGACACTCACAGGCTCTAATGGGAATCTGGCCAACACCCCCATCTAAACATCCCGAACAAATAAACTGCTATAGATGATAGTGGTAGCGATTATGTTATGCGCAAAACAGCCAGCTTAAAGAGTCGATGTGTGAATCAGTAGAGACGCTGCCCATCCAGTGAGAGCCAGCCACTATTTTTTTCCTTGCTTGTTCATCTGTGCTTGCTTGAGGACAGGGCCAGAACTTTGTTTTGATGGGCACAGCATTATTCCAATCACATGTGAGGATCATACCATTATGTGAAAGCATGGAGAGGGACAAATGCTGTGGCTGACTGAGTAAGACAGCAGACAACGGTGAGAAAGAGAGTATGAGTGCTCGTCGTTATGAGTGATACCTGTAAACAAAGCAGCATCTTGCTGAAATTTAAAGACTTTGGGAATGCCAGAGCAGAGTGTCTTCACCACCAAACCTGCATAGACACATGAGGACTGTACATCCCACATTGCAATTGGAGGACAGAGGACATGCTAGTTCTGTGTTGCCATCCTGCAAGTATCCTGACAATTATAACTTGTCCTTGTCCTCAAAGCAAGCCTTAAATCCCATGTACACTTTACCAAGTAGAAAAACATTGCTAAATAAAAGTCATTCAGGAGATGAAGGAGTTGGCTCTTCTTTAGGAGCCTTGGCAAAAGATCCGGTTCTCAGAAAACAGCCAAACTTCCCATCACTAAGAGAATAGGGCCCGTATTCCTAAAGTTTCTGAGAATCCTCTCAGAGAGCTCCTAACTAATTTTATTTCATTTAAAAAAATAAATAAATACTATGTCACATGACATGTATCTGTCCAACAAGATCATGAGTAGAAGTGGGCTTGGCCTTTGTCTAGGGGTTGGATCAAGTCTTTCAGGAAGCGAAGCCACATGGTGCGATGCACCCAAAAGAGGTAAGATAAAAATGTTATTATTTTTTAATAATTTAATAAATAAAAATGTATGCATGTACATGAACATATACATAACCATATTTAGTTGTTTTAATACAATATTAGTTTTTATTTATTTACTAAAACAGACCTTTTTTGTACGTTGCCTGAGGGTGCAGTTAGGTCACTTTGCTAAAGGCAATAATGATAAAGCAGTGCTTCTCAACTCTGGTCTTTGGGACCACATATTCTGCATGTTTGAGTCCTCCCTGCTACAAAATACTGCCACAAATAATTCCATTCTTATGAAACAGTGGCAGAATGTTATAACTGTATCGATAATAATAATAATACATTTTATTTATAAAGCACTTTACATCAAAAGATCGACAAGTGCTACAGGTTAAAAAAGAAGAAGAAAAGGTTTAAGAAAAAAATAATAATAATTAAAATCTAAAGGGGACCAAAAGCTTTTCTAAAAAGAAATGTCTTTTTTAAAACAGTCAGTGGATTGTGGTGTCCTCAAGGTGTCAGGGAGGGCATTCCACAGACGTGGGGCAGCAGCACACAAGGCCCTGTCTCCCATGGTCCTTCGTCTGGTTCTGGGTTTGAGGAGGAAGTTTGAGTGAGTGGAGCGGAGGGAGTGTGTTGTGTTTTGTGGATTGATAATTTCTTTGAGATAGGGGGTGCGTGTCCATGGATTCATTGGTGAGTGAGGAGGGAAACCTTGTACTCAATCCTGGTGGAGACGGAAAGCCAAAGGAGTGAGTGGAGAATGGGGGTAATGTGCTCATGTTTCTGCACTCTCATCAGGATCCTAGCTGGAGAGTTTTGGATGTACTGAAGCCTCTGCAGACTCTTGCTAGGAATCCCGATGAGAAGTGTGTTACAATAGTCCAGTCTGCAGGAGACAAAGGCATGAACCAGCTTTTCAGCATCTGAGAGGGAAAGAAGGGGGCGGAGTTTGGAAATGTTACGGAGGTGGTAGAAGGAAGTCTTGCAGAGGTGATTTATATGGGCTTCAAACATGAGTTGAGAGTCCATTTCTACACCAAGATTAGTGACTGTTGATGAAAAGGGAATGTTGGAGCCAGAGAAGGTGATGCTGGTTATGGATGATGATTTTGTCTGGTGAGGGGTGCCAATCAGAATGGCTTCGGTTTTGGAGCTGTTTAGTTGGAGGAAATTGTGCTCTATCCATGTCTTTATCTCCTCCAGACAGGAGGTGAGTTTTGATGGGGATGACAGTGAGGATGGGGTTGCAGCTGTGGCATTTACATAAAGCTGTGTGTCATCAGCATAGCAGTGGAATGAAATTTTGTGACGGCTGATGATTTGACCAAGGGGGGTGAGGTAGAGGATGAAGAGGATCGGGCCATGGATTGATCCCTGGGGGACGCCACAGGTGACTGTGTGTGGATATGATTTGGAGTGACCCAGGGAGATGAATTCTGTCCGGTTTGTGAGGTATGATTTGAACCAGCTGAGAGCAGTGTCATTGAGTCCAGTGGTGAGGTGGAGCCGGTTTAAAAGAATGCCATGGTCAACAGTGTCAAAAGCAGCAAAAAGATCCAGGAGGATGAGGAGGGAGAGAGCCACCATCATATGACATGAGGAGGTCGTTTGTGACTCTGACGAGGGCAGTCTCAGTGCTGTGAGCGGAGAGGAAACCGGACTGGAATTTTTCAAAAAGGTTATTATGTTTGAGGTGGTCCAGAAGGTGGATGGCAACTGCTTTCTCAAGTACTTTTGATATGAAGGGGAGACTGGAAATGGGCCTATAGTTGGATAGGACTTCCGTATCAAGAGTGGGTTTTTTGAGTAATGGTCTGATTATGGCATTTTTTAAGGCAGGGGGAACGTGACCAGTTTAGAGGGAATGATTTATAACAGCGGTGATCAGGGGGGCTAGGACAGTGATATGGGTTTTCACCAGGGAGGTCGGGAGAGGGTCCAGAGGACAGGTAGAGGGTTTCATCTCCCTGATGATGTTCTGCACCTCTCTGAGAAGGTGATTGACAGTGGAAAAAAAGCTGCTTGGAATTTCCTGGACTGTTTCTGATGGCATCAGAGTAAAACCGTGACCTTGCATCTTTGAGGGACTGAGCATATTTTCGCTGTTGCTCCCGGTACATTTGTTTGTGGACCTAGGTCATACACCTGCAGGTTAATGAGCGGGGCAGAATTTGTAATGACCAGGACCTTGGACCTGGTCATTGTGTTTATTTCAAAATTCCAAAAGAGTGTCCTTTGTCCTTCAGGTGTAGGTGGACTGCTGAATCATTACCTGATGAGCTGGCTCTCCTGTGCTGGTACATGCGTTTATGGATAGGTTGTTTAGTTTCCCCAATGTACAAGTCTGTACACTCCTCACTGCACTGAACAGCGTACATCACATTACTCTGTTTCTGTCTGGGTGTTTTGTCCTTAGGGTGGACCAGTCTCTGCCTAAGTGTGTTTCCTGGTTTGAAATAAACTGGAATACGGTGATTTCTGAAAATTCACTAAACAGAGGAGGTGGACTGAGATTTAATTTGCCATCTATTTACAATACAGTTTTAACTTCTGTCCCCAAAAAGTTTCAGTCTCATTCACACCTTGACACTGGAGCCTCAGACGGACAAGAGTCGTTAGAGAACCATTCATAGAGAAGAGGACAGGGACCAAAACAGTCCCCCCTCACAACAGGTAAGTACCCAGTCGTTAGTGGGAATAGCTGCACCAGTTTCAGGTTATTAGCATAACAAGCAAGGTTTCTCAGGAGGAGTTCCTATTTAAACCTCAGACTTCCCACCAGTCCCTCAGAACTGAAGAAGCTACTCGGATGAGTGGTGAAACGTCTTCTCCAAAATCTACAAGTCCAGTTGCCTTTTTGAAAACCTTTTTTGGATTACCATGACCTGGATGACTGAGAACCTTCACAGACACAATGGAATTAAATATATTTCCTCAATCACTGGTGTCTTTATGTTACTTTCTTATATGCGTATGGAAGCTTCCAAGGTTGGAGATATAATCAGTGTTTTGTGTAGGTCTAACTAATATCATGGCGGATATCAATAAATAATTTAAGGTGTGGCATGATGTGCACACATAAAGTTATGTTTTATTAAATGAAAAAAAAACATTACTTAGTTGAACGAAACACATTAACAAAAGATAATGTTTGAGTGGTAGTTATTTCTATCCAGTAAGGTTAACATAACTCAGATAACTCATTAGTAGATTGTTAGGCTAGTCAGGACATTTTTATTAGTTGGTATTCTGGTATTACACACAAAATGTGCCTTTTAGGTGGTGTTTTAAAAAAAAAACAAAAAAACGTTTTTATTTCAGTCTCATTCAAAATCATACACTATATTACCAAAAGTATTCGCTCACCTGCCTTTACTCATTCTATGAACTGAAGTGCCATCCCATTCCTAACTCATAGAATTCAATATGATGTCGGTCCACCTTTTGCAGCTATTACAGCTTCAACTCTTCTGGGAAGACTGTCCACAAGGTTGAGGAGAGTGTTTATAGGAATTTTTGACCATTCTTCCAAAAGCGCATTGGTGAGGTCACACACTGATGTTGGTCGAGAAGGCCTGGCTCTCAGTCTCCGCTCTAATTCATCCCAAAGGTGTTCTATCGGGTTCAGGTCAGGACTCTGTGCAGGCCAGTCAAGTTCATCCACACCAGACTCTGTCATCCACGTCTTTATGGACCTTGCTTTGTGCACTGGTGCACAGTCATGTTGGAAGAGGAAGGGGCCCGCTCCAAACTGTTCCCACAAGGTTGGGAGCATGGAATTGTCCAAAATGTTTTGGTATCCTGAAGCATTCAATGTTCCTTTCATTGGAACTAAGGGGCCAAGCCCAGCTCCTGAAAAACAAGCCCATACCATAATTCCTCCTCCACCAAATTTCACAGTTGGCACAATGCAATCTGAAATGTACCGTTCTCCTGGCAACCTCCAAACCCAGACTCGTCCATCAGATTGCCAGATGGAAAAGCGTGATTCATCACTCCAGAGAACGCGTCTCCACTGTTCTAGAGGCCAGTGGCGCCGTGCTTTACACCATTGCATCCGACGCCTTGCATTGCACTTGGTGATGTGTGGCTTGGCTGCAGCTGCTCGGCCATGGAAACCCATTCCATGAAGCTCTCTGCGTACTGTACTTGGGCTAATCTGAAGGTCACATGAAGTTTGTAGCTCTGTAGCAATTGACTGTGCAGAAAGTCGGCGACCTCTTTGCACTATGCGCTTCAGCATCCGCTGACCCCTCTCCGTCACTTTACGTGGCCTACCACTTCGTGGCTGAGTTGCTGTTGTTCCCAAACGCTTCCATTTTGTTATTATAGAGCTGACAGTTGACTGTGGAATATTTAGGAGCGAGGAAATTTCACGACTGGATTTGTTGCACAAGTGGCATCCTATGACAGTTCCACGCTGGAATTCACTGAGCTCCTGAGAGCGGCCCATTCTTTCACAAATGTCTTGTTTCACAGTCTGCATGCCTGAGTGCTTGAATTTATACGCCTGGGGCCAGGCCAAGTGATTAGAACACCTGATTCTGATCATTTGAATGGGTGAGCGAATACTTTTGGTAATATAGTGTATATACAGAATCATATACATTCATACATTGAAATTGTACGTTGTTCTTCATTTATCATAACCCCCTTTATTATTGTTATCCCTAATCAGCTGTGCTAGTGGTTCGATACTGATATCAAATAAGAGAGGAGGTAGTGAGCAACCTTGCCTACAACCATGTTCTAGGATGAAGCAATCTGAGAGAAACCCATTCACCTTAACTGCAGATTGTAGATCTGAATATAAGGTTTGTATCCATTTGATTCCTGAAGATTCTTAGTGCAAAGAGTTCACAGACATCTTCACAGATATCCATTTGATGAAATCAAATTTGAATTATTGCCAGGTATTGCCAGGATACTCGACTGAATGCTTTCATGGCATCTAAGGATAGTGTCGTTGACTCCACTTCTTTAAATTTTGGGTGTGTCATTAAATTTAACAACCTTCTGACAACCTTCATAGTTTCTTCCCTTAATGAACCCAGTCTGATCTGGATGAATAATTTCTGTAGTAATTTTATTGTCATGTCTTGCCCAGATTACTGTTAATATTTGTAAATCTGTACTGAACAACAAGATCGGCCTGTATGATTGACATTTGGTGCTATCTTTGCCATCCTTATGTATTACCACTACAGTAGCCTCTCTCCAAGAGGGGGCCATGATACCAGCTTGTAAGCTTGTAGCAATAAAGGTGATATAATCTCTATAAAAGCTTTATAAAATTCATTAATGCACTCATCAGGTCATTATTCTCATTCTGATATATTTCCAGGCCCTTAATTGGTTCATCCAATTTTCTTGCCATAGATAGCGCTTTTAATTTAGGTGTCCATGCAACAAGCTGCAGGATCCCTACTGTTTTTGTTGTGATTTTTAGGGGTCGATGCAATTAAGTTTCAGCTTAGCTAAAAGTGTCTGAACAGGACGCACTGCAAGGGTGAAAAGCATCAAACCTTGTAACTTGGTAGAAGTCCTAGCCTTTTACTTTGCCAAGGTGTCAATATACATGGCCACAGCTAGGTAGCGCTGTAATAAGTCACTTTATGTTTTGGCTCATATTTCAAGAACCGTGTACCCCAGAAACAAAATTCTTTCTCCCTCTGATTCCTTACATAGTACTGGTTCTAAGCGACTAGGCCACGCCCACTTCTTCACTTTGCCATTTTATTCTGCCATTTTGAAAAAAATGCACCTCAAAGCAATATCGGCTCCTCCAAGCCCATTCATCCAACTCTCATCAAACTTGCCATGTATCATTTGTGTACAAGGATAATAAAAAAAAGCTTAAACTACTTATTTAGGATTACTGATTACAAAGTTAATGGCTAATTAATTTTTACGGCGTGGCACAGTATAACACCAAAACTCATGTTTTTTTGAAGTAGTATATACCCAAACTTAATCAAACTTCATATCCTTGATAATTACATGATACTGTACAAGCACCCCAACTTTTGTGACCCTTGGTCTCTAGGGGGCGCTACAAAAGCAACAGTTCAATATCTCTAAAACTGCAGTAGTTGTATGCATAGTTGACTTAATGAAATTTGGCATACACAATCTGTAAAATACTGTGTAAATGTATGCCCAACAATTTGTGGGACATTACATCTACAGGGAGCGCTATAGGTGACACAGAAACATTTCATAGGACTTTAAGGCCTATAACTTACTAAGCACCCAATCCTTATGAAACTTTGCAACCGTCATTACAATATGCTTGCGTACTATCAGAGGCATAAGCGAACTAAGCAACTGCTTAGGGCCCTGCCGCCTCTAGGTGCCCCTCAAGAGCAATTAACAAAGATTTTAAATTTATTTTTAATTTATTTTTGCGTGATGCTTTCTATATGATCTAAGATATATTACTGTACAAAAATACAACAGTCAACAGAATGCTGGTGCTGATATAGGCCTAGTGATTCTAACAGCCACTCTTTAAATGTCAAAGCTCCGCTCCACCGTCATGTGCGCCTCCTGCCGTGCAGTGTGCAGTGCGCATCTAAAGAATCGGCATCACTTTATTGTCATTGTACAGAATATAATGAAATTGAGGTAGCAGTTTCTCCACAGTTAGTATGATTTAAAAGTACCACAGCTATATATAAAAAAATAAAGTTAAAACAATAACGTCTACCAGCACCAGGAACATGTGACCAACAAATGGACCTGCAAAATCCAGGTGGAGCCTCAACCACGGACGACCAGGCCACTCCCATGGGTGGAGCGGAGCAGGTGCTGGCAGCTCATCCATCACCCGTGCCTGCCCTGGGGGTGGAACAATTACTCTGGATCCCCAGAGGAGACAGCCATCCTGGACGCTTAGCTCCAGCTCATGCTTGAAATAGGGCTTAAACACCTCCTGCTAACCTGCTGTTGTCCAGCCCTGCATCACCCATCTCTTTACTTGAGATAACACTGGGTCTCTCTCAGTCCACATTTTGACTTGTGTCAAATGTCACTGGAGTGTTAGGCCTCGTCCACACGTACGAAAACGATCTTTTTCCTATCCGTTTTCGCTGGCACGGTTTCAAAAATATCCGCGTCCAGACTGATCCGTCTTAACACGGCTCAAAACGCTACTTCCTATATCCCAGGTCTATAGGCGGCGCTGTTTCAGTTTCAGAAATTCACCAAAAACGGAGAGGAAGAGGTGGAGCATGTGCATGAAGCTTGAGCGCTGTTTACAAATCGGCTTTAGAAGAAACCAAACTCAAGGAAAAATTACATTTTGCCCTAGTAACCATAATAGGCTCAATGTCTTCTCCAGTAGTAACGCAAGCATGTAGTCCACCATTGTTGTTGATGTTGTTATGAGACGTTTCGCGAGATATACGAGGTGGAAGGCTGCTCGAGGGGTGTGGCGATGGCGGCGAAGACGTCATCGTTTTCCAAAATCTCCGGATTCCCCTGTCCAGACGGATTCACAAGAAGTGCGTTTTCGAATTTATTTTCCCTGGGACCCGGTTTCAAAAAAGTGCGTTTTAGGGCTATGTGTTTATGGGATTCATCTGGACGATAGGCCAAAACGATTAAAAACATGTGCGTTTACGCAAAAATGCGTTTTCGTGTGGATGGCCCCTTAGATAGCCTGTCTAACATTAACACAGTCTCTGGGGGCAGGAAGGTCTGGTTGGGTGTGTCAGGAAGAGGGATGAGAGGCAGGAAAAGGCATCAGCATTTTAACTACCTGCTTTGTACACGATTCGGTACTGATACGCTGAGAGGGTTAATGCCCAGCACTGTACTCTCACTGAAGCCATGGGTGGAATGCCTTTTGACTCACTGAACAGACCCATAAGGGGCTTATGGTCTGTGTAAATGGTAAAGGAACGATCATAGAAGTACTGGTGAAACCGTTTTACAACAAAAACCACAGCTAGTCCCTCTTTCTCTAATTGTGAGTACCCTTTTTCGGCTGTTGTAAGGGTGCGTGACACATATCCAATCGGCTTCTCAGAGCCATCCTCCATCTGGTGCGAAAGGACCGCTACCACACCATAGGGCGACGCATTACAGGACAGGAAAACGTCCCTGTCCGGATCAAAGTGCACCAGCAGTTGATCAGAGTGAAGAATAGTTCTTTTACCTGCTGAAATGCTGTCTCCTGGGCTTGTTGCCATTTCCATGAGCTGCCTTTGTGTAGTAGCTGATAGAGGGGGGCTAGTACAGTAGAGAGGTCAGGTAACAATTTGCCATTATAGTTCACCAAGCCTAAGAACGATATGAGTTCTGCCACATTCTTTAGGCTTGGAGTCTCCTTCACTGCCCTCACCTTCTCTTTCACAGGGGACAGACTTGGTTGTGCAGCATGTCATCCAGGGCCGCTCCAAACTCACAGTGCTGTGATAACTGCCTCAACGCCGCCACCGAAATTCCTGGCCTGGCACATTGGGTGGGAGATTTGACCTTCTGGTGAATTTGGCTAATTTTTGTAAATTTCTGAGCATGACAAGCCCATCAGCAGGTGCTTCCCGTTTCATGGCGAAACATCGAACTTGCCAGGACCCGACAGTTTCATTAACATTCATACTTTTGATAACTTTTACTCAGGAAGTCTATATGAACACACCTACCAAGTTTCAAGACAGTTGGATCCCTAGGAGGAGTTCGTTCAAATATGATCCCTTGTCAACCAGCCCGAATCACCAAAAATATCTTGCTTGTGAATTTTAGCCCATTGCTCCAAAAGACTTTTTTGTAGGTTTTGCTATGTTCTACAAATCGGCTGAGGTTTCATAATTGTGTGTCCAAAACTGTGGCAGGGCAGCCTCAAAGAAAATTGCTAGGAGGCGCTATAGAGCGATTTTACCCCGCCCCCTAATTAATTATGCAGACGAATTTTACAGAATATGGGTCTTAGCACTGAGAAAGTATATGAAAGCCGCACAGTTTTGCCTTAAAAACTAGCCAAAAAGTCAATGGAGTTACAATTTTGGATCAGAGGGTCGACTGTGATGGAGCGCCACGCCCACACAGTTTCATCAACATTCATACTTTTGATAACTTTGTCCATATGAACACACCTACCAAGTTTGAAGTCAATTGGATAAAATCCCGAGGAGGAGTTCGTTCAAATATGACCCCTTGTCAACCAGCCCGAATCACCAAAAATGGTGATTTTCATGCATAAATATCTCACTTCCTGTAGATTTTAGACCATTGCTCCAAGAGACGTTTTGTAGGTCTTGCCATGGTCTACAATTTGGCTGAGGTTCCATAACTCAGTGTCGAAAACTGTGGCGGGCTGCCTCAAAGAAAGATTCCAGCGGGCGCTATAGAGCGATTTTGCCCCTCCCCGTAATTAATTATGCTGCCGAATTTTACAGAATATTAGTCTTAATAACCTCAAGAAGTTTCAGACAGCTCTGAGAAAGTTTATGAAAGCCGCACACTTTTGGAGGAAAATCAGCCTAATAGGTCAATGGAGTCTCAGATTTTTGGAAAAAAATGGGGACGCTTGACTTTGATGGGCCACCATGTCTAAAAAGTTTCCATTTTTGGAGAGTTTCTTCCCAAAGTTGTTTCTGATAGTTTCACTGAGTTTCAGCCCAGTATGGTCAATATTGTCCGAGCTGGACGTTATTGTTGTAAAAATGAAATATTTATATCGCCACTAGGTGGCGCTTATAGGCTGTCAAAAATGCAATTTTGGGGAAAGTGAAGAAAGAAAATACTAATACTAATAATAATAATAATAATAAAAAAAATAATAAACATTCAAAATTCAATAGGGCCTTCGCACTGCATGCTCAGGCCCTAATTGATTATTTCAAAATCATACAATGTCATTTTCTGGATCTTTGTTTTAGATTCTGTCTCTCAGTTAAAGTGTACCCATCATAAGAATTACAGACCTCTCCATTCTTTATAAGGGGGGAAACTTGTAAAATCTGCAGTGTATCAAATACTTATTTTCCCCACTGTATATAATAAAGCCCACATAATAATAATAATAATAATAATAACTTTATTTATATAGCACCTTTCTAAAACAAGTTACAAGGTGCTGTACAACAAACATAAATAAAACAGGCAGGTCAGATGCCTGACAACAATCATAATAAAAAATAAAATAAAATAAAACCCCCAAGAGAAATAAAATGTAAGATCCCCCACCCACAACAAAGTAGTCATACAACAACAATGATAAAACAAAACTAGAAAATTCCCGCGGAAATTTTTGAAGTGCCGAGTGGGCTATTGCCATTAGCTGCTAATGTTAGCAATTAGCATGACGCGCTAGCCACTAACTTTAGCATTAGTTTAGTGTTAGCATGTCTCTTTAGACACTAAAAATTAAATACATGCTAATTGTTAGCATGCTAATGCTAACATGCTAATTGCTAATATGCTATTCGCCAACATGCTAATGCTGCCACTAATGCAACCACCAATTTCTAGCCACTAAAAATTTGCATTAGCCGCTAATGTTAGCAATTCGCATGACGTGCTAGCCACTAATTTTAGCATTGGTTTAGTGTTAGCATGTCTTTTTAGACACTAAAAATTAAATACATGCTAATGTTAGCATGCTAATGCTAACATGCTAATTGCTAATATGCTATTCGCTAACATGCTAATGCTGCCACTAATGCTACCACCAATTTCTACCACTAAAAATTAGCATTAGCCGCTAATGTTAGCAATTAGCATGATGCGCTAGCCAATTTTTTTAACATTGGTTTAGTGTTAGCATGACTTTTAAGCCACTAAAAATTAAGTAGATGCTAATTGCTAACATGCTAATGCTAACATGCTAATTGCTAATATGCTATTCGCTAACATGCTAATGCTGCCACTAATGCTACCACCAATTTCTAGCTACTAAAAATTAGCATTAGCCGCTAATGTTAGCAATTAGCATGACGCGCTAGCCAATGACAGACAGACACCTGTCATTGTTCAACTTGGGTGCCAAAAGCCAAAATGGCCGCCCCACAGACCAGTTACTTCAGTTAGAAGTTTCCAGAGTGGGCTGTTTCCATTAACATTGCCCCAAAATGGCCGCCCTACAGACCAGTTACTTATGTTTTCCCGCCTCTTTCTGTGGAGCCCCTGGTTGCCATGGTTACCAGTTTGAATATCAGTTAAAAAAACGACTAGAGTGGGCGAAAATGCTGAAACCACGGCCTCGAACAGGAAGGCCTTGTGGCCAAACCGTGTGTCCAATCGTTGAACCGACTTCACTTTGGGCATCTTGAGGCTTTCCTGAACGTCTAGATATGCAGTTTGTGGGTAAAATGAAGAAATGTGAACTATTTAAAGCGATTTAAAACAAAGGATTGCTTCTGCTTTCCTCCACAAATTTAACATTGCAGTCTATGGAGCGAGGAAGGGGTTTGCTGGTGCAGCTTTGCGTCTCACGCCAAAACTATAAGACTTACAGCTTTAGCAGACAAATTGTGAGCGAGAAGACAAATTTTCCTACGTTTCTATGTATAAATTATGTCTGTGGTGTGAAATCTGTGGCCACGGGAGCAATTTCTGTTTTATTTTTTGCCTAATTTTCTTCTCTCTTCTCACTCTAGCTGTCCCTCTAGCGCGAACATTCCGCGCAATACACACCCATTATAAACCCCGAAATTTGAGTAAAGACCTACACCACTTTGAGGCTTCATAGTTTAAAAACAGTAAAAGGTGTCAATAAGTGGAGGGAATCTCTGAAGAGAAGACAAGAGTGCCTTCATTTTAAAGTTTAAATGAAGTCTCTGGGTGAAAGTATGCCAGAGCAGTTGATCGTTGAAAATGCCTGTTGATTTTTCGGGGTCTCCCATTCATTTGAATGGGAAATTTGAATGGGAAATTTTTCGCGAAAAACTCGTCAATCGCTTATCCAAGTAATAGCATAGGATTCGGGATCAAAACACACGTTTCGATATATCATGTGTTGGGGTCCTCTTGCCGGTTCGGGCCGCATAATCGGCGAAAAAGGGCGGAAAATGAATAATAATAATAAAACTGCAAAGAAACACGCAGAAGATCAAGAGTGGCCTCGTGCCTATGGCACGAGGCCCCTCCTTGATGAATAAATGGTTTTAAAAAGTACCCTAGGATTATGGCCCTGACTGGCAATCAAGTTGACAAAGTATGAGTTTCTCGCCACTTTGACAGCACACTGGTACGAGGACATGAGACCTTTAAGGGAAACAAGGGAGCCACTAAGCTTGTCCTGTTTCCATTTCCGCCCTGCCTTCCTGCACTGTCTCTTTAAAAGCTTGAGATCTTCACTCAACCATGGGCATGAAGAGGAAGTCTTCTTTTTGTATCTTATGGGTGCAATAGAATTTATAATAGTAGTGCAAGAATAATTGAATTCACTGACCAGTTTATCTACAGAGAGAGGGGGTTGTAGATGGTTACCATGCATTGAAGAGAAGGCATGGCAGAAATTTGGAGCAGAGAGAGAGCTAAGGGGGCGAGAGCGGATATATGAGGTAGTTTTAGGGGTGGAAGAGAGGTGAGGAATCTGGAAGAGAACTGCATTGTGATCAGAGGTCACAACGTCAGTCACAGAAACATTTTCCAGACAGAACCCGTGGGAGATGACAAGGTCCAGGGTGTGACCTTTGACATGGCTTGGTTGCTTTACAGACCGAGACAAATTAAAGGAGTTTATAAGAGTGATAAAATCAGAGATGAACGAGGAGGCAGATGGACAGCAGACATGAATATTAAAATCCCCTAAAATCAGAACTAATAAGAGATAAAAGGTCTGAAAATTATTCTAAAAAGCCAGCAGTGGATTTGGGAGGCCTGCAGATTAAGACACATGAAATTGACAGATCATTCTTTAAAAAGTAGCTGAGACACTCAAAGCTGGAGAAGGAGCCCAGTGAGATGGGGGGGGGGGGGGGGGGGGGGGGGGGGCAATTGAACGCACTTCTATGAATAACAGCGAGCCCCACTCCTCTGCCTGTGACCCTACGCTGGTGAGTAAATGAGATGGAGGTGGAGATGATTCAATGAGGGGGGCACAGTCATCAGGATTAAGCCATGACTCAGTGATGAGAAAGAAATCAATTTTGTGTGTAGCAATAAAATCCTGGCAAATGAAAGACTTGTTGGAGAGAGATCTTACATTAAGTAAGCAGAAGTGGGCAGAGTTTGTGACGGGGGCTGGAGAGGTGCTGTTAACTGCAACAAGGCTGGACCTGTGGGGAGAGCATACTTTTGAAATTACACACTACACAAATTCTAACAGGGATAAAAAATATGTTTGCAGAGTTGAGACTGGAGCTTGCAGTAGAGCTGGAACGAACACTAGCCCTAGCACTAGCACCAGCAGGGCCCGCATGGTCTGGGGTGGAGCAAAACAAGGATGGGCTAGAGAACTGGATGGGGACCTGCTGTGGTAAGGGTGTCAGTTGGAGCAGAAGGCAATAAGTCAATAAAATTATGTCTGCACATTGGAATTAATGCAGGACAAATCCATACATATCAAATGAACAGACAAAGGAATGGATGCAGTAGCCTCACTGCAAGCTTTTATACACACAATATGCAGCACAAACATCATGAGGCTAGGGCTGAGCGATAAAACGATAACGTTATATATCGCAATAGACACGTGGTCGATATCAATAGAAAATACGTTCGATATAATGTTCGATAATTTCGAATTTCGATAAGTTCGAGCCACAACTGCAAGTAATTTTGGGGGATGTAGGCAGAGGAAGGTCTTCAGCCTCTTGACCTATCACGGATCAACTAAACCAACAACAACAACAGCAAAGAACGGCGTGGAGTGAAAAGAGAATATGAGAGCAACAGCGCAAGAGGAAGTTGTAGAAAAAAGGAAACATCGCGTCACCAGTTTGGTAATATTTGGGTTATTTTAAGTCAGACATGAGTCAGACTGATGTTGTATGCAAACAACTGCTGACTCGGTTAAGCAGGGATCCCCAAGCAGCGGTTAAGTTTCATTTCTCTGCGCACTGCTTGCTGGTCAAGTCAGGTAGTACATTTTGTTTCTCTGCCTAGTGAGATGTAAGATGTTTGAATGGAGCTGTTTATTGATTATCAGTTAAACGTGGTAGGACTCATCTGAGCCGGTTAAATAGACTCTAGATTTATTCGAGTCATCATTGATGGTTGGTTGTATAAACTGAATCTTTTTTTTCCCCACCGCTGCTGAATTAAAAATGAATGAAATTTAAATGCTATAGATCAGCGGTTTTCAAAGTGTGAGGCGCGCCTCCCCAGGGGGGCGCCAGAGGACTTCAGGGGAGGCGCGGCGTGGGAAACAAAAATATACAAATATATATATAAAGTGTATCATCTGGTTAGCTAACTACAGCGGGGCAAAATGTATCGATTTTTAGTACCTAAGGTGAAAGTGAGAGTGGACACAGAAGCGAGCAGAAAACGGAGGAAGTATGACCCTGATTTGTTTTTTCATGCATTGGGCCTGACGATGCTTCGCTGCCACAGTGTGTTATTTGCTAAGATCAGTGGTGGACAGTAACGAAGTAAATTTACTTGAGTACTGTACTTAAGTACAGTTTTTGAGTATCTGTACTTTACTTGAGTATTATTTTTGGGGGATACTTTTACTTTTACTCCAATACATTTGAAGGACAAATATTGTACTTTTTACTCCACTACATTTCTGTTGATGCTCTCGTTACTCGCTACTTTTGAGCTTACGTCAGCTGATTATTTTTTTATTTTATTTTATTATTTTTTCAAAATTCTGAGAAATTAAATTGTTTCTGCTAATTCGCTGATTCGCTACGTCATGCCATACAATTCATACAATGCAGGAAGAAACTGGAGAAACACCTGGAGAAACTCCCACCGATCACCTGTGGCCTTATCTCAAACCCATGGGTGACATTTTTGCCACAAAAAGTGACCGTTTCAGTTTAAATGTTTGTTTAAATGCTTATTGCAAACAAATTATGTCACGGTCTACAAGAATTCGTCTTCCAACATGAAAAAGCACGTCGCGGTATGTAACGTAGCTACTGACGTTAGCTAGCTTAATGTTGTTAAACTGCTGATGAACGTTTTAAATATAGTGAGGCTTTGGATAGTAGAGTGGATTGTATAATGACAATAAAGCTAATTTCCTTTCCTGTATTTCCTGAAATACTTTTTAAATACTTTTACTTAAGTATTTTTTTTAAGCAAATACTTTAGTACTTTACTTAAGTACATTTTTGACTAGGCTACTTTTACTTGTATTGGAGTAATATTTGACAGGAGTATCTGTACTTTTACTCAAGTAGTGAAAGTGTGTACTCTGTCCACCTCTGGCTAAGATCGGTGCTAACTAACGACAGTATGCGACCATGTAAACTCCGGCGTCATATTGAAACTATGAACTAACCATTTCTTCTCCATTCAACTGGACGAGTCGATGTGGCTATATTGCACAGCTAATGGTGTATGTGCGCTTTATTAGAGCGCAGTGTCCATCCTCTGCCGGCGCGCACTACAGCAGCAGAAATCTTCAAGGCTTTGAATTAGGGCTGAACGATATGTCGTTATCGTATCAGGATCTAACACAGCGGGGAATTTAAAAAGAAAGAAAGTAAAGTGAGCGTAGAAGATAATGCGCCGGTGGCGGTGCAGAATAGAGGGGGACGATTTTTCATTTAGGTGCAGTAACTACGGGAGTCAGTTTGACTGTTGGTAACGTGATCGAGACGGGATAGAGCAAATAATCAACGGAGCAGGACGGAGCCGGAGATTCAATTAAAAAGTGACGCTGCAAAGCGGTGAGTGCGCCCAACTTTAGACAACAACACAGGGAGCTGGACGGGATTTGTGAGTCTTTCTCTCGTGATTTTGCGGGACAGGATTTTTTATTTTTTATTTTATTTTATTTTATTTATTTATTTTTTTTGGGGGGGGGGGGGCAGTCACGTAATATGACGGGAGTATTTTTGTGTAGTGATGGGAATTGTCGTTCACTTTGAAGAACTAGTTCAGTTTAGATCGTTCAGTAAAAAAACCCGTTCATTTCGTTCATTTCGTTTGTGCGGAGAGCGTGTGTGTATGTGTGCTCGTCTGTGTGCGACATTCCTATTCAACAATAAAATGCAACAAAGTGATTTCTGTCAGACATCCGCACCATAATTTTATTTAAAATAACTAACTGCTAATAAACTCAAATAATTGCAAATAAAATTGAATGTGCAACTCCGACTCCAGTGCAAACAAATATTAGGCCTAATTAAAATATAAATTATTAATGTGAAAGTAAAAACAAAACTACCTAAATAGAAACAATTAAATGTACAATCAAAAATAAACAAGCAAACAAGTATTAAATTAAATATATAAAAATAAATAAGAATAATATATAAATAAAAACTATACTATGATATGAAATGTGCAATCAAAAAGATACAGCCAGTCGTTCAGTGAACTAGTCAGACCGAAATACGCCAGCACGCACCTAGTTCACTGAACGAATACGCGCGCACCTAGTTCACTGAACGAATACGCGCGCACCTCGTTCACTGAACGAATACGCGCGCACCTATGGCGCATTTCCACTAGCACGGTTCGGCTCGGTACGGCACGGCTCGGCGCGCTATTGCGTGTTTCCACTAGCACGCAGTACCTGGAACCGGGTACATTTTTGGTATCACCTCAGCCCTGGTTCCAAGCGAGCCGAAGCGTTACTAAAACGTGACGTCAGCCGACTGCCTTACACTGATTGGCCGATGAGTGTCGTCACTGGAAGCGTCATAACCGCGCGACGACCGCCTAGAATGTAAATAAAAACAAGACGCGAGACAAGACACCACTTTTTACTGCTTTTTGACTTGGAACGAGATGGCTTCTCAGAAAAAATCCGCTCCTTGGTCGGTGGAGGAGGTCCAGACGTTCCTGACTCTGGTTGCCGAAGAACGGATTCAGAGGGAGGTCTTCCGGATTTGTACGTTGCTCGGCGCCGTGTAAATGACGTCACAGCGGTTTCGCGCAGCCGTGTTATGACGACCCCGCCCACGTCGAGGAGGCACCAGTTGTAATGGAAACACAACCAAACGTCACTGAACGAATACGCCAGCGCGCACCTAGTTCACTGACCGAATACGCCCGCACCTCGTTCACTGAACGAATGTGCGAGTGCGAGTGCGATCGCGGATTCCAAATCTCCTACAGGGGCGCGGAATTAAAATCGTGGATGGGGGGGCATGAGGGACATTTTAAAGTCACACACACACACACGCACACACACACACACACACACACACACACACACACACACACACACACACACACACACTAGTGATGGCGCCAGAAATGTATTGTTGGGGGGGGCAATGGGGGGTCCTGTTGTTTATAAGAGGGGTCGAGGGGTGCGATTGTGGATTCCAAATCTCTGTGTGTGTGTGTGTGGGGGGGGGGGGGGGGGGGGGGGGGGGGGGGTGCGAGTGCGAGTGCGATCGCGGATTCCAAATCTCCTACAGGGGCGCGGAATTAAAATCGTGGATGGGGGGGCATGAGGGGGGGCACAGTCTTTGACAGGAGCCCCCCCCCCACACACACACACACACGAGCGCACCGCGCGCGCGCGCGCGCGCACACACACACACACACACACACAGTCCCGCCCTCCTCACGCGTGTGGTCCAATCAGGAAAGCTGCTGCTGGTTTCTAGCTCGCGTAATGAGGAAATAGGAACGGTGCAGACTGTTCAGCCAAGGAGGACGCCGCGAACGATTATAAGAACGGGTCTTTTCGAGGAAGTGACCTAGTTCACTCCGTTCACCAAAAAGAACTAGTTCTTTTGATTCGTTCGTTCACGACCGACACAACACTATTTTTGTGGGCTTGTGATGGGAGCGACAATTGATTCCCGTGTCACTAGTGCAAAATCTGATTTGGAGGTATTTTGGATTTAAAAATGATGATGTAAACCAGAGTGAGGTGTTGCGCAGGTCGCTTGGTGAAAATTGCGACGAAGCAAGAAACATGTTTCACCACATGAAACAACACCAACGTTGCAATTATAACTTTTATTCAGTGGTCGACAATAACTAAGTAAATTTACCTGAGTACTGTACTTAAGTACAGTTTTCAGTA
The DNA here is from genome assembly GCA_005024645.1 of Planiliza haematocheilus. Lineage (NCBI taxonomy): Eukaryota > Metazoa > Chordata > Actinopteri > Mugiliformes > Mugilidae > Planiliza > Planiliza haematocheilus. The sequence goes on from SRSE01000077.1 coordinate 221,925, forward strand.
TCTGTACTTTACTTGAGTATTATTTTACTTTCACTCCACCACATTTGAAGGACAAATATTGTGCTTTTTACTCCACTACATTTCTGTTGATGCTCTTGTTACCCGCTCCTTTTTAGCTTATACAGCTGATTATTTTTTTCATTAAGAATATAAACTGTTTCTGCTGATTCACATATGGTTTGTCTTAGTCGTATACGTCATGCCACACAATCCATACAATGGAGGAAGAAACTGGAGAAATACCTGGAGAAACTGAGCACCTGTGGCCTTATCTCAAACCCATGTTTGAGATTTTTGCCACAAAAACTGATTTGTTTCAGTTTAAATGTTTGTTGTGCTTACTGCGAACAAATTATATCACAGCCTACAAGAACTCATCTTCCAACCTGAAAAAGCATGCTGTGGTATGGAGAAAGCGAGAGAGACTGGGTGGGTGTGCACGCGTGCACTTTTACTTGTATTGGAGTAATATTTGTCATTGTTATCATTTTAAAAAAAATCAAAATGAACGAAAAAGTCTAGTGCACTACATCAAAGCGATATAAAGAAATAATGGATGCAGCTTAGCACAGTTGAGAAGTCTGAGTAGAATAGGTTAAAAAAATAATAATAAATAATTATCGATATCGACTGATATGAAACACTTATATTGTGATACATTTTTCAGCCATATCGCCGAGCCCTATATGAGGCCAAATCAATTTAAATTAAATAAATAAATAAAATAAAAAAATGCGTATTGACAAAATATAACACATATTAGTACCTCACCAGCCGACCACTGTCGTCATCAGGGAAGATTGCAGGATTGTCACAGTCCATGGCTGGTGGCACTCTGGAGGCCCTCTCCTTCCTCAGGTAGGCCACATTGTGGAGGATGTTGTATTTTCCAGTAATAAATGTCAACAGACGAAACTTTCAGGTTAGCTCCTTTTATTCAGTCAAACTCACAACAACAACTTCTGCTAAAAACCCAGTCAAGCTACTGTTCTTCAACTTCCCCTCCTATTCATCAATGTCCTTCAAAATAAAAGCACATGTATAATATCTTCGATTCCACCACATCTCCCTTTTTCCTGAACATTTGGACTAAGACAAATTATATCTATCTCTAGCTTTAATTAATTCTCACAAACTCTTATGCTTTCTTGGAATGAACACTAAACATTCTTCAGAACAAAACTTTTTTTTCTCATTTTGACAACTTTTGTCATTTCAACTTCACAAGTTTAGTCTCATAGGTTTTACTACCACTCTGCCAAACCTAGTTCTGGTAGGGACAGGTGTTAATGTCTTTTGAGTCTGTTTTGGGGGCTCAAGATGGCTTGGTGTGTTTGAGACAGACTCAACTGGCTGAGTTGGTGTGGCGGGAGTCTGATTCCGAGGAACAGTCTCATGGGGACAAGATGATGCCTGTTGCGCCTAATGGTGCCTGAGGGTGTTGTAACTTCATGTGTTGTATACACTTCAGTATTACCGTTTGTGGGTAAGTCTACTAACGTATAATAATGTACACGGAAGCAAGGCTGTGGTACGAGTACGTCTTTTTACTTTTTGCATCAATGTCCAACGACAGACAACAGTAATTGATCACAGAACATCAGGTACATTGACAGTACAACATAATTGAGAACCAAGTGCTCGATCTAATATACCACATCCCTCTTTTCCAAGACTGAGAAGTGGTCCCCAAACCCAGCTATCTAAACTCTAGCAGTAACTCTTGTGTATCAACAATAAACATGCCCCTTTCAATGTGTATGTTTCAATGAACAGTAAAACATGTTTTCAATTGGTTTTTAATAAACCAATGGCTTACACTAAACCACCACAAACAATTTTCCTGTTCTGTATTCTGTATTTTTATTTTTTATTTTTTTGAATATTCTTACAACATTTCAAGTTAAGCATTCCTTGGCCTTTGCCTCCCTCCTTGGAACATTAAGGTTGTTTTTTTTCTCTCTCTCTCTGAAGGTACAAATATTGAATAACATCATATATTGTCCATGAGATCAGTCTCCATACTTGGCAGGGCGCCTGACCGCTCTACCACGTCTGGTGTACCATGTACAGTAGGTCTATTGTCCATACTCACAAGAGGACGATTGTGTGGTGGTGGGTCTTGTGGTGTTGGAACTTGTGGTGGCGTGTCAACTGTCTCTGTAGTCTGAGAAGTTTGTGCTTCTGAGTCCAAATGTTCATCAAAGTGAGTGTCTCTGAAGAGACTTGGGTGTATCTTCCTGAGATGTTGCCTGTTCCTCCTGAGCATCCTTCATGCTGGTGTCTGCACGGTGTAGGAGCATGGTTCATCTCGCTGTTGGGTGATAACCGCGGGCTCCCAGACGTGCCGTGTCTGCATGTGTACGGTGTCACCTGAGTTAAACGCCTGGCACGTGATCGCTCACTAGCTCTCTGGGTATCCCGTACCTGGCGAAAACTGATTTCATTTTCTGTATGACTGAGTAGGCTGTTTTATCTGGTAGACTGAGCACTTCAGGATATTTGGTCAGGTAATCGACCAACAGAAGATACCACTGACCGTTCAACTCGAAGATATCAGCCCCAACTTTCACCCATGGCAGGTCTGGGATCTGATGTAGGACAAGTGGCTCCGCCTGCTGTTTGGGCTGTAGCAGCTGGCACTGCATGCACTTCTCCACCATTGTCTCTATATTTCGGGTCATGCCAGGCCAGTAGAGGACTTTTCGTGCTTTAGCTTTTGTGCGCTGCAGATGAAGCTTCTCCAAAATCACTCTCCTGAAGCCTGGGGTATGACGATTTTGTCTCCAACCATCACAATGTCGTTTTGTATGTTGATATTTTGCCGCATTGCCCAGTAGCTGTGTAGTTTCCTGTCTAGGCTACGCTTCTTCATAGGCCACCCTTTCATGTGTTTCTCACATACAGCTTGTAACACGCTGTCTGCCGCGGTTGCCTCATTCTGTTGGATGAGTGTTTCCTCGCTCAGGGCGTCTGTGGCCTCCAAGGCATACACAACTCTCTCATCCCAGGGGTTCTCTTCAGCATTCTCACCATCCCTGCCCGCTGTGGCGCATGAGAGTGTGTCGGCAGTGTGCATGTACTTGCCTGGTGTGTACGTGATGCTTCATCATACCTCTGTAGTTGTAGCAGCATTCCTTGTAGCCGCGGTGGTGCTTTGCTTAGCGGCTTGCGCACGATGACCTCCAGAGGCTTATGATCAGACTGCACGGTTACAGGCCTACCATAGATATATTGGTGGAATCTCTTGGTGGCAAACACTATGGCAAGCAACTCCTTTTCTATTTGTGTGTACCTCTCTTCGGTGTCGGTGAGTGCTCGTGAGGCATAGCGCACTGGGCGACCTTCCTGCAGCAGACGGGCCCCCAGTCCATCTTTTGAGGAATCTGCTTGTAGTGTTAATGGCTTCTTGTGGTCATGGTATCTCGTTGGAGACTTTGTTTGTCTTCAGGGATTGGCATGTCGACAATAGCTTTGATCTTTGTCGGACAACAAGTGACGTTTGCATCAACTGTATTTGTGTTTTGGCAAGCTCTGCAGATCTACATATGTCTATGGCCTTGCGCAGAGTCAGCTTTTTATCACAGTCTCTCTTTAAGACGAGTGTCGTTTATGATGAACACTAATTTATCCCTAATCATGTCATCTTCATTCTGACCAAACTCACAATCTTTGCTCCTCTGACGTAGCTCCGTAATGAATCTGTTCACCGATATTCCCATCGACATCGTGTGTGACCAAAATTGGTGATGCTCGAAAACAACATCCTTTTGCGGGCTGCAGTAATCCTTGAATGCTTTAAGAACTTCCTCCATCGTTGCGTTGGCTCCGGCTGGGGTAATTGTGAGTGTGTTGTACACTTCTAGTGCCTCTTCGCCAACAGTGTGAAGGAGAATGGCTACTTTGACCGTCTCATCTGTGCCCAACGCACCTGAAGCAATCATATACAGCCTAAACCGTTGTTCTCATCTACGCCAGTTTTCAGCTATATTGCCTGTGACTATCAGCGGCGACGGCGGTTTGAACTGCTCCATATTCGCTCCACCTGTGCGCTGTCGGCTAGTCTTCATTAAGCTTGCTCACCGTACTGTCCACGGCTCACTTCACCAACTTCTGACACCATGTTGTAACTCCATGTGTTGTATACACTTCAGTATTACCGTTTGTCGGTAAGTCTACTAACGTATAATAATGTACACGGAAGCAAGGCTGTGGTACGAGTACGTCTTTTTACTTTTTACATCAACGTCCAACGACAGACAACAGTCGATCACAGAACACCAGGTACATTGACAGTACAGCATAATCGCGAACCGAATGCTCAATCTAATATACCACAGAGGGACTGTTCACTACATATGAACGGAGTGTGGAATGGGTTGATACCACCGTGCCTTGTGTCTTAGTATCGGTTATCCACATAGGTTGTCCAGGTGTGAGTTGACGTAGATTCCTCGCACGGTGTCTCTTGTTGAATGCTCTTGTGTCTTTGATCTTCCCCTTTCTTTCTCTGCAACTGTGTGTTGGGGCACTGGTGTACTGGGGGCACTGGTTTATGTTTGAATCCATAGACTAATGAAAAGTCTGTGAACTATTGGCTGGAAAACTGTGGGCTACTGTCACTGAAAAACAGTTCTGGGATGCCATGTCTGGAAAAAATGGACTTCAGGTGTACAATCACATCCTCTGAACGTGATGGCGTCAGCTTAGCAATCTCCACAAATCTTGAGTAATAGTCTACTACAAGCAGGTAGCTGCAATTGTTTAGCGTGAATAAGTCTGCTCTCACCTTTTGCCATGGCCTCTCTGGGAGCTCACTCTGCAACAGCGGCTCCACAGGATTGGTGTGCTCTTTGATGCATGTGGTGCAGCTTGTCACCAGTTCCTTGAGTTGGCTGCTCAGGCCAGGCCACCACACCGTATCTTTAGCCCTTTCACACCCCCTAGCGCCTCTTTTTCCACCTGCGCATATCTCTGTTCAGTCTCTGTCATAGATCGTGATGCGTATGCAACTGCTCTCCCACTTTTTGCAAAAGGACAGCACCGAGTCCATACGAAGATGCATCAGCAGACAGTTTCAGCTCTTTACTGGGGTTGTATAGTGTCAGCACTGGAGGTGAGGTGAGATCGTTTTTCAACTGATCAAATGCCTTTTGTTGTATACAGCTCCAGATCCACTAATTTTTCTTGGAGAGGTCACGCATTGGTTTGTCTTTCTCTGCACACCTGCACACCCTCAGCAGACAGGATGTGGCCAAGGAACTTGACTTGGTGTCTGCACAGCTCACACTTCTCCATATTTGACACCGGTTTCCTGGAGCTTGTGCAGCACTGCATGAAGCCTGGTGTCATGCTCCTCTTGATCTTTACCCCACACAAGGATATAATCCATGTGGCAGACCACTCCCTGCAGCCCATCGAGGATCATGGACATCCTCCGCTGAAAGTGTTCTGGGCCTGAAGCTATGCCAAAGGGCAATCTGTTAAAATAAAAACGTCCAAAGGGAGTTATGAATGTTGTGTACCGTGCTGACTCCGGGGACAATGGGATTTGCCAAAACCCACTATTGGCATCCAATTTGCTGAAGACTCAAGCTCCTGCGAGAGATCCAAGCGTCTGCTCTACTGAAGGTAGGATATATTTCTCTCTACAGACTGCTTCATTGAGGCGGCTGAGGTCTACGCAGATGCGCAGCGATCCATTTTTTGATGGCACTGGAACCATCCCTGAGCACCATTCTGTTGGCTCTTCCACTCTTGAGATGGCTCCCAGACTCTCCATTCTCTCCAGCTCCTCCTTCACTTTACTAAGTAAGGGAATGGGGACACGTCTTGGTGTTGAAAGGGAAAATGGAATGGCATCTGGCTTAAGTCTGATTGTGTATGGCTGCTGCAACATCCCTAAGCCTCGACAGAATATTGGATATGACTCTGCCATCACTTTCTTATCTAAACTATCTAGTCTGGAGACAAGGTCAAGCTTCACGCTAGCTGGCCTGCTTAACAAAGCTATATTTAAGTCTTTTATTACATATACATCCTCTTGAATGACCTGCTCACCCTTACCTAGTGACTCTGTGTACCTATGACAGGGAGTGGTGTACCACCTGTGCCAAATAATGGTCTGTCTGTTTCAACTAAATGGAAGTCTCCATCAGCATTAGTATAGTATGTCTGGGCTGGAATGGCTGAGACATCAGCTCCTGTGTCTATCTTAAACTTCACTTTGTGGCTTCTGATAGTCAATTCTGTGTACCAGGGGTCTGAGCCTAGAAACAAAGGTTTATCACTACAAGCTGTACTAGTTTCCACTACATGTATTGCTTTGGCTGACTTACACACTTTACTGTAATGTCCCTTTTTTTCACGTGTGGCATGTCACCTCTTTGGCTGGGCACTGCCATTTTCCGTGTGCAGGGACTACACCTGTAGCATTACTGGCGATCTGTTGGTGCTTTTGACTTTGTTGCCAGGTGCTTATGTTGAAACGATGTCTTTGGTGTGGGCTGCTTTTGTTTCTTGTGCTATGTCATCACAGCATCAATTTCGCCTTTAGCTTCTCCCCTGAGATCCGTTTGCTGTCTTTTGATCACTTCAGACTGCCGTGCCATGTTTATCGGCTCTGTCCAGCTGCATCCTCTCTGCTAGGCTAGTGTCTCTGAGTCACACTACTTATCTTATCAACTCGTGAAGTGCACCATAGCTACAGTTTTCAGCCAGGCTATACAAAGCAGTGATAAAGGAGTCCACTGTCTCATTGGTCTGTTGTACCTGTTGGTTGAATCTTGCCCTTTCATAAATTACATTTTTTTCTGGGCACAAATTATGCTTCAAAAGCACCTTTTACTGCTCCGTATTATTGTCTCTGTGCGTCGGATAAAGCTTGGCCCCGCAGTATATCATCCGCTTCGTCTCCCATGCAGTAGATTAATGTGTTTACCTGGTTAGCTTCAGAGCTAAGATGCAGGTTGCTAGCCAGTCTAAATCTTTCAAACCTCCTAATCCATCTCTCCCAGTCCTGGGGTTTTGAGAAGACGAACGCCTCTGGAGGTTGAATCGTGAATGTTGCACTTGGAGGTGGGCTAGCAGGGTTAATAGCGTAGGCTCAAACAAAATTACAGTTGGGCGCCAGACAGGAGAGTAAATTTATAATTTCAACCTGCTAAAATCAATAAAGCCTGGTTAACTCCATTAATACCCATGCTACAAAAAGAATAAAAATAAACACAACCAGTTTCAGTATAGTTCCGTAAATTCAAGTTTAGGTGTATTTTAAATTATACAACTCACACACATAAAGACCAGATCAATATATCACGTCATTAATTAAACCCAAACACATTTCCCTAAAAGGGTCATAAATCAAACAGAAATTTCCATCAATTCAAAATTATGTCAAAATAACAACCAATTATAATAACAAGAAAATATGTCAAATTAAACGTTCACTCTTCGACCTTCAAAAGAAAATCCAAAATGTCCATATATGAATGAGTGACTCGGATGTTTGAATGTCCTTTTTAAACAGATCAGTTTGGTTTTTTGTGGGGAACGACAGACACCTGGTAATTCCCCGGCAGCTTTCCTCCAAATAGTTTAGGTGTATCCAGCTAGTTTTTGGTTAATCTTTGTTTGTTTCTTTGAAATAAGTAACTAATTATTTTACTTTTAACATATTATTTCCAAAAACTGGATAGTCCCTTAGTTCTCTTTTTGGTTCCTCTCACTCCTTTGTTCTCCTCCATGCAGCTTACTTGTTTTTTAGAGAGAGATTTTTTCGCAGCTGTGCCCCATTTATCTCCTTCCTCCACTTCACTTCCTGTCTAGGAAGAAATGATCTGGGTACTTAGGTCTCCGCTATACTCTCCCCCCTCCCCCCTTTGGCAAGGCCACGTTTAGTGGGTACTCAGAATTTCTACTTCGCGGTAAACTAAGAAACCTAGGAACTCTTCCTCGTCTGAGCTTTCCTGGAAAATATCCATTAACTTCTGTTTTTCTAACCGCTCTAAATACTCAGCACTAGGGTAGAAAGGTTTAAGATTACAAACATGTACAGTTCTTACATCAATTCAATTCAGTTCAATTCAGTTTTATTTATATAGCGTCAATAACAATACAAATCGTCTCAAGACGCTTTACAAGACCCGGCCTGAAACCCCCAGAGCAAGCCTGAAGGCGACGGTGGCAAGGAAAAACTCCCTTTTAACAGGAAGAAACCTTGAGCAGAACCCAGCTCATATGGAGGGACCCATCTGCCTAAGGCCAGCCGGGTACAGACAGAGAAAGAGAACAGCAAGATAAACATACACATATCTGACTAAAGCATACAAGTGGGATGCTATGATACAAACTAATGATGTTGCATGACAGTTTGAAAATATAAGGGGAATCATTGGCAGGTTGGAGAATTGTTCATTCAGGTAGGAGTGGATAACAGCAGGATTCCATGGAGACTGGGCAGGCTGATGAGACCACGACAACAGATGTAGTATGGCGCTCCACAAGAAACACTCAACTCCAGGCCAGAGATCCTGACCTGTATCCTTCAAAACCACCTGGTAGTTTATGGGTCCAAGTTGCTGAACTACCCGGTAGGCACCTTTCCACTTCTTGGCAAGCTTTGCAGTGAATTTGTCCTTGGCCTGCGACTGAGGAAAACTTCTAACCCATACTCTCTGTTTTGGTTTTAGATGGACAGTACGGCAGTTTTTGTTATAATTTTTTAGTTGCCTTCGTCTTGATGTCATTATATTTTCCTTTACGATTGTCTGAAATTGTTGCAGTTGATGGACAACATCATAAGCAGGTGCATTAGGAGGGTAAATCTTCCCTTTCAGTACCTTGTCCATTGGGCTATTCAACTTCCTTCCAATTTGAAGTTCTGCAGGCGTTACACTGGTTGTTTCTTGTACAGCAGAATTGATGGCAAATCTGAACTCTGGAAGGTATTGATCCCATTTACTATGATTGTCATCCACATAAGAAGCAATCATGCATTTTAAGGTACGATTCACTCGTTCTGTCATATTAGTCTGGGGGTGATATGCAGTGGTGAGTTTGGGAGTCACTGTCCATTGCTGACAGAGTTCCGGAAAACTGAAGACACAAACTGAGGACCTCAATCAGATAAGATGTAATCAGGTACACCCCATCTGGTAAAAACTTCCTTCTTTATAATTCGAGCTACTGTTTGTGCTGTGGTATTCCGTAAAGGGAATGTTTCGACCCAGGGGTAAAGTAATCCACCACCACCAAGAGGTATTCATGTCTTTCTGGGCTTCTTGGTAGCGGACCCATAAGATCAATGCCTAGCATTTCATTAGGGGCAGTGACGAAGGTTTGCTGAATTTTCCCAGCTGTTTTTTTATTATCTGCTTTTAAACTCTGGCAAACTACACATTTTTTGATGAAGTTTTTTTTACATCTGTCCACATTCCAGGCCAATATACTACTTCATAAAGTCTTTTATAGGTTTTGAAAATACCACTGTGGCCACTTAAAGGGTTTTCATGATAGGTCTGGAGTATCTCCTGAACCAAACTGTGTGGAATGTAAAGCCTATAGTGGAACTGATTTTCGGAGGTTTGTTTCTTGTGATAGACTTTATCTTCGAGAGCAACAAAATCCTGTGCAGTCTTTTTGTTTCCTTCGGCTAGTATTTTCATGATTTTCTGCACATTTTATCCTTCTGTTGTTCTTCCCAAATCCTGTCAAGAGATATTGGAATATTCTCATCCGTTTTTGTAGAGTACAGGCAGCATTTTATCTGAGAGGGAATCCGTGAAAGGGCATCAGGAGCACAGTTTAATTTTCCTTTCGTGTATTCCACAATGAAGTCAAACCGTTGCAACCTTAGAGCCCATCGGATCAAGCAACTTGTAGTTTTTGTTGAGGAGAGGACCCATTGTAGAGCAGAGTGGTCTGTAATGACAGTAAAGAGTTTTGGTTCTAGAAAGTGCCGCCATTTCTCTAGTGCCCAAATGATTGCAAGGCACTCTTTCTCGGTTACTGAGTAATTTCGTTCAGCTCGGTTTAGGGTAAGACTTGCATAAGTGAGGCGACTGTGGCTCAGTAGGTAGAGCGGGTTGTCCACGAACCAGCGGTTCGATCCCCGGAATGTGCCACATGTCGAAGTGTCCTTGAGCAAGACACTGAACCCCCAGTTGCTCCCAGTGCGTGGCACTGGTGTATGAATGTGTGCGTGCTTGTGTGAGTGAATGGGTAGATGTGTCTCTGACTGTAAAAGCGCTTTGAGTACCAATAGGTAGAAAAGCGCTATATAAAAGCATTTACCATAAGCAAGGACCAGACCTGTGTCACTAGCATCAGTATAGACTGGCAAGTCTGGGTTTAGATGACCTGATATAGGTGGAGAGGTTAGATGGGATTTCAGTTGGCATGCTGACAACCTATAAAGGGAGTCAGGCCTTTTTCCTTCATATCATTCAGTGGTTCTGCAATTTTCGAGAAGCTTGGTACAAACTTGTGGTACCAACCAGCAAGTCCCAAGAATCTCTGAACTTCTTTGAGATTCGTTGGTACTGGATAGGATCGAATTGCCTCAGCTTTATCAGGGTCGGCGCTAACCCCTTTACCTGAAACAATGTGTCCAAGACATCTGATCTCCTGTAGGCAGAATTTAGACTTCTTGAGATTGATTGTCAAATTGGCTTTGCGAAGTCGTTCCATTACAGTACATAAATGTTCAAAATGTTGAGTCACAGATGATGAGTAGACAATTATGTCATCCAGATAGACGAGACAGATTTGTCCCCTCAGTCCATCCAGGACTTTCTCCATTAGCCTTTGGAAGGTGGCTGGAGCGTTCTTCAGACCAAGCGTCAGCGGACCCGTATCGGATACGCGGACGCAGACGTGCCATTAACGTAACGTTTGAATTTAAACAGTACGCAACGCAAGAGACAGATCAGATTTTCTTTTCTGGACACGGTTGCTGTTTTTTTTACCATTATGTATTAATAATTTGTTTAAATGAATGAATGAATGAGTGACTGTCATTTTGTGCAGCTATTAACGTTAGCTGAGATGTGATAATCATGTGAGTCTGTAGCCTATTTGATTTAAAATGGGATAGCAATTTCGGTAGAATATGTTATGGTAGTGTGATTAAAAAACACGTTGTTTGATCTGGCCTGTTTTAATGTGTCACTGATTTATGTAGCCTGCTAAAGGCGTAGCTGCTAACCTTAGCTAGCATGCTGCTAGGCGCATGTGCATCATTTTGCAAGTTGCTAATGCCTATACGAGTTCACATTTGCGATGCAAACTATAGATCAAGCTGATAAATTGGCACTAGTATTTCAGCCAGTGAAGTGGGGTCAACATTACAGTCTTTATCTGCTGTGATAGCTAATGTTAGTAACTAGGTCCATTCACTCGGCACATCAACGGTTAGCATAGCAGCTAGACCGATAATTATCGTCGTGAAAATCAAAATTCCACTGGAGCTTCAAGCGGTTCAGCTTCGAGTCACTATAACATTACAATGTCATTTTCAGCACATAGCTAATTTAGATACACTTAAATTTGATTTCGGTCGCTTCTTCTTCTTCTGATTCTTGGCAGATGACTATTTTGTAGTAGCCTATACCTCCACATCATAGGAGTATGTAATACCTCAGGAACGGATCCGCTACGAAGGCGAATCGCGGATCTGCCATGGATCCGCGCTGCATCCGGGTCCTCACCTCCGCGGCGGGTCCGTTTGGGACCCGCAAATTGATACAGGCTTAGCCTGGCTACTACAGCAATAGGTGTAAACTTAAATCTGCATTGCCTTGTATTTTTAACCTAATATTGTCAACAGAAAATATTATATAAGCATTTGGCTTTGGATGCTACATGCCACAGGCTAAACATACATATCTGTTTGTTTGATTAAAGGTGCCCTGAGGAAAAACTCATTTACACGTTCAGCCACGGATGAGGAGGTCACAAAGCATGCCATCAGGTGGTTCAACCTGCGGCAGATCGGGCGACTAGGAGACGTCCCGCCTCCTTCCAAAAAAACGGAGTGGCCTAGGCTAAGAGGAATAATAATTAAAACATATTTTTATTGAACTTCTTGTCGTTCACCAGTTATTCATTTTCTGATATTTTAGCTGTGTATAACGCAGCATTTCACTGAAGTTGTAGCCTAATAGCCCACTACTGGCCCTATAGCTTTGCTATATGGGTCAGTAGTGGGCTCTGCGATGCACAGCACCACTAATAATAATAGGGAAGAAAACGTACAAACACAATAGGTGCCTCCGCAGCTTCGCTGCTTGGCCCCTAATTAGGAGAACTGGTTTACCAGTGCATCAACATCGAAGTCATTTGCTGATGAATTCTCCTCTCCACATGACTGTACATGTGCGGACAAAACCTTTGGCATCTTCTCAAATTCAATGGCATCATGTGAAAGAGGGGAAGTACTTAATTCTTCCTGGAGAGGAAGAATATATTATGTTCTTTCCTCCTCCAGTCATGTTTTTTAAGTACTGTCCATTGTATCCCTCTGCTTCCGGGGGGATTACTGTTAACTTCTGTTGTCCTGATCCACCTGAAAAATGCAATAAAGAAATAAATTAAGAATAAAAAAAAAACTGAATGATTCACTACTTAACCCTTGTTTTAACTTCACAATACCTAGAGCTTTATATAGAAGCCATCCTCCTAAAATAGATCCAAGTTTGGGAAAGTTGGAGATTAGGAGTCTTGAAATCTGTATAAAACACAACACACCACATTGTATGATAGAGGTAAAATTTAATCCAGAGTTGGTTTGGAATGAAAACAAACTTGTTAATATATCTAAGTTGGCTTAATTTACCTCCATGTTGTCAGCAGACTCTGGCAACGTTATTGCTCATCTCCCCATTCCAGCCAGGAGGAGTGCTAAATCATTGCTGGATGTGGGAGTCCTGTCTGTATTTTTGTTGAGGAGATAGAACTGTAGGGTCACACTCTTACCAAGGGTGGCGACCACCCTACAGGGAGATCTAAATCTTTTTCTCCCCCTTGCAGGGACTGTAGAAAAAAAGCCAGGAAATGACCTGTGGATTCACATAAATCCATTTTCATTAAAAGGTACAGTGTGAAACCCACTTAGCTTTTTATCAGCAAAAATAAAATATTGATTTCATAATTACCATAATTTACCATACATACTCTTTGTCTATTAGCACACCACTAGATGTGAGTAATTTTCACACACTAGGGCTTTAAGACAAAACCTATTACTATCAAAACTTCTGTGTTAGTTAAATTCTATGAGTCTTCATAATGTGCTGACTTGGGTAAAGAAGAAACAACTATTAACATGATTTTTCTAACCTAGTCATTTCTTGCTGTATTCTTGCAGCAAGAAATACAGCTGGTTGGGACTCCATGCGGCGGAGTTGTGATGTCTCGATTTGTGCTGTCTGTTGTTGTGTTGTCTGTTGTGCTGGTTGTGCTGTCAGTGCTTGTTGTGCTGTCTATGGTTGAGTTTGGGTTTGGTGGTCATCTTGAAGATGGCTGCTCAGCAAATGCATAAAATGCCTTGCAGCCTCTTGAAAGGACTCTCTCTGTAAATGCAGGATGTGAGCTTCCTATTAAAACATAACACACATGACACAGGCTCTATGTCCAAGATAATAATTTAAATAATATGTTGGTAATAAATGGATCTTGATGTGGATGTCCTTCTGTGTCTCTCTCTCTCTGCATTTGCTTATTTATTTTTATCTCAATCCATTATGTGTGCTGTACACTGGAATATAAAATATTTTACAAAGTTTATCAGTTGATCATTAATAGCTTGGCTGCAGGAAGAGGAGGTGTCCAATTATCATAAGTGAATGTCCATTGATTTTCGATAATAGAGAGCATCAGGGCATTAGCCCTCATTTAATGCACTGCAACTGCAGAAACCGGGAAAAGTATGAATGGGAATGTTTATAATATCCAAGTCCATTCGTCACTGGGAATAGTTCTGGTAATGTATCTAAATCCAAATTTATCATTTATCATTAATGAATACCAGTTTCTTGAGGTAATTGCTGCAGTGAGCTGAGGCTCTTGCCTCTGTTCCAGACGTAGCTAATGAGCTATATTCTAGATGTGCAACAAATATTTACATGGGACATTGGTGGTTGTAGGAGCCGCATTGAAGTTTTTTATGTTTTCATAATGATTTATGTTTTCTTTTTGATTCTGAAAGCCTACACCCTCTATAGGTGATTAATTGTATAAATATGGGCTGTGACCACATGACGCGAGGAAGGCGGGGCAGCGGACACAGTTCTTTGACCTCAGCTCAGCTCAGCCAACTCAGCTCAACACGTGGAGAACGCCGCAACTTCATTTGATAGTTTGGTCTTTGATTTGCAGCCTAATTAATTCTATTAGTTGAAACTGGACTCTTTTTGCATACCACTGTATATTTATTTTATACTTTTGTTCTTTTGCAATAAATTACCGGCAACGTTAAGTCATCTCTCACTCTCCTGGATTTCTTTGGCCTGAGTTGCGAGTCAGAACAATGCATCACCCGCTTTCCTCAAGTGATTAAAACAGACGTTGGATTTAAAGGACCTGTTTAAGACACTACATTCGTCAAAGAACTTGCTGTGGATTCTTCTCGGAACAATCCTGTGGACCTGTGCGCAAGGAGACAATAGGACATGTCGGCCTAACGCGTGGGAATTGGAAGAAATAAAGTTTGTTGGAGGTTCGTTGAAACTTTTTCCGTTTGAAAATAATATTGGAATAATTTAGAAACAGTTTTGGTTAATGGTTTTTGCGGAAATTTACCGCAATCTTTGTTTTTGGACTAATTAAGCCGACGGTCTGCACAAACAAAGGAAGCAATTAAACCGCGGCAGATCTTGAATGAGAGAGACTTGACTTTGATTTTTTGAAACAATATGGACTATTTTTGAACTTTTTGAGTACTGCCGAATTAAGTGCAGGAAGAAACCTTTTTTGTAGTTTTTTGGAAATTTGTTTTTTGTGAAAAGATGTCCGATTCTGGAGAAAACGAAGGAACGGAAGTTACGGGCATGACAGATACGGCAGAAGCAGTAGCGCGTTTGCGCGCAGCCAGATCCGGAAAAATGTCCCATTTAACAAGAAGAATGAATATACTTACCAACTTAATGTCTGATAGAGAATTCATTGATGAAGTAAAGCAGAATATGAGTAAGTTTAATGAATATCTTGAGGAGTTTGAAAGTTTGCATGCATACTACGTGGAAAAGCTTGATGAAAAGACTCGCGGTGAAGATGATGAACAATGGTATCAGCCAAGACACTCGCAAATCAATGCTTTTATTTCGAACGTAACAAAATGGATTTTATCCGCAGAGAGTCCCTCTAGCTCATCTGAACTAACTTCTACCACACCAGTGGAGCAGTCCACTACACAGTTTGCTGAAACTACAGACGCTGATACTGACTTTGATGCGCAATCACAAAGGTCCGGCGCTTCAGGCAAATCTAGTGCGTCTACAAAATCACTGCGCATTACCGCAGAGGCCGAACGGGCGGCTTTATTGGCGAAAGCATCCAAACTACAGGAGAAGCATGCCATTGAAGAGCAAGAGGCGTTGTTAAGGAAACAGAGAGAGACACTGGAGCTAAATGTTGAAATTGAAGCAGCAAATGCCAAAATCAATTATCTTGCAGACGCTGAAAAGAATATAAACATTCCTGGTCAACTTGATACTGTTCACATGCATTCATCTGTTTCAGGAGCAGAAGCACCAGAGTCCCTCTCAAAGATCGCACAGTTGGATGATAAGTTCCAAAGTTCACTTGCCTTTCACGAAAGCATCCCAGTTGTTAGACCCAAGGAAGGTAACAAAATTCAGTTTCCCTTGTATAGTACTGGTCCAGATAAACCTAGTAGTAGGCATGTCTTACACCCTAAGCCCACTAGTGATACTTGGCCTCAGGTACAACGCAAATCCCCATATATTTTGCCCTCTGTCACAACTCCCTATGCCAGTTCTTCTGTTGTTCCCCCTGTCACTACACAACCTGTTTTCAGCTCAACCCAAGGTGCACAGTATATTGTACCTCCACCTCAGCCTGGAACACCCTCTGTACCCAGCTCACCTCATGAGACCCATATGATCAAGGTCCTGGAAAATCAAAATGAGCTAACAAGAATGCTCATGAAACAGCAACTTCTGTCCACTCTCCCACAAGGTAATATACCAATCTTTGATGGTCAAGTCTTGGAGTACAAATCATTCATTCACTCCTTCAAAAATATGATAGAACGCAAGACTGACAACAATAGAGACAGATTACAATATCTTATTCAGTATACTAAAGGCCAAGCACAAAAGTTAGTACAGAGCTGTGAGTATATGGCCCCAGAGAGAGGTTATCAAAAGGCAATGCAATTATTGAAAGAAAATTTTGGGCATGAATATAAGATTTCTTGTGCATACTTGGAAAAAGCTCTGTCGTGGGCACTAATAAAGTCTGAGGATTCTAAGTCCCTAAAGGATTACGCCATGTTTCTAAGGAGCTGCTGCAATGCAATGGAGGAGATGTCTTATATGGAGGAGCTGGACACCATCTCCACAATGAAAAGCATCGTCCTGTACAAGCTCAGAGAAAGGTGGCGCAGCAAGGCCTATGAGCTGCAAGAGCAACAAGACCGCAGGGTAAGGATTTTAGATCTTGTCTCCTTCATCGAAAAGCAGGCTCGCATAGCAGCTGATCCATTGTTTGGAGATATTCAAGATCATACAACTGTTAGAGGTAAAGCTAAAGCCCCAGTCAAGACACAGACCCCTAAGTCATCTGGCAGTAGCTATGCCACAAGTGTAGCTCTTCCCCATAATGACACAAAATCTCAACCTTCTGAATCTTCTTGCCATTTTTGTAGCTCTAAGCACACCCTAGACTCATGTAAGACCTTTATGAAAATGGCCCATAGAGATAAACTCAGTTTTATAAAGACCAAGGGCATATGCTTTGGATGTCTCTCTATAGGGCACATGAGTAAAGATTGCAAAAGGCGTCTGTCTTGTAATGTATGCAAACGAGCCCATCCAAGCACCCTGCATATTGAGCCCAAAGATAGTGGAATCAAGGAAGCAGAAAATTCCTCTGGTGCTATAGGTAAGGCACCAGCTGAGTTATGTGGTCATATAGGGGCCGGAGACCAAGAGAGCGTGCTTTCTATTGTTCCAGTTAAAGTTAAGGCATCAAAGGGCAGCCACATCATGGAAGTGTATGCTCTCTTAGATCCTGGTTCTTCTGCCACCTTCTGTTCGGAGGAGCTCACGTCACGCCTCCACCTGAAGGGCAAAAAGACACATATTCTGTTGCGCACAATGAATCAGGAAATAAATGTTCCAGCTCATGTCATAACAGGTCTGGAAGTATCTGCATTGGACAGCGATACTTTTCTACCTCTTCCTGACACCTTCACTCAAAAGGAGATGCCAGTAACCACCAGCAGCATCCCCAAGCAGAGTGATCTGGCAGAATGGGCGTACTTAAGTAAGGTGACTATACCCTCCATTGACTCAAAGGTAGAGCTGTTGATAGGCACAAATGCTCCAAACCTGTTAGAACCTTGGGAGGTAATTAATAGTCAAAATGGGGGCCCTTATGCAGTTAAAACCCTATTGGGGTGGGTGGTAAATGGGCCATTGAGAAGCACTGCTGGCTGTGGACAAAATGTGACTGTGAATAGGATCTCTGTGGTGAGTTTGGAAAAGCTTTTAATCTCACAATACAACCAAGATTTCAATGAAGCTGCATCAGAAGAAAAAACCGAGATGTCTATTGAGGATAAGATGTTCTTAAAAATGGCCAATGACGCAGTGCTAAAAGATGGACACTACAATTTAAGACTACCATTTAGGAAAACTGAAGTGCTCATGCCAAATAACAGGCAAATTGCAGAACAGCGCCTCCACAGCTTGAAAAAGAAAATGAAAAAGGATGAACAGTTCAAGCAGGAGTATGTTGCATTTTTCAGTGACATCTTTGAAAATGAATATGCTGAGAAAATCCCACAGGAGGAACTCGCACTGCCACCAGGAAAAGTGTGGTACTTGCCGCACCACGGGGTCTACCATCCTAAAAAGAAAAAGCTTAGAGTGGTGTTTGACTGTGCTGCTTCTTTCCAGGGTGTGTCCCTCAACACCGAGCTCCTTCAGGGTCCTGACCTGACCAACTCACTCATTGGAGTCATCTTAAGGTTTCGCAAAGAACCAGTAGGAATCATGGCTGACATCAAATCAATGTTTTATCAGGTAAAAGTATCAATGTCTGATGTTGATTACCTGCGATTCCTGTGGTGGCCACAAGGTGACACTAGTCAGGCCCCAAAAGAACACCGTATGCTCGTGCACATCTTTGGTGCTGTGTCGTCCCCCAGTATTGCAACCTTTGCACTGCAAAAAACTGCTGCTGACAATGAAAGCTTCTTTCCCCATCAGGTGGCTGAGACTATTCGTCACAACTTCTATGTGGATGACTGTGCAAAATCTGTACCCAAGGAGTCTGACGCCATTCAATTGGTAAAGCATCTCACTTCACTGTGCAGTAGAGGTGGGTTTCAGTTAACTCAGTGGGTCAGCAATAGCCGAGCAGTTCTGGCATCGATTCCCAAAGAACACAGGACAAAAGGAATAAAATCATTAGATCTGGACAAAGACAGTTTACCTGTTGAAAGAGCCCTGGGACTGCAGTGGTGTGTAGATTCTGATGAATTCCAGTTTAACATCAACGTAAGCCAAAAGCCACACACTCGCAGAGGAATGCTTTCAGTTGTAAGTTCAGTTTTTGATCCACTCGGCTTTCTTGCTCCTCTCATTCTTCCAGCCAAGCAGTTGCTACAGGGGCTCTGCCAGAGGGGCTTTGGATGGGATGAGCCTTTGCCACCAGCCGTGTCAGAGCAATGGGAAGACTGGACCAACAGCTTGGACATGATCCGAGGCTTCAGGGTGCCACGATGTCTGAAACCGAAGGACTTTGGAGTGACTGCGTGTGCTGAGCTGCATCACTTTGCCGATGCCAGTGAGAGTGGCTATGGTTCTGTGAGTTACATCAGACAGGTGAATAAGCACAACGTAGTACATGTCACTTTTGTTTTGGGCAAAGCCAGAGTCCTTCCACTGAAAACCATCACAGTGCCGAGATTGGAGTTGGCAGCTGCTGCACTGTTGGTCAAGATGGACAGAATGCTGAGGAGGGAATTCCACCTTGACTTAAATTCAGCTTTATTTATTCAGCTTTATTTATATAGCGTCAATAACAATACAAATCGTCTCAAGACGCTTTACAAGACCCGGCCTGAAACCCCCAGAGCAAGCCTGCAGGCGACGGTGGCAAGGAAAAACTCCCTTTTACCAGGAAGAAACCTTGAGCAGAACCCAGCTCATATGGAGGGACCCATCTGCCTAAGGCCAGCCGGGTACAGACAGAGAAAGACAACAGCAAGATAAACATACATCTGTCATAGATACACACATCTGACTAAAGCATACAGGTGGGATGCTATGGTACAAACTAATGATGTTACATGACAGTTAGAAAATGTAAGGGGAATCATCAGCAGGTTGGAGAATCGTTCATTCAGGCAGGAGTGGATAACAGCAGGATTCCATGGAGACTGGGCAGGCTGATGAGACCACGACAACAGATGTAGTATGGAGCTCCACAGGAAACACTCAACTCCAGGCCAGAGATACTCGGAAGAAGGGAGAGCAGCAGTAAACATTCTACATAGTAATAGCACAGAATTGCATGACTAGTAGCAGATAGGAATTTAGAGGGAGGAGCTCTGTGCCAGAGAAAAGAAAGTGGAGGACACGAGAGTGGAGAGAGAAGAAAGAAGAATGTTTGTTGCATTGTCCCCCAGCAGCCTAGGCCTATAGCAGCATAACTAAGGGATGGTTTAGTCCAGCCCTAACTATAAGCTTGATCAAAAAGGAAAGTCTTAAGCCTGACCTTAAAAATAGAGAGAGTGTCTGCTTCCCGAACCCAAACTGGGAGCTGGTTCCACAGGAGAGGAGCCTGATAGCTGAAAGCTCTACCTCCCATTCTACTTTTTAAAATTCTAGGAACCACAAGTAGGCCTGCACTTTCAGACCGAAGTGATCTGTTGGGATGATATGGTACAATGAGGTCTTTAAGATATGATGGAGCTAGGCCTTTGAGGGCCTTGTATGTAAGGAGGAGGATTTTAAATTCTATTCTAGACTTTAAGGGGAGCCAGTGAAGAGAAGCTAAAACTGGAGTAATATGATCTCTCTTGCTGATTCCTGTCAATGCTCTTGCTGCGGCATTTTGAATCAGTTGGAGGCTTTTTAAAGAGTTATTTGGACAGCCAGACAGTAATGAATTACAATAATCCAGTCTGGAAGACACAAATGCATGAACTAGTTTCTCAGCGTCACTCTGAGACAGGATGTTCCTAATTTTGATGATATTACGTAGATGAAAGAAGGCAGTCCTGGTTACTTGCTTAATGTGACATTTAAAGGACATATCCTCATCAAATATAACACCAAGGTTTTTCACAGTAGTACTGGAGGCCAAGGTAATGCCATCCAAAGAAACCACGTGATTAGATAATGAATCTCTGAGATGCTTAGGACCAAATACAATAACTTCTGTTTTGTCTGAGTTTAAGAGTAAGAAATTACACGTCATCCAAGCCTTTATGTCTTTAAGGCATGCTTGGAGTTTAACCAGCTGATTAGTTTCATCTGGTTTCATGGATAAATATAGCTGGGTGTCATCTGCGTAACAATGGAAGTTTATGCCATGTTTTCTAATAATCTTCCCTAATGGCAACATGTATAATGTGAAGAGTATTGGTCCTAGCACAGAACCCTGAGGAACACCATACCTTACTTTTGTATAAGTAGAGGAATCATGGTTGATATGAACAAACTGGAACCTGTCAGACAGATAGGATTCAAACCAATCTTTGAAGGCACCAGATTTTAAAGCCCTCAGTTTTCTGGACGGACAGCCAAACAGTGCTGAAGTACCTGGCCAACGACAAAGCTAGGTTTAAGACCTATGTAGCAAACAGAGTCTCATTGATACGAGATAATACAGAGTTGTCTCAGTGGAGATATGTGGGCACTAAAGAGAATCCAGCAGATGACTGCTCAAGAGGATTGAGTGCCAAAAAATTCATGGAGCAGAGGAGATGGATCCAAGCGCCCGAATTTCTGTGGAAAAGAGAGGAAAGTTGGCCAGTAGGAGAGGCATTGGGCCCCATGTGTCAGGATGATCCAGAGGTAAGGAGAGCTGAAACACCAACTGACCAACTCAGTCACTTCTATTCAAATTGGATCAGGCTACTGAAGGCAGTAGCTTGGTATATTAGACTGAAGAGTGTTTTGATGTTGATGGTAAAAAGAAGAAAGGAGCTTCATCCATCTCAAATCAATGCCCATGCAGCCAAGCAAAAGTTGAACCTAAAAGCTGAAGATTTCAGAACCCATTTTCAGGGACAGCTCCTCACAGCCAAAGATCTCGCAGATGCAGAAAGATCATTGATCATCTTTGTTCAAAGGCAAGCTTTCGCTCCTGAAGTGACTTTATTGCAGATGACCCCGCCTAGAGTGCACAAGAGCAATAGGTTGTGCAGGCTTGATCCTGTGCTGGAAGATGGCGTTCTCAGAGTGGGTGGCCGCCTGCATAAATCTGCCATGCCAGAAGAGGCCAAACACCCCTGCATTCTGCCTAAAGACTCACATGTCTCAGTTCTTCTGTTAAGACACATTCACGAACGCTGTGGACACAGTGGCAGAAACCACATGCTTTCAGTGCTTCGTAAGAAGTATTGGATAGTAAAGGGCAACTCTTTAGCCAGAAAAGTACTCTCAAAATGTGTCGTGTGTCGCCGTGCAAAGAGCAAAGCAGGCGAGCAGAAGATGGCTGATTTGCCTTTAGAGAGAATCATACCAGACCTCCCACCCTTTACCAACGTCGGGTTGGACTACTTTGGCCCGATTGCAGTGAAGCGAGGGAGAAGCACAATCAAAAGGTATGGAGTTCTCTTTACTTGTATGTCCAGCAGAGCTATTCATTTAGAAATTGCATATACTTTGGACACAGACTCATGCATTCATGCTTTGAGGAGGTTTATTTGCAGGAGAGGCCAAGTGAAGCATATCAGGTCTGACAATGGGACGAACCTGGTTGGTGCGCATGCAGAGCTGAAGAAGGCCCTGATGTCTCTCAATGAGAGGAAAATTTAAGAGGCGCTGCTTCCTGATGGCATTGAATGGAGTTTTAACCCACCAGCAGCGTCACACCATGGCGGAGTCTGGGAGAGACTCATAAGATCCGTCCGGCAGGTGCTCAACTCCACCCTGCATCAGCAATGCATCGATGACGAAGGACTTCATACCCTGTTCTGTGAAGCAGAGGCTATTCTAAACAGCCGCCCCCTCTCCACAGTGTCCTCAGACCCATATGATCTAGAACCATTGACCCCAAATCATATCCTTTTATTGAAATCCAAGCCCATTCTGCCCCCCGGACTCTTCCAGAAATCTGATCTCTACGCCAGGCGCCGCTGGAAACAGGTCCAGTATATGGCGGATCTTTTCTGGAGCAGGTGGACCAAGGAGTACCTCCTCCTGCTTCAAGATAGGCAAAAATGGACGCATAAAAAAGGCAACTTGAACATTGGAGACATAGTCCTGGTGGTCGATCCCACTGCTCCACGAGGGTCCTGGCCATTAGGCAGAGTGTTGGAGACCAGACCTGATGCGAGAGGCTTGGTCCGGTCCGTGAAGGTACAGACACAAACCTCAGTCCTTGAAAGGCCTATCACCAAACTGTGCCGCATCCTTGAGATGGATGAAGGACGCTGATGTGATCCTGATCACTTCAAGGGATGTACACGTAATGTATACATTATTTCATTGTTCATATACAATAGCATTAGCTGCTAAACACAATGAATTATAATTGCTTTGTTGAAGGCTCCTTTTTTGTTAATTTGAATAATTGATTCTAGTAGAACAATTAGGGGCCGGTGTGTAGGAGCCGCATTGAAGTTTTTTATGTTTTCATAATGATTTATGTTTTCTTTTTGATTCTGAAAGCCTGCACCCTCTATAGGTGATGAATTGTATAAATATGGGCTGTGACCACATGACGCGAGGAAGGCGGGGCAGCGGACACAGTTCTTTGACCTCAGCTCAGCTCAGCCAACTCAGCTCAACACGTGGAGAACGCCGCAACTTCATTTGATAGTTTGGTCTTTGATTTGCAGCCTAATTAATTCTATTAGTTGAAACTGGACTCTTTTTGCATACCACTGTATATTTATTTTATACTTTTGTTCTTTTGCAATAAATTACCGGCAACGTTAAGTCATCTCTCACTCTCCTGGATTTCTTTGGCCTGAGTTGCGAGTCAGAACAATGCATCACCCGCTTTCCTCAAGTGATTAAAACAGACGTTGGATTTAAAGGACCTGTTTAAGACACTACAGTGGTTATTATTTTTCTTCCTAATGTTAGCAGGCCATAAAATTGCCTCATCGTAAACATTTTACCTTGATTTTAAAGCGTTCACGAAAGTTACCACGAGCGCGTGACTTTAAAATGAATCTAAAAATAACTTGCCTGAGCACTTTGGCTTTGCCGCCGATCCATTTCGCCCGTCCCGCTAGCTTCGGGATGGTGACATTGTTTTCTGCACCAGCACACCGCAAAGAGCAGCGTTCGATGCGGCTATTATTATACAGTATTGCCATTTTAATGAGAAGCTCGGACGAATGATATTTTATTCTCAGTGGTCCAACAAATAAAAGAAATCACATTTATTACTGCCCGTATGCGACGCTCCTCGAAAAACAGCCAACGCACCCGTATACAAGGAATTTGCCTTGGTGTTGTTACGCCTAAAATAAAACTAAAATAAAATATAGAAACTATATTATAGAATAAATATAGAAACTTCCTCTCAGATATATAAAATGAAATATAGAAATACAACAAAATACAAAAATATATACACAGTATATACACTATATTACCAAAAGTATTCGCTCACCTGCCTTTACTCATTCTATGAACTGAAGTGCCATCCCATTCCTAACTCATAGAATTCAATATGATGTCGGTCCACCTTTTGCAGCTATTACAGCTTCAACTCTTCTGGGAAGACTGTCCACAAGGTTGAGGAGAGTGTTTATAGGAATTTTTGACCATTCTTCCAAAAGCGCATTGGTGAGGTCACACACTGATGTTGGTCGAGAAGGCCTGGCTCTCAGTCTCCGCTCTAATTCATCCCAAAGGTGTTCTATCGGGTTCAGGTCAGGACTCTGTGCAGGCCAGTCAAGTTCATCCACACCAGACTCTGTCATCCACGTCTTTATGGACCTTGCTTTGTGCACTGGTGCACAGTCATGTTGGAAGAGGAAGGGGCCCGCTCCAAACTGTTCCCACAAGGTTGGGAGCATGGAATTGTCCAAAATGTTTTGGTATCCTGAAGCATTCAATGTTCCTTTCACTGGAACTAAGGGGCCAAGCCCAGCTCCTGAAAAACAACCCCATACCATAATTCCTCCTCCACCAAATTTCACAGTTGGCACAATGCAATCTGAAATGTACCGTTCTCCTGGCAACCTCCAAACCCAGACTCGTCCATCAGATTGCCAGATGGAAAAGCGTGATTCATCACTCCAGAGAACGCGTCTCCACTGCTCTAGAGGCCAGTGGCGGCGTGCTTTACACCATTGCATCCGACGCCTTGCATTGCACTTGGTGATGTGTGGCTGCAGCTGCAGCTGCTCGGCCATGGAAACCCATTCCATGAAGCTCTCTGCGTACTGTACTTGGGCTAATCTGAAGGTCACATGAAGTTTGTAGCTCTGTAGCAATTGACTGTGCAGAAAGTCGGCGACCTCTTTGCACTATGCGCTTCAGCATCCGCTGACCCCTCTCCGTCACTTTACGTGGCCTACCACTTCGTGGCTGAGTTGCTGTTGTTCCCAAACGCTTCCATTTTGTTATAATAGAGCTGACAGTTGACTGTGGAATATTTAGGAGCGAGGAAATTTCACGACTGGATTTGTTGCACAAGTGGCATCCTATGACAGTTCCACGCTGGAATTCACTGAGCTCCTGAGAGCGGCCCATTCTTTCACAAATGTCTTGTTTCACAGTCTGCATGCCTGAGTGCTTGAATTTATACACCTGGGGCCAGGCCAAGTGATTAGAACACCTGATTCTGATCATTTGAATGGGTGAGCGAATACTTTTGGTAATATAGTGTGTATATATATATATATCATCTGATTTGTCACTACCAGCCGGCCTTCTATTGGTTGACAGCGTTGATACGCCAAACATCCGCGAGCAGAGCAGAGATCCGTGAGCACCATTGACAGTATGGTGAGCACACATGTTCCGTGAGAGCAAGATCAGGAGAGCTGGACATTGAGCGCAAGAAATCTGCGCGAGCAGCATCGTAACCGAGTGCGTGGACACAGTTTGAGCACGCGCAGAGCAAATTTGAGAGCGAGAGCAGAGTTTTGAGAGATAATATCACAAAATCTGAGAATGAAATCGATAAATCCTGTCCTCGAATCACTATAAAATGCTCTTGCATTGTGATAGGAAATTCATTCCATAACATTGCAAATAGAAACTTTTCGTGGCTGTTTTTATCCATATAGAAACATACATACAAAACACTATGTTAAACTTGCTACAGTATCTTCCAGCAAAAGCAAGTTTTGTTTTAATGCTGTTATAAACTGAGAAAAAATGCTGACATGTTCTAATTTTAGCTAGCTCGCAAAAACGAAACTTTTCAACAGCTTCATTATAAAACTGTTCCAAATGGCAGAAAATTCAACTGGAGAAACCCTTAAATCCTCCTCATAAAAAAATAGTAAATTAATGTTAACTTAGTGGAGGATGTCAAACAGTTCCGGACATCTGTGAAAAAAGGCTGAGGTGGTTGTCCTGTGTCGCCTTCGTGGTGATAGAGACTGGCTCGCAGACTTACATCAAAGTTAAAATCAACAAAAATAAAATTCAAGCTGCAAAAACAACCTTTTGCCAGATAATTAAAAGGTCTTCCTATGTCGGTTCAAATTTTAGTTCCAGCACTTTCCTTTCACCTTCTCATGATGCTCAGCTGTTTACAGTAAAGTTTACAATATAATCCTGTAAAAAATGGCATTCTCTTAAAGTGCTGTAATTTGCTGTAATCACATTTTTTTCTCCCAGATTGCATGAAAAGGGTATGTCTGCAGAGCCGGAGATCTGCAGTTTCAGGAATCTGCAGTTCTGTGCAGCTTGAAACTGTTGTAGGCGGAGTTTGAAAGCAGGGGGCGGATTCTCAAAGCGTATTGCTTCTCGCCATACAGAGAGAAGCAGAGCTGGAGAACTGCAGCTCTTTTGTCGGAGTTTTGCACATCGAAACGTAAGTATTTAATGTGATTCTCAGAATGTGTTTTCTACGGAGCAAACTGTTGAATTTATTTCATTGAGAAATGAAGGAGCGGTTATGTGGACGAGATATTAACCTTGATATTCTGAAAGAAAAGTCGAATATTTGTCTCGGTTAAACTAGCTAATGCTATTGTTAGCTCTTCGGAAATGTTTGACCCGTAGACGCTATTCGCCGTTTTGTTTACGGAGACTGAAGAGCGCTGACAAATTATTTCATCGGGTATTTGTTAGTGTATCATGTGTTTATTTAGAATGTATTTCTTGCGCCCGACTCGGCCCGCCGGTGGGCCTAGATACATTTGCATATGACTAAGCGCTGTAAAAGAGCACTGAAACTTAATGTCGGTGTTTTTTTGTTTTTTTCAATTCTCGATCAAAGTTCACTCTTTAATCATCACAAAACGGGTTCGGTTGTCTAATTGCAAACGCTGCCTTTGTATTTCGATTTTGATAGTATGCATATCATATTTACTTAAAATTTAGCCCACATTACTCTTTTATATGAAATAGTTTTCTGCCTATGTATACAAAATATTATCCAAACGATTTCATGTGTCTATATATGATTTCTGTTTTTAAGATGCATATAACCATCCAACAAGGGCGAACACTGCCTGAACTGGTCTGTTGCCAGACATGTTGCAGCCAGTACCACTGCCCATTCTGCTCTGTGAAGTTGTTCCACTCAACTACATTGAAAAGGGTTCAACTTCATTTGGACCATCATTTCAACCGTGCGGTCAGCCATGAAGGTATGTTGGCAAACATTATCCTGTGATGTGTGTACAGTATGTAGTTATTTGTGGTGCAACGGATCACAAAACTCATGGATCTGAAGATAAATCAATCTACTGTACAATTTCTTAGCCTTGATTTATATTTTGAGTTCATGTAGTAATAAATAAAAAAAAGAATACCAGCACTCAATTCCATGTTCTTATATTTAAGGTTACACCATTCACAAAGACGGAGTCCTCAGTCAAGGTGCCTGTGTACCTTGACAGTCATGATAACCAGGACCGTCTTTTTGGATTTTTGTCTGCTGTACTGCGTGTAACGGACACCCAACTCCCCTTCACTGATCCAGTCAGGCTCATCATGGATGTCCTGTTTCCAGAGGTATTTCTAGCCTATTTTTTTTTGTTTTGTTTTCCAGCACTTTCAACCTCTATTGGCCTCCTGCTTTACATAGGCGTGTATTTTTGTACGATTCTCTTCTTAAAGGCCATCACATACAGCCTGCAACAACTGTACAGTCTGTCCATGCGGGAAGCTGAGGAGGTCTTCCACTCTGGTCCGCCAATTGATCAGAGGTAAAAATGTGAAAAAAGAAAATGCATATCACAAATTAGCTGAAATCCATACTTATTCAATTTACAATTTGACGTCTTTCAGTTTTTTCTTTCCATCAGTGATAATTTTCATTTCCTATTGTAGTGAAGTGGAAGACTTTTGCAGGAGGATTGGGAAAAGGATGAAGATGGAAGGAAAGCGCTGAATGGTGTGTAAAGCTGTTACATAATTTACAATCTGGACTTTAAAATATCAAAGTCCAACGTCAAACATTTTATTTCTATCATGCATCTCTCTCTTTCAGGACTCATCCATCGGGATATGCAACATGAGGCTGCAGAAGTCCCGAAAGAAGATTTTCCTTTCCTCCTTTCTCCTTTCCATCCATTTCAATAAAAATATGTAGACTACAAGTTGTGTTGTTTGTTTCTGAAGTGATTATGGTATATTTTCAGCTATTTTACAAGGTTAAGCATTTTTCTATGACATTGGGATATTTAGAACTGATTTATTGATTAATTGAAGGTTTTATTTTGAACAAAAACCAAGTAAATAAAGATTCAAGATTAACTTTAATGTAGTCGATTTGAAAAATAAAATAAAATACAATAAGATAAAAAAAATAATATAAAGTAAAATAATAATACATGGTGAATAAGTACATAAAAGCAAGTAAATAAATACAATTAAAACCTATAAATAAAATAGCAAGGTAAAATCCTAACCTGTGCAAAGACGCAAATCACTCCCAAACCAGAGCACTGCTCCTACATGTTCTTATTGACCATTTTAATGGACGCCGGAAAAAATGAGTTTTTAAATCTGTTTAGTTTGCAGTGAGGGACTCTAAATCTTCTTCTGGATGGTAGCAGCTCAAACTCACTGTGAAGTATGTGTGATGGGTTGTTGATTATTTTAAAACAAGACAGAGAGCCCTAAAACAAAAATAGTCAAACAACAAAACGTGTTAACATGTCAAAACATTTCAGACTGATCTGAAGAGCATATTCCCATTTACAGTATTTTTATTTAACATTTTTATTTTTATTATGAGCGTAATGGATTGCAGCTGATGTCTAGAACTGCAATAGCATTGACCTACCAGCAGGGGCGCTATACGGCCCAGAACTGCAGATCCTGAAACTGCAGATCTCCGGCTCTGCAGACACATACTATTGGATTGCATTGCGGTTTACAGTATGATACTGTATAACAGGAATACAGTAAAACTGTTCAGATTTCACTGTAAATTTACATCAAATGTTTACAGTGTATGTAATTACATGAAAGTTTCTTGTTATAACATGATATTTTTCACATTTTAACAGATAAGTATCACGCTAACGTTACACTGACTAGAACTGCCTATTGTAGAATATGCAACACTGTGTTATTAGCTCTCCAACAAGTAGCCTAAGGGATAATGGCCGCCGTAACGTGTCCGTAACATAATGGGGCGAGAGGCAAAGAACTCCGACACGCAGCAGAGGTTCAACTCCATTAATTCCATAGCCTAACAGGACACCTCGAAGGTCGTTATCCTGCGTATCACCCGGTTGCCACTAGTCATGCCTTTATAGCACGCAAAGGAAACAAGCGGTTCTGTTTAAAGAAGAAGCCAAGACATTTTCTACGTGTTCTGTTTGTTGTACAACTTTCTCTGGCCCTATATCAGTGATAGTAACACAGAACCGCAGGCGTTGCCATGACATCGACAGTGTTTCTTCTTTGTGAACAGCAGTTCCTGTGGTTTCCAGCGGTCACTGACATCATAGTTCGATAGAACTTTGGACGTTGAAGGCAGCATGAAGGATACAACGATGCTGCCTTCAAAACTGGGCAAAACTAAGGTATCTTAGAAGACAGCATTTTTTATTCGGATATACCACGATGCCTCGCTCCCCTGTTAGATATCTTAAAAGGCAGCATGTTTTCCCATTTTGGACAGACCCTTTGTTTTACCAGATCTAGGCTACTTCATAGGTGTCCCGTTATTAATAGCCACCTCACCAGCCAATCAGAAAAGAGCATTTCTTCCCTCTGGCTGATAATTAAAAAGACGTGAAACCTTTTGACCCAGGTATGAAGGTGTATTTACTGCAAGGTAGACTATCCACTATATGGTAATAGCACATCATTATCTAGGTTGTAGCCTACATAGGCCTAGACTCTGAATTAGCCTATAGCCTGGGGGCCAGATCAGGCCTGCTATCCGGTTTCAGCCCCAGTCCGAAAATGCAAAGGAGGGGAGACCAGGACCATTGATGTCTCCAAAGAATCAAAAAAAGACATAAAAGACATATTACAGTATGCCAAAGATAATTTCTTCCCAAAAGGAGAAAATAAAGTAGGAAAATATGAAGCATTTAGTCATGACATATTGGACTATCAGGAGGAAGCTATATTTGATGAAGCCGTTACAGTTGGAGAACTGTACAGCATACTAAGATGCCATATCAACCTGCACTCACCCCCTCCTCACCCAGAGGAGGTAGAGCGGGTTGTCCACGAACCAGAGGGTTAGCGGTTCGATCCCCGGAATGTCTTGCTCAAGGACACATTTCGAAGTGTCCTTGAGCAAGGACACATGTCGAAGTGTCCTTGAGCAAGACACTGAACCCCCAGTTGCTCCCAGTGCGTGGCACTGGTGTGTGAATGTGTGTGTGCTTGTGTGAGTGAATGGGTAGATGTGTCTCTGACTGTAAAAGCGCTTTGAGTACCAATAGGTAGAAAAGCGCTATATAAAAGCAAGGCCATTTACCATTTGCCATTTACAATAACATACACAGCAAAAATGACTCCAGAGTAATCTGCCTTCAGCATCTGTAGGTGATGTTGCAAGTAGTTCTGCAGCTTCATATGATGTTGTGAATATCACCATAAAACTTCATAGGTTCAATCTTCTGGAGGAGCCCAATTCAAAGATCCGGCACTTAAACGCCACCTGAGATACACTTACATAGTTGAAATAGGAGCTGGCATAGATGGTGTCTCAAAGGATGTGTATGCTGCTTTCTGGACTGAGCTTATGGACCACACAGCTGAAGGGGAGGACCTGAGGGTTCCATCTCTGTGTCTTAAGTGGCAAGAAGACGAGTGGAAATCCGTTGGCCGAATTCTACTGAAAGGATTTCAGTTTGGCTATTTTCCCTGTTGCCTTTCCCCAGCTTTAGTAAGAATGAAGTGTCAGATGATGTGCTTTTTGAAAGTCTTCTTCAAAAAGCACATCATCTGGGTTCTGCTCAAGGTTTCTTCCTGTTAAAAGGGAGTTTTTCCTTGCCACCGTCGCCTTCAGGCTTGCTCTGGGGGTTTCAGGCCGGGTCTTGTAAAGCGTCTTGAGACGATTTGTATTGTTATTAACGCTATATAAATAAAACTGAATTAAATTGAATTGAATATGTAAGTCACTCAGACAGGAATCTGATCACCACTGCCAGGGAGGAGCTGATTGACCTTTTGGACCGTTTGGACGTAACACCATATCCAACACAAGAGAATTTAAAAAGCATCCTGATGTTTAAAGAATAAGGCTGATATTTTTGGACATCTGAACAAAAACGAGGTAAAAATAACCAGTTAAATCAGCACTTATCTGTCTTTTGTTTTGGGGCATACTGTGGGATGTTTTACCTGCAATATCAAGACTGATATTTTTGGACATGTGAACAAAAATGAGGTAAAAATAATCAGTTAAATCAGCGTTTATCTGTCTTTTGTTTTGGGGCATACTGTGGGATGTTTTACCTGCAATATCAGCACTATAATGTCAAGTTTGTGCAAAACAAGCCTGTTGCTATTAACATGAGTTTCAGAGGTCAGTGTTCAAGACCTGACCCTGAAATTTCCATACTCTTGTTACCTGTTGATGAGTTCCCACAGAGAGCAATACGTTCAAGACCTGTATACTATATGTATGGGGTTGTGCTGCTGTTGTCTTTTTTTAATATCTAAACTTGTTTTTTTTTATGAGGTAATAGATGTTGATGAGTTCCAGAGTGCTACGGCCTCACAAATGTATTTCTATACTCTTGTGACCTGTTTTATCAGGTAATACATGTTTACAAGGCAGCAATGTGATACTACAATGGTTGGAATAGCCTACATGTTGCTATCAAATAAATTTAGACTTGCACTTATCGCTCGTTTTGTTTCTCATTGATCATATTGCACCATAATGTTGGGAAACAACAGTTTATTTTGTGTCACAGGTTTGTTTTATTGTAAAAAAGAAAAGAAAACATAACCACACTGAATTCTTGTAGGCCCTACATACAAAACTTGGTAAACTACAGTGTAGGCAAAATAGATCAAGAAATAAAAAATTAAAAAATCTGATGGTTGGGATCTTACTATTCCTCATATATTAAATTGAGGGGAAATTTTTCTTACAGTGTTGCTGTACAGAGGTTGTCCAGCTAGCTACTTGGTGAAAAACAGGATAGTTGATACGTCGGTGCAAAAGGCTGGGATCCCCGGCTTCTCTGGATGCTTAGAGCACACCAGTATGATCTGGCACCAGATTCAGTTAGCAAAGCAAGAGAAGAGAGACCTGCATGTTGTATTCTTAGACTTGGCTAATGCTTTCGGGTCAGTGCCACATAGTTTGTTATGGGAAACATTTGATTTCTTTAGAGTTCCAGGTAGTATAAAAAACTTAGTCAAAGCCTACTTTTTAGACATTCAACTCTGCTTTACCACAGCAGAGTACACTACAGCATGGCAGCAGCTGGAAGTAGGCATCATGGCAGGGTGTACAATCTCTCCACTAGTCTTTACAATGGCAATGGAGGTCATTATTAGGGCTTAGGGCTGTGTGCAGCAAAACCTCTGTGGAGCAAGGCATCAGCAGTAGAAAGGAGAAAGATGATAGTGGAAGAGGTACAGAAGCAAGAGGAAGCAGTAAGATGCTCTAAGACAGTGTCGCAGGCTAAGCAGGGTCAATGGGTGAACTGGGAGAGTGTGGAGAAAAGGAAGAGCTTTGGAGCATGGAGGCCAGCAGGATTAGATTTATGTTGGGGGCTACTTATGATGTGCTGCCATCTCCCCAGCACCTAAACCAGTGGGTAGGTGGGGATGCTGCCTGCCCACTGTGCACTGGTGTATGTACGCTTAGTCATATTCTGACAGGTTGTACGGTTAGTCTCTCCCAAGGACGTTACACCTGGCGTCACAGTCAGGTACTGAGATGTTTAGCAGTGGCAATTGAGGAAAAACGGGCGATTGTAAATTCCATGGCCGTTAACAGAGAGAGCAGATGCATTAAGTTTTTACGGGAGGGAGAAAAGGCTAGAGTAGCAGGCATCAGGCATAACACGGGACAGCTAAGAGTGAGGAGCCTGGGAGATGAGGGCGGACTTAAATGGACAACTGGTTATCCCAGGTGAGATAGCGAGCACTGACTACGGCCAGATCTGCTGTTGTGGTCTGAGCGGTGGTGGTCTATTTCATTGAGCTGACTGTCCTGTGGGTAGATAGAACTGAGGAGGCTAACGAGCGCAAGAGAGCTAAGTATGCAGAGTTAGCAGCAGATGCAGAGCAGAATATATGGAAGGCTTATGTCCGCCCGGTAGAAGTGGGCTGCCGTGGATTTGTGGCAAAGTCGGCGATTGCTCTGCTGAGTGAGCTGGGCATACGAGGAAGAAGCCAGAGGACTGTGGTCAGCAATATATCTCGGGCAGCAGAGAGAGCTATGGGTGTGCAGAAAGCATGCTAGTTGGGGAACAAGCTAAAGGTAAGGATGGCCGCAGGTAGGCCACTGTCGATTTGTTTGGTACGTGAATTGTTTGTTTGTTACGTGTTCCAGTCCGCATTAACGGGGCAAAGCATGGTAATTTGTTTGTTTGTTACGCATTTTGGCCTGCATTATTGGGTGATTCACCGTAGATTTGTTTGTTTGGTATGTTTCCCAGCCCCATCAACCGGATTTGTTTGTTACCTGTTTCAGCCCGCATCAACGGGGCGAATTATGGTAGATTTGTGGTAGTTTGTTTGGCTCATGGTTGTTAGTTGCTATATTAGCTTTTAATAGACATCGATTGGTGAGGAAGACAGGGTTGTGCAGTGGCAGTGTGGACGCATTTCGAGCCGGTTGTAGATCAGGGTGCCCCCATATCTTCAGTCACAACAAGGGGAATGTCTCGGCCAGTCTTCATGCCAGAGACTTTTTCTGGTAATGGTCGAGACTGGACAGATTGGGCTGAGCAATTTGAAATGGCTGCTGATAAATAATTGGGACGAACTGTTGAGACTGAAATTTGTTGCCGGGCCGAGCCCGTGAGGTCTATAGTGGACTATCAGCAGCGGCTAAAACTAATTATGCCTCATTGAAAGATGCTCTGGGGAGGTGTTTGGATCCCTGTGATAGTGATGATTGGAACCGAGCTAATTTTTCTTCACGGGGGGGGGGGGGGGGGTTGGACTTACAAAAGTATGTCGGCAATGCAAGGGCAGCAAATGGAGGGGTGATACAGATCCTGGGGAGTGTGCCAGTTTGATTCCTTGGCGTTGGTTGCTGATTTTTTTTGTGTCAGATGTACCATCAGGGGACATTTTACTTCGCTTCGACTTTTTATCAAAGTACGGTGCTGTGGTTGATCTCGGTTATAAGACCTACCGGATAATGGGAAAGATATTTCCCCTTGTGGATCTTAATCCAACTCTTGAACCACAGACTGTTGTGGTCCATTCAGATACAGTCGTACCACCCCGGAGTGAAGCCATCATTTTAGGCATGGTCCAAAGTGCTTGGGGGGACTAAGCTGAGGGAATGCTGGAACCGTCTACAGCCCTATCTAAGCATTGTGACTTACTTGTAGCCCGGGTTGTGTGTAAAGTAGAGAAGGGTACATTACCAAAACGGGTTATTAATGTGACTAATGATGCTGTAATGTTAAAAAAGGGCATGAACGTGGGGACGCTTTTCACTGACATAGATGTAGATGAGGTGGGGGGATGTGAAGAGGAGGAGAAGGAGGAAGAGGGAGAAAACATTTCACAACCCTGGACAGTGGATAGTCTTACGGGTCGACTGGGGGTGGGAGGTAAGGGCCTGTCAGCTGAACAAATGGAGGCTGCAAAGCAGTTACTGCTTAGAAATCTTTCTGTCTTTAGCCAAGGTGAGACTGACTTGGGTAGGACCCATTTGACGATGCATGAAATTGATACGAGTGATGCTAGGCCCATTAAATTACCTCCACGAAGAAACCCCCTCCACTTGCAACAGGAGGTAGCGGATAACCTGAAACAAATGTTAGACGGTGGCATCATTAGGCCCTCATGCAGTCCATGGGTGGCCCCCGTAGTCTTGGTGCGTAAAAAGGGGGGTGGGCTGCGTTTTTGTGTTGATTATCGGAAATTGAATGATGTCTCTTGTAAGGATGCATATCCTCTCCCCAGGATAGATGATGCTCTCGACAGTTTGAGCCACGCCTGCTGGTTCTTCACTCTTGACTTGGCTAGTGGGTACTGGCAGGTGGAGGTTGATCCTAAGGAGCGCCATAAAACTGCCTTTATAACAAGGGAAAAAGGGAAGTGTTTTCAGTGGACTGAAGATTGTCAGCGAGCATTTGAACAACTTAAAGTCTGTCTTATTACTGCCCCTGTGTTGGCCTATCCAGATCCCAGCAAAACATTAATTTTAGACACCGACGCCAGTGATGTGGGGATTGGGGCTGTCCTGTCACAAGAAGACGAGGGTCATGAACGAGTTGTTGCATATGCCAGTAGGGCACTTACCAAACCAGAGCGCCGATATGCTACCACTAAGAAGGAGCTTTTGAGCATGGTCACGTTTACGAAACATTTCAAACATTACCTGCTAGGTAAAGAGTTCGTTTTTCATACTGATCATAATTCTTTATGGTGGTTGCATAATTTCCAAGGGCTGGAGGGGCAGTTGGGTCACTGGGTTGAGCAGCTTGCCAACTTCCGGTACAAAATTGTACATCGGCCAGGCAAGCTCCATGGAAATGCTGACGCTCTTTCGAGTTTGCCTAACTTTGGTGACAAGGGCGGACTGAGTCAGGAAGTTCCAGACGGTAAGGGTGTTTCAAGGGTGTGTGCGGTGCAGGAAACTCTCCAGGTCCCCCTTAGTGAAATCTGGGACACTGATGAACTAGGCCAGGCCCAAAGAGATGATGATGATTTGCGGCAGATTATTGCCTGTAAAAAACAGGGAGACTGTCATATCCCAGAGGACCCCAGATTACGGAAGTACGCCCCTGTGTGGGATCAGTTGCACATACGAGACTCTAGGCTAGTGAGGATTCCCCCTGCATACAGTGATGCTGCATCCCAAGTACAGGTAGTTCTCTCTCGCGTTTTGGTATCAAAGGTGTTGGCACAGCTACATGGGGGTGCCACTGGGGGCCATTTAGGAGTTCAGAAATTGCAGGGGAAGGTAAAAGACCGTTTTTTCTGGCCAGGATGGTTTGGGGATGTGAAGCAGTGGGTAAAAAAGTGTGTAGATTGCTCCTCTCGTAAGACCCAAGGTAAACCCCCATGTGCCCCCTTGCAACCATCGATCACATCCAGACCCTTCGAGCGGGTGGCGTTAGACATATTGGGCCCCCTCCCAGAAACATGTCCTAGTGGTGGGGGATTATTTTTCCAAATGGACTGAGGCTTTTCCCCTTCCTAATCAGGAAGCGAGCAGCATTGCTAAGGTGCTGACAGAAGAATGGGTTTGTCGTTTTGGGGTTCCTCGGTGCATTCATTCGGACCAAGGTCAGAACTTTGAGTCCACATTATTTATTGCATTGTGCAGACTCCTACAAATTCATAAGACCTGTACATCTCCCTATCATGCTCAGTCTGATGGTCTGATAGAGCGTTTCAACCGCTGTTATCTATGCTGTCACTGTTTGTGGAGGATAATCAGTTAAACTGGGACACTTTGTTGCCTTATGTGATGTTGGCATACAGGAGTAGTGTTCATGCTAGCACGACATTTACAACCTACAAAGTTTTGTTTGGGCGGGAAATTGTATTGCCTATCGATATCATGCTAAATTTGGACTCTCAGGAACAGTTTTCCTCAGCTAATGATTATGTGTCCAGGCTTTCTGACACCTTATCTACAGTTGTGGCAGCAGTCAGAAGACACCAGGCCAGGGTCTCAGAGAGACAGAAAAACTCCTGCGATTTTAGGTATTATTCAGTATTTCAGTATTATTCAGAATTAGAGCTAGTCTGGGTGCAGAATAAGGCTAGAAAGCGAGGACTGTGACCCAAATAACAGAGGAAGTATTAGGGCCCTCTTCGGGTGATTGAAAGGCTTACAGATGTACTCTATAGGTTAGTGCTATGGAGCGGAGGTCCTGAGTGTGTGGTGCATTTCAACAGACTTAAGCCCTATGTTTCTCCTTTTACAGAGACGAGTACTTCAGAGTCCCGGAGAGCTGGCCATTCTGATTTTCAGCCAGCCGTGCCTTTGAGACGGCGGCGTCCAGAAGTCCAACTTGGTGCTAGTTGGGTCCCTCATCGTCATCCCAGCCGGAACGTCCCCACTGAAATGAGGGGGTTATTAGGAGGACAGGACGTCCTGAATCCCGCCTCCAAGGATGTGGGGAGCACACAGAGGGGGTCAGCAGAAGTCCCATTGGCGTCTGGATCGGACTCTCCCTCCACCGTGACTGTGTCCTGTCCAGGGGTGCAGGAACAACAACTTCCGGGAGGTGTGGCAGCAGGGGGAGGGGGACGCCCAGCACGCCAACGGAGACCACCTGCTTGGTCCCACGATTATCAGATGTCACCGTAGCGACTCAGGGACGAGTCCTTTTTGCCAAGAGGGGGGAAAGTGTGGTGACATTAGGACCCGGTGGGTGACGTCAGGAGCAGGACTCTCTGATTACTGATGTGGTGCAGCTGTGAGGGATGGGGTGGGGAAACACAGGCTGATAAGTGTGGCACAGGTGGCGTGGGAGAGGAGAGAGCAACACGTTTGGCGACACGGTACTCTTCTGGTAGGGGAGGGTGTCGTTCGCAGTTATCTAGAGCTGCCGGCGACGAAGACAGATAGCCAGGGGGAGTCGTGACCTGCATGTTAGGAGGGGAGGCTGGTTGCCTCCTGTAGCTACATTAGGGTCCTTTTTAGAGAGTGCCGTGTGGCAATCGCTCCCT
Organism: Planiliza haematocheilus; assembly: GCA_005024645.1. Lineage (NCBI taxonomy): Eukaryota > Metazoa > Chordata > Actinopteri > Mugiliformes > Mugilidae > Planiliza > Planiliza haematocheilus. Next base: position 259,796 of record SRSE01000077.1, read on the forward strand.
GCGCGGCCTCCACAGCACGCCTTCCTGGTCTCCAGCCAGTTCCTGTCTCGGCGGCATAAGCTCAGACCCTAGGGGAGGGTCTCGCCGAGCGGGCGAATTAAGTATATATTCCCTCATTTAACTTTGTATGTCTTTATTATTTTGTGTGTGCGTATGTTTAGGTCGGCCTATTTTTATATTTTATCCGAAGTGGTGGGGTTGTCGGGGCAGGAATGACGGGCTTGTGGGTGGGCGGTCTAGGGGAGCCATACTGCAGGTTAGCCGTGTGTGGGGTGTTGCATATTGTGTGCTATGCTAAGGTGTGCCTTAAAAGCTAGGGATACTAGCCTGATGTGCAGTGGGTTCTTGTTTCGTGTGCCGTGTTAAGCGCGCCTTAGAAGCTAGGAAGCTAGCTGATATGCAGTGGATTATAACTTATTGGTGTTAGAGGCGAGCCTGTTTGACCCCACAGAAGAAGTCTGCGCCCTCGACCGGCACCTTCCTGGCAGATTGGCGCCCCCCACTTGTTTTATGAATTCTTGTTGACCGTTAATAAAGATTGTTCCCTATACACCATCCTTGTCTGCGTGTTTGTTCAGGGGTTCTGACATCCCATTTATAGCTGAAAGGGAGAACCCGCATTTATTAAAATACTTTATTAATCCCGGAAATTCAAGATTGAGAACTGAACTCATGTCTTGCGTTTGATGATTTTCTCTTTATTTCTAATAATGAGATTCATATCAATGTGTATACTACACGTAGGCTACACATGCACTTTCACTTATTACATTCACATATTCACTTATCATTGTGTATTTTCTGGGTGGCTTCGTGAATAACTAACACAGTTGACTATGTGTCACCGCTGCATGTATCAATATTGTCATGGTGTAGGAGTCAAGCTGCGCTGATATATATTTTTTATTTATTAATGTAGCGAATTGCAGCGCAGAGCTTTTTTTTTTCTCAGCACCCCCTGCTGAGAATATGTTCCCGCGGCTATGGTCAACACACACAGCTAATAATGCTGGATAGCTTTTCCCTGTGTCTATTGCTTTACCCAGTTAATTGATAGTATGCAAATTTAATCTGTACATATTTTTTCGAATTTGTGATTTTTATGCCCTGTTACGCATGAGCACACAGGTAGCCTAACTGTATGATGGCCAGGCAACTAAACAATATGAGATGCTTGTCCAAGAAGTCTCCAGAGAAACAGTCATTGTCTTTAAGTTCCTGGAAATGATTAATCCAGTACTGGGCATCAGGGACGTGCACAGGGGGGTTGCTCAGGTTGCTCGGGCAACTGCCCACATGTCCTTCTCTGCCCCTCAAAATTCCTGTGCACGTCCCTGTATCAGAGGCGCATCTTATCAACAGGCAAGGCAGGCAACTGCTTGGAGCCCCGTGCCGCTATGGGGCCCCCGATTGCCGGTGGGACAAACGAGAATTTCGTCCAGATTGAATGATGGATTCGTGATTTTTGCGTGCTCCTGTCCTGTTGTACAAACAATATATCTGTACATGTATGCTATCTGACTGTGTTCAAACGCGTTCAAAGAATCCACACATATAGCCTATATTTTTTTTCAAAACGACAGGCATGCGCGATATTCTTACCATGTTTTGCTTAATTTAGCAACAATGCTAGACGATAGTTGCTAACGTTCACTGGTCAAGACGGCTGAAGTGCAAACACACAGTTCTAGTGATTATAAGAGATGTTGTCTCATCGTAGTTAGTATCATGATACATACTTATGTAATCGATATGATTGTCACAAACATCTTTGAATGAACAGACTGATTCTCGGATGGCCATCTACACCTGGTAGATAAATAGCAACAGCTGAATACGTGTCAAGTGCCAATGTAGAAAGGGCCCACTTAACACAAGTGCATATCAAAATTCCGATTGGATGGAACGTTGATTGACATTGGCTTTGCTCAGTCAAAATCCAGCCCAGGTGGATAACTTCCCCATTTTGAAAATGAACGTAGTGAATGCGTTACGTTGTATCATTCAATAACCTAAATTGGAAAATTAGCTGCAGGAAAAGGAAGAGGAGCTATCTATCTGGTCGTGAAAAAAGAAGAAGCAGCAAAAAGAAAAAAGACAGTGGTAAGTGGAGCAGATAATGATTGCATAACATTAACAGTAGGCCATGTCTGCTGCTATTGAAAAATGCTGTTACTTTGTCTAACGGGTCCGAATTGAATGCTATGATAGCAATGAATAATGAAAGCTATGCCTAAGGAGAACAATTAAACATCTCTTTCATATCTCTCCTCAGGATCATTTCTTAAATTTATAACAAAACAGACAAAGCAATTTACTGTATTTTATTATACAATAATTGTATTATTATTTTTATTTATTTATTCTTTGCTTTGATTAGTTTATATTTTTCAAATAACAAGGTTGTTCATGTTTAGAACATTTGGAATTAAAAAAGGTTTTATTTCATACATTTTTCGTTGGTGTCAGATTACTTATAGCCTAACATAATGGTGATGAACACTGGTTGGTAGGGCCCCCTAGGAATTTTTGCTTGGGGCCTCCACAGACTAGAATCACCTCTGGTTATAACATGATATTTTTCACGTTTTAACAAGATAAGTATCACGATATTACATGAAATGATCATGTTATTTCATGAAAGGGTGCGCCTCTGGTTATAACAAGAAACTTTCATGTAATTACATAGTATTGAGCCTTTTTTCCCCCTAAAGTATGGCAGCAATAGCTTCCATACTACTCTTGCTTCTGAATAGTGAACGTTAGTGATGGGTAGATGAGGCCTCGTGAAGCGTTGCGGCACATTACCAAATAGTATCGATACTGTGTCGATACTGTGTCACTCAATAGGGACACCTGCTGGGCCATAAACATTATTGCAGGCCACCTGGTTCAGACGCCACTGACATACTGATTGAATTACCTAGTACACAGTTACTCATTGCGCGGCTCGCGAGCCACATGCGGCTCGTCAAGCTATAACTGGCGGCTCGCATGGTAGTTTACAGTATCACACTGCCACTTGCCTTTAATTGCAAATTGCAATCCACTATTTACCGGCAATGCCGCTTAAACTGCCATCTTGTGGCGATAAGTTGTATACATTTCACGCAGCTGATCGGAAAGCGCGGATGAAAGTGGCCATGTGGCATTGTTTACAAAACTTGACCACAACGCACGTTTGCAGGCAGATGACATAAGCTCCGCTAGCTAGCGTAAAACACAAAAATGGACCGGTTTTTAGGACCGACCTAGTATGCACAATATCATTTGTTATTGTTGTTTATATTGTGTTATTTTATATCTTAATCTAAATGTAAAAAATATTTATCTTTATAATGTACAGTCAATAAATAATGTGGACATGTGAAAATGTGAATGTGCTTATGTAGCCTACTTGTCTTTGAGGCAGAGAGGTTTTTTTTTTTAACAACGTTTTTATTTAAAAAAAAAAAAAAAAAAAAAAGCTTTTCCAGGGTTTTTGCATTTAGTCGATTTCTTTTTTTTTTTGGATGCTAGTTCTCCAGTTTTAGAGAACACCCGCTCGCATGGGACTGACGATGCTGGCGTCCATGAAAACTTTAGTGACAGCCAGAAGAGGTGTGGATAGTTATACTTCTGTCTGGCCCAGTATCTTAAAGGACCTTGGGAGCAGGGGAGGTTGCCTCAGCAAGGTACCATTTTCGTGCTTAGCTCTATAGTGTCTCAGCATTGAGGAGGTGCTTTTATTTATGTTAGATAGTTCAGTCAAACAAATGCGGCATTTAACCTGCAGAAAATAAAATGAGTAATTTAAACTAAGAGTCCCTTTGAAATTGATTTGAATTCTGACAGATCAAGTGGAAACAGACTGGATGAAATAAAAACAAACACCTTATTTGCCGATATAAGATCAAAATGGTCCCACACGGCGGAGACCTTCCTCTTTCTTTGGGGTTCCATATTCCAACTTGATTCCACAGTTCCAGGATTTTTTTTTTTTTTTGGCAACACCATCCCGTTGACAGTTGCGCTTCCTTATAAACACAGTTTGGCGAGTCGGTGACGAACGAAACAGCGTCTGTATCGGTCACGTGACTTCTCGATACGCGCACCGACACGGGGTTTCGCTCTATGAGCTCGACACATGCGCCGACGCATCGGTGTTGCCGGACCCATCACTAGTGAACGTGAAAATATCATAGCCTCTCTTGAAATAACGTGATACTTTCATATAATTTTGTGATAAATATCTTGCAAAAATGTGAAAATATATCTTGAAATAACATATTTTCACATGATAACGTGAAGATTATCATGAAATAATGTGATCATTTCATATAAAAACGTGAAAATATCATTTCTTGAAATAACATGATATTTTCACGTTATAACGGTTATCTTACGTGTACATGCTTGCCCAGGTTGGAAGCAGAGTTTTTGTAGGTGGATAGCTGCATCTCTTCCGGCATACAAAGTTTACATTACATGATGACCTTGTTGTCTCAGAGTATTGTTCAGAGAGCCTCACGTTCTCCATGCATGTCTCCTGTCCAAATTCGACCCTTCTCCATCAATACACTTATCTCCCACGCAGAGGCAGTGCAAGTGCAAGCTCATCTATTTTTTTTATTAATTTTAGTTTTTACTTTGTAACGGAAGCTAGGCCTATTTAAAATGTAGTGAAGTAAATTATTTCCAATAATATGTACTTAAGTAAAAGTAAAACTACTGATTTTAAAAAGTACCTTAAAAAAGTACAAATACACAGAAAAACTACTCAATTACAGTAACGAGAGTAAATGTAGATCGTTACTTTCCACCTCTGCCACAAGCAGACATCAACATGGCTACCTCCGCATTAATGCTGACGAGGAAGATACGGAAGACGTTACCACACTGACAGAATCTCCTTTGTTTGTTTTGTTTGTTTGTTTTATCATACCACATCTATTTCATTCACGTGAAAGTGAAATGAAGAGAACAAGGAGAAAAAACTATTTTTTGTTGTTTTGCTTCTTTTTATGCGTACTATAAAAATACTTTGTACTTTTCTTGTACTTATAATACTTTTCACAAGATACTTTTGATAATTCAGTACATTTAATGTGAGATACTTTAAGACTATTAATGAAGTGATTTTCTTATGAATGAACTTTTACCAAAGTCATTTTCAGTTAATATGGTAGGCCTATTTGTACTTTTACTCAGTTATTTAATTTATTTATTTTTATAAGTACTTTATACCGGTTTCTAGTCAGGCTTTCACAGGCCTAGTTGCGTATTTGTCTCGCGAGATCTGGCAACACTGGTGTTATACTGAGAGCATTGACTGTATGACTGAGAGTCAATAAAGGACCTAAAGATGATGTCCGATTGACAGCGAATCTTTTTGCGCTACAATAATTAGTTCAATTTCATTAGTCTGAAACAAGAATTTAAATTAACGTTTCGACCCACACTCCAGTTCAGAAGGTGGCGGTAATGCACCATAAGATGTTTGGCAACCGGCATAACAAGAAGAAGAAGACGGGAATGGAGAGGAGATGAGGAAGGACAGTGCACGATAGACGAACAAACAACGATGGAAGTCTGGGATTAACAATTTTCTTTTAAACAGAAAAACACAATATCCACCTGCTAACTAGTACCTCAAAAGTTGTTTGCATAAAGAGGTGGCAGACTGACAGCTAGTACATTTTCGAGCACTTGTCATTGGCCAAGAGTAACGAGCTATTATGGACTCCTGGGTTCGCTTTACCGCCCATAGCCAAGCCAAGGAGAGAGTAATTAGGTAAGGAAGACGTCTGCTAGCTAGGCCATCTCCATCTCTGCTAAAGCATTTACACAAATGTGCGACCTAGTCATACAGGCGTAAATTAGATGTTGCCATAGTCGGGGTGATTTGGTTTCTATTTGGCATGTTAGGTGTAGAAAGCTGTTCTCGGTTTCTTCTAACAGTCAATTGTGGATAATGCTCATGGATCGGCTCTCATTCGGCTTTATCAAGCAATGTCATTTTCATACCTTTAATGTTGAGGCAAGCTTTCAATAAAGATACTCCTCCACATCACAGTTCTCTGCTATCTTGATGAGTGTATTGTGTATTAACAGGGCTGCTCAGTACGCGTGTACACTTCTGGGATACACTCTGCACAAGGCTAGGGCAGCAGCAGAAATCCAAAGAACCGTCAGTCAGCTGGAAGCACACATGAGCCTGACTAGAAAACGTGAGTGAAGCAGTCAGTCTTTTTTAAAAAACAAAACAAAAACAAAAAAACACCAAAACTGTGTTGTGACTGGCGTCTGTTGTGTCACAGTTTTGCGTCTTGGAAACTCTGTGGATGCACTGCAGGCTGCCAAAAGGGCTATCCATCTTTCTGACAGTGTGCTGAGGCTTTGCCTGACCATCAGTCACCTCAACAGAGCTATGTACTTTGCCTGCGACAATGTGGTGTGGGCAGGAAGAGCAGGCATTCTTTCCAAACTTGACCAGCACAAATGGAGTCAGAGATCTTTTAGGTGAGTGATGTCTATACGTTTTAGTAGCAAATGCCATTATTTCTGGGTTTGCGCCATTTCAAATATATATATATATCTTTCTGGAATCAAAAATAGATCTAGGCCATGTTTTGAAGGGAATTACACACCAATATTTTTGTGATGACTTGTATTATTACATCATACAGGTGGTCTTATAATTTACTGTTTCTTTCAAACAAGTTTAAACCTGTCGTACTGTACCGCTGAACAGAATAATGCATTGTATTTTCTTAACTCGCAACTGTATGGTTGTCCTTTGCAGGTACTACCTCTTTGCACTGATCCTTAACCTGACTCGAGATGTGTATGAGCTCTGCCTCCTCATAGAGAGTGAAGCACATTACAGAACCACCAAATCCCCATCCTCGCTCTGCCCCAGCAGCAACCTGACTGCCAACCACCTCTCCTCCCCTTTTTCACCTGCCACTGTGGCTCTGCCTTCCATGTGGGACCGGCTTTGCAGACAGCTTCATCTGATGGTGACAGTGCTGCACAACAACCCACCACTTCTATTGGATGTGGTGAAGAACAGCTGTGATATCTTTATCCCACTAGACCGATTGGGAATTTATCCTACAGGGCCAGGTTTTGTAGGTGCCTGTGGCCTTGCTTCTTCTGCTCTCTCCATCTTCACCATTGTCAGGCCATGGCTTAAACTCAAGCCATGATCCCGGAGTCACATGGAGGACTGAGTGGAATATCTAACAAGGTTAATACAGTGCTAAAATTTAATTTTTGAACAGTTTTAGGACTTCGAAATCCTTCAAAACGGCTTGTCACTAATTACTTGACCTGCATGTCTGAACTGACCACAGTTTATGCTCAGTGGTGCAGGGCTGTGGTGTTTAGAATTCTTCATGCCATAGTCCTGCTTCTACAGTTGTGGGCGATATTAAAAATTTCATGGGGGGCTAATAATTTCGGCTTCAACTGTATATATCATCACTTATCATCTTACTTTACATGGAGGTTTTTAAAGTTCAAAACTAGAAATTCACTTTCAAGGCAAGAAAAACAAATAAGGTTGATTAACCTTACCCTACTCAGACATTTTGAGACAGTGCTTCTGTCCTGCAAAGTCAGTACAGTATGCTGCTACTTAGGGAACATCTTTAATCTGGCATACTTTATATTGTATTACAACAGCGGTAGCTGTAAGCAGACCCTTCTTCATATTCTCCTCCATTAATACAATAAATTACTAACTTCTCAGAGTCCAAAGAGATGGTTGAGAATGATTGTATGTCTTTGAAAGAGAAACTCCACACTGAGTTAGACATTGATGATGTAAGATGGCGAGAGGCATCTCTCATTGTTACTTTATACTGATCCCCACCTGTGTAATTGCCATTATCTGTTTATCCTCATCCGATAGAAATACTCAAAAGCTTTCCTATGGATAGATGCGTTATTTTCCTTAATTATAACACACATAAAAGATTAAGTGTCTTTTTAAGTGTGGCATTTGGGAACTAAATGCTAGTTTCAGTAAGTTCACAGCAAGAAAGGGGCTGTCAACAAAAACAAAGAGATAGCAGGAATATTAGCAGTGACCACATCTTTCACAGGTACCACAAGAAAACATTACAAGAATTTAAAGAATAAAAAAGCGAGCTGAAACTTGCAGTAACGCCTAATTATTTGGACCCTTCAGAATTTTCTAAATTTCCTGCATATTTTCATTATCAGAAAATTTTCAAGTCCAAAAACTTGAAAAGAGAATGCAATGAAACAAAAATGATACTTATTTGATAATTCAGAAGAAACTGCCGACATTGCATATCTGAGGTGCAAAAGTAAGTACACTTCAAGAAACAAGTTAATTTCAACTGTAATGGGACTCGGGTCTGTGCCTCTTTTGGTTTTAAAAAATAAAAATATCAGGGATTTGTCACAGTCTGATTTTCACATCCACAACACATTTGTGGATGTGTATGATGACATGGAGGATGTCACAAAAAGGTTGCGGTTGATCATCAGCCTAGAAACTGTTACAAAATAATCTATAGAATTTGGAATCCGCAGTCAGACCAGTTGTGAACAAATGGAGGAGATATAAGACGACTATTGCCTTCCTCCGCAGTCAGCCAACAAAAATCACTCCAACAACAAGATGTAGAATGGTCCAAGAGGTTTCGAAGGAGCCCAGAGTAGCTTCAAAGCAACTGAAGGCCTCTCTCTCACTTTGGCAAATGTTCATGGATCAACCATAGTGTGATGGCAGAGTGGCATGGACAAAGCTACTGCTCTCCAAAAAGAACATTTCTTCCTTTCTGCGGTTTACTAAACATCATCAGAAATTTTCGGCAAAAAGAGAATTGTATTTTACAGGGAAACATGTTTCTACACCGTGCACACGACAAACTCTTGAATCATATGGACAAGACTGTAGGTATGCAAATAATTTTAAACAGCACTGTAAGCCAGAACTGCTCCAAAACATTATTCTTTAGTACTGTATCCAAATCCTCAGTCGTCATTTTACTTTACAGGCCGACTACCGAAAATAGAAAGTGTAAATGGAAGTATCGGGACGTTATATTGTTCAGTGGGAAATGTGAATGAGTTCTGACAAGGCCACAATATATAGTGGGATACATTAAAGTATTAGCTATCTAGTTGTATAGTGTTTTACAATACAGATAGAATAGGACCCAAAATAGCAACTTGGGTTGCTGTACAGTGACAGCAACTCAGCGTTTTTTTGGAAGTTAACATGTGAAGATTTCTTCAATACCATGTCAATAAGCTAATCTAAACTTGTGTTGCATTTATTTTGCTGAAGCCACAACTAAAGGCAGACAGGCCTACGGAAAATGACAAAAGAAAATGATGAAGACAGATGTAATTGAAAACTTGGCAATGCATCACAAATGAAAAAATCAATTTTTTGGTAATGTTCATGAGTTTCAGTTTACTGTCAGTCAATACCTGCAAAAGACTTCCTAAGTATTAAAAATTAACATTTTCGTTCTGATTATGTTAATTTGAATGAAATGGGCATACGTCACAGTCTCAAAAATTAATTCTAAACAAAACCAAGGCAAAGACAAAACAAACATTATTATGCATACACATCAGGGGACCAGTGGCAGCAGGTAAACAGTTCTGCTGGTGGATTTTTCTGGATACACACCAAGCTGGCTGAGCTGATAACATTCACTGTAAAAAAGAGAAAGTGTGGTATGAATGACACTATTTATCAAAATAAGACTTTGAACCTACAATGATTAGGTTTACACTTAATCATAGTGGGTGATATGAAGACACTTGCAAAGAAACAGCAATATGGGAGTGTTAGTGATCATATAAGTATTCACTCCTTGTGGAACCAATTGGTGCTAGTAGTCTCTCTCTTATGATGCTATCCTGCCTATTGAAATAAATTATACAATATATGAAATGTCTGCATGTACAATGAGATCATCTGTTTTGTTTCAGTCCATCATAAATTACCGTAATAACATGGATATAGGATTTAACGACAACGCCTGTGCAGTTCATATACAGAACACTAAACAGAAGCTGTTGAAATGTGGCATTCTTATGGTATGTATATAAGATTAAATAACATATCAGCGAATAAAATTAATGTATTCAAACAGCTGACTTCCAATTACCTGTGCTAGTTCTTATAAAGTACAGTAATGGAACATGTGTGTTTAAATGTAGGAATGCTCCAACCTCTTTGTTACTCTTGGGTCTCCATGCTCTCATCCTCTCCATCTCCTCCTTCCTCCAGAGTTTCCTCCTCCTCTTCCTTCCTCTCAGGAGGCTTCTCATAGGCCTTCTCTGAAGGTGTGACAATCACACCGTCCCATGTAGACATCTCTGTTGCCAGGTCTGTCACAGCATATTGTTGCCGGTTAATTCTAAACTTCACAGTAGGCACAGTTTGTAGGAATACACCTCAACATAAAAAACTAATTGAATGCCCTGTGCTGAAACAAAAAAATAAAGGCATGAAATTGCTGAATTTTACATCAGTATTGAAATAGGCCAGGAATAACAAAAGCGCCTGTGAAGTGTGGGAATTCTTTAAAACAAAATCCAGCAAGTTTAACCCTTACTAAAAATGAAACCGCCACCCACCGTAGCACAGCTGCTGTGCATGAGTGCCTCAACATATAAGATCTGCTCACTTTCTAATCTTAAAAAAATAAAATAAAATCGGAACTCACTCTGACCTCCATTTATACAGTACCACTGAGTCACCAGACAACTGTGCAGAAGGTTTAACAGTGATGCTGAAAATAAATTATCTGGACTTCACGGTAAAATATGTTTTATTAAAGGATTAATAGGGGGAGATCTGTTAATTCATGGAGTGGTTAACTAAGAATTAATCAGTTACTCAGAAAATAGTCATTAGAAAATCAATAACTGACTGAAAAAATTGTTTGTTGCAGCCCTACTTTATATTGTAATTTCTGCTTAGTTAGATCCCAATGAACTGGAAAATGCTATATCTATCATAACAGGTTCTTTGTTTCAATCTCTATTCATATAGCAGTGATTTATAATCAGTGTTGGGCACGTTACATTTCAGAAGTAATTAGTTATTAGTTACTCCTGCTAAAAAGTAACTGAGGTAGTAACTGAATTACTCCACTATAAAAGCAACTAGTTAGGATGTTTAATGTTTAAATACATCCTATTAGATTTTTTTTCTGAGTATAATGTACACTTCACGTGTACATTCTTGCCTTTTACCTCAAGGAGGTTAAAGTAGTGTCTATACTTGTACTTTGCCTCTGATACTCCGAACTCTCCACTGCTGCAGTCTATATCTGATTGCTTCTGTGATACTGCTATGTACACGTTTGTGTGTAAACAACACCCGCTCAACTGAAGACTGCCCTAGAGCTGATTAGCTTACCATGCAATCGTACCCTACCTTAGCCAATCATCATCATTTATGCACCCTCCCTCCCCACCCTATCCCACCCAGAGGGGAAAAAAACACCTTTGCAGCTCTTGTGGCTGGCTGACAGCACAAGTAACGCACCACATGTGTTAGTAATGCGCACACATTACTGGAAAAAAAACATTGCCGTTAGTAAGTTTATTTTACCACCGTTATTCCCATCACTTTTTATAATGCATGTAGGAAAAGAGACTGTATAACAATGGTGTATGACAGTTAAAGGCGAACTACTGTTTTTAACAACCTGGACCTTATTTCTGGCATAAAATACTATCACGTATTCACAACATAAACTGTTATTTGGAGTCATTCATCAGATATTTAGATCTGCGTATATCCATGTAGTGGGAATGACTGGGACACCGGAACACATTATCTGCTGCGAAACCTTGTTAATTTCACCAATATTTTGTAAAGATGCGCTAGTGCTATTCCCCGTTGAGTCTGGAGTTACCCATTACCTATTCACGAATGTTTGTTTTTTGGCCAGCCGTTTCTCTCTCTGCTTCCGCACCCTCCTTTCACTGAGCTCCTCATCCATATACTCTGGCTTAAAACAGTAAGGACGTCCATCATAAACAAAGTAGTTATCCACAAACTAAAAATCTGAAAAATAGTAAGCCATGTAATAGCAGTAGCAAAATGATAACAGGTAACACCGGCCTCAACGGGGAATAGTTTCGAAATCAAAAATGTATTGCCAAGCATGTTTGTACATACAAGGAATTTGCTGTGGTGTTACAAATGTATCATAACAAAATATTGGTGAAATGAATGCGTCTCTCATCAGATGATGCGTTATTTAGAGCATTTTGGTGCCCCAGTCACTCCCACTATATGGATATACACGGATCTAAATATCTGATGAACGACTCCAATAAACACCAAAGTTATGTGGGTGAATAAACAATCGTGTTTTATGCCAGAAATAATGTCCAGGTTATAAAAAAACAATAGCTCCCCTAAGTTTATTTGTCTGACTATGCTGCTTGCTTCCACAATGGACCCCACTCAAAACACGTGCCAGTACTACAAACTAAACCAACAGTGAAAAATGGCAGCAGTCAAAGGACAGTAAATTCTGACCTCTCATATTCGACCTCTGTAGACTGCTTGATTGATTAAAATAGCATTTTTACTTTGTTGATTTATTTCTAAATGAGAGGAATTCTCTATCTGCCTACTCTAAATGAAATGTGAAAGTATTTACAACTGCTGCCAGTGAATAAAATTATCTTACAGCTAGCATCTCCCTCAAGGCCAAGAATCTTCCTGTAGCCGCCATGAGATAGAACCCTCACCAGTGTCTGCGCCGTGAAACACACCATGTCCTGGACAAACAGAAAAAACAGTTATCTGAAATTGAGTTGAGATTTCACTTCTAAAGTATTCTCAGTATTGGTGCTGTTTTGTTTTTTAAGAGCATCAGACCAGTTGCAGATGTGTGGGACAGCCATTTTCTATTAAATAATTTAATTCATATCTACTAGTCCACTAGTCAGTACCAAAGCCCTCCTTGTATCTCCTGCAATAGAGAGACAGAACAAGACCTACCTGCTGTTCCAGATTCATGACTGTATGTACTCTGAAGTTTCCACTTTCACATGGGTCAGTGATTCCCACAGACCCAGGCAGAAAGAGACCAGCAGCCAACATTTGCAGGCAGCGCCTTTAAACATTCAAAACATAGTCTTTATAAATTGTCCTATCTCTGTGTAGATGGGACAGTGTATCATTGACAGTACAGGGAAAAGAACCCCGAGGACAGTAAGAGCCAACCTGTAGGCCATGTTCAGAGACAGGGGCTGCCTGGAGGGATTGTTCATCACTGCTGAGTGGCCCTTGAATAGGACAGACATAAAGCTCATTATTATGAAATTCTCATTAATGATGTCATTTACCAAACAGTATACAAGGTTTGAGCTATACTGCCCATGCAATCACTGGGCTTTGTTATGTACTCTGAGTGCAACATTTTATCAAATGTCAGGACTCTGGGACTTACCAAAAGATCCAGGATCCAGGGAGTGAGGGGTTCAAAACCAGGGAACCGCAGCCTCAAGTCTTTCAGCAGGCGAATCAGTACTTTGACCCTTTTAAATGAAAATGATAGGAAAACATTGCTGCAACGGTGCAACTTCCCAGTTTGGGATTAATACAGCATTCTTCTATCCATCGATCTGTTTTGTGTTATCACAGATACATTGCCACAATAGAGCAGCAGGCCTATTGCAAGTGAAAATTTCCTCACGTCGACTGAGAGGCGTTCTCTTCAAACCAGCGGGCGTGGCGGATGGCAGCAAGGGCACTCTGTAGCACCTTGATGTCCACTGAAGAAAAAACAAAGAAAATTAAACACTGGCAATAACCATCAATGTTAGACTCTAGGTATTTGTTTATTACATATACACGAATTAGGCATAACATTATGACCACCTTCCTAATGTTGTGTGGGGTGTCCTGTGGTGTCAGACAACAATGTTGTAAGTAGGGGCCTTTGGGTCCTTGGTTGGTTGAGGGGAGGGGCCTCAACCCATAGGCTTGTTCCAGTGCACCCTACAGATACTTGATCAGTTTGGGATCTAAAGAATTTGGAGGGCAGGTCAACACTTCCACCGTTATTCATTCTTTTTGAGTTGTTCCTAAACCATTTTTTCGTGTGCCTGTGTCAGGCTGTATCCTGCTGGGGATGGCTGCTGCCATCAAGGATTGTCATTGCTATGGGGTAGGCTTGCCTGGTTAAGGTGACAGATACAGGTCTAGGTAATCGCCACATGGACTCTAGGTCCAAATGTTTCCCAGCAGAACATTACATTGTCACAAGATAGTCAATGTTATTTACTTCTCTTGTCAATAGTCACGTTATGCCTGACCGGGGTATAATGACTGGTCCACAAAAAAATTGGCAACATTAAATTCAGCCAAAAGGCAAAAGATTAGGGACCATGCTCTAATCTACAGAATATAATATGGCCAGGTAATAAAGTTTTTGAGACTTAAGGTATTTTCTACCTGTTCCCCTAAATCTGTGGTTAAGCAGCTGAAGACATAAGAGATAAGATAAGACTTTAATCATCCCCATGGGGAAATTAGGGCGTGATCTGTTCAGACAAGCATTTGGGAAATGTGCATGAATCAAGTATGTTTGTGAGTTGCAGACACAAATGTATTTTCATACAGTGCAGCTCTGGGTCCAGCTTGCGAAGGTTGGGAGGGACCGTTGTGATGAGAATCTTGACGGTGGCATCAGCTGAACTGATCTCAAAGCCTGTCTCATTGGTCAGCATGGACAGAACTGAAACACGTGACAGATCAGTAATTCACAGCTTGAGACATTATTTGTGAGCTAAAACAACACCTCATCATATATGGTACCTTCAGTAGGGTCCTGTGTTCGAAGGGTCTCCACTACTTTATTCCCAAGAGCAGCTACTGCCTCCACTGGAAAAAAATAATAATTCAAATTCAACATTCAACTTATTTCGAAAAGGTTTTGAATAGGCTTTTATTGTTTACGCTTGTATTTTTTACACTTATTATTTCAGTTATGTGTTTGTACATGAGAGCAATAATTCCTAGGAGTCAAATTCCTTGTATGTGAACACATAATTGGCCAATAAAGTGGATTCTGATAGTTTTGGAAGCCAAAAAAATGATAACCAGAGAGCATTGTAGTGCTTCGCCTACCATTAACTTAGTGAAGCACCAGATTGAGCAAGTACCTAATATTGTAGTTAACTACAGAACTTGAGTAAATATACAGTCAGCCTATAAATACTGGGACATCGACACAATTCTAATCTTTTTGACTCTATACACCACCAGAATGGATTTGAAATGAAACGAACAAGATGTGCTTTAACTGCAGACTTTCAGCTTTAATTTGAGGTATTTAAAATAGGAATTACAATAGTTTGTATATGTGCCTCCCATTTTTTAAAGGACCAAAAGTGATGGGACAATTGGCTGCTCAGCTGTTCCATGGCCAGGTGTGTGTTATTCCCTCATTATCCCATGTACAAGAAATAGATAAAAAGTCTATTTGCATTTGGAATCTGTTGCTGCCAGCTGTCAATATGAGATGCAAAGACCTGTCACTATCGGTGAAGCAAGCCATCATTAGGCTGAAAAATGTAAACAAACCCATCAGAGAGATAGCAAAAACAGTAGGTGTGGCCAAACCAACATTCTTAAAAAGAAAGAATACACCGCTGAACTCAGCAACACCAAAATATCCAGACGACCAACTCTGGTGAAAACACTCTTCACAACAGTTGGCCAGATCAAGAACACTCTCCAAGAGGTATGTGTATGTGTGTCAAAGTCAACAATCAAGAGAAGAATTCACCAGAGTGAATACAGAGGGTTCACCACAAGACGTAAACCATTGTTGAGCCTCAAAAACAGGAAGGCCAGATTAGAGTTTGCCAAACATCTAAAAAAGCCTTCACAGTTCTGGAACAACATCCTATGGACAGATGAGACAAGGATCAACTTGTACCAGAGTGATGGAAGGAGATGAGTATGGAGAAGGAAAGGAACTGCTCATGATCCAAAGCATACCACCATCAGTGAAGCATGGTGGTGGTAGTGTCATGGCGTGGGCATGTATACCAATACCAATGTATTTATTGATGATGTGACTGCTGACAAAAGCAGCAGGATGAATTCTGAAGTATTTCAGGCAATATTATCTGTTCATATTCAGCCAAATGCTTCAGAACTCATTGGACGGCACTTCAGAGTGCAGATGGACAATGACCCGAAGCATACTGCGAATACAACCAAAGAGTTTATGGCAAAGAAGTGGAATGTTTTTCAATGGCTAAGTTGATCACCTGACCTGAATCCGATTGAGCATGCATTTCACTTGCTGATGACAAACCTGAAGGGAAAATGCCCCAAGAACAAGCAGAAACTGAAGACAGTTGCAGTAGAGGCCTGGCAGAACATCACCAGGGATGAAACCCAACGTCTGGTGATGTCTATGTGTTCCAGACTTCAGGCTGTAATTGACTGCAAAGGATTTGCAACCAAGTATTAAAAAGTGAAAGTTTGATTTATGACTGTTAATTTGTCCCATTACTTTTGGTCCCTTAAAAGTGGGAGGCACATATACAAACTGTTGCAATTCCTACACCGTTGACCTGATTTGGATGTAAATACCCTCAAATTAAAGCTGAAAGTCTGCCATTAAAGCAAATCCTGTTCATTTCAAATCCACAGTGGTGGAGTATAGAGCCAAAATGATTAGAATTGTGTCAATGCCCTAATATTTATGGTCCTGACAGTACTTTCCACATTCCACATCAATCAAGTCACAAGAGCCAACACATCAAAAAGCCATAAAGGCTGATATATTTGGAGCAAATTTCTTGAGACAGACATTTCCCAGTTGTCACTCACATGTAGGGAGGATCTTGAGGATTACAACCAGGTCAGCAACATTGTGACCTGTTGTCATTGTGCCCTTCTTGTATGAACCCACTTGACGCACCTCTTCAATTTGCTGAAAGAGACACAGGTAAATCATTGTTAACAATAATAAGTTAAATATCACCTTTCTTGGACTCTTAAGGGACTTGTCAAGGCTGCTGTTGAGGAATGTTGAGGGTGAAGTCAGTAACATAAATGCTATATGTAGACCTTTTAGCAGGGGTGACTGATCCACTCAGTTCATTACCTCAACTACTGGAAACTAGCCATACTCTAATTTGCCATGCCATTTTCTGCCTTGTATTACTCACCTATGGTGGAAAAATGTAATTAGATTTCTAAACGTATGAAGTATCTACGTATCAATCTTAGCCAAGAATTAGAAGAGATGCCATACCTGCCAGCACTCCCAATTTATGTGGGAGTCTCCCAATTTTTAACAATTTTTCCTTCCCTGCTCCCGATTTGTAATTTCCCCCGCTATCTCCTGATTTTAAAGTGAAATGAGTCAATTGACAATTCTCTGAGCTTACCTCTCCTTTGGATTAAATGGTACACATAGGTTATTCCCAATATTTAACCAGTCTACTTCATTTCCCTTCTGTTTCCAATATATAGCAATTTTGGCAATTTCAAAAAAGTATAGTTGCAGAACTGGTATTCCAAATCCACGTTTGTTTTTTGAGGTAAATATTTTACTTTATTCTGGCTCTCGTCCCTGTCTGTAAAAAACGTGATTATATTTTGTATCTTTTAAACACATAGTTAACATAGTTAAATTTGGGAGCTATAATCATTTTTATAATAACCTTTCCCCAGAGTGTGAGGTTCAACCTCTCTATTTTTTTTCCAAACTTGATTGGATCCTTTGTAACACCAAATTAAAGTTCAACGAGGGCATTTCTTACCTGCCAATATTTAGCTATGAAAAATAGGGAGATTTTCTGGGGTAGTGCTTGGATTGCTCCACTTATAACATCCCTGCCACGTTGTAAACAAATCAACTTTGGTTATTCCCAATATTTAACCAGTAGCCCATTTCTTTATGGCTATGGATTTAAGTCTCATTAAAAGTTGTTTTGTTTACAACGTGGCAGGGATGTTACAAGTGGAGCAATCCAACTGCTACCCCAGAAAATCTCCCTCTTTTTCATAGTTCAATGTTGGCAGGTAAGAGATGCCCTCGTTTAACTTTACTTTGGTGTTACAAAGGATCCAATCAAGTTTGGAAAAAATTGGAGAGGTGTTGAACCTAGACTTGTAGTTCTTGAGACTCAAGACCACTTTTTCGTGGTCCTGGTCTTGTCACAGCCTCGACAGTCTTTGGTTTCGGTCTCGGGTCTCTTGGTCTCGCAATGTCTCGGACTGGCCGAGCGGTCTCGAAGAGAAAGGCAGGCAGTTTGCTTTGTTTTTGATATCATTAAAAAAATCACACGCAGTTTGTGACACAGAAGGCGTTGCCGCTTGTCCTCTCACGCAAAATGTTGGCGAGTTCGTCAGTCGTCAGGTTTGGTTTTACAGACCAAGAGTTTGTTTGCCACACAACTAACAATAAGACGCATTCTGCAATATGCAAGTTTTAACAGTACGGTACGGTGTCACTGCACACAGTCTGTCAATCCGTGTCCGTGAGAATACACACAGGCTTAATCTCTCTTGTGCCTATATGATCATCATTCAATGCAGCCTTATTTTATTATTATATATTTTATTTTATTAAATGTTGGATGTGGTATGTATAATGGTTGTCCTCTTCTGTGTGGCCCTATGAGCCTATCATGCCACTACAGCTGCAAAATAGTTTAGGCTACAGATTCTGAACAACATCAGACCTTATAGAGTAGAAGTGTAGAAGTTTTTTTTTGGTCTTGGCCTCGGTCTCGGTCTCGAGCTGAACTAGTCTTGGTCTTGACTTGGTCTGTCTTGGTCTTGGTCTTGTCTTGGTCTTGATACTCTCTGGTCTTGGTAGTGTCTTGGTCTTGGTTTAGGCGGTCTCGACTACAAGTCTAGTTGAACCTCACACTCTGGGGAAAGGTTATTAAAAAATTGATTATGGCTCCCAAATTTAACTATGTGACTATGATGTCGCCTCACAATATTACCTACCAATTTTAAAAGATATAAAAATATTACCACAGTTTTTACAGACAGGGACGAGAGCCAGAATTAAAGCACATCTTGTTCGTTTCATTTCAAATCCATTGTGGTGGTGTATAGAGCCAAAATGATTAGAACTGTGACGATGGCCTAATATTTATGGACCTGACTGTATAACTACTCATATTAATCTTTTGTGCATACACTATTGGGGTCAATGTGGATGGCAATTACAGAAGCTCCACTAGCCAGACATGCTTGAAATATGTCATACAGTCTCATTTCAATCACCATAATCTAGTCGAAATGAAATGGCATGAACAGAGAAGATCCATCAGCTTTGGAACCTTGAATCAGCATCAGTATTTGGGCTATTACAGTGAGTTTTGTTTTATGGCTGGCTACTGATGGTTGGCGGCATGTGGCCTGAGAGCCATCACTGTGTTCTCATCTGTGTTTCAGGATTGATGTCTCTAGGATAGATGATAATAGATAAAATGGCAATGTTGCTTTCCAGTGTACTTCCAATGTAATTTGTAAGCAGTTTGTATGGATCTTTGAAAATCGGAATGTAAGCACATAAGTAGTGCGGGTGCACTTCGAAGTACATTCACCACAAGTCACCGAAATGAATTCATAATCATCACTTGTCTTTGCTGTTTAATGGCAGAATACTACAGAAATATCTAATGATGATCTAGTGAGTCATTTGTTGGAAGTTAACGGTTAACATTTGGGTTTTTTTTAATTTACGAATTGGAATTAAAATATCAGAAAATGAGATAAAAGTTTCATAGCAGAAGTTATGAGTTACCTATTTACCAAAAGCTTAAACAAGCGACTCATCGAATGAAAAGAATAATCATCTGTAGCATTCCAAACCATTATCATTATTACAAGTATACACATACACAACATACAGTAGAAGTGCATATCACCTAAATAGTAACGCCGTCATCACTGGTGGATGATATATTACTCACCACTTCAAAGTTGCCAGGTGCAACAATCAGGTTGTCGATGACATTATTGATCTTAGTTACGAGGGACAAGATGGATGACTAAATGCAGGAACACATCAGTTAAACAAGGTTTCTGTAATACACTGCATGTAAAAAAAAAAAAACAACAACAATTGGTGAGAGAGGCTTTTATATTGTGCATGTTTGTGGACTGACCTGCTCTGCAGGTGTGGGGCTCAAGTCCTGGTTTCTCTTCAGAAGACACTCACTGAAAGCTGTCTCATCAGGAGCATGCTTCACTCTGGGGAAGGCCATCTCACACTTTGAGAGAACCAACAGTCTTGTTTAGTACACACACTGCAGCTCAGTACCCTGCTACTTTACGATCAGCTCAATCATACCAGTAGACCACATCATAATAGAATAGAATATTAAGCTTACAACACTACGTTTTCATGTTTCAGGTCTCTTGGCCAAGTATACTTGCGTATACAAGGAATTTGGTCTCTGCATTTATCCCATCCATGAATTCGTGAACACACAAAGCACACAGTGAGGTGAAGCACACACTAACCCGGAGCAGTGAGGTGCCATGCTACATGCTACATGCGGCGCTCGGGGAGCAGTGAGGGGTTAGGTGCCTTGCTCAAGGGCACTTCAGCTGTTTTCTACAGGTCAGGGCAACCCTCCAATCACAAGCCCAAAGCCCTAACCAGTAGGCCACGGCTGCCCATAGTTTTAATAAAAAAGCAAAACATGGTTACTAAGACAAACGTTTACGCATCCTATCCTGCTGGAGCAGTGAAAGGTCAGAGAGGGACAGGGAGAGACTCAACAAGCTGGTCAGACGGGCTGGCTCTGTCCTGGACTGCTCTTTGGACTCCATCGAGGAGGTGGGTGAGAGGAGGATGTTAGCCAAGCTGACATCAGCCAGGGACAACCCCTCTCATCCACTGCATTGTAGGCAGAGTTGGCAAGTAACAAACTATTTTAAGTAGATTTTTCAGGTATCTGTACTTTACTTGACTGTTTTTTTTTTTTTTTACGGCCTACATTTGTACACAAACATCTGTACATCTAATCCTTACACTGGAAAAATACTTTTTTTAACATCCACAGATAACGAACCTAAAAGTCGTGACATGACCGGACTGGACATGACTAGAGCATCGGACAAGAGCTGGAAAATCGACGATGTGTGTCCTGTTTTCTTCCTTGCACGGTTTTAAGCAAGCAGGCTGTTGTTCAGCTTGAGCTCTGCTGCCACCTAGTGACTGTAGGCTTGATTATCGTTCAAGCATCAATAGAGACATTAATACTGAAAGTCTACCTGACCCCAGTATTTGAAAACTACTGGTCTAGAGTGAGAGTGTGTGTGTGTGTGTGTGTGTGTGTGTGTGTGTGTGTGTGTGTGTGTGTGTTGTGGTTTCTTTTGCTACCGTAAACTTAAACTTTTTGAGGATTTTTTGGAAGCTAGTTTACAACGTTAGCAATGCTATGGGAACACACCATTTTGATAGTTTATAGCCAACACTAGCAAGAAGTTTAAAAACAACAACACAAATCTTCAATTTATATTATTAAAATTTATCCAGATGCTCATGCAGGACATCTGGTCAATTAAGTCTAGATTATTTGGATGGCAAAAAATAAAGAAATTCGGATGAATTGTTTCATTTATGGCAAAATCATTTTTATTTAACTACATTTCAGAACCTGTACTTTCGTACTTATACTTGAGTAAAGGAGCTGAATTAGTATTTTTTTTTTTTTTTTTTTTTTACACAATTATCAATATTTTCACTTAAGTACAGAATGTGAGTACATTTACCATCTCTGAATGTAGGACTGTAGGAGACCTAAGCAGCTCCTTGGGCAGCAGCAGATTGCTACATCCACACTGCAAGAAGAAACGCTGCCGCAGGTCCTTCATTCCAGTGGCCATCAGGCTGTACAACACCAGTCAATAATATTTGACTTTTTGCACAAATAAATCTGCTTTTTTGCATGAACCACTACCTCACAATCTCATCGTTTTTTTTAAGTTTTAGCAATTATCTATTTGGAAAGTTTATACCACCACCACCACACTGTATATATAGAATGTCTTTATTTTTTGCCAAATTTCATGCTACTGTGACAAGGAAATTTCCCATGTGGGAATAATAAACATGTCTTATTTACATCACAAGAGGTGTTGTAATGTACTCCAAGGACGCCCCCCACCCACAATCTCCAATTTGCTGTGTCTTGACACTCCTGCCCCAAATGCAAATAACCACTACTGCAAAGAGAGCATTTTTTAAACTTACCACATAAAAATCAAATGGAATGTGTGGAACAAATGGACGGTACCTAAAGAGTGATGAAGAAAAGATTAGTATGTAGTTTTGTAATAAACATCTGTACCTAATGTAGGGCTTCCATTACACACTACCAGTCAAACATTTTTTTTAATGTAGTAATTATGTAGTAAACAAAAAAAAAAAAGAGTGAAATAACTATGATACGATTCATATTTTAGATTCTTCAAAATAGCCACCCTTTGCTTTTATTACTGCTTCGCACACTCTTGGTAGTCACCTGAAACAGTTTTCCAACGGTGTTGTAAGAGTTCCCAGAGATGCTGAGCACTTGTTGGCCCTTTTGCCTTCACTCTGCGGTCTAAATAATCCCAACCCATCTCAATTTGGTTTATACGACGGAGTATTAGGGCCACACATGAAGAAAAAAAATATTTTTACCATGACGAGATTAAACTCGACATGTCGACTTTAAACTCGACATGTCGACTTTATTCTCGACATGTCGACTTTATTCTCGACATGTCGACTTTATTCTCGACATGTCGACTTTATTCTCGACATGTCGAGATTAAAGTCGACACGTCGAGATTAAAGTCGACATGATATTTCAACTTTATTCTCGACATGTCGACATTAAAGTCGACACGTCGAGATTAAAGTCGACATGATATTTCAACTTTATTAAAGTCGACATGTCGAGTTTAATCTCGTCATGGTAAAAATATTTTTTTTCTTCATGTGTGGCCCTAATACTCCGTCGTAGGTTTAGGTAAGGTAATTGGAGTAGGGATGTGCGATATTTAATCGCTTACGATATATCGTCAATTATATTAAGAAATATTTGTATATATTTGACAGTCACACCACTAATTTATTCCACCACCTCAAACACATGCACAAACCAATATATGAAGAAAGTCAGAAAATGAGCGAGGGTGCTGAAGCAGCGTCGACTTCATTCAAAGAGACGGGTAAAGAAACGACGACAACTAAACTTGCTGATGCATTATAGTCAAAAAGATTAGGCTGAATTGTTGTTTATTTATCGTCATTTTTATCATTACTGTAATAAATACCAGAAATTATCCGGATAATTTTTTTAGTCCATTTCGCCCGTGGAGGCCAGGTCATCTGGCACAGCACTCCATCACTCTCCTTCTCCTCTCTTCTGCTTTTTGCTTTTACTTAGCAGTTGTTTCCTAGCAGCTATTTGACCATAAATGCCTGATTGGTGCAGTCTCCTCTGAACAGTTGATGTAGAGATATGTCTGCAACTAGAACTCTTGTGGCATTGATCTAGGCTCTAATTTGAGGCACTGTTAACTTGCGATTTCTGAGGCTGAAACACATCGCTGTAGTCCACTACAGGGATCCGGACTTTTTTTATTGACCAGCAGGAAAACTCTGAGGAAAAATTAATAGAGCCAGCTTCAGGTTTCAGAGTTGCAGATGATCTGAAGATTTCCTGCACATCACTTTATGCACCCACCTTTTTTTTTTGGACCTCCTCAGTCTCCGACGCTGGTGAAGGCTACAAGCCACAAACATTTTATTATCTGTTATTAGGGTCCAAGCAGCGAAGCTGCGAGAAGCCCTATAGGGATTGTATGTTTTCTTATTATTAGGGTTCAAGCAGCGAAGCTACGAGAAGCCCTATAAGGATTGTATGTTTTCTTATTAGTGCCGAGTGCCTATGACACGAGGCCACTCTTGATCTTCTGCGTGTTTCTTTGCAGTTTTATTTTTCATTTTCCGCCCTTTTTCGCCGATTAATGCGGCTCGAACCGGCCAGAGGACCCCAACAAATGATATATCGAAACGTGTGTTTTGATCCCGAATCCTATGCTATTACTTGGATAAGCGATCGGTGAATTTATTTGCGAAATACCGCGAAAAATTTCCCATTGAAATGAATGGGAGACCCTGAAAAAAAAAAAAAAATCAACAGGCATTTTCAACAATCAACTGCTCTGGCATACTTTCACCCAGAGACTTAATTTAAACTTTAAAACGTAGACACTCTTGTCTTCTCTTCAGAGATTCCCTTCACTTATCGACACCTATTACCGTTTTTAAACTATGAAGCCTCAAAGCGGTGTAGGGTTTCACTCAAATTTCGGGGTTTATAATGGTGTATTGCTATTATGCTATTCGCTAACATGCTTATTCTGCCACTAATGCTACCACCAATATCCATCACTAATTAGCATTAGCCGCTAATGTTAGCAATTAGCATGACGCGCTAGCCACTAACTTTAGCATTGGTTTAGTGTTAGCATGTCTTTTAAGCCGCTAAAAATTGAGTAGATGCTAATTGCTAACATGCTAATGCTAACATGCTAATTGCTAACATGCTAATTGCTAATATGCTAATTGCTAATATGCTAATTGCTAATATGCTAATGCTGCCACTAATGCTACCACCAATTTCTAGCTACTACAAATTAGCATTAGCCGCTAATGTTAGCAATTAGCATGACGCGCTAGCCAATGACAGACAGACACCTGTCATTGTTCATCTTGGGTGCCAAAAGCCAAAATGGCCGCCCCACAGACCAGTTACTACAGTTAGAAGTTTCCCGAGTGGGCTGTTCCCATTAACATTGTCCCAAAATGGCCGCCCCACAGACCAGTTGCTTATGTCAGTTGGAAATTTCCCGCCTCTTTCTGTGGAGCCCCTCCTCTTCTGCTGCGTGTGTGAACGTGTGTAACGCGGTAGTCATGGTGACTGTGCAACCAACTGCCAGGGTCAGCTGGAAGAGGGGGAGAGAGAGAAAAAACGCTGAAACCATGGCCTCGAACAGGAAGTCCTTGTGGCCAAACCGTACTTCCAATCGTTAAACCGTCTTCACTTTGGGCATCTCGAGGCTTTCCCGAACATCTAGATATGCAGTTTGTGGGTAAAATGAAGAAATGTGAACTATTTAAAGCAATTTAAAAGAAAACATCGCTTCTGCTTTCCTCCACAAATTTAACATTGCAGTCAATGGAGCTGTGGATGGGCACTGCTGGCGCAGCTTTGCGTCTCACGCCAAAACTATAAGACTTACAGCTTTAGCAGACGAATTGTGAGCGAGAGGACAAATTTTCCTACGTTTCCATGTATAAATTATGTCTGTGGTGTGAAATTTGTGGCCACAGGAGCAGTTTCTATTTTATTTTTTGCCTAATTTTCTTCTCTCTTCTCACTCTAGCTGTCCCTCTAGCGCGAACATTCCGCGCAATACACACCCATTATAAACCCCGAAATTTGAGTAAAAACCTACACCGCTTTGAGGCTTCATATTTTAAAAACGGTAAAAGGTGTCGATAAGTGGAGGGAATCTCTGAAGAGAAGACAAGAGTGCCTACATTTTAAAGTTTAAATGAAGTCTCTGGGTGAAAGTATGCCAGAGCAGTTGATCGTTGAAAATGCCTGTTGATTTTTCGGGGTCTCCCATTCATTTGAATGGGAAATTTTTCGCGAATAAATTCACCGATCGCTTATCCAAGTAATAGCATAGGATTCGGGATCAAAACACACGTTTCGATATTTCATGTGTTGGGGTCCTCTCACCGGTTCGGGCCGCATTAATTGCCGAAAAAGGGCGGAAAATGAATAATAAGTAATACAACTGCAAAGAAACACGCAGAAGATCAAGAGTTGCCTCGTGCCTATGGCACTTTTTGAAGTGCCGAGTGGGCTTTTGCCATTAGCTGCTAATGTTAGCAATTAACATGACGTGCTAGCCACTAATTTTAGCATTGGTTTAGTGTTAGCATGTCTTTTTAGACACTAAAAATTGAATACATGCTAATTGTTAGCATGCTAATGCTAACAGGCTAATTGCTAATATGCTATTCGCTAACATGCAACTGCTGCCACTAATGCAACCACCAATTTCTAGCCACTAAAACTTAGCATTAGCCGCTAATGTTAGCAATTAGCATGACGCGCTAGCCACTAATTTTAGCATTAGTTTAGTGTTAGCATGTATTTTAAGCCACTAAAAATTAAGTTGATGCTAATTGCTAACATGCTAATGCTAACATGCTAATTGCTAATATGCTATTCGCTAACATGCTAATGCTGCCACTAATGCTACCACCAATTTCTAGCTACTAAAAATTAGCATCAGCCGCTAATGTTAGCAATTAGCATGACGCGCTAGCCAATGACAGACAGACACCTGTCATTGTTCAACTTGGGTGCCAAAAGCCAAAATGGCCGCCCCACGGACCAGTTACTTCAGGTAGAAGTTTCCAGAGTGGGCTGTTTCCATTAACATTGCCCCAAAATGGCCGCCCTACAGACCAGTTGCTTATGTTTTCCCGCCTCTTTCTGTGGAGCCCCTGGTTGCCACGGTTACCAGTTTGAATTTCAGTTACGAAGACAGGGAGAGAGAGAAAAAATGATGAAACTACGGCCTCAAACAGGAAGGCCTTGTGGCCAAACCGTGTGTCCAATCGTTGAACCGACTTCACTTTGGGCATCTTGAGGCTTTCCTGAACGTCTAGATATGCAGTTTGTGG
This sequence comes from Planiliza haematocheilus, assembly GCA_005024645.1. Lineage (NCBI taxonomy): Eukaryota > Metazoa > Chordata > Actinopteri > Mugiliformes > Mugilidae > Planiliza > Planiliza haematocheilus. Next base: position 286,558 of record SRSE01000077.1, read on the forward strand.
GTAAAATGAAGAAATGTGAGCTATTTAAAGCGACCACTAAGTAACTGGTCTGTAGGGCGGCCATTTTGGCTTTTGGCACCCAAGTTGAACAATGACAGGTGTCTGTCTGTCATTGGCTAGCACGTCATGTTAATTGCTTACATTAGCAGCTAATGGCAAAAGCCCACTCGGCACTTCAAAAAGTGCCATAGGCACGAGGCAACTCTTGATCTTCTGCGTGTTTCTTTGCAGTTTTTTTACTTAATATTATTCATTTTCCGCCCTTTTTCGGCAATTAATGCGGCCCGAACCGGCCAGAGGACCCCAACACATGATATATCGAAACGTGTGTTTTGATCCCGAATCCTATGCTATTACTTGGATAAGCGATTGACGAGTTTTTCGCGAATTTATTCGAGAAAAAAGGCGAAAAATTTCCCATTCAAATGAATGGGAGACCCCAAAAATCAACAGGCATTTTCAACAATCAACTGCTCTGGCATACTTTCACCCAGAGACTTATTTTAAACTTTAAAACGTAGACACTCTTGTCTTCTCTTCAGAGATTCCCTTCACTTATCGACACCTTTTACCGTTTTTAAACCATTAAGCCTCAAAGAAGTGTAGGTTTTTACTCAAATTTCGGGGTTTATAATGGGTGTGTATTGCGCGGAATGTTCGCGCTAGAGGGACAGCTAGAGTGAGAAGAGAGAAGAAAATTAGGCAAAAAATAAAACAGAAACTGCTCCCGTGGCCACAAATTTCACACCACAGACATAATGTATACATAGAAACGTAGGAAAATTTGTCTTCTCGCTCACAATTTGTCTGCTAAAGCTGTAAGTCTAATAGTTTTGGCGTGAGACGCAAAGCTGCGCCAGCAAACCCCTTCCTCGCTCCATAGACTGCAATGTTAAATTTGTGGAGCAAAGCAGAAGCAATCCTTTGTTTTAAATCGCTTTAAATAGCTCACATTTCTACATTTTACCCACAAACTGCATATCTAGACGTTCAGGAAAGCCTCAAGATGCCCAAAGTGAAGTCGGTTCAACGATTGGACACACGGTTTGGCCACAAGGCCTTCCTGTTCGAGGCCGTGGTTTCAGCATTTTCGCCCACTCTAGTCCTTTTCTAACTGACATTCAAACTGGTAACCGTGGCAACCAGGGGCTCCACAGAAAGAGGCGGGAAAACATAAGTAACTGGTCTGTAGGGCGGCCATTTTGGGGCAATGTTAATGGAAACAGCCCACTCGGGAAACTTCTAATGAAGTAACTGGTCTGTGGGGCGGCCATTTTGGCTTTTGGCACCCAAGTTGAACAATGACAGGTGTCTGTCTGTCATTGGCTAGCGCGTCATGCTAATTGCAAGCATTAGCGGCTAATGCTAATTTTTAGTGGCTAGAAATTGGTGGTTGCATTAGTGGCAGCATTAGCATGTTGGCGAATAGCATATTAGCAATTAGCATTAGCATGCTAACAATTAGCATGTATTTAATTTTTAGTGTCTAAAGAGACATGCTAACACTAAACTAATGCTAAAGTTAGTGGCTAGCGCGTCATGCTAATTGCTAACATTAGCAGCTAATGGCAACAGCCCACTCGGCACTTCAAAAATTTCCGCGGGAATTTTCTAGTTATTATTATTCCCACGGATTTTCGGTCGCTAACTAGTCCCACACAGTTCATCGCACATACAGAAATAATACATCAAAACGTGCGGCTCGATCGGGGCGGGTGTGCTATTATTTAGTTTCTCCAGGTCGGAATTATCCGCGACATAGTCGCGAATATTGATGTTTGGGGGTTTATAATGGGTGTGTATTGTGCGGAATGTTCGCGCTAGAGTGAGAGGCCCATCAGTTACAGTGCGGGCTGCTCTGAAAAAATGTTCAAAATATTTTTTTAAAACTGTGATTGCTTCCACAAATTTCACTCTACACACAAAATTTTCTCCAAAGTAGTAGTCATACTTGTCCTGATGCCTACAATGTGTCTACCTAACCGATAGGATTCACAGTTTTTGAATGAGAAGCCTAGAAGTGAGGAGTGGACAGCCTAACTGCTCCATAGGACCCAATGTTAATTCAGCAAAGATTTTCGTCACAAAAATTTAACGGACGGTAGTTTTCAACTCGCTAGAATGTCCACTTTTTTTACACTAGGAAGAATAAAAAATACATGTCTGTGTTCATGGAAGCCTTGTGGTAGTCACTGTGAAAAAAGTTTATGAGTAACTGGTTTACGTTTTTAGTAAATGGCAGTGGTTCGATGGAGTGGTTCTGTGCTGACTTTGCTATGTTTTCGGCTAATCAAAGCACCTGCGCAGCAGCAGTTAAGGAGGGGGAGGGGCTGTTTCCCGCTCTGTCTCACTGACGTCACACACACGCACACACACAGACGGAGCGAGGCTTGAAAAAAAAAAAAAAAAAAAAAAGGACGGAGCGAGGCTTGTGGCGCATATGTTAGTTAGCATATGTTAACATATGCCAACATGCTAACATATTAGATGTCCCTGCACTGCTCTCGGTCTCTCTCTGAAAAAAATAAAATTAAAATAAAACCTCCGCTCTGTCGCTCTGATCACTGAGGGGCGGGGCTGCTCTTCACACACAGCGAGAGAGAGAGAGAGAGAGAAACAGCGTGTGCAGCGGCAGCAAAGAGGAGTTAAGTGATCTGTGGAGAAGAAAAGTCGACTGGACGACAACACGTGTCAGTGTAAGTGAAATAAAACCTTCACAAGTTGAAAGTCAACAAACATAACCTCCTTCGCAGAGGCAATAAGTACTACTAGTTCAACAAGCATAAACGTGCATCATCCCACACAGCAAAAGGACTGCGCAGCGGACCTGCCGCGGATGTATGTCGGCTTCCGGAACGGACCCGCGAAACGGACCCGTATCGGGGTCCAGATGCACTAAGGAACTCCGCCGGGGCTCCCCGCTGCTCCGCTTGGGACCCGCAAATTGTCCGCAGCGGACTCATAAAGGCTCATCCGGCCCGGGTCCGTTTTGGACCCGTTTATCTCATTTTCAAAATCCCTTCTGTTCATGTTGGTAGGATAAACTAAACTATAGGACAAAAAAACGAGGCTATCACTGGGCTTAGCCTGGCTACTACAGCAATTGTGTAATCTTAAATCTGCATTGCCTTGTATTTTTAACCTAACAATATTGTCAACAGAAAATGTTCAAGTCATGCATTTACTGTACAAAAGTGATAGCTCAATGGAAATATAAAATTGACATTAACATTTATGAAATGTTATAGGTTATAGTCTATGTTTTTGTTAGGTTACTACATTCATTATGTGGTCAAAACCTAATTTAGTGCTTTATACAGGCGCCAGGTCGGTGCAGACATAAAATATGCCATCTATTAGGCTACAACTTCAGTGAAATGCTGCGTTATACACAGCTTAAATATCAGAAACTGGTGAACGACAAGAAGTTCAATAAAAATATGTTTTAATTATTATTCCTCTCAGTCTAGGCCACACCTGACACTATGACCCCTCCACTCCATTTTTACATGATAGTCACAGGCTGCCAAAACATTATGACCACTTCACTCAATACAGGACTATATTAGGGTGCCAGAACATGACTCTATGACCCCCCCCCCCCCCCCCTTTCCCCAATCAGTTGGGATTTCTAGAATTATCCATGTGTTAAGTGTGTTTGTGCCCAACATAACTTCACTGCTAATATATGTTAACTATTAGCTGACCAATGACTTAGCCTGATGCTGGCTTTCAGGTGGAGCTGGGAGGGGTCTGCTGCATGTACTACTGACCCATATAGCAAAGCTATAGGGCCAGTAGTGGGCTGTGCGAAGCACTACTACAGCCTCTGCAATAGCAACTGCGAGGATAAGATTAGGTGAAAAATTGTAGCATGTTAGCATCGTAGCATCGTAGTGTTGTATCATGTCATCTTAGCGCAAACTGCTGCCGACACAGCCCCACTCTCGCGATTTCCCGCAGGGGAATTGTCTAGTTATTATTATTATTCCTAATTCTTCCGCCATGGGCGTCTATGGCAGCCCATATTTGGCACATAGCTTAAGGCCAGTCTCAATATTACTTTGACTGGGTTGCATGTAAGCACTAAGTATGGTCTAGCGCAACCAACGGGTCAAAGTTCGAAGTACATTTGTGCATGTAACTTTTGAATCGTGTGTCCGATTTTTGAAAACAAGGTATCGTTGGAATCCTTGGATCATGACGATTGCAACGCACCACATGACGTCATAATGCGTCATGATAGATTTTTCGCAATTTACGATTTTGTTGAAAGCGAAACTACATTTTCAGCAGTCACAAATTTTGTCCGATTCTCACGGAAATTGGCACAGACTGTCTTCTGACCAATGTGCACAAAAGTTACTATCAGGCGTCTCCACCTTCGAAACCGTTTGGCCGTTATAGCCAATCGCCTGGAAAGACAGTTTAACGACTTATAAAAAAGCTCTCCGTAGTATTAGAACAGCATACTATTCATCATTAATAGAAGAAAACAAGAACAACCCCCGATTTCTTCTCAGCACTGTAGCCAGGCTGACAAAGAGCCACAGCTCTGTTGGGCCATCTATTCCTTCAGCCCTCAGTAGTAATGACTTCATCAGCTTCTTTACTAATAAAATTGTTGACATCAGGGAAAACATTCAAGGCATCGTTCCGACGACTGTCAAAGATGTAAGTACAGTGACTTTAGAAATTTCTGTTAGACCTTATCAACATCTGGAATCCTTCTCCCCAGTAGATCTTCTCGAGCTATCTTCAACAATTAAAGCATCTAAACCATCAACCTGTCTTCTAGATCCAATCCCAACTAAATTGCTCAAAGAAGTTCTTCCGTTAATTAACACCTCCATATTGAACCAGATAAATGTATCTTTATTAACAGGATATGTGCCTCAGTCTTTTAAGATTGCTGTAATTAAGCCCCTACTTAAGAAAGCCACTCTAGATCCAAATGTTTTAGCCAACTATAGACCAATCTCCAACCTTCCTTTTATTTCCAAAATTCTAGAAAAAGTTGTTGCTAATCAGTTGTGTGACCACTTAAACAGGAATGGTCTGTTTGAAGAGTTTCAGTCAGGTTTTAGAGTTCATCATAGTACAGAAACAGCTCTGGTTAAAGTTACCAATGATCTCCTCATGGCTTCAGATAGTGGACTTGTCTCTATACTGGTTCTGCTAGATCTTAGTGCTGCATTTGACACTATTGATCATAATATTTTACTACAGAGACTTGAAAGTGAGATCCAGATTAAAGGAACTGCATTAGATTGGTTTGAATCCTATCTGTCTGACAGATTCCAGTTTGTTCATGTCAACCACGTTTCCTCTACTTATACTAAAGTAAGCTATGGAGTTCCTCAGGGTTCTGTGCTAGGACCAATACTCTTCACATTATACATGTTGCCATTAGGGAAGATTATTAGAAAACATGGCATAAACTTCCATTGTTACGCAGATGACACCCAGCTATATTTATCTATGAAACCAGATGAAACTAATCAGCTGGTTAAACTCCAAGCATGCCTTAAAGACATAAAGGCTTGGATGACCTGTAATTTCTTACTCTTAAACTCAGACAAAACAGAAGTTATTGTATTTGGTCCTAAGCATCTCAGAGATTCATTATCTAATCACGTGGTTTCTTTGGATGGCATTACCCTGGCCTCCAGTACTACTGTGAAAAACCTTGGTGTTATATTTGATGAGGATATGTCCTTTAAATGTCACATTAAGCAAGTAACCAGGACTGCCTTCTTTCATCTACGTAATATCATCAAAATTAGGAACATCCTGTCTCAGAGTGACGCTGAGAAACTAGTTCATGCATTTGTGTCTTCCAGACTGGATTACTGTAATTCATTACTGTCTGGCTCTCCAAATAACTCTTTAAAAAGCCTCCAACTGATTCAAAATGCCGCAGCAAGAGCATTGACAGGAATCAGCAAGAGAGATCACATTACTCCAGTTTTAGCTTCTCTTCACTGGCTCCCCTTAAAGTCTAGAATAGAATTTAAAATCCTCCTCCTTACATACAAGGCCCTTAAAGGCCTAGCTCCATCGTATCTTAAAGACCTCATTGTACCATATCATCCCAACAGATCACTTCGGTCTGAAAGTGCAGGCCTACTTGTGGTTCCTAGAATTTTAAAAAGTAGAATGGGAGGTACAGCTTTCAGCTATCAGGCTCCTCTCCTGTGGAACCAGCTCCCAGTTTGGGTTCAGGAAGCAGACACTCTCTCTATTTTTAAGGTCAGGCTTAAGACTTTCCTTTTTGATCAAGCTTATAGTTAGGGCTGGACTAAACCATCCCTTAGTTATGCTGCTATAGGCCTAGGCTGCTGGGGGACAATGCACCAAACACATGCTCTCCTTCTTTCTTCTCTCTCCTCTCTCGTGTCCTCCACTTTCTTTTCTCTGGCACAGAGCTCCTCCCTCTAAATTCTTATCTGCTACTAGTCATGCAATTCTGTGCTATTACTATGTAGAATGTTTACTGCTGCTCTCCCTTCTTCCGAGTATCTCTGGCCTGGAGTTGAGTGTTTCCTGTGGAGCTCCATACTACATCTGCTGTCGTGGTCTCATCAGCCTGCCCAGTCTCCATGGAATCCTGCTGTTATCCACTCCTGCCTGAATGAACAATTCTCCAACCTGCTGATGATTCCCCTTACATTTTCTAACTGTCATATAACATCATTAGTTTGTATCATAGCATCCCACCTGTATGCTTTAGTCAGATGTGTGTATCTATGACAGATGTATGTTTATCTTGCTGTTCTCTTTCTCTGTCTGTACCCGGCTGGCCTTAGGCAGATGGGTCCCTCCATATGAGCTGGGTTCTGCTCAAGGTTTCTTCCTGTTAAAAGGGAGTTTTTCCTTGCCACCGTCGCCTGCAGGCTTGCTCTGGGGGTTTCAGGCCGGGTCTTGTAAAGCGTCTTGAGACGATTTGTATTGTTATTGACGCTATATAAATAAAGCTGAATTGAATTGAATCGAAATTGGCGGCAAAGGCGGCGTTTTACATATGAGCTCATATCTCTGCAACGATTTGGTGCACTGTAACCAAATTTGGCAGCTTTGATGCTATCAGCAGTATTGCAAATGAACTGCTTGAACCCTTCATTGCTGCTTGCAGCTATATTTTTATTATTGTGTTTTGTAATATGCCGTGGTACTGGACTTTATAGGGGTTTCTTTAATAAATGTGTTGTGCAGAAATCCCTCCAATTTGTCTCTTGCCCTGCAACTTCATGTTGAAGCATACTACTAGCAAATGTGGCTAAGCTTCTCTCAAACTCCACGTTACAAAGCCAGCCATTATTAAACTTATATTTACTCATTTCCCAAGTTGACAAGGAGGTTCATGTGGCCGAAGAAGTCTCGAATCCAAAAGGAGGCCAAAATCCACTAACAGACAAACACTACAAACGTTACATGATGAAAAAATCTGTTGGGTCGTATCATGCCGGTGCAGCAACACATTCCAAACTGGGCTGAACACTGGATTCCACTTTCAGGTCTCATTTGTAGTTTTATTTCTGCGTATTGCTTATAGTTATATTTTATAAAGAACTACATGGAATACAGGGAACTAATCGTAAATGCCACCTGAACGAAATGCAGCGGTAAATGGACTTAAGGATTTCAAACTTGGCTAAATGTAATTAAAGACCTACAATGGAAAATGTGCTCATTTTTAAGAATATTTATGGCCTTAAATTGGCATTATGAAATTTTAGAGTTTAAGACCCCACAGAAACCCTGTTACTTAGCCGATTGGTTCTCGTCATAATATGAATTCAATTGTCAAACAGGGCTGTCAGCTGTGTACCAACCTGACTTTTGCTCAACACAACTAATGGTACCAACCCCACTAAGAAGGCAAGAAATTCCACAAATGAACCATGACAAGGAACACCTGTGATGTGTTGGCCTTAGGCAGATGGGTCCCTCCATATGAGCTGGGTTCTGCTCAAGGTTTCTTCCTGTTAAAAGGGAGTTTTTCCTTGCCACCGTCGCCTTCAGGCTTGCTCTGGGGGTTTCAGGCCGGGTCTTGTAAAGCGTCTTGAGACGATTTGTATTGTTATTGACGCTACATAAATAAAATTGAATTGAATTGAACTGATGTGAAAACCATTTCAGGTGACTACATCATGAAGCTGACAGAGAGAAGTAAAAGGTTTTGCAGCACTCTCAACAAAGCAAACGGTGGCTATTTTGAAGAATCTAACATATTAATCAAATTTAGAGTTATTTCACACTTTTGTTTACTACATAATTCCATAAGTGTTCATTCATAGTTTTGATGTCTTCAGTGAGAATCTGCAATTTAAGTGGGATGGATGGTGTTGTTATTCAATCACACACCCACACACTTTTAATAATAGTGGATATGATACTGATCAGTGTTATGATATATCAACACTACCTTGCTGTGCAAAACTGGCCTTTGTGTCTAGCATAATTTCAGGCAAATGAAGATACAGCAGTGACCAATCCAAGTAAGCACTACATTTTAAGTGTCGTTAGCAAAAAATAGTTTTAAAGGTTTTAAATGTAGGATATGCGGCATTATCGAGCAGGAATAGGAAATAATGCAAGCTGGAAATGGGGACTAATGATGTCAGAAATGTTTTAAAAATGCCAATACTAGATAGTTTAATGTGCCACGGCCCTCAATCTACCAATACATGATGACCTGGCTAATGATTCTTCATAATGTGTTTTTTAGAATGAATGAAGATATCTGTGAGGGCTGCACTAACCCCTGGACCAGTCCTCCACGGGATCCAAAGCGGCCTCCTCGCCCCCTTCCTCGGTCTCCTCTGGATACAAATACAAATACAGAGAGTATAGAAATTGCTTATAGAAATGGCAAATGGCCTTGTTTTTATATAGTGTATATGTTTTTATATAGTGTATGAGTACTAAAGTGCTTTCCAGTAATAGGCGCAGAGTCTACCCACTTGCTCACACAAGCACACACACATTCACACACCAGTACCTGGGAGCAACTGGGGATTCAGTGTATTGCTCAAGGACACTTAGGCATGTGGTACATTCTGGGGATCACACATTTACTCATCAAATATATCGTCACCGTTTAGATAACGTTGCAACGACCATTTTAGGGCACTTGGTCAACCAAATGTAGCTACGCTCCAAATCATCAGTACAAAATAAGCACGGCACAAAAAACATTCCATTCATTCATTCAGCCACCCAGCTAATGATAGTCAACTGGACCGTGCTAAACATATCACATAACACACAAAATAACACCAAGAACAAGCCTCGCAATGAAAACATTTTTCGTATATTAAAGATGGAATATGTCACTTGGCTGACATTTTAGTTTGCGTATTTAGTTTTATTTATTATTTCATTTTAGTTTTGAAACAGTACACGCCGCTAGTGCCAAGCTACGCTAACATAAGTGGCTAAATACTCTGAGCTAGGATTACTTGCACAGGAGACGAGAATAACATTTCTGAACTTGCAAGACTAAAACTCTAAACACAATGAAAAATGTACAGCAAAATAATTACCTCATTGCGTACGACGTTTTGATTATCAAATGCGAATATTCTACGTGAACTGTTTTACGTCCCTTTGTTGATCGTCTTTGCGGTGGCGTGCTCCTTCTTCTTCTTCTTCTTCTTCTTCTTCTTCTTCTTTTGGTTTTATGGCAGCTTACTCCTTATTTTTGGAGCATTACCGCCACCTACTGAGTGAACGGTGGAACAAGAGATTTGGCAGTTACAGACTAAAAACCCTTAAGTGACGGCTCTATCTAAATTCTTCCCGTTAACCCTGTTTCCCTCATAAAACCTAATAAACGTCCTATCTTCGCCCTGTTGTCCACTTTTAATACGTTTTCTAATGTAAATGGTTCCTTTCCTTTCTCAAACTCTGCTTTCATTGTTTTCCTTTCCTCCTCGTAATTCACACATTCCATCAGTACATGCTGTACTGACTCTAATACCCCACACTGACGACATTTCCCATCTATGTGTTTCCCTATCTTAAATAATGTACCGTTTAATCCTGTATGACCTATTCTTAGCCGTGTTACTGTTGTTTCTTCCTTCCGATTCCTTCCAACCATCCTTCCCTCTCCCACCTGTCTCTGTATTGCAAATAAATGCCTGCCTGTTTCCCCCAGCTCCCAATATTCTTGCCACTGTTTCCTACTGTATTTTTTAATGAGTGCCTTTCCCTCTGATTTACTTAATTCAATTTGTAAGTCTATATTCTGATGTCTCAAAGATTGTTTTGCTAACATATCCGCCTACTCGTTCCCCTCTATTCCCACATGAGCGGGGACCCACACAAAGCTCACCCCCAGCCCTCTTTCCGAAATTTCATATAAGTTACTATGTACTTCGTAGATAAGATCTCGTCTGCAAGAATCCATGGTTTGTATGCTTGAAAGAGCCGCCCAGCTGTCTGTTGCTATGATTGCCTTGTCGTTCCCATGGGTTTTTATCCATTTTAGTGCCATTACTATTGCTGTGATCTCTGCTGTATTTACTGATATGTGGTCTGAACACCTCTGTTTTACTCTTAAATTTTTCCCAGGGATATACACTGCAGCCCCTGTTCGGCCAGTTTCTGGGTCCTTTGATCCATCTGTGAAGACGATTTGATTCTTTCCATATTTTTCTGTCAGGTATTTCATAGCAACATACCCAGCTGTGGTTTGTCTTTTTATGGTTTTCAGTAATTTCTTGATTTCATAATCTATTTCTGGCTCTATAAAAAACCATGGGAGGATCCTTGACACCGGAATTGTTTTACTGACCTGTAACCAGTTCAATCCCGCTCTTTCCGCAACTCCATTCCCCAATCTACCAAAGCTGGCTGCATTGCTGTTCCCATATTCCCAACAATCCCGCAAGGTATTTTTTATAGGATGATCTTCCCTGTGCCCCTTAATATTAACCCAATATGATAGCATTATTTTAGTTCTTCTAATGCTGAGTGGTTGTTCTCCTGTTTCCACTTGTATAGCTGCCACCGGGGAGGTTTTATATGCCCCACAGCATATTCTCAGCCCTAGCGTTTGCTGTACATCTAATTTCTTCAGATGTGTATCTGCTACTGACATATATGCTATACAACCATAATCTATTGCTGCTCTCATCACAGTTTGATATATACTTGTTAGTGATTTCCTTGATGCTCCCCAGTCCCTACCCGATATACATTTTAGTAAGTTATTTCGTGCTCCTTCTTCTTCTCCTTCTTCTTGTTTTATTGGCGGTTGGCAACTATTGCTTGTGCATTACTGCCACCACTGGACTAGAGTAAGGAACTCGAGTAATTGGCTATTCTGTGCTGTTTTAAATAAACTAAATAAACAAACAAAACAAACAGATAAAATAAAATGTGTATTCTTTTACGGATTTACTGGCTCTTCTGTACGGTTTTAAATAAACAAAATAAACAAACAACTAAACAAAAACAAACAGATAAAATAAAATGTATATTCTTTTAAGGAGTTACTGGCTCTTCTGTACTGTTTTAAATAAACAAACAAAACAAACAGATACAAAAAATGTATATTCTTTTAAAAAGGCCTGTACTTTTCAAAAAAGAAAGTAAGAAGCCAAAAATTCCCCCTGATCTTTTTCCCAATAAGGTCTTGATATCTAGAGACACTTTCTTTGCTTCCAGCTGAGTAACAAGCCTTTGCCTAGCCTGATTGTATTTATGACAGTGAAGAATTACATGCTCTACTCAAAGCTGGATCAAGAATTCAGAGGCCCCTGGGCCAGACTCTTATAGGCCCTCAAATGCACGCCCGCACGCACACCCATGCACACTCACACACACATATTCTTTAACTCCATTTCCATGTTGCTCCTTTTAAATTGTACAATCTACAATTGTGTAGACTCAAATTTTGCGGTCATCTTTTTTTTTTTTCTCAACTGTCATCTTTGTGTACGTGTTTACCTGTGTACATCATCGCATGGACAAAGACAGCAAATGCTTACTAATATTTTTATTTCCACCCAACTTCCTGGTCTGCTATAAGAATTATGCATTACACACTGATAAAATGGTAACAGTGTATATATAGTTATAGTAACTGGTCCTACAGTGTTAAAAGCTCTGTCCAGCTTTGTTTTTATCGAGAAAATTTGGTGCACTGCATCTTTAGAAAAATAGCGCTGTCTCTTTAAGAAAGACGGTAGTCTTGAGTTGTTGAATTTGTGCGTGGATGTGGATGTGTGCTGCTGAACTGAGGACATGTTGCAAATATAAAGTAAAAATAAATAGGCTAAAGTTGAAGGTTTGTCTTGCTGTTTGTTTTGGAGTTGCAACAGATAAATGTTTTAGACCAACATCTAAAAAAAGTTTTAGCACCGTGGCACGCGATCTACTACCACTACCTTCGCGATGTACCGGTCGATCGCGATCGACGTAACGAGCACCCCTGCCCCTGCCATAGTTCATCTGACCACCAAGGCCCTTGCCGCTGCCACTAGGTCCATCATTTAGTGTGATTGTGACATCCTCAGACGTCAGACTCAGATGTCAGACTCAGAAAAACAGCCGTCATCCTCAGACAAAACTACCTCAGCGTCAGAAAAACCTCCGTCATCCTCAGATAAAACTGCTTCAAACCAAACGGCCTCAGAAAAAAATATCTCAAAAAAACAGAGTCAGACGAAAAATTCTCAGATGAAAAGTTCTCAGAGTCAGGTCTCAGAAAAACCGCTGTCAGACAAAAAGTTCTCAGATGAAAAGTTCTCAGAGTCAGGTCTCAGAAAAACCGCTGTCAGACAAAAAGTTCTCAGATGAAAAGTTCTCAGAGTCAGGTCTCAGAAAAACCGCTGTCAGACAAAAAGTTCTCAGATTAAAAGTTCTCAGAGTCAGGTCTCAGAAAAACCGCTGTCAGACAAAAAGTTCTCAGATGAAAAGTTATCAGAGTCAGGTTTCAGACATCAGACGAAAAAGAGTCAGGTCTCAGGAAAACCGCTGTCAGAAAAAGCGGAGTCGGACGAAAAGATCTCAGATAAAAAGTTATCAGAAGCTGAAAAAATATCCCGCGTGTTACGTCATCAAAATGCGACCGCCTTACGCAGCCTAGAGTGCGAAAAGAAGTGGTGCAGAACGGTGATACAGAACGGTGAGTTTAATATTTTGCTTAAAACATTTATTCTGTCAGTGCCATGGTATATTTAGCGCTTGGTTAGATGTAGAAATGATAAGAAAATGTAAAAAGTGATCCAATGTTATAGACATGTTTAGCCATTAACGGTACTATTTGTGTTTTAACGTAGGTTAGCTAACCCTTGCTAACGTGAATTGCAGACCTAGTGAGAACATAACTTAAAGTAGATATATTTCATGTCACGTTAACCTAATTAACTTAATGTTTTGTTTAATTTTTAGAAAATGGATAAAGTGAAAGAGTATGAAAGATTGAAAGAAGAACTGGAAAATGGTAAGTTTTGGGGTATTTACGATTTACTAGGACTATTAGTCATTTGTTAACAGTAGGTACATTAGCCTACATTTGAAAATGTGCAATGTTAGCTATCTTACAGCGATTTATACGGTACAGTAACAAATGGTGATGCTAGCAGAGGTAGATTTATCTGCGAATCTTCAAATTGACTGCCGATCTTTTGGCTGCTGTATCCATGGTGCAGGTGAAGGGGGCACTGAGCAAAACTAAATATCTTAATGTCAGTTACAGGGACACTATATATGTGTTATACCGAACGTGAATGTGTAAAAGACCTTCACTAATTTCTTTATATTTTATTTCAAGGGGAGCTGACTCAAAAAGGGTTTGACTCCAAAGTAAAAAAAACTCCTGATGGCAGAGAAAATGGGTAGGCTTCACTGTATTGTTGCATGACTTGTAAAAGTATTGAATTCTGAATCTGGCTAATGTTCAAAGTAGGATTTCCTTATTAAATAAAGAAATGTAACACAAGGGCTGCATAATAACACATGAAATTGACAAATGACTATGTCAGTTATCATTTATATTCACTGACACTGACTACTCATTCCTTACCTCATGTCATAACATCAGCCTTCCATATTTTAGGGGAGACCAAAGGGAGTGCAGAGTATCTGAGTAAGCAAAGCCCCTATCATGCACATTTACAGTGAGAAACTTGTTTAATCCCTTGGCTTGGAACAATTGTTCACAGAAATGTCTACCTACAGGTGCAGCAGAGGCTTTTGGCAAAGCCAAAAATTTAATGAAGCCAGAAAAAACCAAAAAAAAACAGTACCCTCTCAGCAGTCCAAAGTCTGATACGTCTTCAGTACTTAAGGTTTGTGTTAGCAACAAGGGCAGATTTCACAGACAAAACAATACACATGAAGTGTTTTAATTACAGTTGTCTTTGTAAAGTATTTTGGTTGATTATACAACTTGTCACATTGGGTGTGTCAACATGGAATATGACCCCAGCTGAAGTCTTAAATCAGGCAAGAATAGGAACGGGTCTCCTCACTTACCTAACATGTAGAGGCAACACAGTGATAAACAAACCCTTGTCCCAACCACATTTGAGACTTAACTTGCAGTAATCACATTCACAATTAAATTTTCTGTTTCAATAATTGGACATTGACAGGGACAACAAGGAGGCGGACAGCCCCTAAATCTAATCAAATTATTTGCAAATAGTAGCATTATATTTTCATTTACATTCTACATGCTGTCCCTTTTTTAAAAAACTAGGTTGGTAATTGATTGTTTATTTGTCTTATTGTAATGTTAGGTCAGAATAGCACCTATGGAGTGGAAGCCGCGGACGGCAACGAAGTCGGGGCGCTATCAGAAAATTATATTGGAGGAAACCCCATCACGGGTCATAATGCAAGGGCATGAAACCTATGATGACCTACTTGCCATAGGACAGGAAAAGTTCTGGCCTGATTGTCCAGAGAGTGAGTTCACCCTATGCCATCCTGATGGCAGCAGGTGGAGCAAGGAGGATTTCATGAGGGAACATTCAACCGTGGCCGAGATGTCTGCACCATGGAAGAGGACATTATATGTAGGCCGAAAAGAATTAGGTAAATGGTTAAAGGTTTTTTAAATGATAACAAATCAGCTAATCACCAACAAGAAGGATGCATGTTCATGATAGTTTAAGGAATCACAGGAGGGAGGGGTAGAGGAGGAGGGAGGGGCGAGCTAGCGATGTGATATCACCCAACTGTGCCTAGAGAACCTTTAATATGGTGATAATTATTTTTGTGGTTTGGTACTTTTGCTCATATTGTTTATATTTATTACAGAAGTCATCTTTGTTGATGACCAGACTCCAATGTTAGGTATGTTTACCTGCATGTCTGTTAATACTAAATGATAAAGGGAACTTTTTGAGTATGTGTGCCAATGTATTTTTACTATTTTTCAGTCTAATATGTTTTATGTTTTAGATGAGTGCGCTAAATCAGATGTGGCAGGAAGTTTTGCCAATGAGGTAAAATCATTATCTGCTCTGATCTTGAACCTACAATTCTTGACACTCTTGTCAGTGTTGTGTATACAGTTTTTGTGCAAATATAGAACAGAGATTTATGCAGTCATGCAAATTATGGTTGTTTGTGTTTGTAGGATTCAGGGAATAGTGCAGATAGAGGCACAAACGATTTTCAATTAAGGTCATCTTGTGTAGAGGAGGCTGACCAACAGTGGTCGCTAGACAGTGCTGAATGTGACAGTGGAGATGTTACTGCATCTTCTAGTGCCTTTGTGCCATCTTGTAAGAACTGTTTTTCTTATCAGATTTGTCTTTGAACAGGATCATTTTGAGCCTTGGTTGAGGTCAAGCAAAGGAAAGATTAAAGTTTTTGTCATCAGGTGCCATAGCCTGAAAATGTAAATGTGACTGAAGTGCCACACAGTAGATGCTTGAATATGTATTTTGTTTGCATCTGCAGTGTACCTTCCTCGTCTCCCATATGTGGACACATCATTAATTAGATATGATGAGAACGTTCTCCTTGGAGAGGGAACATTTGGGAAAGTTTATGCAGGTTCCTACCAGGGTACTCCGGCAGCAATCAAGCGGGTAGCGTTTGGCCCAGCAGGAGATGAGGAAAAAGATATCCAGCACGAAATTAACGTGTCTCTGTAAGAACTAGATTTGATTTGTGTATACTTGTCTGTGCTTTTCCACATGTTGTATCATTTGTATTTCATAAAGCTGTAAAGTATTCTCACTACATTGTGTTCTTTCCTAATTTCACAGGAGACTGTCCCATCCTAACATCGTTCGACTGATGGCAGCTGCCCGCACACAGTCGTGCTTTTTGCTGGCTACCGAATATATTCATGGTGCACCCCTGGATGCTGTTATCCATTCAAGCAACTGCCTTGTAACGGTACTAGTATTTATTTCAATTGCGTGCATTTGAAATATTTAAAAGACAATGCCTTATGCCTCTGGCAGGCGTATTCAACATTGGTCTTTTGTAGTTTGGCCAATGCAGTTGTCTCACTAGGTGTACACATTTTGCAAATAGCAAATTCACCTTGCACACTCACAAGCGTGTCTGTACTCTGCTTGTCAAACAAACACACACAACCACCCACCCACACACTTTAGCAATCCTGCTGTTGCATAAACGGTCAGGCGTGCAAGCAGACCCCTTCAGCAGAGGTCCATTTTCTCATCATTGTAACAGCATCACTCGATGGTATATTTAAGTTACATTATGCTCAAAGCACACCCATGCTTAAATAAGAAACGCAAAAACAGCCTGGAGTCACATCAGTCATTCTGCGGTCAAACTAGCAAAAGTGGAGTAGACGCACCATAAATGCACTTAAACTGAATGCTTTAGACTATGCAATTTAGATTGTAAACAAATAGGTCCCTAAATGTCATATCGCAAACCTTTCATTAAGAAAGAATTGTAATTATTTGTTTTGTGGTGTTAGCTCCAAGGGGATGATGCAGAATTTATAGCGTTGGACCTTGCAATGGCAACAGAGTACATACACGCACAGAGAGTCATCCACCAGGACTTGAAGCCGGCAAATGTCATGGTGAGTTATGTAACGATTAAAAATCAACTGAAACAATTGCAATAATGTGAAACACTTTGTTTAGCTTTCTTTTCTATACATTACAGGTTCAACAACAGTCAAAGCGAGCCGTCCTAACAGACTGGGGGTTGGCTAATATAAGGGACACTGTGCAGCTTCGTCAAGGAAGCAAGGTCACAGCCCAAACAGTAGGTCCTGCTGGCGGGACCTACCTCTACATGGCACCTGAATGTGCAATTCATTTTGAGGCGGCTTCCTGCCAGACAGATATATGGTCCCTAGGGCCACATATTTGGAGCTTTTCACTGGGTCACTGCCATGGAATGTCAAAAAACAACGCGAGTTGGCCGTACTAATGGCAGCCAAAGAGCCACCTCACGGTCTCACTCAGCTTGGAGACAGGTACCAGTTCTTGCGGGCCTTAATGGATTATGTGCCCAGTTCCAGACCCCCTGCATCTGCAGTAGTCCAGTTTCTGAAGTCAGAGCTTGGCCTAGACCTAGAAAGGAGATACGGCTACAAGTGGTAGTGTTTACATCATGAGTTAGTGGTTCTTTCCATTTAAATTCACGTTCCAGTAACAAAAACATTGCAAGGAAACATTAATTGCACATACTTTTTTATTTTAATATGTTTATTGTTTTGTTCCATTTTCTGAACACTGAACACAGTACACTGAAACAGTGAATGTGTTGTGCACAGTGTAGAATTGTTTATCCTAAACAAGTTGAACAAGTTATTGAATGAACCCAAGTTGTTAAAACTAAATGTTTTTCAACTCTGTGCCTTGTTTTAAATATTTGAAAGAGTTGTATGTTTCTGTATGGATGCATTGTCCATTATGTGGTCAATAACGCAGCAGTAATGTCTGTTTGTTTTAACAGAATGCACTTTATTAAAGAAAAGTTAATAATTTCAAAGTACACTGTTCAGAAAAAGAAAAAAAAAACTTTAAGGTGGGGCCTAAAATATAGCCCATACTTCTAAGGTGGCCATAGCACCTTATTAAAATGAGGGAAACCATGCAGAACTGTGTTATCTGTTTCCATTTTGTATACTGAAAGGCCCTTTGACCATGGTTGATAAGATTCTCGATTCCTACTCCTACCCTCAGCCCCCCACTACCTCCCTTTTTCACTCTCTTTCCCTCAACATAATTTTGTATAATTTGTTTGCCTCTGCAAATGTTGAGGGTGTTTGAGCCCCGTTTCTATTCATCCACATCATCATGTCATCAACTAATTTCATGTAGGCAGCCAGACAGCCATTAACCGTATGTGGAAACCTGAAATCTTCCAGAATGGTTCCACACAAATGCCGGAACTCTTCATTGGAGACCAGCAACTGCTCATCCTTGTCACATATTAAGTGGTTGGCATAACGAAGGAGGTCTGGGTCCACTGGGCACAACATGTTGACAAACCCTGTGAGGTGGGGGTGGGTTGTAAGTATTTTATAAAGTTTCCAAGCATGCATACTAGATAAAACTTGGTACTACATTGCAAATTACAATACCGGGAGGTGGTGTGGTGTAGAGCACGTCAGGCTTCCCAAAAGGACCAGGAGCATGGTGCTGTTTCCTTATGTCATGGGTATTCCATAGTCTCCGCTCCATATCCAGCTCGTCCTGAAGTAGACGAAGGTGGGTGTACTGTAGGCAGTTGCTATTTCAAAAGAAATTGAAATAAATATCTTTAGAAAGTAACCTACATACTGGCTAAATTCCAATATCTCCACCAAACCTCTAAGCAGTGAACCCGCAAAGACCTCTTAACTTACATGTGCACAGGATTGTCCAGTTCGAGCATGTCAGCCTCTATCATCCCCTAAGCATGTGATTATAAAAAACACAAAATTATTTATGGACAACAACAGTTTATGATATCTTGTGAAAGAGTGCTAAGTGGTAAGGCAGTTAAGACTTCTTTTTGAAGATTCAAGATGTTTCACCTTGTATCCCAGGTATTGTTTTGGTGTTTTGTTCTTGGTGGGTAAACCAATCTCTGCCTAAGGGTGTTGATGAGTTTGAACAACCAATGCTAAGCAAAGCAGCAGGAGAAGCCACACTGGCTGGTTTCAGATTTTCTTTTTTGTTTATAATGAAATGACCTGGAAATACTTAGTAGTAAGGAGCATTCAGGTTCTGTAAATACTTACAAAATGTGTTTCAATGCTTCCTTTCAAAATTTCTCTAGCATAGTGTAGGCTACACTGGTGGTTCCTATGAAGGGAAATGTAGCCCATTACAGCCTTGAGATCTCTTTCTTGAAATCTGACCTTTCACCTTAATAACTCATTCCTATTCAAACCTTAATTTATGACCTTGGGTCACAGGACAAAGTGTGTGGTCACACGGTCACAGCCCCACCTCTAAGTGTCCTATAGCTTTTGTTAGGGAGAAATTTGTGGTGATGCCAATGAAGAAGAAGAAGTACCAGAGTCCTGTATGTCTTGTGCTGAAGGAGTTTATTTAGGCCGGTACGAGGAGAACAGAAGATTCGTCATCACAGCATAAGTGCATGAGTCCACCTCAATTCTAAGGGACAAACAGTAAACTCAAAGTCTTATACTAAGAAGGTGGACCGAGGCAGGGGAAGATGTGTCAATATCCCATTGGTTATTGTACATAAACATGAAGATAAGGATTCACACCAACTACGAAATACAAATTGTCAGACAGTGACGGAGGACAATATCATCCAACTCTGCAGCTGTGTCTGTTGACAGCCAGACAGTTAGACTGAAGACGGACAATGGCCTTGGCATGTTCCTCAAAAAGAAAATAGGGCAGATAACTGATCCCAGCCGTAGGGAAGAGAAATTATTCTCTAACAGCTTTAATACCTGGACTGGTGCTGCACCAGTTCAGCTTTTTGAATAAGAGGTGAAATGTCTTCGATCTTCAAAATGAAGTCCAGCTGCTTTACATTTTTTACATGTATGACTACAATGACCTACATGAATAAGAACAAGCATCTAAACTAAAATAGACCAGACCATTGGTGAAGGAGAAAAAGCTCAAAGCAATGAACCCATAAACAAGAATTCTGCTAATTAATTAAGGGCTGAATGCTTGAGTCAAAGTACCATCACTGAGAAATGCCTGGTTCAGACAACTTTCATTGGCAACAGATTAAGCTGACCAAGATTAAATATCAATATGTAAATGTAGATGTAATGTAAATATGTAATTTATATCTGACATATAAATTATTTATTTATCTACATAAATGCTTGCAGTGCATTTTAAAGATCATGTCATTAAGTGCCATTTTTACACACATTTGCTGGAATACCTCAAACCTTGTCAGCCATTTTTTGGTCCATGTCCGCTTCAACATACTGTTGAAGCTTTCAGCTCTCTAAAAAAGAAATAAAGAAAATAAACTTCCCTTTACATTAGCAAATCATCACTATTGGTATATTAATTAGAAAAAAAACTACCTGGTTGTGTACTGATGTCCCCATTCTGAAGGCTTGCCAAGCTTGCTCTCCAAGTTTCCGCACCTGAAATGCGATCTGCATTTGCCCGACAACAAGGTTCTCTTTCCCTCTGTCGCTTCTAATCATTTTGGGACACCCTTAACATATATGAAGACAATCATTGTGTTTTTGGTCTCATCCACATGTTCAATTGCTGTCATGAGCCCTTCTACAACAAATAAACTACATTACACACCTCCCTCCTCCACAACAGTGTCATGGAAGTATCTAGCCACAAATTTTTGCTTGCGGTTAGACGTGCCCACTTTTAACCACAGAAGCCGTCGTGAAAACCTGAGTGCAGAGACAGAAAAACTATAATGTGTAAAAGGGTTGCTACAGTCATAATACTAACCTCATACTGAAATGATGACAGCTTTACAGTACACATATACAGGTTATGAAAACAGCTAAGAAATATTGTCAGAATACTGGAGAATGTACTATGTAAGATTAAGGCTGCCAAATCACAGTCATGCAATAACACACCTTGACGCCGCTGGAACATTTAAGTCAAGTGTGCTGTGGCAGATGTAATGGCAAATTCCCCCAAATTCAATTTAAATGACATAATGCAAAATACATTGGCCTTCATGCATCAATATCTTCGTTATAAGTTTATTCTTAAGGTTTGTACTTACCCATCAATGCACAGATGTACCCACATACCAAAAAACTTAAGCTTATCATTACCTGTAAGAAAAAAAAATGTATATTGTACATTATGTACACAATTGTAATAAAAGCATGCAAAGTTGTTTACCATCAATATGCCAGGTATCATTTGGCCCATGGCTGTGGTAATTTCTTCTCTGGATCTTCTTTTGGCCTGGATATCGTTTTTCTACACCACTTGGATCTACATCTCTCATGATGTTAGCAACATCATTCCTACATTGAAAATTATTTTAAAATAATGTGAGAAAGGGCTTAATAAAACTTACAGGGTCATAAAAGTGATTCTAAGGCATTTAAGACATCATTAACCTGTAGCAAGGCCTCACTCCTCTGACATCACGAACACGCTTCAGCATTGCTCTAATGCCTTGATCAGGTGACCAGTGTCTCAGCTCACTCTGAAAATCAACATATACAATTGTATACAATCTTTTCAGAGATGGAGAAGCTAATATTTGAACAATTGCACAAACCATAACTACTTTCCTGCACAATTATCAGCCATACTGTACAGTGCAATACATAAGCAAAGTGAATGATTTCTTTCTATACAGGGATGCATTACAACTGGAAGCAAAACAAGTGTTAAGCCTGCCTCCATCGTAAAACATTTAGGAGATCAATATATGTGAAAATCAGGCTAATTGTATACCATGTGTTCATACTTTTCAATATGTTTCTAAACAGCCAATGGGAAATCATGTTTCCCCAAGTAATCATCCTTCAAATGTTTTTTTTTTTTTTTTAAAAACATATATTTGAGATTGTTAGAAAGTATAGGGCTATATTACAATTGTTCAACCAAGAGTACTGTTCAATCCTGTTCCTAATGACAATTTTTAGCCGTGATAAAAGCAATGGTTAAAGGTGTTTCCAGGCTTGCCTGCACAGCTTCACGTATTTCAGCAAGTGGTCTCTGTGGGCTTCGCCGCCTCAACCCCAGCAACTTCAGGAGTCTTCTCAGGTGCCTTGCACTGTTCAATCAAAAACACAAAATGGTTTCATAAGCAGAAGTGTTTCTGTGTAAGAGCACAGTAGAAATGTGTTGGTATCTAACGTAGCCCATACCTTATTTTATATCCGTATGAAGCCAGTGTTGAACAGATTTCCGTCTGTTTATAACCATTGCTGAAAAGTAACTGTATCAATGCATCTACATAACTTAAGGCACAAAAACTCTATAAGAGAATGAGGAGTCACGTGTCGATTTGGGCGGGGTCTGAGCCGGGCGGCCATGATGGTAGGAGACGCTATCGGTTGCCAGGGGCAACGCCCATAGAACTTAATGGAGGAGCGACGAAACATTGCAGAATTCTTTCATTTTTGCGCGTTTATTATTTTGGCGGGATGGATACAAGAAAAGTAAGAAAAGGTAATAAAGGAAAGCAATGGATAAAGTTAAGGCGAACGAAAATGGACCTTGCAGGAACAAGCTACACCTACCGCAAAACAGCAGTTTTAGAGAAGCCCTCAGACATTAAACACGTATATAGATATGATAAATTACCTTGTTTTTGGCGTGAGTTACTACACGATGCATGAGTTTAAAAGCCACAAATCTTTGGGAAGTTACGAGGTTTTCTGCTGTGGGTGGGTGCAGCCTCCGGGTGGTGAAAACAGCGTTGTACTGGCAAATGTAAGTTTTCTTAACATGCGTTTTAGTGTGTCGTAATTACATTGCATTTAGCAGACACTTCTTTAACCAAATGACAAAGTAATTAACTAAGACTGCTTCGTAAACACTAGATTGCGACGAGATGTTCAATGTACACAAACGTTTCCAACATGTTTTAATGTAGGCTAAAGCTGTGTACGTATGTTTAGGTATATAATTGTAATTTGATTTTAGCCCAATGACACTGTACCAGGCATAGACTGTATAGAACAGTCTGTGGTACCAGGTTTTAGTGTTGGGGGCTGCAAAGTGACAAACCAGTTCTGGGTTGGCTAGGGTAGTTAATGTGTGATTGCAAGATGTAAATGTCCTGGTTAGATTAAAACAGTGTGAATGCAAGGTGTGTGAGATTCAGACGCTGCAGACAGCTCTGCAGCCTCGTCTGAATCTCACACACCTTGCATTCACACTAAACCAACTAGCCGTCTGAAACCAACTAGCCAACCCAGAACTCTTACTTTGCTTTACTTTCTTACTTTTCTGTTCCACCGGAAACGCCTAAAAATTAAAGAGCTCTGGAATCTTTCGTCGCGCCTCCGTTAAGTTCTTAAGGCGTTGCCCCTGGCAACCGATAGCGTCTCCTACCATCATGGCCGACCGGCTCAGACCCCGCCCACCATGACGACAACTCCTCATTCTCATATTGAGAATGAGGAGTTGTTTGGCTCAATGGCACAATAACAGGCATACTAATGCTTCAGTCCATAAATTCTGTGGGTAAATTTAAATAATATGTATTACCTGTTCAATGTCACTCCTACCTACCTAGGGCTATGCAGAGTTTCAATGTAAAATAGCTATTTCAGAATTGCTAGGCTTACTCTGTGGCTGTGGAGTTTCGTGCATTTCATGCAAATTCATAAATAATATATAGCATTAATTACACAACGCAATCGTCATTGACGTATAACCTTCTACCATGTAGGAAACGATTCAAACGAAATATATACCACCACAAACCTTCTGCTAGTTTGTTATGTTTGGCTAGCTAGCAAGCACAGTTAGGTTAGCGACATGTGGAGTCATTCATTTTAAATGTTCATAAAAATGTCAATTGCATTAACGTTACCTCACTCTACCAAAGCTTTCGTTTATTGTTATTATTACTATTATTATTAGTATTATTACTACTACTATTATTATTATTAACCAAGGGTGCAAGCCTCAACCGTTGTACTGGTGGAACAATTGTTGAAGCTCTGATCTGCAGACGGCATTCATAATTAAACAAAACATTAAGTTAATTAGGTTAACGTGACATGAAATATATCTACTTTAAGTTATGTTCTCACTAGGTCTGCAATTCACGTTAGCAAGGGTTAGCTAACCTACGTTAAAACACAAATAGTACCGTTAATGGCTAAACATGTCTATAACATTGGATCACTTTTTACATTTTCTTATCATTTCTACATCTAACCAAGCGCTAAATATACCATGGCACTGACAGAATAAATGTTTTAAGCAAAATATTAAACTCACCGTTCTGTATCACCGTTCTGCACCACTTCTTTTCGCGCTCTAGTAGGCTGCGTAAGGCGGTCGCATTTTGATGACGTAACACGCGGGATATTTTTTTCAGCTTCTGATAACTTTTTATCTGAGATCTTTTCGTCCGACTCCGCTTTTTCTGACAGCGGTTTTCCTGAGACCTGACTCTTTTTCGTCTGATGTCTGAAACCTGACTCTGATAACTTTTCATCTGAGAACTTTTTGTCTGACAGCGGTTTTTCTGAGACCTGACTCTGAGAACTTTTAATCTGAGAACTTTTTGTCTGACAGCGGTTTTTCTGAGACCTGACTCTGAGAACTTTTCATCTGAGAATTTTTCGTCTGACTCTGTTTTTTTGAGATATTTTTTTCTGAGGCCGTTTGGTTTGAAGCAGTTTTATCTGAGGATGACGGAGGTTTTTCTGACGCTGAGGGAGTTTTGTCTGAGGATGACGGCTGTTTTTCTGAGTCTGACATCTGAGTCTGACGTCTGAGGATGTCCTAAAATGAACACCGTACGGCAGGCGTGTTGTGCAGAATGTGCACAGATGTTGGCGTGATGCCATGTGGTGGGCGTGACCAAAGGACGCAGCAACATTGCTGCTACTTTTTAGCTTTTGAGAAATGTCATGCACTTTGAACGTCTGACAGATCACCCAGTCAAAGAGTTTAGAATACCAAGAGGCGAAACTCTGTTGTGTTATGGGTAACAGCCTGTAGATGGCGCTGCGGAGGCGCGTCCGCCATTATGGACTGAAAGCTGCTGAAATCTAGCGCCAGTTTGCACATAAGTGGTCAAAAAAAAGCAGTGTTCTGCAATAAATTGCAAGAATTATCAGTCCACCAGAAGTGATTTGGCATTCCATCAATTTCCAAAGGATGCACAAAGGTAATAACTCATTTAAGTGGAAATATTTTAATGATGTCGTGATTTAACTTGAATGTTGAACGTGAATGACAGCATTGTTAGCGTTTGCAAAGCTGCATGAATGTTAGGCTAGTGCATTTCTGTCAAGTTTGCTTTATAAACTAATGATTAACATATTATTAGATCGCATTTATTTTTCATAGCATAGACAGCTTTTTTAGAATAAAATTAAATAAATAAATAATAATAATAAACTAGACAATTCCCCTGCGGGAAATCGCGAGAGTGGTGCTGTGTCGGCAGCAGTTTGCGCTAAGATGATATGATACAATACTACGATGCTACGATGCTAACATGCTACAATTTTTCACCTTATCTTATCCTCGCAGTTGCTATTGCAGAGGCTGTAGTATAAGTGCTAACATATGCTAACATATGCTAACATAGCATATAATAGAAAAATGATTCTATGTTAGCTATGTTAGCATATGTTTAGGAAGTAATAGCACACCCGCTCCGATCGAGCCGCACGTTTTGATGTATTATTCGTGTATGTGCGATGAACTGTGCGGGACAAGTTAGCGACAGAAAACGCTAATCCTAACTAACTCCCATAGCAATGGGAGAGGGCTAGAAAATTCTGAAGTGCCGATTGGGCTGTTGCCATTGGCTGCTAATGTTAGCAATTAGCATGATGCGCTAGCCACCAATTTTAACATTGGTTTGGTGTTAGCATGTCTTTTAAGCCCCTAAAAATGAAATAGATGCAAATTGCTAACATGCTAATGCTAAAATGCTAATTGCTAATATGCTATTCGCTAACATGCTAATGCTGCCACTAATGCTACCACCAAATTCTACTACTAAAAATTAGCATTAGCCGCTAATGTTTGCAATTAACATGATGCGCAAGCCACTTATTTTAACATTGGTTTAGTGTTAGCATGTCTTTTAAGCCCCTAAAAATTAAGTAGATGCTAATTGCTAACATGCTAATGCTAACATGCTAATTGCTAATATGCTATTCGCTAACGCTAATGCTGCCACGAATGCTACCACCAATAAGGGTCAGTAGTGGGCTTTGCTATGCACAGCACCACTAATTACTGCGTCTGCCTAATATAAGCTGCTGTTCACTAATTTCAAAATCAACACTTATAAGTGTCTGCCTATATTTCATGAATTTCTGTTATTCATATAACAAAGATGTTGCATAATAGAACATAAATATTGATGGAGTAAAGGTTTGCAGTAATTTTATAATTGTATCTTTGCAAACCGTAAGTGGTAGGCTAATAAGCATATTCGGTGGGGGAAGAAAAAGTACTATAGGAATCTTATAGCATTTTGGGACAAAATATTATCGTAATCTTCTAGGAATATAATAATTTGGGTTTTAGAAGTACTATAAGACTACTATAGAAATACTGTAGCGGCTATAAAATATTATAGAGGTAGAACATCACAGAAGTATGTGATGTTCTGTAATACCTCTATATCCTATATTTCTGTCTTATAGTACCTCTATAGTATGTCCGAAATTACTATAGTATTCCTACAAGATTACTATAATATTTTGTCCCAAAATACTATAAGATTCCTATAGTAATATCACTAGATAACGGGAAACTAGGATCGGAGGCGCAATTCGGTAATCTGAACATTTAAAAGTAATGTAGTTTATACGCTGTATATTAACCTTATGGTGTTTGCCGTCATTGTCAAATTAGATTAACTTTTCGTTAACGTTAGCATTTATGCTAGTGGAATGTCAGATGATCGGACATTTTAAATAGACATCGCCACTACGTTATCCACTGTTTTATTTCTGTGTTAACTTTGCACAACAAGTTCACCTAAATCTGACGGAAAGCTATCCCAAGGCTTGTGGAAGTTGCTAAACGCATCTTTTCTGTCATATCATTAGCCCGGCATATAGGCTAATGTTAAACTGAAATATACTGTAACGTCGGTGCCGAAACGTAACATTTTCTGTCATTTAACGTTGTTCATCCTCATTAATGTATTTTAAATTGCTTTCATATTTAGATATGACGGCCAGAAAAATTTAATATTACTTTACATTTGTTACGTTAAGTTGGTTAAGTGCCATTGACTCCCATTGTTTTTCGGGGTTTTCCTTTAGTTTTCAGTCCATAATGGCGGCTGGGCTGTCACGTCATGGGGGCAAGTGTTGCATTGGAGCGTTCTATTGAGTTTCGCCTCTTGGTATTCTATGCTCTTTGACCCAGTACGTATTGTCACGAAAAAAAGGGGCGTTATCGTCATCGTTTACAAAAACAATACTGATCTGAAAAAAATGAAAAAATAAATAAAAATAAAAAAATACTACGTGGCGGAGGCCTCTCAGCTCGGCTTGGCTCTACTGTTTCAAGTGTATGCCTCTGGCAATATTCACAACTTCCATCCCCATGCTTTCTCATTAAGAACAGTGTGCTATTCAATTTTGTATGACCCAACCTCATCCTAGTCAGCACCATTTCTTCATGTCTACATCTGGATGTGTGTGTGTCCTCCTGTGCACCCATGCTGCCACCTTTGAATGGTTTTAGCCTTAACTATACTTATTATCTCTGCTTTACTGTATTTCACATCTATATCTACATTGTTTTCCCTGCTGCTCTCTTTGCATGCTCATCGACCAGTTCGTTCCCCTCCACTCCTATATGTGCTGGAACCCACAAGAATGTCACTCTCTCTGACGCTTGCATTCCACTTGTTAGCTGTAAAATTTCAATTAAAATATCTTCTCTTAATTTAGACTGAACATTCTGAATACTAATCAGTGCTGAACTAGAATCAGAGGCTATCACTGACTGCACACAGTTGTTAGTCTCTAGCCACAAAAGCGCTAGCCATATGGCTACTAGTTCGGGAGTGCACTGCTATGTCATCACTTATCCTTTTGGCCTCTGCCAGGCCTACCTCAGGGATTAAATAGGCTACCCCTACTCTTTTATCGGTATTTTTAGATGCATCTGTAAAAACCTTTACACACTGTTTGTACTTTCTCAGTCCTCCAGGTCATGGTAATCCAAAAAAGGTTTCAAAAAAGGCAACAGGACTTGTAGATTTTTGGAGAAGACGTTTCACCACTCATCCGAGTAGCTTCTTCAGTTCTGAGGGACTGGTGGGAAGTCTGAGGTTTAAATAGGAACTCCTCCTGAGAAACCTTGCTTGTTATGGCAATAACCTGAAACTGGTGTAGCTATTTCCACTAACGACTGGGTACTTACCTGTTGTGAGGGGGGGACTGTTTTGGTCCCTGTCCTCTTCCCTATGAATGGTTCTTTCACGACTCTTGTTCGTCTGAGGCTCCAGTGTCAAGGTGTGAATGAGACTGAAACTTCTTGTGGACAGAAGTTAAAACTGTATTGTAAATAGATGGCAAATTGAATCTCAGTCCACCTCCTCTGTTTAGTGAAGGTTTTTCCAGTCTGACATAGATGGCTTCCTTAACTCCTCTTTCAAACCCTCGGTCTTCTCTGGCTAAGATTTGGACGTTATTATCCTCAAAAGAGTGTCCTTTGTCCTTCAGGTGTAGGTGGACCGCTGAATCGTTACCTGATGAGCTGGCTCTCCTGTGCTGGTACATGCGTTTATGGGTAGGTTGTTTAGTATCCCCAATGTCTGTACAGTCCTCACTGCACTGAACAGCGTACACCACATTACTCTGTTTCTGCCTGGGTGTTTTGTCCTTAGGGTGGACCAGTCTCTGCCTAAGTGTGTTTCCTGGTTTGAAATAAACTGGAATACGGTGATTTCTGAAAATCCTCCTGAGTTTCTCGGACACTCCAGCCACGTAGGGGATGACAATGTTTTTCCTCTTGTCATTCTCCTCCTCTCTGTCCATTTTGGCGTATTTTTTGAGCCTTTTACAAAGGCCCAAGTAGGATACAAACATGTCTTGAGTGCCCGTTTTATGTGTTTCTGCTCTGCCATGAGATGGCCATCCGGTCTTGTGGGTACCATCTGTGCTCTGTGCTGGACCAAAACAGTCCCCCCCTCACAAAAGGTGTACCCAGTCGTTAGTGGAAATAGCTGCACCAGTTTCAGGTTATTAGTATAACAAACAAGGTTTCTCAGGAGGAGTACCTATATAAACCTCAGACTTCCCACCAGTCCCTCAGAACTGAAGAAGCTACTCGGATGAGGGGTGAAACGTCTTCTCCAAAAATCTACAAGTCCAGTTGCCTTTTTTGGATTACTTTCCTGATATATAGTTGTTTATCCCACACTTATCCATTCCACCTTCCTCCCTTTCCTCCAACAGTCCTAAATCAACCTTTACCTCTTCTAACATCCAAGGAGGCACTACAGGATACACCACAGTTGGACTGATGTTCAGAGAACCAATTCCTATATTGTCCACCTTATCTTTTATAACCCACCCATAGCTTTTAAATATCATACTTCCTTTTTCCTGACACTCCCTTAACACTGTCTGAAACATGTGGTTCTCTTTATGTCTGCTGATATTTGCCCAGTAAACCAGTGCTAGCTGATCCCTCCTCAAATGCAGGGGCATCTCCCCCACCTCTACCTGCATTGCAGCCACTGATGATGCTTTCATTGCTCCACTAATCACCCTCATCGCTTGACTGTGCATGCAATCAACTTTGCTTAATCCTGTCTTGGATGCCAACCCATATGCCATACAGCCATAGTCAAACACTGATCTCATTAAACCTGTGAAGATGTTTTTTAACGCTAATCTTGTAGCCCCCCAATCTACCCCACACAGACACCTCATGACATTTAATATTCTTTTACATTTGTCTACCATCTTTTGAATGTGATGTGCCCAAGTCAACCTCTTATCAAACCAGACACCCAGATATTTAAAGATCTCAACCCTCTCCAGTTCTTTATCTGACACCATTATTTTTAATTCTTGACTAATTTTCCTCCTTGTAAAGAACATCACCTTTGTTTTCTCTATTGAGATCCGAAATCCCCATTGCACTGCCCATTGTTGAAATTCATTTACAGCATCTTGCATCTTACTCACAATAAACTCAATGTTCCTCCCCTTCTTCCACATTGCACCGTCATCCGCAAATAATGCCTTGTACATCTTTAAATATCTGGTCTATCATGATTGAAAATAATAAAGGACTCAAAATGCTTCCTTGAGGGGTACCATTTTCTGCTCTAAAACTCTCACTTAGCTCCCCATCAATTCTAACTCTCAATGTTCAGAAAACTTGGGAAAAAATAATAAATAAATAAATCTGCACCAATACATGGTTTTCTATTATCTGTCATATCTGTGTGGGGAATTGACAAATTGGCGCACCTGCTTGCTGAGAAGGTGCCGTGTACAGAAGCTGTGTGTGAGAAAGGGAGGGGCGCGAGGGACAGTTTACCTCTGGACCGCTCCAAAACTGAACAGACGTACATTCCATTCATAATATTATAGGCTAAATACAGGCCTATAATTCCTGCACCTTTAAAACAGGTAATACAAAATGATTATGAGTTCACCAAGGTGAATTGGCTTAGTCTCGACTTCCTCCCTGCAAACATTTCGACGTCTACAATGCAAAAAAAACAAAATCTCACCAAGTACATTTGTCTCAACCGTCAACCCCCAGGTTGATGAAATGTTTGCATTTGGTGACCACATAATCGTTTTGTATTTCCTATTTTTATGTTTTATTTGGCCATTTCACACAATTCATAAAAACAAAAACATGCAGGAATTATAGGCGTGTATTCAAGATTCAAGATTCAATTCAAGATTTTTATTGTCATTGTATTTCTAAAACAAAATTTTGGTGGCACTTAAAAACCAGAAGACAAAACAACCAAAACGAGACGAAATGGCTTGGACACAGTATAGTACAGTACAATAAGAAATTAAACGAAGTTACAATAAAGTATAAAATAGAATATAAAATATAATTAAAAGTGTTGCAGAAATGTAAAAAGTGTCACAGTGAAGGTGCATAGGTAGTAATTAAATAGAAACAAGAGTTAAATAATCAAATAATGGAGGTAGCAGTTGTGTCCAGTGTGTAAACACTGTTATTGCACATTTTAGGTGTGTGGGGTTGATGAGGGCTACAGCTCTGGGAAAAAAAGCTGTTCCTCAGCCCGTTTGTCCTTGCTTTAATAATCCTCTTCCCTAATGGCAATGGTACAAACAGTGAGTGTCCAGGGTGGCTGCTGTCCATGCAGATGGCTCGAGCTCTTCTCTGCATACGCTCAGCGTACAGAGTCTAAGTCTGGGAGCTCAGCTCCCACAATGCGCCGCCTTCACCACCCGAGACAGATTCCTCTTCTCCTCTGCTGAGCAGCTGCTGTACCACACTGTGCAGCCCAGGCAGAGGATGCTCTCCACAGTGCTCCTGTAGAAGTGTCTGAGCAGTTGAGGAGCCAGACCCGCCCTCTTCAGATTCCTCAGGAAGAACATCCTCTGCTGGGCCTTTTTCACAAGTTTGGAGGTGTTCAGTGCCCATGTCAGATCCTTGGAGATGTGCGTGCCAAGGAATCTAACAGAGTCCACCTGTTCCACCTCCTCACCTCTGATGTGTAGTGGGGGTTGTGGCGCTCTCCTGGTCCTCCTGAAGTCTATGATGACCTCTTTTGTCTTGGTGGTGTTAAGGACCAGGTAGTAGTCTGTGCACCACTCCTCCAGGTGTTGGACCTCCTGTCTGTAACGGGTCTCATTGTTGTCAGCAATGAGGCCTACCACCGTAGTGTCGTCTGCAAATTTCACTATGGTGTTGGAGGAGTGAATGGGGGCACAGTCCTGGGTGAAGAGTGTGAAGAGGGCTGGACTGAGCACACCCTGCGGTGTGCCTGTGCTCAGGATTATTATTATTATCATAATATTATGAATGAAATGTGCGTTATATGGAAGAAAGTCAAGGTGTGACTGACTTTAGCCCTTTATACAGTGGACCCCCATTCAATTTGGTGAAAGTGTTTTCTGTGACACTGCACTGCAAAAAAGGGACTTTTTAAAAAATAAGAAAAAATAGCCAATAATAAGCAAAATGTTCCTTTTGTAAGCAAAATTATCTGCCAGTGCAGCAAGATAATCACACTTGTTAAGATATCTTGAAACAAGAAAAAGAAATCCAGAAAATAAGACTGCTCAAAATCTCAATATAAGCCCCCCCCCCCAACCCAACCCAACCCAACCCAACCCAACCCAACCCACTTACACAAAGCTGAAAAAAATGGGAAGGGTGAAGGCAATTGCATTGGAGGTTTTCCTTATTTATTTTTCAGGGAGTTAGCAACCCTATGAGCATATGTTGTTCTGCATTTACAAAATCGAATACATTGACTCCTTCAGTTTGTTGTTGTTTTTCTTCATTTGAGGCCATGATTACTTTTATTCTCTGGCCCCTTAGTTTGCCTCCGTTTCATGAGCAGGCCCCAGTTCCCAATTAATTGAATAACCCTTCTGTAGTGGCATCAGCCATCCTGTATGGAGTGGTTTGCTGGAATAGTTTCATCACCGAGAGGAAGAAGCTGGATAATATCATAAGGAAGGGAAACAGTGGAATATGTTTTCATCAGTCTGTTGATAAATTCACAATAGAAAAAAGGCAATGAATATCATACAAAGACTGAAAATCAAATTTTTTCATGCATGGGATTGAAGTGTGTAATTTTTCTTGGCAGGGATAACAGAAAGCAAATGCTATTAAATGTAACTCAAAAAGAGAGCTATGCTCTTCTAGGATAGAGAGCATATAGCATGAAGATGGATGAAGGTATACTTCTAAAATGTATATTATCAGAAGACAAATTCTACCAAAATGTACATAGAATGTATAATCTTGTAATACCATTTTGTTATTCCAAGATGATAAGACAATATGGTACACAAAGCTGATGAATGCTAAGCAGATAGCAACCTCAACTTTTATTATGACAAAAGCATTGCAGAATATGAGCAAGTCATCAGAAATCAAATGAAGACTGGTGCCCTGGTGCTGTAATTTCCTATCTTGACATATCCCTCCTGGTCAGCAATAGCTTGCAGTATTTGCGGTGTAGAACAGGAGAAGGAGCGTCAGGTTTTACTGGGGGAGCGCGAGGTGAACACTCCTGATGCCTCCAGCATTGTCTTTCTTCGTGCTGTCTCCTTGGCCACATTGTGGTTGAGGCGCCTCAAACGTTCCTGAGGACAGATATTTAGGTTACGCTGCTGTTTATATATCGCTTTCGGTTTGCATTTTATGACAACTTTAGCAGTTGTTAGTGTGATGGCAATAATAATTAGTAAACAAAGCAGTAGTTTTGTATCAGACAAAACATTATGACCAAAGATAATGAAAAGTTCTCAAAAGAACTTCAGCAGTGTTATTACCAAGTTAATGGCTAATTCGTTTTTGTGGTGTGACACGCAAATATTTTATATGTTTTGTGAATACGGGCTGTAGGGGGTGCTACAACGACTACATATTTATATCTCACAAACCACCAGTCAACTGCTTGAAATTTGATAATCTCTGGATGACTCCTTACAAGCCCACCGAGTTTCGTGCAATGTGGTCCATAGGCGCTAATGGTGACGTGTCAATATTTCCGTCCTGTAATTAAAACAGTGGTCTCTACAAAGTCAGTAAGTAAAGCCAGATTTATGCTTCTACGTAGGATCTATGCCATAGATGTGAGTAGGTCTCTCGTAAGAGTATAAACCAGTTATCAAATTGATTATTTTGGATCAATAATGATGGAACACATTGAGGAAAGGTCAACTGAGGAGGTTAGGAGATACAAACATATAACGAATACACTACTATACTACTAGCCACTCACCTGAGCATTCTGGAGTATGTTGTTTACCAGCACCACTCTACGTCTTGCATTTAGCAGCTTCTTTACATAAGGGTCCAGGTCTAGAGCCACCTTCTGATGTTCATTTATCCTGCATAACTCTGAAATTAACGTACATTACACATGACTTCATAAATATATCTTTAATGTTGATGTTATAATGCCGTTGTTATAAGATGTTGACAAGCTAATGAAAACAGAAAATTACCTTTGGCCAGATTGTCAATGTGTTCCCTTAATTCTACCTGGCTTTCTCTGCAAAGAATAAAAAAATGACATATAACATAGTATATACAGTAAAAATGTATCGCTATTACTGACTTGCACCCCAGCCCATAGTACAGTACAGTAGCAGTTACTGGCTATGAGCTGGGATGCAAGTATGGTACAGGAAACCAAAATGCAGTTGATTTATTTTTTTATTTTTCCTTTTATTATTTTTTAATATCGGCCAGTTGCGTCCATCGGATCATGCTGTTCATTCAGCATGCATCCCCACACAGTATGCGAAATTAGTGGTCACACTACAAATATTAGCATCTACCATTACATTTTAACCACAGCCACTTCTAATTTCTGACCAATCACAGAATGGTTGTCGGACATTACACGAAAAAAAATGTTCTGCCCGGTTGATGTGTCGAGAAGAAACTGAGAACTCCCAAACGAGGGTAGTGAGTACAAATTTCTCACTTCTCGCGTAGTATGTAACAGCCTTGAAAGAAGTGAGTGATTGGCGGTGACAACTGGGGGCAGGGTGGTCAAAGTCTCTTGAAAAGGTTGTTGAATTGGTTGTCAATCTCTTAATTCCCCTCCACAGTTTATAACAGGGGTGCCCAAATACCAAAAATGAATCAGGGTGGAGGGTCACGGGCCAAAACTAAACAGTTATGTTGCAGTGCATTTCATTTTAATATGATTATGATATAACTGTACAAAATAAACAGTAATACAAAGTAATTCTGAAAATGAATGACACTTCTGTTTATTGAAAGCAGACGCAACTTCAACAACAACTTTACATTAATCTTAGTTGAAACATTAACCATACAGAGCAGAACATGCTCCAAATGAGTAAGATGAAACACCTCATTCCATTTATCATGGACAAAAATGCTACATTTATCAGTGCCTTGAACAATCATTTTTAGGCATACAATCCTCAGTGCATATTACATGCAGAATGCCTGTCAGTGGGAGACATGAAGCCTGCCTTTGGTCTTTAAAAGTCTCTCAATATCAGGCTCCAGCTGACTTACTGACAAAGTGAGAATGTCGTGAAGGTGAGAGTCAGACAGTGAATTTCTCAGTTTACACTTATTGAGATTCAGCAGGCTGAAAGCCTGCTCACAGACATATGTGCTTCCAAAGAGGGACAGCATCACCTGTGCATGTTTGCGGATCTTGGCATACCTGTGTGCCGGAACACATCTGTAAAAGTCCTGTAAGGGAAGCTCTCTAAACTTGCTATGGAGGTCTGAATCAGACTGAAGCTCCAGAAGTTCCATTTGAAGCTCCTCACTGACTGCATCCACATGTACAGAAAAGGGCTGTGCAAACAGCTCAAATGCTGTTGCATTTTCTTGAAAATCTTTGAAACGACAGTCAAACTCCACCACAAGATTGCTGAGAATGTCAAGGTATTTTGGTGTGTCTGCCTCCATCAACCCAACTTCTCTGAGGCTGGGAAAATGTGCCAAATTTCCTGAATATAGAGACACAAAGACAAAAAGAGCAATGTAAGATGCAAGAAAACTGTGGTGCTCCATTTAATGAAGCAGCCTACTTTTCACCAACACAAAATATTGCATAGGTCACACAATTAACATGGTTAGGATCCATAACAAGCCTATAATTATTGATTTATTTTACCCCATTTATTTTTGAATAAAATAAATAAATAAAATAAAGTTGAATTCATTATTTTGTGATTACAGTATTGAAATCAGACCTCACCTGTTGAGAGATGTCTGCTGAGCAACAGGAGTTTTTGCTGAAGATTCAGGACATTCAGTAGCTCCGTGATATCCACGAGAAAAGCCAAGTCGGAAATCCAGTGCATGTCGGAAGGCACTTGAATGTTGTTTTTCTTTGTTGCTTGAAACGCCCTGATCTCCTCATGCAGTTCAAAGAAACGCT
This sequence comes from Planiliza haematocheilus, assembly GCA_005024645.1. Lineage (NCBI taxonomy): Eukaryota > Metazoa > Chordata > Actinopteri > Mugiliformes > Mugilidae > Planiliza > Planiliza haematocheilus. Next base: position 322,756 of record SRSE01000077.1, read on the forward strand.
GCAAAACCTTTCCTCTGCTCAGCCACCTGACCTCCTGGTGGTACAGCAGGTCTCCGTACCGTGCATCCATCTCATCCAGAAGAGCTTGGAACTGACGGTGTGAGAGCGCCTTTGAGCGAATATTATTGACGATGGCAATGACATCTTGCATCACGTTTTTCAGGCCGATGGATTTGGCACACAGTTGTTCTTGGTGTAAAATACAATGGTATTTTAACACCGACTCACCAAACTCGCGGACTTTGTCTGACACAAGTGCAGTGAGACCTGTTCTCTTACCGACCATTGCCGGGGCGCCGTCGGTTGTGACGCCAGATAGCTTTTCCCACTTCAAGCTGTTCCTATCCATAACTTGCTGTACTGCCATAAAAACATCCACGCCTTTTGTTGTCCCTTTCAGTGTTTCGAGGCCCACGAGTTCCTGACACACTTCAAAGCCCTCATTAATGCCTCGCAGGAAGACGAGCAGCTGTGCCGAGTCCGATATCCGTGCTTTCATCACACGCGATGGAGAAGGCAGAAAATTGACCTGCTCTCTGGACAATTTGGCCGCGAACGTCTTCGGCCATATCTTCAACACGGAGGGTGGCGGTGTACCGTGACAAACTAATGTGGGTAAAAGCCCGCGTCTGACTTGGTTTATAATGTTCCTCTGCTTGGACTTACAGCCTGTGACGGTCTTTATACCGTCCCACACTCCCATGTTCAGCCATCTTGCAAAACTGCAGCACTTCACTCTCGCCTCCGGACCTTGAATTCCTACTGCATGCACTTTAGTTCCTCCTGGTCACCATCCTTAAAAGCCCTCTTGTTCTGGTTAAGAAGGGCATTGATGGTGCTCATAACTCGGGGCTAGTTGTCAGGGAAGCAGCGCCCGCACGCGCACCCCCACACACACACATTTTTTTTTTCTGAAATCAGCATCTCTACATGTATGACAGCCATTCCATTCCAGCGTCTGTATAAAAAAGGAAAAGTATAAAAAAACACTGCTGTGTCATCACTATCCTGTTGCAATTGAACCAGCTGGATGGCAAAAACAGTGCTATTAGTAACTCAAAAATAAACAGAATGGAATCAAATAATAACTATTGACCATGCCAAAAGAGTTGAAAAGGAAAGTTTTGAGTGAGGAAAAGAAAGGTTCAATTCTGGCTTTACTGGCAGAGGGATACAGTGAGTGTCAGGCTGCTCCATCCTTAAAATTTCTAAGACGACGGTTCATAAGAACAAGGTCAAGCAGCAGACACTGGGGACAACAAAGCTACAAACTGGCAGGGGGTGGGAATGAATCTCCACTGACCAGGATGTCAACTCATTCGAATGTCACTCAGAAACTGTAGGGTGACATCAAGTGACCTACAAAAAGAATGGCAAATGGCAGCTGGGGTGAAGTGCACAGCAAGAACGGTTCGAATAGGCTCCTAGGGGCAGGGCTCAAGTCGTAAAAGCTAGTAAAGCGGAAAAAAGGCCATCATCAATGAGAAGCAAAGAAGAGCCAGGCTGAGGTTTGCAAAAGACCACAAGGATTTGACCATCGAGGACTGCAGTAAGGTCATCTTCTCTGATGAGTCCAACTTTCAGCTTTGCCCTACACCTGGTCATTTAATGGTCAGATGGAGACCTGGAGAGGCCTACAAGCCACAGTGTCTTTCACCTACTGTGAAATCTGGCGGAGGATCTGTGATGATCTGGGGGTGCTTCAGCAAGGCGGCAACTGGGCAGATTTGTCTTTGCGAAGGATGCAGGAATTAAGCCACATACAAAGTTATCTTTAAAGAAAACTTGCTTCCTTCTGTCCTGACAATGTTCCCCAACTCTGAGGATTGGTTTTCCAGCAGGACAATGCTCCATGCCACACAGCTAGGTCAATCAAGGTGTGGATGAAGGACCACCAGATCAAGACCCTGTCATGGCCAGCCCAATCTCCAGACCTGAACCCCATTGAAAACCTCTGCAATGTGATCAAGAGGAAGACGGAATGGTCACAAGCCATCAAACAAAGCTGAGCTACTTGAATTCTTGCACCAGGAGAGGAATAAAGTCACCCAAGAACAATGTGAAAGACTGGTGGAGAACATGCCAAGACGCAGGACAGCTGTGATTAAAAATCTGGATTATTCCACCAAATACTAATTTCTGAACTCTTCCAAAGTTAAAAAATTAGTATTGTGTTGTTTTAAAACGAATATGATCTTGTTTTCTTTGCATTATTTGAGGTCTGAAAACATTTGTCATTTTCTATAAATGCTCTAAATGACAATCTTTTTATATGGATTTGGGAGAAATGTTGTCAGTAGTTTATAGAAACACACAGAAACACATGAGGAGCAGATCGCCTGGAGAGACAAGCCCCTACACAGCATGTACCACCACCAAATTGAAGAAGTGGCTGATATCGAGAAGACCTACCAATGGCTGGGAAAGGCTGAACTCAGAGACAGCACAGAGGCACTGATCATGGCAGCACAAGAACAGGCCCCAGCTACAAGAGCCATAGAGGCCAACATCTACAAGAGTAGATCAGATCCAAGGTGCAGACTATGCCAAGATGCCCCTGAGACAGTCCAGCACATAATAGCAGGGTGTAAGATGCTAGCCGGGTCAGCTTACATGGAGACACACAACCAAGTGGCTGGAATAGTGTACAACAGGGCCATGGTGCTGTGAAGAAGGAGAAGGTGGTGGTGATAGATGTGGCAATACCAGCAGATGCCAACATCAGAAAGAAGGAACACGAAAAGGTTGAATAGTACCAAGGTTTGAAAGAACAGCTGGAGCTGATGTGGAAGATCAAGGCGAGTGTGGTCCCCGTGGTAGTAGGAGCACTCGGGGCAGTGACGCCCAAACTGGGGGAGTGGCTCCAACAGATCCCAGGAACAACATCAGAAGAGCACAGTCCTAGGATCTAGGATCTAGGATCTCTACTGCACAGAACCCTCAAACTCCCAGGCCTCTGGTAGAGGACCCGAGCTTAAGGATGACAGGGGCGTTTTTTGTTTTTTTATATACGATAACGATATTGCGATAGACACGTGATTGATATCAATAGAACATACGTTCGATAGAATGTTTGAATGTTTCATTTCACTTGAACCCCGTCAGAGAAAAATAGGAAGAAAACCCGAGCCAGAACTGCAAGTCATTCTGGGGGGTATAGGCAGAGGAACGGCTTTAGCCTCTTGACCTATCACATCACAGCTAAACCAGCAACAACAACAACAACAAAAAAAGGGAATGCCGTGGAGTGAAAGGAAAATATGAGAGCGAGAGGAAATTGCACAAAAAAGGAAAGATCACATTACCAGTTTGGCAATATTTTGTTATTTTAAGTCAGACATGAGTCAGACTGATGTTGTCTGCAAACTTTGTGAGTGAGCATATTAATTGGCTCTTGTCTCTCTTGATTAGTAGTGTAAGAGTCGGTTAAGTTTCTTTTATCTCCCAGCCGAGTGAGTGGCTGCTGACTCGGTTAAGCAGGGATACACAAGCAGCGGTTATTAGTCGGTTAAGTTTTGTTTCTCTGCGCATTGTTTGATAGTCAAGTTGGGTAGTATGTTTTGTTTCTCTGCCGAATGAGATGTAAGATGTTTGAATGGTGCCATTTATTGATTATCAATCATATGTGGTAGGACTCAACTGAGCCGGTTAAATTGACTCTAGATTTATCTGAGTCGTCTTTGATGGTCGGTTGTATGAACCGAATCTTTTTTTCCACCGCTACTGAATTAATAAAAAATAAATTAAATTTAAATGCTATATGTCATTGTTATAATTTAAAAAAAATTAAAATGAACGAAAAAGTCCAGCATTCAGTTGAGAAGTCTGGGTAGCACAGGTTAAAAATATCACCCAGCCCTACCGAGGGAGTTCGCCTAATGGAGGCGTTACAACACCTTGCTGACCAGATTACAGACGAGGAGAAAACACACTCGGACTCTCTCCTAATCATTCTTGGGGATTTTAACAGACACAGGATTTTTACAAACTCGAAATGCCTAAATTGTAGACAGCACGTGTCCCACGTGACATGAACACTTTGGACCTCTGCTACACCACAATAACGGATACATATCGCTCTGTCCCCCGCGCTGCTTTGGGACTTCGACCACTGCCTGGTCCACCTCATCCCATCCTACAGGCAAAAGCTGAAATCTGCTAAGCCTGCAGTGAAAACTGTGAGGAGATGGACAGACGAGTCAAAGATGCATAAAGAGGCCTGCTTTGACTGCACTGATTGGAGCGTCTTTGAAGCAGCAGCCTCAGACGTGGATGAACTGACTGACACTGTGACATCTTACATCAGTTTTTGTGAGGACATGTGCGTGCACCAAAACCTTCTGCACGTTCCAACAACAACAAACCATGGTTCACTGCAGAACTCGACTACGACTATGCCAGGACAAGGAGGAGGCCTACAGGAGTGAGGATCGGGACCTGTACAAGCAGGCCAGGAACAAGCTGACAAAGGAGATCAAGGGAGCAAAGAGGAACTACACTTAAAAATCTCAAGGACCAACTCTTCTGCAGTTTGGCAAGGCCTGCAGACCATTACCACCCATTACCACCCTGTGGAGAGCCCCCGACTGGCTGAGGACCTCTGTGACTTTTACTTCAGGTCTGAAAGGACTTTCACACCTTTCACTTCCCCTACCATCTCCATCACAAAAGGCCTTGCAGCACCACAAACCACACCCGACCCCCTGCCTGCACTGAGGATCTGCAAACAGGATGTGCGTCAACTCTTTCAGAGACAGAGGATGAAGGCCCAGGGACCCGATGGAGTATCTCCATCCTCCCTGAAAGTCTGTGCTGACCAGCTGGCTCCCATCTTCACTCAGATCTTCAACAACTCCCTGGAGCTGTGCGAGGTCCCCTCCTGCCTCATCACTCCACCATCCCAAGAAGTCCCATGTCACAGGATTAAACGACTACAGACCAGTCGCCCTCACATCTGTGGTCATGAAATCCTTTGAACGACTGGTGCTGGCCCACCTGAAGGACATCACGGATCCCCCACTAGACCCCCTGCAGTTTGCCTATTGAGCAAACAGGTCAGTGGATGATGCAGTCAACATGGCTCTCCACTACATTCTGCATTTTTGAGGTGATTAACACAAATGGCACTACTAAGTCCTTTTTTGAAAATATTATTTCTATTTCAGGGGTGTTTTTTTTGAGATGTGGGCTGATGATCAGCCTAGTTCAGTTTAATGGTTGTTTGCAATAATCTGCTTACTCAAAAAGCCTCTCCTGTTTTAGGTCAGTTAAAATTGACCAAAAAACAAGTTTTAAAACATGTTTTTAAAACCTGACGTACAGTCATGAGGGCAAAAGAACTAAAACGCTAAAACGCGTTTAGTTGTACGACATACCCATTAACTGAAAGTGTACACAACGTGTTGATTTTATAACAGTCTGTCTCACTGAGTAATACTGTCAGTGATGGATATTCAAGTGATCCTCGGAGATAACGTCGCTAACACGGATGACAGTTTAAATACACAATTTGAATGAATAACGTATAGATGTTACCTGACAGAGTGAACGTGTAAATCGAGCTGCTGGACAGTTGGTTTCAAGAGATCGAGCAGTCCTTCGGAAATCGCTTCTTTATCCGAAGAAGCTTCACACATAGCCGCAGCAGCCATTTTAACTGAACCTTCAACTCAACCACACAGGAAGTCACGTAGGTATTACGTTGGGGTCATTAGAACCTCTCCATTTTCTTACCCAGCAGACAATTTAGCCAGCTGCACCATTTTAGGTAGTAAGCACGGTACTATATCTCTCGAATTTTACTATTATTCTGGATACCACTGAAATTAGTTAAATACAGCATTTATTTAGGAAATAGCATTAATAAATAATCTGAAGAATATAAGGACACCAACACGGGCACGTCGCGCTGTAATAGCAAGCTAACCAGAGCTGGCTAACAGACTTATCCCCACGGACGCAGCATATACAGTAAGTAAGAATTTCTGAAAATACTCAAACATTTAAACTAGTTAAACTGAGGTTATTGCAAATATACACAACTTGGGTGCAACTAAATTTGACAAATTAGACCGCAAATACTTGCCATCTTTTTAATAAATATCTTTACAGTTAAAGAAAGAATTACACAGTACAGCTGGATGATTTTGAATAAAAAGTATGCCCACTGCTGTCTGTCGTGATAAGCAGATGTTTCACGGCCGCCACCATCAGTTCTCTCACGGATGGTAGGCTGTAGGCCCAGTCAGACACAGGCTTGGTTCGAATTATTATTATATAACTTGGATATCTTTCGTATCTCCCACTGTTTCTGTGCGATGAAGTTAATGAACACCGAATTTTCCACAGGATTATAATAATAATAATAATAATAATAATAATACATTTTATTTATAAGTGCCTTTCAAGACCCACAAGGACACTACAAAAACAAAGACACACAACAAGACAGATTAAAATGGTACAATCACGGTGAATAAGCTTTCTGGAACAGGTGGGTTTTGAGTCTGGATTTGAAGAGAGGGAAAGAGTTAATGTTACAGATGTCCGGTGGGAGTGAGTTCCAGAAAGTTCAGCTCCCCATGGTACTGAGACGGGCAATAATAAATAAAGTATCTATCTATCTATCTATCTATCTATCTATCTATTTAATATAACAGTCTTAACTTCATGAAGGTTATGGTATTCAGCATTTATATTAAACAACTGAAAGAGTTGTTGATTCTACTGGTTTCATTTTGGAGGCTGCAGTTTGTTTTTTGTGTTAAAAACAAATAACAAAATAACAGGTCACTTTTTAATTTTTTGATTTTTGGTTGCCATTTGAAAATGGAAAGAACAAATGATACATGGATTGACTGGTTATTATTATTATTTTTAATTCTAACACAAAAATGAAAAAAACGCCTGGCTTTTCATATTTCAATTTTAGTCTCAGATCAAAAATACGAAATGGAAACTCATTGTGTTATATACCTTAAGTTGAAATCAAAAGTGCATATGAAAGCAACACTACTATTTTAAACAAAGTAATGTGTCAGAAACATAATAATAACATAAATAAAAATAAATGTGGAAATTGTGTAAGATGGCCCCTTTGCGAATTTTTTTTTCTGCACAAGGGTTGATTGTCTTCAATTGTTTTACTGCCAACGTCCTTTATAAATCCAAAATATGCCCAGACTTCTGATCGTGTTTTTTTGGGGGGGAGGAATCTCTGGAGCGCAGGTGGCTTCCGCCATGTTTTCACAGGACAGACAGTGCAAACTGCGCATGTGCGCCCACTTCTGAGAGCGCCGTTCAAGTGCTGCTGCTTCTCCAGGAAAGAGTTTTTTGGTAATCAGTTGCGGTTATCATTCACAGTTTTAACGATAATTAAAATTTGAAACGGTAGTACTAACCGTCGGGAATGTTACCGCGGTTCATCGTCATACCAGTAATCGTTACATCCCTAATCTGTATACAGTCAGTGATCTGGACTAGCAGCCTGGAGCCATCAGCCCTGTCAGCCATGGAGAGTTACGTCTTTTTTACGTGACTACTGAATTGAACTAATTCAATAAGAGTATATATTTAAAACATAATGCAGGACAGAGAAGTTATGACAATAATAATGGCAGTTGTGAATATTTACCTGTATCCGTCCTCATTCCCTGCTGGCATTTCAACATTGATTCAACGTTGAATAAACGTTATATACAGAGGGTGAATCAACGTTGAATTATGTGTCGGATTTGCAAATTGAATCAACGTTGATACTGCAACGTTGAAACAATATTGCAGTATCAACGTTGAAACAACGTTGATACTGCAATATTGTTTCAACGTCCGCTATTTCAACATAGGTGAATATGATATATTGAGTATGATATATTGAATATGATACATTGAATATGATATATTGAATATGATACATTGAATATGATATATTGAATATGATATATTGCAACGTTGAAACAACGTTGAAACAACGCAGTAAAATCCAACATGGTTAAAGCCTCAACTACAAATCACCGTTGAATAAACATTGATATTGCAACATTGCTTCAACATTTTACCTTTATTAGCCTATGCAGCTTGCAGTAGGCCTATCACACACAAAAATGATTAACACCTCCATCAAGAACCAGTCAACTTATTTTTTTTTTTACATTATTTTATTTTGTTTTACATGTTAACAGAGTTTCACATAAATGATCTATCCAAATCATTCAGCAACAGCAACAGCAGGGATCTTCCGAGGCCATGATGTCCATTATTTGGGTCAGGGCGGTTTTATGGTCGCTGAAGACCGCATCTAAAGAGGAAACAACAAACCATTATTGTCAAAAACTAGTGAAAAAGCCTGTGGACATTCTCTGGGATTTGAATCAGGGATATTCCGATCACTGAACAACCCGTTCTACTAAATGAGCTGCGTTCGACCAACCAGCCACAAGGACCTTTGTGAACAAGCAAAAATATCAATTTGCATAGTATGTGGGTCTGTGTGTGCCTTGCATGGCAGTTGCCACCATTGGTGTATGAATGTGTGTGTGAATGGGTGAATGAGAGGTCATTGTAAAGCGCTTTGTCCGCTCGCGGTCAGTGAAGTAGAGTGCGTGCAGAATTATTAGGTACCTCATGTTTTTGCGTTTTATGTGGTTGTGATCACTTATTTAAACCTGGTGGGTAGTCTAACATGCTTGCGGATATGATCAGCGATTTCTGGCCCAAAAAAGGCCCAAACATAAATGATCACATTCATCTAATTTTCCTAATCATCCGCTAGCTGCCTGCCCCATAAGCAGCCCGTCAAAAAACACGTCTCTGTAAGCAACCTAGGCTCCAAGATCTGTACAAAAAAAGAATGGCTACGTCACTCTGTTGATGTTCAAACAAAACAGAACACTAGCTCGCTACTCCCTCCCCCTCCCTCCCATGCAACTGAAACTCGCATCTCACCGGTTATTGGTTGGAACACTTTGTTTTGCCTTTGAGTGGGTGGCGAACACTTGTTGATAGTAATTGTTTTTTTGTACAGATCTCGGAGCCTAGGCTGCCTACAGATGCGTTTTTTTGACGGCCTGCTTATGGGGTTAGGAATCGTTAGGAAAGATTAGATGAATGTGATCATTTATGTTTGGGCCTGAAAAACAACCTTTAACATTTTTGGCTGCAAGACTATGTGTGTGTGTTCCTGGCCCTGCGCATCCCTGGTGCATTCCTAGCTGTGCGCCCTCGCACCATAGTGGCTGACAGAGGGATTGCATGACGGCCAGACCGTCCACCAGACTGAATAAGTGTCCTTGAGCAAGACACTGAACCCCAAAATTCTCCCAATGGGCCGTGATAGCGCCTTGCATGGCAGTAACTGCCGTTAGTGTGTGAATCGGTGAAGGAGAGTCTTTCATTGTAAAGTGCTTAGGATAAAAGCTATATGTATAAGTGTAGTCCATTTACCACATGTATCACAAATTCTGTTTACACTGTAAACATTTCACAAAACCATATAGCTCCAAAATATGATATTCAATTTAAACTTACCACAGATGGTCTTGGAGAGCCGTGACTGGGAAAATGACAGCTTCCCCGATCTTCCTTTCATACTCATCTTGGCCATCAAGGCATTTGAAAGAGTTCTGAAAAACACACAGTATGAATTTAGATCCCATCCTAGCCATTGTTTTTGAGCCAACACTGGTTCGACATTGAAGAAAGGAATATCAGATACTGATACAGTATCAAGAATTCAGGGTTGTTCCGTTTCATCTGAAAAGATTTAACTGACTACTCACTACACTAGTCTTAATCAGGTGTAAGTCAAGTATCCACACAGTAAGCACATTATGTGGCTACTATGTGGATACTTGACTTAGACCTGATTAAGACTTTATTTAGTACTTTATTAAGAGTTTATTTAGTATATTTGTACTCTAGTACATTTTTATTTTAGACCTGATTTAATTTTTAGTTTTATTTAGTATATATGAATTCTAGTACATTTTTATCTTCTACTGTCGTGTTGTGTGTTGATGTCTGTAAGCTGCAATTGAGACCTTTGAATTTCCCCTTGGAGATCAATAAGTAGTAGTAGTATTTAATAGTATCGATCTATCCATCTACTCCTTTACCCCTCGGAATCCAGGCTAGGAATGATGAAATGATGATGAAATATGGTACTTACGCAGCCATTGCTTTCTTGACTGTGTCTGCTTCATCTGCACCTCCAAGTCTTTTAAAATGTGCAAGCTAAAGAGTAAAACAAAGTTCCAAGTTAGACAAAATAGTAGGGTTGTACCGATCCGATCACGTGACTCGGAAATCGGGGCCGATCACGCAACTGAAGACTCGATCGGGACTCGGACGTTACGACCCGATCAGAGATCGGTTTTATATATATTTATTTAGTCATTATTTGTATTAGATTGTTGATATATGGGCTATTGGTGATTCTAAAAAATAAAATGAGTATTTACTACCACCGTTTACGGCATGCGCATGTGCAGAAGACCAGCATGCTAGTTTGTTTTGAAGCGGAGTGGCGAGTTGTGGCGCACCATGTCTGCTGTGTGGAAGTATTTTAAAGTATGTGAGGAGAACGATGCAGTCGCAAACTGTCAAATTTGCAAAGTTGGAATATCGAGGGGTGGTAAGGACAAAGTGTCGTTTAATACCACAAACTTAATTCGGCACTTAAAAAACAAACACAGAGTATCGGATCGGGACTCGGTATCGGCAGATACTCAAAAGTCAAAGGACTCGGACTCGGATCGGGGGCAAAAAACCCTGATCGGAGCATCCCTACAAAATAGCACTGCTTACTGGTGGTTTTTATCAAATGTGACAATTTGGGCTCTAGCATAACATGAAATGTGTTGTGCATCTTACCCTAATAGACTTTTTTGCTCAGAAAATTATACAGATAGAAGTGTCGGAGTCAGTTTTTTATCTAAACAGGTATATATATATATATATATATATATATATAGATATATGACGTAGTAGAAGATTTGGCACGAAGCTGCCGCCGATATCAGCCGCCGTAATCGCAAATTTGAATTGGGTTGATAGTCCCTCCCCTTCCGCTTCGTAGCCAAGATGGCTGCCGTTTGACCGTTATGAGTACACTATCCGGGTACTTGCAGCGCACTTCATCTCGAGTTTTCATTGTGAACTTCCTCACATAGGCTACTCAAATTAGGTATTGTAAGTGCATAAGTACTCGATTTGAGACAGAGTCATGTTGACGTTGATACATTTTCGGTCAAATTAAAGCATTCAAATAACTTCCAAATAACAGAAGTTAAGTAAGCGGGGCCTAATTAGCAAGTTCATACCTAGTTACCGTTAGCTAGCTAAACGAGACGTTCTAGAGAAACGATATTACCGTTAGCTAGCTAATGAGACTTTATAGAGAAACGCAGACTTATTATTAATAGCTAGTAACGTTTCTGTTAATACGTTTTGTTTAAAATAAAACAAAATTAACTCAAAATCAAACCATTAATGAAATCACTTACTTACTTCAGCCCGCCGTGCTGCAGCGTAGTGTCCAGTTGCCTTCCCGCTGCTGTGCAGTCCCGCCCACAGCCGATGCCGGAAGTAAGAATCCAATGCAATTTCTCCATTAACAGTTCGGATATAAGCCATAAAAACTTAACTGCACATGGTTGACTTAAAACCAGCTACGGCTGTACTATACGATCGTATATGCTCATGTGGACACCAAAAGTTCATGGGGCATTAACCTTGTTTTGAGATAAATGACTTTTATTCGCGATGTCTTGGATAAGTACTTCATTACCCACAATCCTGAACAATCCCACAATCCCACAGTGATGCGTCTGATTGGTGGAACTCGTGGAACGTCTGGTTAAACCCCGCGAAGGTCCGTGAAGACAGAAGGAGGGATACCGTATATCATATTCAATGTATCATATTCAATATATCATACTCAATATATCATACTCAATATATCTTATTCAATACATCATATTCACCTATGTTGAAATAGCGGACGTTGAAACAACGTTGCAGTATCAACGTTGATTCAATTTGCAAATCCGACACATAATTCAACGTTGATTCACCCTCTGTATATAACGTTTATTCAACGTTGAATCAATGTTGAAATGCCAGCTGTACGATCACAAATAAATAAATAAAGAACTGTTTCAACATTGACACAACAACAAATTACATTTTTTTCACCTATAATTCAACATTGAGTTTATTGACCTTTTTACAACCATTTGGCATTAAACATTGTTTCAACATTGTTTCAACATTGACGCAACAACCGACATTATTTCACCTATATTTCAACGTTGAAGATCGGTCGTGTGCCGGCTGGATTTACAACCATTTAGTATTAAACATTGTTTCAACATTGTTTCAACATTGACGCAACGACCGACGTTATTTCACCCATATTTCAACGTTGAAGGTCGGTCGTGTGCCGGCTGGGTTAGATCAGATGAGATATGATCAGATGGGATATGCCCATTTCCCGACTTCAAGAAACCCGGCTTTGCCACCTGGAGTACTCCGAAACTGGCACCGGTAATCTACAGTAGTACCGTCGTGTAGAATTTCTAGTATAGTTGGAACTACAATTTTGTGTTGGGGCGGGGCTGAAGGAAACTTAGATGTCTAACCCGCCCCCAACTTTCTGCTACTGTGTCAGCTCAGGCTACTGAGCTAGGCTCATCACTATGCTCGAGGCACTAGCAGTCGGCTAAGATGGTGGTCTCGCTCCCGCTTTGGTGCTACTTGTCCTGCCTCACGTTACAAGCCTTGTTTGACGAAATGTTTACTTTTACGTCATAGTGTCTTAAATATAGTCATTATTTTCTGTTTAATGTCTTGCATTTAAAAAAAGTAAATCTTAGAGTTCTGTTACGGGTCACATTTCAATAAATTCCATTAGCATTTACACTCCGTACGTCTTTTGTACTGACAGCAAATACTATACTAATGCATATGAATTGATCATAAATCAAAATAATTTTAATTACGAAAAATAACAAATTAAAGTCAAAATTTGTATACTGGAAAACATCAACACTGAAATTGAAAACTTTATGTTTTGGACTAATATTTCCCAAACGCAACGACACTTTTTATTTATTAAATATTATTAATTGCGTTTTGACTTTGTGCGGCTTTGATAACTGTTACAAACTCCCATTAGCTTCTTGATAGTCTCCTGTTAGCCTCGCTAACAAACCGGAACTTTGCTGGAAGGATAGCCTAAGCCTATTTCATTAGCTGGCTAATTAGATAATTAACTTTGACAACCAGTCTACCTATGTTGGGCACTGACACAGACCATATAAATAATACTAAAGTTGAGGCCACACTTCTGGGGTGTTCCAGTATGAATAGCAGCAAATGTATCTTTTTAAAATGAACCAAAATGGACCAAAACCTCAAACTCAGATGAAAGGTTGTCATACTACTAAAATTTAATACTTTGTTATTTTTGTGGTTCAAGTATGATGGAAACAAATAAGTCTAAATCTGGTTTAGAGAAGAAAATTATTTTTGACAGCATGGGAAGTAATAAAGAAAACAAAGCAGCAGAAACTTTTGGATCTGGCATTCCTGTGGATTTTACTTGGACATGCACCAGCCACATAGACCAAACCAGGCACCTTCATCTCATCGCAATGACACTTTTTAATACCAGCAGCCATCCCCAGCAGAATGCAGCCTGAAACACACACTCAAAATGGTTTGGGAATAACTATAAAAAACATGAAAAATAGGACAGGGAATTTGAAGGCTATGTTAACATCAAATTCCCTAGATTCCAAACTACTACGAACTATTCCAAACCCTACGCTCAATCCACAGGACCCAAATGCCACCACTAAGAACCTTCTGTGGCCATTCTCAGGGTATCCTGTGGTATCCGGCAACAGAAGGTTCTTAGTAGGCCACCACTAAGAACCTTCTGTTGCCAGATACCACAGGTACCTAAGAATGGCCATGTCCATTCTCTGATGAGCCAGAACTGCTTTGGCAGCAATGGGGGGACCAACACAGTATTCGGGAGGTGGTCATAATGTTATGTCTCTTGTATTAAGATTAGGGCTGGGATTCTATTAAAAAAAATAATAACAATTTGTAAGCGATTGCTTTGTAATTAAGTAATCTCGATCACTTTAAATGGTTAAAAAACAAAATTAAAACTGCAAGCAGCATTGGACGGGCCCGAGCACGTCCGCGCCCGTCGGGGGGGTGCGGCACGTTAGGTGGGAGGTTTGACCTTCTGGTGCATTAGGCCAATTTTTGTGAATTTCTGAGCTCGATAAGCCCATCGGCAGGTGCTTCCCCTTTCATGACGGGACATCGAACTTTGCCACGCCCCGACAGTTTCATCAAAATATGGAAGTTTGATATTGCTTACTCAGAAAGTCTATATGAACGCACCTACCAAGACAACTGAATAAAATCTATAATCTAAAAAAGTTCTATAACTCTGTGTCGAAAACTGTGGCGGGGCTGCCTGAAAGAAAATTTGCAGGGGGCGCTATAAAGCGATTATGCCCCGCCCTCTAATTAATTCTGGAGCCGAATTTTGGAGAATATTGCTCTTGATAACGTCAAGAAGTTTCAGACAGCTCTGAGAAAGTATATTAAAGCCGCACACTTTTGCCTGAAAACGATCCTAAAAGTAAAAGTCTTTCTGTAAAAGTTTCCATTTCTGGGTTTTTTTTCCCCAAAGTTGTTTCCGATAGTATCACTGAGTTTCAGCCCCGTATGGTCGACATTTTCCGAGCTGGACGTCATCTTGTAAAAATGAAATGTTTGTATTGCCACTAGGTGGCGCTCTAAAAATCACCAAATGTTGTTATGGAAATGTATACTAGGCCAGACTGACATTATATATCAGAGGTTTGGTGACGATTGGAGTATTTTCCGCAAAGTTACAGCATGTCAAATGTTCATGAAAGCACACCAAATTTCGTGGCCCCGCCCCTCCCCCATAGTAAATCCAAGGATAACGGTTTGAGCAACTTTTCATCGTCAAGGCCTTAAGAACAAACACGCCAAGTTTGGAATAGATAGGACGAAAGCTCTAGGAGGAGTTCGTTCAAATACGAGGTGTGGAAATGTGCACACTTGTGACCAAATATGATTTTTGATGCAAGATGGCGGATTTCCTGTTGGACTTGGACTATGGCTTGTTGAGGGAAAAAAACAATCCGAGTCTAGTTCCAAGTTTGCTGAAGTGGTGGAGGTTTATTGGAGTTCCAGGTCATGGTGAGCCTACCGACACAGAGTGGGTCTGAGACCAGAGACTGACCGTGAATGTAAGGCCAGAGCACAGATATACCCTGTCCCTGGGTGTGGTTGCAGACAGTTCCTGATTAGATCGTATAGTGGATGTATATTCGTCAGCTGAGGGCAACTTCACACAGGAGGGTGAACTCAGGAGGGGGCAGGGGTGGCTCCCAGACATGGTCAGAACAAAGGGCAAAAGGACAAAGGAGTGATACTCAGGTAGCATGATCAAGGCTCTGATCAGCAGGGGAGAGGAGATGGGGAAGGTAGCATAATCAGGAAGTTGTGATCGGCAGGGGAGCAGAGACAGGAGGGATCAACATATAGTTGGAATTGCCTCAGACGTGTCAATTCCAATGTCTCTTCAAAATTAACTTCTTCAGGCTCCAGGAGGCTTTTTTGTGTGTCTCTGTCTGTTACATACTCCTTCCAAATGGCGTTCACGTGCGTGAAACCGTGTTGAGGGGCTATTCCGAAAACGCACATCTAGGTGGCGCTGTTGAGCCATTTTGTTACGCCCTTGTGCGAGACCCCCAAAATACATAATACGTAAATTTACGCCCGACTTTGGGGGGGTAGGCAAATTTTCGAGTACTTATAGGCTGTCAAAAAAGCGATTTACTTTGGGGAAATCTGAAAAAAATAAAAATAAATAAATAATAAACATTAGAAATTCAATAGGGCCTTCGCACCGCGTGCTCGGGCCTTAAAAATGCCCTTTTTTTTTCTTTTAAATAAACGTTGCCTTCCAACCATCCTATCAGTGTGGTTTCATCTGATTCCTCGTGTGCATCAGTATGATTGTTGTACCAGGAAATCGTGCATTGACAAAAGTTCTGTGTTGTTGAATGTAAATTTGTAATTACTCGTAGTTAATGTGTTAAAGACCCACCCCTAATTAAGATTGATACAGACTCTTTATTGACTGTCTTCAAGAAATTCAGATATTCAGTAGCTCACACAAACTGGCATTTACAAACCTCATGCTGAAAAAGCAATGATTTGAGGTGATGCGTCTAGACCAGGCCGCCCGAGGTCAGATTTTACATGGTGGCAGCGTTTTGTTTAAAAATTTGTTATTTTTGGCCTGATGCTCAAGTGGACAGATTGAGCATGCCATTCCTTTTCTTAACTCATGGGGGCAGTGTCGACAGACGTCTGTCAGCTGCCATTAAACCTCAAAGAAGCCCATGACATGATGCCAGTACTCTTGATTGGGAGTAGCTGTTGCGATGGAGAGCTTTGCAAGTGTATGCAGTGGACAATTAAATGTCTTTAAAGTTTCGGGATTTTGCCACTATAGAAGAAAAACATGTTTATATTTTCCTCTCCCTTCACTGTGGACCCCGATGAGGCTCCACCTCACCTGCAGCTGGAACTTATTAAGCTTTAGTGTGACCGCAGCAGACACCAGCATATCTCTTTCATGCCTTTTTACCGGCAGCTGGATAAGGGCAAGTTCCAGACATCCACACATTTGCAAAAAGTTAAGCTTGGGGTGACACTGGTGCCTCGCAGCAAGGAGGTTCCAGGTTGGAATCCACGGGTCGACCGGACCTTTCTGTGTGGAGTTTGCATGTTCTCCCTGTGTCTGCATATGTTCTCTCCAGGTGCCCCCTGTTAAGCTTGTTTGGCTCCACATTTGTGTGAGCAGACTTTTTCAGTTATGAACGTCTTTTTCAGTTATGAACGTGACAGTTAATGTTCCTTTGTTATCACGGAATTTTATTTTATAGAGTTTCAGATCTGGCCCGCCAAACAAAAAGTTTGGACACATCCAGCTTGACTGATACCATATATTCTTATGGTCTAGAATTTTGCTTACTTACTATTTACTATCTGATTACGTTTTTTTTTTCTTTCTTGTCTCTTTCCAGGAGCCAAAATGACTACAGCTTCCTCCCAAAAAGTCGTCCTGAAAAGCACCACCAAAGTGTCCCTAAATGAGCGGTGAGGCGCTACGCACGCTGTCAGCAATTAGTCACAACATGCAATGGCCACCCTTGGCTTGTGAAGGTCCTAGTAGTCTCTACGAAATGCTACTGTTGGGAACTGGACCCTACGTGGTTGCTGTTCTGACTGTTCCCAGAGTGTGCACAGCTCATTCAAACTTTTTTTGGCCCTATCAAGATTTGTTTCGAATCCCAGCAGATTAATCTAATTACATCAGTATAGGCTTGTTTGGGCCAATTATCTTGTGTGAACAGTAAGTACTAGTAGACAAGGGAGCTAGTGGTAATGCTTGCTAAGCCTATACTGAACTAGACAATTTTCCTACAAATTCCTTGGCACAGGTTTTCACAGCAGTACTGTGTACATCAAATATGTACCTCTAATGGGGATAGGAAAGCAAAACCACAGAGATGGGGCACCTCTTTGTCCTTTCTGCCTCTTAGATTTTCTCTCTTAAACCAATGATAGTGAAGCACATGCCACTCGTGTTCCATCATTGTCTTTCTCTCAGCTTAGAGAACAATAATTCAGTCCGAGCTTGGACGTGACTAAGAGGCCACCTCCACCCTCTAACTACAAGTCACGGTCCATGCTGTAAGTGGCTGAATGGCCGAAAACACCTCATGTCCAGGGCCTCATCAATTTGGGGCCTGTAAGTGGCAAAATTGTGGCTCTTCTGGAATGTACATTCTGTTTCTCTTCTTAAGCACTTATTTATTCATTTTATTTTCACTTTATTAAGTTAATTTCAACAAAACATTCCAAATTCAGATATAAAAAATTATGTGTTGCCATGTGATTGAGATACAATAAGTGCCAACCAAAAGAGCCACCACACAGTCGGGGTGATTGCATCCATAATATGAGTAATGGCTTGATGTGGAACCCTGCTCCTCCTCTTCTGTATATCCCCTGTCCCCGTATTTTACTTCCTCCCTCTTTCTCCCTCCCACTTCTAAAGCTTCACTAACATGCTGAAGAACAAGCAACCCACTGCGGTAAGCATTCGAGCCACCATGCAACAACAGCATTTGGCTAGTGCTCGCAACCGCCGACTGGCCCAACAGATGGAGAACAGACCCTCAGTGCAAGCTGCTCTGAATCACAAGCAGGTAAGGGCTACAATCTGATGAGTGTCAGCGGCAACTGTGGAAAGCGGTAATAGAATAGGAATAATCATAGCATCCACTTACTACCTAGAATTCGTTAAAGACATTAACATTTAAAGGGGACATCTAATGCAAGTCTTACCTTTTTAGATTAGATTAGATTAGATTCAACTTTATTGTCATTACACATGTACATGTACAGGGCAACATTAAGTAGGGTGTGTAGTATATGGAGTTTAAAAATGTGTCATTTCAAATTTTACACCTTTGTGACGCAGATCGATTGTTCCGAATATAAGAATCACTTCTGAGCCCTGTCCCTACATGACTTTAGACCACCCCTCCTCGAGTAGCGACACTGCACATTTAATTTCAGCAAATATCAGACACAACGACAATGTAAATTCTCACAGGCATCATCATACCTGCCAACAATCCCGATTTATGTGGGAGTCTCCCGAATTTTTTAACAATTCCTCCCGCTATCTCCCGATTTTAAAGTGAAATGAGTCAATGCTGTTTCATGTGTTCTGGTGCCTGACAACCTGGCAACCCAACCCAAATGCTCCCACTCTATGTGCCTTGTGTCCCATACGTGCCTGCCCGTGTCCAAACACACTTAATTCCCGGGTTACACAAAATGAGCGAGATGGAGATAACAAATGAAAAATATGGTTCAAAGTTTCAATCTGCGTGGTGTGACGCGTTAACCTTTGTCGTCGCGAGTGATGCAAGTGTCTCCCATGCGTCTTGTAAACTGTGTTGGGGCGACTACCGCGTGGAACAAGGAGGGAAAAACAACGTTGTATTATTATTTTTTTTTTAATTTATTTATTTAACCTTTATTTAACCAGGAAAAGTCCCATTGAGTTACAGTAACTCTTCTCCCAGGGAGTCCTGGCCAAGACTGGCGGCAAAAAGTCACAAAAAAACAAACAAAAAAACAAAAAGTATATGTACAAAGACAGGATGAAGGTTCCATGTTACACCACAAATCTCTGTACATACATTAAACATACTAAAACACAAACAAGACATTACACTTGACTTAAGCTAATACAGACGTATACAGACATTGTTTAAGGGCACTTAGTTAAAAACAGTTACACTGTTCTGTAAGAGTTGACTTTAACAGGTTTTTAAAAATATTGAAAGGTGGAAGTGATTCTAAATTTAGGGTATTTTGAAGTTCATTCCAGACTTTTGGTGCATAACATGAGAAAGCTGTTTTTCCAAGTTCTGTTCTTGTTGATGGAGTAACCAGTCAGATCTTTTCTGATGACCTTGTCCTATAAACACTGTTATGGTATGAAAGTAAATCTGAAATGTAGGCGGGTAGTTTACCCATTAGAGCTTTGGCAGTGAAAATCAATAGATGAAATTTTTTTCTAAGGGAGAGGGAAGACCGTTGTACAGTTTCGTACAGAATGCAGTGGTGAGTCCTGGCTGCTGCACCTGTAATGAAACGCAAGGCTGAGTGGTACAATACATCTAGTTTTTTTTAATAAAGATGAAGAGGAGTGCATATAAATTAGGTCACCGTAATCCAACACTGATAAGAATGTGCTCTGCACCAACCTTTTCCTTGTTGAATAAGGAAAACACTTCTTTAATCTAAAATAAAAACCTAACTTGGGTCTGAGTTTTTTTAAAAGGCTCTCAATATGTACCCTAAAAGACAATTTCTCATCAAGCCAAATACGTAGGTATTTGTAGGAAGTTACTCTCTCTATTGGAGTACCATTTTGTGTTAAAATAGTAAAATCTATAGGAAAATGTGAACGTGTAAAAAACATTGATTTTGTTTTTTGAGCATTTAATATCAATTTTAACCCTACCAGAGATTCTTGTACCTGACCAAAGGCAGACTGTAAGTTATGAATTGCTTCTTTCAGTGACTTAGCAGAAGTGTACAAGGTAGTGTAATCTGCATAAAGATGAGCTTTAGCTTGGTTCAAATTCATACCCAAGTTATTTATATAAATAGAAAATAAAATAGGACCCAACACTGATCCTTGAGGGACACCCATTTTTACTTCTAGCAAGGATGAGGTACAGTCATCTAGTGCCACACATTGGGATCTTTCACTCAGGTAATTAGAAAACCAATTTAACACAGTGCTGCCTATACCTATGCTTTGCAATCTTTGCAGAAGGACATGATGGTCAACGGTGTCAAATGCTTTAGATAAGTCAATGAATAGAGCAGCACAAGATTTTTTTGTTATCTAACGCATTAATAATATCATTTGCAACAGAGGTTACAGCCGTAATTGTACTATGTCCTTGTCAAAAACCAGACTGAGTAGGACTTAAAATACAGTTGTCAGATAAAAAATGCTTTAATTGCTCATTTATAAGAGATTCAAAGAACACCAAGCATCGGGTCGTTCTTGCTGAGGGGCATGACGGCAGTGCTGCTTTTCGTTTTCTGTGATGACTTCAGTAAAAGTGTGTCTTTATTTTGACAACATTATTAAGGTGGTACCTATCTGAATTTAATGCTCTACAGACTGGAAATTGCTATTTTATTTTATTAATTCACAAATGAAATATGTTTGATTTTTTTCAGTTACAATAAATAACCGTTTTACATTTACATTACATTTAGTGTGTGTGGTTTAAAAACTGAAATGTGTTTTTGTTATTATTGTATGTATAACTGTATATTGTATTTTATTGTGAATAAAATTACACATATTTGGGTCCAAGAAGGCTGTAGAGTCATTTCAGGGCGTACGTTGTAGCACATTTAATTGTAACTATGGATTTAATTCTCGTTAAAAGTTGGTTTGTTTACAACGTGGCAGGGATGTTGCAAGTGGAGCAATCCAACCACTACCCCAGAAAATCTCCCTCATTTTCATAGCTCAATGTTGGCAGGTATGCATCATTACACCGAATCTCAGCCTCAGGAGAAACAAGAGCAAAGTGGCCGGATTCTATTTTTTCATGCAATTGTCCTGGATTGAATTTTTTTTATTGGACTGTTTCACCAAATGGGGACAATATGATGTTGGACTTGCATCCAAGTTGTGCTACAAGGATGGAGCTGAGCCATCAGTCTGTCATACAGATGTAAGTATTTTTTTTAATTTGTTTTCCCAGTTAATTCTAGCAAAATCTTAGGTGCTTATAACTGGTGCGGCTAACAATGTTAATACATGAAATCGGTAGCTTTCAGTCAATGTGTGCAAATGTGATTTTTCATAAGAAATTCTGAGCCTAACAGTCTTTACTAGCACTATTTGTATATCGTAGGAATTTGCTGTTATTGACGACATGTGGTAGGTTATATATGGTGGAGAGCAGAGCGAATAGTAAGGGCTAATCACAGGGCTAAGGTAGCATGCTAAGGCCGTGTTAAACATGCACAATGTCTGTTATTTGGCTAATGGACACTTTCATCGTGTCTGTATGTTAGGATAAATTGTAACCGACTGGTGGTGATGTCATGATGATTTGACTATGGTTTGTCGCATGTGCTACCGTAGAACAGTGGGCTACAATGACAATGTTATAGTGTTACTTATTTACGCATAAATGACAATATTAAGAGCTTTTATGGGTCAAATCTGTCTAAAACAGTGAGATGTGTCTCCATTTGTAACATTTGAAATAAAGACTAGTTAATATCTTAAACTTATTATTCTGATTATTTTGTATCTAACTTGTAATTTATCACTCTGATGCTGTAACATGAACTAAAAAAACAGTGCAGCCATTGTAATTATTATACACATCATAATAATAATAATAATAAATGCTGCTCTTCTTTGTTAGGGAAGCAAGTCTGAAGAATTTTCCTCAAGAATCTACCTGGCACAATCTGATGAAAAATCATCAAAGTAAACCACAGAAAGAAAGAAAGACATTGCACCAACAAGCAGAACAGTGTTTTCATAAATGAAATGAAGACTAATTACAATATGTTTTCCACCTATGTGGACGATCTGCTGGATCTTATCTCTGATAAGATTTTTCCAGACCTGACTGTGGATGAGGTGCTGAAGATCTCCACGCTTGATGACTTGGAGAAACCAAATAGAAGACTGGTAGCGATGGCCAGCTCTGTGTCACAGTTTAGTGAACTGCAGGTCTGGACCCCATGTACATTCTGTGAGCATCAGGGTTCTTCTTTATCGCCACACCAGAGGGCTACAGTGATTCTACCGCCTAGGAAGCCCCAACACCAGCGTACAAAGATATAAATATAATTTTTACCTGAATGTTATTTTTTACAATTTTTACATGGATTTTTGTATTTGCTATTTCTCAACATTCAGTTGTGCTGTGCATGGCGTGTAGAATAACTGCTTAAAGAGCTCTATGGTATTCAGTACAGTTCAATCTCAGAAAATAAAATTTGTACAAACAGTTTTGTGTGCTTTCAGTGCCTGTTATGATTGATGTGGCTTGTAGTCTGTGGCTACAGACTACAGACATGAATGTGTGGATTGCATCATTTTTCCACACAGTTGTATAGTTAGTATGAGCATAACTATAGGCCAGGGTCTTCCCAACTAATTTTACCCGAGTTTTACCCACAGGCCAAACCACAGCAAAGCAGTGTGCATTTGTTTTATACATGTTGCGCATTATTATTTCACATGTAATGACAATACATGGGCCAGGCTGTTCACTGGGGTTCAATGCAGTAAACCATCACCAAGATCCTGTCAATACAATCTGTAGTATGTTTCCTAGAAATTTTCACCTTGTTTCGCTGATCTTTGTCGTCATTGCATCCATGATTAACTTGTCTCAGAGCCTGAAGCAGCGTCTGGGAAAAATCAACATCCAAGCCAGGCTAGGCCGTCCTGTTGGGGCTCTGATCCGTGGAGGAGCTGCTGCAGGCAGGGGAGGAATGCGGGGGATGACCAGGGCAGGCCTGCGAGGACGAGGCAGAGGAGGAGTGATGAGGGGAGCTCTGTCTCTGAGAGGTGTGTGGCTATAGCTTTTTTTGGTAATGTGATTTTGTTGCACTCTATGCAATAAACGAGTATTATATGACATTATGAAGGGAAGCGAGTGTCTATAGGTGGCCCCATGCGAGGCCGTGGCTCTGCTGGCCGTCTGCCGATGCGAAAGGGAGGCAACCACCGTGGAGGATCTCCTGGAAGAGGAGGAATTCTGTCGCGAGGAGCAGCTCGAGGAGCCCTTATCAGAGGTCAGTGTGTGCCAAATATCACCCCCACCCCCCTTTTTTATATACATTTTCTCATTTTCTGAATTACCAGCAAAAAAAACTCTTATCTATTACTGTTGGATAGGTCGTGGTGGACTGCGCGGGCGTGGCGGTTTCGTAAGTCGAGTTAATCGCAACCGTGGTCGCGGGCGTGGTGTGAGTCGACCCACTGTTACCCGAGAACAACTGGACAACCAGCTGGATGCCTACATGTCAAAGACCAAGGGTCATTTGGATGCAGAACTGGATGCCTACATGGCCCAGGCAGACCCAGACAGTATGGAGTAAAGGACTTTGGAGCTCAGGCATATGTAGAGTCACTGCAGAACTGTATAGCTGAAGTCACACATGCAGCATAGTGTTATTGTACTGAGAAGTTATTGTTTATAATGTTAATGAGACTGGTTATGTTTCAGGACTCTGAGCTTTGGAACAGCAGATAATCAAGGTTACACCTGAATTTGCTTCAACCATGACTTAGTTCTGCACAACCTGCTTCTGCAGAACCAGCTTCTGCAGAACCAGTTTTAATTCTGGAATAACTCTGTGAAGGGACCTTTCTAAGCATTGACAGCATGTTTTTTTAAGCTTTTTTTTTTTTGTAGTAAAAATTGGTAAATATATCTGTAATGTAAAATTTGGTGATGTAAGAAATGTGCTGTTACAAATTCTTAAAACATTTTTTAAATTTTATTTAAGGATTTATATGCTCTCACCTGTGGAATTACTTACTTTGCTTATCTTGAAAACACTCGCAATGCAAAACATTTCTGAATTGCGTGTTAAAATAAATGGAAGCAAACCCTTTTTAAGCCAGGTATTAATTTTTCTGTGTGTGTGTGAATTGCAATCTGTCGAAATGACAGATGGCCTCAACAGACTTAAAAAAAAAAAAGTCACATTCACAGAAAATATTCGGTTAATGCGACCCCTGGTGTATATATGTGTACATGTGTGTATACAGCTCTGGAAACAATTAAGAGACCACTGCAAAATGATCAGTTTCTCTGATTTTACCACACATGTATGTGTTTGAGTAATATGAAAATTTCCGTTTCATTCTATAAACTACTGACAACATTTCTCCCAAATTCCAAATAGAAATGGCTTTTAGTGCATTTATTTGCAGAAAATGATAAATGGTCAAAATAACAAAAGGATGCAATGTTTTCAGACCTCAAATAACGTGAAGAACATAAGATCATATTCACTTTAAAACAACATAACACTAATGTTTTAATTTAGGAAGAGTTCAGAAATCAATATTTGGTGGAATAACCCTGATTTTTAATCACAGCTGTCCTGCGTCTTGGCATGCTCTCCAACAGTCTTTCACATTGTTCTTGGGTGACTTTATTCCACTCCTGCAGAGGCAATTGCTCTAAGACTACAGGGGAAGCTCAGCCTCCCCTAAAATATCCCTGGCAATTTTGTCAAATACTACGAATTTACATTACTACTCAAACTAAAATGTGTTAGAACATGATCGACTTCATGGTTACTTCTAATAATAACACAATTATTAATACATTTTAGCCGTTCGTCTATCGGGATTTTTTTTTCTCATATTGCTGTAATGGCACGGTCCGTTTAAAAACCCACTGAGGCTCGGCTTCAATGGACTTTCAATGGGGCTTCAGAATGGGCCGATCTCAGGGCAAAAAAGCTAGACATTTATTGGACAAACGCTCCAAAATTGTCACTTCCAGGGAAGCCGGGCGTCTCAGGGAGTGAATGGGCAGTGGGAAGTACCTGGACGCCGAGCTTCTGTATGATGATTGGATGAACTGTTAAAGTGGCTGGAACGCGTCGTGATTGACAGCGCTTTAAGACTATAGAGAGTGAGGAGTTGTCGTCATGCTACACTGTAACGAATTTCCTGTAGAATTTACAATAAATACCAGGCAAAAAAAGTTGCCAATAAAGTGCTGTAAAAGTGTTCTTAATTACTGTAAAAATAATTACAGTATATTAATGGATTTTTTTTACAGTCTTTTGGTGTATATAAATTACAGCAATGTATTGTTGTTTTATATTAGAAACAACCATTCATTGTATTTTAGTTTACAATATTATCTTGTATTACATTCAAATTACATGAGTTACCTGGCAACTAATGTTGCCAGTAAATAGCTGTTACTTATTCCTAATTCAGTATTTTATTGTAGAATGGTTTTACAGTTAATCTTTGTTTGTTTGTCACATTTAGCAAATTAAGCACACTGTGATTGCTGATAATAAAATGCTTCAGCTGTTAAATAAAACAAGCCAGTGCTGCAAAAACATTTATTAGGACTATTATATGCCGTCCATTATGTATTACAATTATGAACAATATTACGAAATATAAGAATTTACTATAAAATGTGACTTTCCTTTAAATTCCATTGCCATATTTTAAACAATAGGCATAGGCATAGAAGGCAAAAGACTAGTGCAACATAGCGACTCAGTATAACTCAATATACAACATGTATATGGCACTCCATGTAGTTTAACATGTAAAAACCTTACTTTTGTGCCATTGACCTTTCTTTTGCGACAGGCTCAAAGCCATTCAAAGTCCATTAATCTTCTGAGAAGTGAAGAGACATGAAGGCTGACACTGTTGTTCCTCTTCTCATGCACCTTCCCACTTCTTGGACTGATCCACTTTGTCATCTTTGTGCCAGAGGTTGGGTTGATCCTGATGAAGCATCTGTAATCACAAAATCTGAGAAAAAGACACTTAATGAAATACATTGTTTGCAGAGACAGCAGAACCCATCAAGTTGTGGAGATGAGCTTATCATTTTTCCAAACATACAAAACATACAAAAAAAAATTGCTATAATTGCAGATGATCCGTCCATGCAAGCTGAAACAGAAAATGATGTTGCAATGCAATACATTGGAAATGCTGGGAGTTGAATAAAAATAACACTACATGTTATTCATAATGGAAAATGTAACAAAAATAATCCACTTGCAACCCTTTCAAGCACATACCTTTGGATGAATTCCAGTGTGCTTGATGCCTCCTCTTGGTACACCAGATTGAAGACGTAATAGCACGAGAAAAGCGCTGCCATTCCAGCCAAAATGTTCTGGTGTGGACCCACAACCACTTGGCCCTCAATGCTCAGCATTCAGTTTGTTGCCATGAGAACATCACCTAAAAATAAATTAACATTATGGTTTATTATATAGGTTCCATAGGTTAAACAATGTCTCATTCATATAGTTCCTATTTTTGCAACAGACTAAAAAAATACACCACCTAAGACAATGAGTCTTGGAGACTCAGGAAGCGGCTTTGTTCTCTCGACATCAGCTGCTGTTTAGAACACCTGTAAGACAAAGAAAAAATAAACTGAAAACGTCACCATTTTGAATTGAAGACATTACCATCACTCTCAGATCCACTGTTGAGGATATGGGTTTTTAAATGATTAAGGAAATCTTTCAGATTTATAAATGTAGCCTGACAAAATTCAAACTGACAAATCACTGTTGTGTCAATTTCTTCACTCCTGTGAGACTTACATCCCTTGTGATCTCTGTATATTGCAAACCTCTGCAGTCGCACCTTGATCCCCCGTCCCCCTCTCCCGTATGACTCTCAGCAGCAGCAAATTGACGTGACAATGAGGGCGCCCCAGCGCCCAGTCCACTAACTTGACGTGGAAATGAGCGGTAGTCTAGAAAACTGGCGAGTTTTTTTTACCATTTTTTTTTTTAGGACGCTCGTGCGCCCTCACATGAATTGCGCCTGGGCGGTCGCCCACATTGCCCATAGCAAAAACCGGCCCTGCATACGTGGCCCGCTCTAGGCGGGTGTAGACGGTAAAAGATCCGGGTAATGGAGATTATGACTCGTGAATCGCCGCTCATTAATGCATTAATGTCATATTAGCGTGGAGCCGGGCAAATATGCACATGAGCTTTCCCTCCAACAGTTCTAACCTGAAGGGTTTTAGATAATGTGCTCATATTCCCTCGGTCCTGGACTTGACGTTCTAACACTCGTAGCTAGCGTTAGCTTAACTTAACCCGTTTTTCGCTAGCTAATGTTTGTCCGTATAAAACGACTAGGATAAATCAAACAATGTAAAGTACAGTCACTCACACACATAAATAAAAAAACATTATTCTTACCGAAATGTCGGTTTTGCAGCTTCCCGCTTCGTTCTGTGTGGACGTCGCTCCCTTGTGTCCGCAATCAAATGTCCTCTTTCAAACCGCCTTCTAATAACAGTGTTTAACTGTAATTAGGTATATATGTACCGTTTACAGTCAGAACCAAGTGAAAACACAACCATCCTGTAATTTTACAATGTGATACTGTGAAAAAATGCTTTAGGTTACTGTAATTATTTTGACCCACAATGCATTGCAATATACAGTTACTCCTAGTAAAATGTTAGAACAAGAAGTTACTGTAAATTTTTACTGTAGAAATTACAGAAATTTGTTACAGTGTACAGAGCCCTCCCCTCGATATCGCGGATCCTCCCCCTCTTCGCCATGTTGGCAGGATTCCAGCAGCAAAACATGATTGTTTACGTGTGTTGTTAACTCGGTAGTAGGTTCTTGCAATTCCGCACTGTAATACCATGCCTGGAACTGACTGCTGCGTTAATCTATTTTTAAGGTCAGACTTAAGACTTTCCTTTTTGATCAAGCTTATAGTTAGGGATCGACTAAACCATCCCTTAGTTATGCTGCTATAGGCCTAGGCTGCTGGGGGACAATGCAACAAACACATGTTCTCCTTCTCTCTTCTATCTCCTCTCGTGTCCTCCACTTTCTTTTTCTCTGGCACAGAGCTCCTGCCCTCTAAATTCCTATCTGCTACTACTCATGCAATTCTGTGCTATTACTATGTAGAATGTTTGCTGCTGCTCTCCCTTCTTCCGAGTATCTCTGGCCTGGAGTTGATTGTTTCCTGTGGAGCGCCATACTACATCTGTTGTCGTGGTCTCATCAGCCTGCCCAGTCTCCATGGAATCCTGCTGTTATCCACTCCTACCTGAATGAACAATTCTCCAACCTGCCGATGATTCCCCTTACATTTTCAAACTGTCATGTAACATCCTTGGTTTGTATCATAGCATCCCACTTGTACGCTTTAGTCAGATATGTGTATTTATGACAGATATGTTTATCTTGCTGTTCTCTTTCTCTGTCTGCGCTATATAAAATATATAGCTATATAAATAAAATTGAATTGAATTAAAAACTGCTCCAGTACCTTACACGATACATATGGAAAACATAGGAACAATGGAATACAGTTTTTTAGGTTACCGAAATGCAGCCACAGCAGAAAGCCTCGTAACTTTCCAAAGACTTGTGGCTTTTAAGTTCATGCATCGTGTAGTAACTCACACCAAAAACAAGGTAATTTACAATATCCATATACGTGCACGGAGGTAAATGGTCCGGGTTTCCGTGCCATTCCGCTACAGGGAGTTCGTATGGGTCTGTGTTTAATGTCTGAGAGCTTCTCCAAATACTGCTGTTTTGTGTAAGCTTGTCCCTGTAAGGTAAGGGGACCAGATTTCTGAAATGATATCCGGGGACATTTCAAACTCGGAGATGAAAAAAAAAGAAAAGAAAGAAAATTATGTTATCAGGATGAAATGTAGAAACTGGGACAATTACTGTTTCCTAAAAGTAATAAAAGGAAGTAGTTTTAGTGGTAATAGCAGGGGTTGCATTAACCGAAGATTTTCCGTCACTGACCATTTTCTTAAAACCATGACAGAAAAATCTGAAGGCCATCAGTCATTTTGACAGATTGCAGTTCAGACACCTGGCCACTTGGTGGCGGCTGACCTTATTAATTGGCTCTTGTCTCTAATCGCGGTTCTCATTCCAAACATCACGGAACTTTTGTCAGTGCACGATTTCTTGGTACACCGATTATAGTGACGCACACATCAGAGCTCGCCTAACTATATATTTATATCATTGACAGCTACTACATGCGGCTAACGGCTACCAAAATGAATGAATTGGATGAAAACCATTGACTGTAGGCTATATAGTAAAACACATTGCTAGGACTGATGGAAGGCAAGTTGTATTTTAAATACTACCTGACGGAAGCCTTCACAGACAACGAAAAAGTCTAGCGCAATCTCTGAGTAAACCACCTGGAACTGATCGCGACCGGCTGCCGTAATAACTGTTGTTCTAGTATGCGTGCTCCATGCTTACCCGTGCTTGCTACCTGGCTACCGTAATACCTGTTGTTGTAGTCTACATGCAATTTTATTTCTCATTTATAAAAAGCTAAATCAGGGACATTTTCGGGGACAGCTTGCAGGGACAGGTCACCCAAAATGGGGACTGTCCCCAGAAATTGGGGACGTCTGGTCACCCTACTGTAAGGTCCATTTTCTTTCGCCTTAACTTAAGGCGTTGCCCCTGGCAACCGATAGCGTCTCCTACCATCATAGCCGACCGGCTCACAGTGAATGCTCAGACCCCGCCCACCCAAATCAACCAAAATCGGCACGTGACAAGCTACTCGGATGAGTGTTGAAACGTTTTCTCAAAAAATCTACAAGTCCAGTTGCCTTTTTTGAAACTTTTTGGATTACCATGACCTGGATGACTGAGAACCTTCACAGACATATACAATATAAGTATAATTAACCCTGTTAAATTTAATCATGATTGGCCAATTTTATAAAACTGGGCTTCCCCTATTTGAAAGACCAGCAGCCGCCACTGAATGCGTCCCAAGGTTTTAGATGGATAAATATGCTCACAATGGTAGCGTTAAACAACTCGCAGTTCCATCCAAATAACTTCCAACTTCGTGCGCTTCTGTGGCATGATGCATAAAAGTCACATTAATCCAACTCCGCTGCGCTATCTCCTCCAGCACGTAGATCCCGATGTCCTGAGGTGTGCTACAACGCTGATTCTTTGCCACACACTTTAGTTGGATCTTTGTACTTCTTGGCTTGTCTGATAAACAGTCTTAGTTTGGTAGCTTTTTACTTAATGTAGATCTTTAGTTTTCGTTCCCGCCACTTCATTCAGTGTTCATGTAACGGATGTGCGGCAAGCAGGACTCAAGTGTGGTTTTCCTCTGCTCATTTAATCTGAAGAAAACATTAAAACACAGTTTTCAATTCAGTTGTTTTCTTCTGTTTTCTTCGCCTTTTCTCCCTCAGTAACGTAACCGGGACTGTCAGGGCAGAGCTTTAGAATTTATATAAAACAGCGCCACCTGGTGGCGAAAGAAACACAGAACGTGGAATGGACTAGCTAAACAGAAACAACCTTTTTAACTTAAGAAAAACACATACCTGAAGAAAACATTAAAACACAGTTTTCAATTCAGTTGTTTTCTTCTGTTTTCTTCGCCTCTACTCCTAAGCATGCACACTCTTTACACTCATGGCGAAGAAACGAACTGCATGCTACACATCGCGCTAAGAAAAGTAAAACTGAAAACATCTATAAAACTTATATTAATGGTCAAAACCACACAAAACCGCTCGGTAACACAACGATATGCAACAGTAAATAACATGTATCAAGGATTACAACATAAATGGCTCAATTTACAAGGAAAATAATACAATATTACAACAGCGTTTTTCCACACGACTTACCCTCAGTAACGTAACCGGGACTGTGAGGGCAGAGGGGAGGGGCTACGGAAGCCCAGGAGGTAACCAAGAGACATAAGGCAATCTCCACATAAAGAATTTATAAAATAATGGTAAATGAAAAAAACTCATTGAGATAAAATTCATAAATCATAAAATGATAAATAAAACTTACAAATAGGAAATAATGATTCATAACGTGTATTTTTAACTCTGTTACATCCACCCCCACTGAATTTTATCGAATATGAGCATCAACTACACAGTCTACACCATAGAGAACACTACAAGTTTACAAATTACCAAGGGCCATTCACAAGAAAACCAACACCAAATGTATCCATAAGGATGAAGTGGCATGAGGGCAGCGCTAATCCCTCAATCCAGCAACTGGTAACAGGGTGCCTTGTACACCCCACAGGACCCCAAAACGTAGTGTAGTGCAGGCTCATGACACGGCATAAAATGAAGTGAAACAGTGGAACAGCACATCGATATGAAAACTCTCAGAGGCTGATAGACTGAAGGTTTTAGTCAACAAGAGCCTGGAACACTGATTTACAAACAGCTTTAACGCTGAACTTATCCTGAACAACATCTTGCCTGGACATGTTTTGTATGAGCCTGTTCACATGTTTGACCAAGCGACCAAATCTTGACCTGACTAATGGCTGTGTATCCGAACGGTCACAGTGCGCGGTTGAGGTCTGGTCAACAGTCTGCAGAATGTCTGAGGCATTGTCTGTCTTTGTTATGGTACCGGGTACAGGGACGGGTCATCCACAAATGTCATAGGGACAGAGTCACGAGTCACAGACAGATCTGTCGTGTGGCTCTCAGGCGGGACAAGGCGGTTCTGGGGCCCAGAGGTCATGCTACTCACATCAGTAACATCTGCTGCTGACAGACTTGGTGTAGACATCTGTGTGATCCACTCTATGGTTCTCCTCACAGAGTCCACAGGTTCCGGATTAGTCAAAGGGGACTGCGACTCCTCCACAGTCATAGGCGAGTGGCCGTCACTCCCAGCAGCAAGGCTCTCACTAGCTTCGCAAAGAGTCTCGCCCTCCCCCTCAGACCAGGTCTCCCTATCCTCTCTGACACCATCACCTCCTGAAACTGAGAATTCTGCAGCAGGCATAGATGAAGCAAGGTCGGACATTTCACATGTGTCCTCCACAGGAAGAAAATTAACTAGCATCAGCAAATTTCTGTGGATCACCTTCTCCTGTCCAGTGACCGTGTCACGAATCTTGTATGTGTGTGTCTCTGAGTTCATGTCTACCACAGTGTAGATGGTTGATTCCCACCTGTTGGCGAGCTTCTTCTTGCCCCTTTCCTTCCTGTTGGCCAAGAGCACTCTGTCACCGATGGTGATGTTAGATCCCTTCACTTTCCTGTCGTACAGCTGAGCATGCCTCTTTTGCTCTTTCGTGGCATGGTCCTGAGCAATCACCATCGCTTCCTTCAAATCCTTAGCAAAACATGCCACATACTTATCATAACTCGTCACAGCAGAGTCATGAAGGACATTACGGAAAAGGACGTCAACAGGTAGCCGGGGGACTCGGCCAAACATGAGGTAAAAGGGGGGATAACCTGTCATCTCATGGGCCGTGCAGTTATACACAAAGGTCAGTGTCTGCAAGCGCCGTGGCCAGTCAACTTTCTCTTCAGGGGGCAACGCACGGATCATGCCACCCAAAGTTCGATTGAATCGCTCCACACTTCCATTTCCCATTGGGTGGTAGGGGGTTGTGTGCGATTTTCTGACACCCGACACCCTGAGGAGCTCACTTATCAGCTGACTCTCAAAGTTAGCACCCTGGTCACTGTGAATCCTTTCAGGAAAACCAAAGACACAGAAATACCGATCCCAGAGGACCCTTGCCACCTGCTTAGCTGTCTGGTCTTTACACGGAAATGCCTGAGCCATTCTTGTAAAATGGTCCGTTACCACCAAGACATCAACAGACTTGTTTCTGGAGTCCTCGGCCGACCAAAAGTCAATACACACCAGCTCTAGCGGCCTGGTTGATGTTATGGTCTCCAAGGGAGCCCTACCCTCAGGCTCGATGGTCTTACTGATGATACATCGCTGACAATGGCGAACATAGTCTCTCACGTCTCTGTCAAGGTTCAGCCAGAAAAACCTCTGTCTTGTCAAGCTGAGGCTCCTGAACTGAGCTTGATGTCCCGCTCCATCATGTACTCCATGCAAAACCTCAGTCTTGAGTGAGTCAGGGACCACATATTGGAAGCGCTTTGCCTTGGTCTTTAGATCCCTTGAAATCCTGTATAGTACACCATTGTTCACACTCAGCCTATCCCAGTGTTTCAAGTATTTTGTGACAGAGACAGACTCCTTAAATCGTTCTCTCCTAGAGGGTCTCCGACGTCTCTCAACACGGGAGAGAGTCCTGTCCTCCAACTGCTTGTCACCAAGGTCCTTTTCGGTGTAGGCAGGTAAGATCTCCTGTCCAGGTGGAACCAACTGAGGTAGATACTGCAACACTTCAACAGCGCGGGCCCTCGGACCAGCATCCCACTCAATGTGTGACTGTAGCACAGCAGACACATCCTCTGTTGCAACAGACTGAATGTGCATTTGTAGTGGACTGCATGAAGATTGAGCATTGACGCTCACTGGACAGGGTTCCTCATGACCACTGGATGACCGGAAGGTATTTTGGATGGAGGAATTTGATACATCCTTGACCTCAGTGAGAAGACCTACATAGGGTTCAGCGAGCAGCCTACGGCCAATGCTCTCCCTGACAAATGGCACACGGCTCAAGGCATCAGCCACAATGTTCCGTCGACATGGGACATACTTGATATGGAAGTCGTAGCTTGCCAGCTTGGCCACCCAGCGTTGCTCACAACAGTCAAGTTTCGGCTTCGTCAGGATGTGAGTCAATGGGTTATTATCAGTCCAGACCGTGAATTTGTGACCTTTCAGCCAATGACTGAACTTGTCGCAGACTGCCCATTTCAAGGCCAGAAACTCCAACCTGTGAGCCGGGTAATTCTTTTGGGACTGAGACAGTGACTTACTGGCAAAAGCAATGGGCCTGGCTTGTGCTTCACCCTCCTGAACCTGGGTCAGAACGGCGCTAGATGCCATCCAGCGATGCATCAGTTGACAGTATGAAAGGGCGGGTGAAATCTGGATGAGCCAGGACAACACTGTGAATCAGTGAGGACTTCAGGTGTTCAAAAGACTGTTCATGCTCTGCTGTCCAGTCAGAGGCACACAACTTCCTGCCTGACATTTTGGTCTTATGGTTTTTGACTTTCCTTTTTTCACCCTTCAGCAGATCAAAGAGTGGCTTGGCTATGGCTGAGTACCTGGGCACAAAGTGCTGATAGTAATTTACCATGCCCAAAAAGGACCTTATCCTGTTCTGAGATGGGGTCACACCATCAGGCTCCATGAGGTTGGTGGTCGTCATGTTCACGATGTTCTCAACGTTACTGGAGTCTGCTGAAACACCACTCTCATCTATTATGTGACCGAGAAACTTGACAGACCTCCTGAGAAAGAAACACTTTTTGGGGGCCAGCTTCAAGTTATGAACCCGCAGCCTCTTGAATACCATCTCCAGCCGCTGCAAGGCAGTCTCTTCGTCAGGTGCAAACACCAACAGATCTTCCAAGTAACACAGTAGACTCAGATAGTTCTGGTCCCCAAAAATGCTGGACATCATGCGCATAAAGCTCCCTGGACTGTTGCAGAGGCCCTGCGGCAAACGGTTGTACTCATACGAGCCCATGGGAGTGGTGAATGCTGAGTACTTCCTGTCGTCCTCATGGAGTGGCATATTGTAAAACCCGGAGGTCAAATCCATCGTGCTGAACAAACAGTTTCCTCCCAGTGCTGCCAAACAATCTGCCTGGTGAGGAAGGGGATGAGCGTCCTTCAGAGTTCTCCTGTTCAACCAGCGAAAGTCTGTACAGATGCACCAATGGTGATGCGTATTCACTGGTCGATTTCCTGATGATCTCCTTTTCCTCCATTTCACTCAGCACCTGTCGCAGCTTCTGATACTGACCAGGGGGCACTCGCCTGTATGGGAGCCTGAATGGTCTGCTGTCTGACAGTTGTATGCGGTGTACAAACCCCTTTGCCTCCCCGCAATCAAGATGGTGGCGTGAAAAGACATCCTCATACTGCAAAACTAGGTCAGTCATTCTCTGCCTGCAGTCTTCCGATACTTCACATGACTCCATATCAACACCACCGAGCCCGACTGACCTGAGCTTGTCCTCAGCAGAATTCGCGTCTGCAGCAGGCGGCATGGCTGACTGAGTGCAGCTAGCAAGGGGAACCTCAGAGCGCTCAGCAACATCCATGTCTTCAAGTGCCATGACTGGGTAGACATCCGCCAGCTTAGCATTGCGTCTCAATAACACAGGCTTGTTAGATGTGTTGATGAGCCTCAGTGGGACCCATCTGTCGCCCCACAACGTAGTTACAATCTTTGCGACCAAAATACCTCTGGGGGATGACGTTGGCTCTGTCATGACGGTACTGCCTGGAGAAACAGCAGAGTCTTTGGGCAGTTTCCCCCAGATGAGATATTCACGGCCAGGCTCAAGACAGGTAGCTGAGTTACACCTTACTGTACCAACCTTATCAGGGACATCTTCTCCTTTCCAGGGACTCAGACCAGATAGCATGGACAGGAAATGTTCAGTTTCTGGGTCTCCGGTTGGGCAGGGGCTGGACACTGTCTTCCAGTAGGACTCACATTGCTTGGACTGATGCAGAATGTGTTTTATGACGTTGGTCC
Organism: Planiliza haematocheilus; assembly: GCA_005024645.1. Taxonomy (NCBI): domain Eukaryota; kingdom Metazoa; phylum Chordata; class Actinopteri; order Mugiliformes; family Mugilidae; genus Planiliza; species Planiliza haematocheilus. Next base: position 358,688 of record SRSE01000077.1, read on the forward strand.
CTAGTATCAACTCGTCGTGCTGTCCTGGAACAACAAGTGTGGGGACTAACATTTTACAGTCATACACTTCCATCTCTACATCAAAAGCACACTTTGGCTTTACATGAAGTCCGCCACATCCAACAAGGACCACATTCACATCGATCAGTTTTTGGTCTGTTATCACTCCAGCCTCTCTCCGCTTCGCTTAAGCTCTCTCACTGATGCCGCAAGCCATTGAACCACTGTCCAACATCCCGCCAATTTTCACTGTCCCACCCATCTCTACAGTTGTGTAGAAGAGACTGTCACTGCTACCAACTCTGTGAACATTCTGATAAACAACAACTTCAGAGTCACTACATGAGTCTCTCATAGATGTGTAAACAGTCTCAGCATCAGACATGTCATCGGTTTGGGAGTTTGTGGTGTGACCTGTATTGCCTCCCACCGAATACAGGTCGGCTAGTTTCCCTCAGACTGGGACTGGATGGTTTAATAGCAGGGCAGTTCAGTCTGGTGTGGCCAGGAGACAGACAGCCAAAACACAGTCTCTCAGACATGCAGTGTGAAATGGTGGAGTGGCCTGAGTCATTACATACTTTACAGGCTGCTTCCCTGGTACGTCCCTCACGAGGTGCACGCTGAAACCTCCCGCCTCGGATTGGACAAGAAGTGCTGCGCTGCTGCATTTTCTACATCATCTCCTGAAACATGTCGACCATACAAGTAAGAAGTCTCTCCTCTGACTGTAGATTCTGTGCCACAACTGGTACAGAAGCTTGGCTCTGAGCATGTTGGGAACCGCCCTGGACAGAAACAGGTGCTGGGGAAGGGTAAGCAGGGTGACACACGTGATGTTGGGCTTGAGGAGAGAAGGGTGAGGGACTTGGAGCGTGACACTGCTCGTGTGTTCCTAAGCCTGATGAAGTCGGGATGGGCCGCTCAGGGGTGATGGTGGTGGTGTGGCTTTTCAGCTGTGTAGCACCAGTGGTCCTGCCACTAGCCCTCAACTCTCTCTGGTACTCATCTATTCTCAGCTGAACGTCACGGGAGGTCCACTCATGAATTGGCTTACATTTTAAGGTGCAGGCTAGCTCCGGGTCAGGGCAATGTTTGCCAAACATGAGAGCAACTTCGTCATTCATGTCTTCCATCTGCTTCCCTCGTCTGCGCAGGCCCTCAAGAGCTAGGTCAGCTGCCTTGTTCAGTCTTATCCAGTAGTCAACTGTGTTTTCTCTGTGCTCGGGCAGAGTAGCATAAAAGTCAGCCAGGGGGAAACATGAGGGAGCCTCACTGAAATAGTGGAGAAGAATATTGTATACTAGTTCAGGTCTCTGTGTAACATCAAGTGCAGGAAAACTACGCAAGGCAATCTTCACAACATCCCTGGCCTTGCCCAATAAGTGGCTCATGATTTCTTCTGCTTGCTCGCACACAGGAATGTCTTGTTTCCTGAGGTGGGTTTTAGTCATGTCAATCCAGTCCTGGACTGATTATTTGTCAGTGTTGTCACCTCTGAAAGTCTGGAGCACTTTATCAGGTTTAACATGGACTGTCACGTGTGAGAGGTCATGTCTGTTAACGTCACATTGTGAGTTCTGGGTGGCTGAGGTAGTCTGGTGGTCACTATTCACGTTAACAACACCAGATGACATTAGCTTAGCAACAATGGATTCACTGATTTGAGCACCTAACTGCCCTACCATGTCTGTGAGGTGGCGAAAGTCATCAACATCACTGCGGGGTGTGGAAATAAGGGGACCCTCCCTTGTCATCCCACCAACAGGACTACAATTTAGGCTCGTAACCTAGCTCTGATTCTGCACAACCATCAGATGTGAACTTCGAATGTCCCACAGCCCTACTATCAGCAACATCACTGAACCAAACACCCCTACCTTTAGATAACGTTGGACTACTAAACCCATCCATTGCTATTTCAGCAGTTGCTTTTAACCATCAAATGTACTTGAAACAAAACTGAGTAGAGAAACAAGTAGTACAACAACTAGCTAAACAGAAACAACATTTTTAACTTAAGAAAAACACATACCTGAAGAAAACATTAAAACACAGCTTTCAATTCAGTTGTTTTCTTCTGTTTTCTTTGCCTCTGCTCCTAAACATACAAGCATGCACACTCTTTACACTCGTGGCGAAGAAACAAACTGCATGCTACACATCGCGCTAAGAAAAGTAAAACTGAAAACGTCTATAAAACTTATATTAATGGTCAAAACCACACAAAACTGCTCGGTAACACAACGATATGCAACAGTAAATAACATTTATCAAGGATTACCACATAAATGGCTCAATTTACAAGAAAAATAATACAATATTACAACAGCGTTTTTCCACACGACTTACCCTCAGTAACGTAACCGGGACTGTGAGGGCAGAGGGGAGGGGCTACGGAAGCCCAGGAGGTAACCAAGAGACATAAGGCAATCTCCACATAAAGAATTTATAAAATTATTGTAAATGAAAAAAACTCATTGAGATAAAATTCATAAATCATAAAATGATAAATAAAACTTAGAAATAGGAAATAATGATTCATAACGTGTATTTTTAACTCTGTTACATTCACAGCAGGCGGTTTCTGACTCGTATCCAACCCAAAGAAGAAATAATTCACTGGAACACAATTGTAATGAGTTCTTGAATTTAATCCAAATAAAAGGGTCCGTAGTACAAGTTGCGTTCATTCAACTAAAGGTTTGGACACGGTAAAAAGCTGTATCCATCCAATCCCATAGTAAAGAGTAAGATGTGCCAGGAGTTTTGTTTATCCTAAGGAAAGTGTCAATGTTTGAAGAAATGTTCTCACAGAAAGCGCATTTTTTATGTGAGAGCATTTCTCTAGGGTCAGATAAAAGTAAGGAGTTCAGTCTCCATAGGGATTGGTCCGAACGGTGGAGATTCAACTTAATGTCAAGAAGCAAGGGAGCATGATCTGAAATAACAATAGGTAAATACTTGTGTTTGTAACCTTTGGGAGTAGAGAGCCATCAACAAAGAAGTAGTCTATGCGAGAAAACATATGGTGGACATGAGAAAAGAATGAGTATTCCCTTGCTAGAGGATTCTTAGTTCTCCAAGGGTCACTATATTTATGCTGTTACATGAATTCACAAAAGGCCCTGGACATAGCCGATGGAACACTGGTTCGAGCACTGGATCGGTCCAGCACAGGGTTGACAACACAGTTCAAGTGTCCACCAAATATTAATAAATGGGTGTTAAGGTTCAGAATCTGCATTAAAAGATTATTAGCAAATTCCAAATTATTGAAATTAGGGGCATATACATTCACCAAAACAACAGGTGTGTGGTTGATAGAGCCCACTATGATTAAATGCCTACCATTTTTATCAACTATAACCTTAGTTTGGGAAAAGTGTACGTTTTTGTGGATTAGAATGGCAACTCCTCTGGCCCTGGAATCAAAATTAGAATGAAAATAAAACTGAGCCCAAGGGGGTTTTACTCTAAGTTGGTCTTTAACATGCAGGTGAGTCTCCTGAAGAAAAGCTACATCTACCCTCAATTGTTTTAAGTGAGAAAACATTCTAGATCTCTTCACAGGGCTATTCATCCCCTTCACATTCCAGCTCAAGAATCTCAAGGATAAATCATTTTCAACATGATCACCCATACCTTAAATCAGAGTAAATAAAAAAGCAAAATGGGTGTGAGAAGTAGGCTGGAAGAACAGCACATAAGCTTACACCTAGCAAAAACCAAATACCTCAGCTAGGAGGGGTAATGTTAGAGCAACCATCATATGATCAAACAACTGTAACATTAACCAAATCAAATCAAAACACATAAATAAAGAAATAAACACATAGTAGCCTGCCAGCAACGTAGCAAGCAGGTCAGTAAGCTAAACACCATGGGGTTCAATGGTTTGGGGCCAATGTGATGAGCACGGTCCAGAAGCAGTGGTGATTGGAATACCTCTGCCCCAAGAACATCAGCGAAAAAATTGGACATATATGCCACTGGATCAGCTCCTTCTGCCCCCTCAGGTATGCCAACGTGGGATTCTAGGTCTTCCATTTTTATCCGTTAGCTGCTTGTTAGCCGTGGAAAGATGCCTGACTGCTCTTTCTAGCGACACAACCCGGTCACTGTAAGAGGAGAGGTGTTGCTCCAAATTAACAACAATACGGCGGTCTTGAGAATCAATCCTCGCTGTAAATCCCTCAATTGCAGCAGCAATGGGTGCAAGAGCAGCATAAATCGCCAGTTTAAGTTGATCAGTAATGGCAGAGGTTAGATCAGACATTAAAGCAGCACGAAGATTGTCCAAATCCACAGGTAACATGCTAGCGCATCAGCACGAGCAGATGCGCTTGCATGGTCAGAGTTCTTAGTAGTAGCAGGCATAGCAGTAGTAGTAGTCCTGTTCCGATGTTGCTTCTCCATGCCAGTAAGAAAAAATGGTTATAAAACTTTCAGGATAATAACACGGGGATTAACTGTGTGTTAAACGTATTAAATATGAAAAATTTGTAACAACACCCGGGAGCTCTCTCCACCTGCGTCTTGTTCTCTCACATGTTCAACCTGAAGTCGCAGGGTATAACAGTCTTATGTAGTATAATGAAAGATGGAAAATTGCTCAGTTTTGAAACGCTTAAAAGGACATACAGTGGTATGCAAAAGTTTGGGCACCCTTTAGGAAAATCATTGCATCAGTTTGTCACTTGCTGAGCTTTTGAAGCAGCAACTTTATTTTAACAAATGCTATACCTTAAGGAAACAGCAACATCTCAGTAGTGAAATCATTTTCATTGGTCCAACAGAAACATTTTTATGAATATTTAAACAAAAATAGGGATGTGCATAAATTTGGGTACCCCAAAGAAATATTCCATTAATATTTAATAGACCCTCCTTTTGCTGCAAGAACAGCCTGTAGACGCCTCCTATAGATACGGACAAGTCCCTGAAGTCTGGCAGGTGGTACTTTGGCCCATTCCTCCATACAAAACGCCTCCAGTTCAGTCAGGCTTCTTGGCTTCTGTGCGTAAATCAATCCATACATTTTCAATGATGTTAAGGTCTGGGGACTGGGATGGTCATTCCAGACGATTGTACTTGTGCTTCTGCATGAATTCCTTGGGGGATTTTGAACAGTGCTTGGGATCATTGTCCTGCTGAAAAATCCAACCCCGGCGTAGCTTCAACTTTGTAACAGATTCTTAAACATTCTTGTCAAGAATCTGCTGATACTGAGAGGAATTCATGTGGCCCTCAACTTTAACAAAGTTTCCTGTCCCTGTGCTAGCCACACAGCCCCATAACATGATGGACCCTCCACCATATTTCACAGTAGGCAATAAGTTCTTCTCATGGAATTCAGTGTGTTTATTTTCGCCATCCATACCTCCTCTTGTTCTGACCAAATAACTCCATCTTAGTCTCATCTGACCACAGTATTTTTTTCCCACAATGCTTCTGGCTTGTCCAGATGTGCTTTTGCATACCTCATGTGACTCTTCTTGTGACGAACACTCAGGAAAGGCTTTTTGTGCATCAGCCTTCCAAAGAGCTTTTCCTGGTGCAAAGTGCGCTGGATTGTGAAACGATGAACAACTACACCATCAGTAGCCAGATGTTCTTGTAGTTCTCTGGAGGTGGTCTGTGGCTTGTCTGTGACCATTCTAGCCATCCTTCGACTGTGTCTTTCCAGTATTTCTTTTGGCCTACCACATCTTTCCTTCACAAGAACTGTTCTTCTGGCCTTCCATTTCTGCACCACATTTCTGACTGTGGAAATAGACATCCCAAACCTTGATAATTTCTTGTACCCTTCTCCTAATTCATGATATCTTAGTTTTTTGGTCAGTGGAGAGTTGTTTCGATGCCCCCATGTTGCCAGGAGCCTAGGACAAGCACAGCCAGCAATTGCCTCTGTTAAATAGCCTTTTTCATGATTGGTTTTACCTGTCTTTGTAATTGAAGGTCTCACAAGCTAATCAAAGCAGTTTTGGGCTGCAACATGTCAGCTACAAATCCCTACAGGTCTTGAAATGAATGTGATTAAAAGGGTGGCCAAACTTTTGCACATACCATTTTTTACATTTTAATTTATTACAATAAAACATAATGTAACTCTAAGAATTTTGGTCTGGAAAACACTCAAATGTCTACACCTCTGTAGGAAATAAAATCTTGTTGCTGTGATCGTCTATATAAAGTTAGAACAAATTATTATGAAATCTTAGAGGGGTGCCCAAACTTTTGCATACCACTGTATTTATTAGAAAAACAAGATTTCTATTGATATCTGCAGTTACGGCATTATGTTGATACTTAGATGAAAAATATAACAAAGATAACCACACGTTTGATTGAATTGTTTATAAAAAGCTATAGTCCAGAAACTATGGATAGAATTGTTTCATGTCTTTATAAGGGTCTATTGGTTTTGAAATCACATTCAACTTCATATATTAAAATAAAATTGGAGAAGGAAGGAGGGATAAATATATCTGAGGAAGAATGGACGGCAATATGGAGGTATCAATGGATGTGTACCAGCTCGCAAAAGTGGAGGGAATTCGGCTGGAAGAGCCTAATTAGGTACTTTATAACACCCTCCCAGAAGTCTCACTATGATAATAACTCCCCTGTCTGCTGGAGGAACTGTAGAAATCAAAGTGCAAACCACTACCATATTTTTTGGAACTGTTCTGTCTTAAGGGACTACTGGAGAGAAATACACAACGCCCTACAGGATATCTTCAAATGTGAAATACCCCTCGAGAGTAAGACTATTTTTTTTCGGACACATACCTTAGGAATGGAATGGAATCTAGTAAATATTTTGCTGGTGGTTTGTAAAAAGAATATTACCAGAAAGTGATTTTCACCAGAGAGCCCAACCATAAATGTATGGATGGACATCACAATGGACATTTATAAAATGGAAAAGATAACAGCTTTTGTTAATCACAAATTGGAGAAATTTACATCATATTGGGAAAACTGGGTCAAATATGTCACACCTCATAGGCCAGATTTTATTTTCACAAATCAGTAGTTATGGTGTATGAGAGTTAGTATGAAGAAGATCACTCCCTACCAGTACATAGTTTTTTGTTTGTTTGTTTGTTTGTTTGTTTGTTTGTTTTGTTTTTTTGTCTGTTTGTTTCAATTGCTGTTATGGCTGTAAGTTTTTCTTCTTATAACTTGGATATAAACTAAAATACTATCTCGGCATTTAGGGCAGACAACAGATGCAAGAAGTATGCTCATGTGATGTATATGCTGTGAATGCCTGTTTCTGAGTGTCTATGAAAAAATAAATTACAAAAAAAAAAAAAAAAAATGTCAGATCTCTCTCATCCAAATCTCTTTTAGTGAATGATCTGATAAATGATCATCAGATTTATTTATTTAGTTTAACTGAAACATGGCTACAGGATGATGAAATATGTTAGTTTAAATGAGTCTACTCCACCCAGTTATAGTAATTATCACATTCCTAGAAGCACAGGTAGAGGAGGAGGAGTGGCAGCAATCTTCCACTCTGATTTAGGTGTTAATCCTAGACCTAAGGAGAGTTTTAATTCATTTGAAAGTCTTAGTCTTCCTCATCCAAATCGGAAAACACAAAAAACAATTCTTTTTGTTGTGGTGAACCACCCACCTGCTCCTGACTCTGTGTTTTTAGCTGAATTCTCTGAGTTTTTATGTGATTTAGTACTTAGAACAGATAGTAAGTGACTTTAACATCCATGTTGATGTTGTCAGTGACAGCCTTAGCTCTTCGTTTTCATCATTATTAGGTTCAATTGGCTTTTCTCAGAATGTAAATGGATCAACTCACAGTTTTAATCACACCTTAGATCTTGTCCTAACGTACAGCATAGAAACTGAAGGTTTAACAGTATTTACCCATAACCCTCTTTTGTCTGATCATTTCCTCATGACTTTTGCATTCACAATAATGGATTACACAGGAACTGAAAAGACATATCATTACAGTAGATGTTTATCTGATGATGCTGTAACTAGATATAAAGAATTAATTCCTTCTTTATTCACCCCAGTGCCATGTGCCAATGTTGTGGACGACAGCAACCACAATTTAACTCCTGCACTGTTGATGGCACTGCAGCATCGCTTAGTTCAACTTTAAACTTAGTTGCTCCTCTGAAAAAGAAGGTCATGAATCAGAGGAGGCTAGCTCCCTGGTATAATTCACAGTTGCGCTGCTTAAAACAGGCAGCCCGAAAATTCTGAAGAAGCTTGCATAGCCTGGAAAGATAATTTAACAACTTATAAAAAGATCAAGAACAGCATATTATTCATCATTAATAGAAGAAAACAAGAACAACCCCAGATTTCTTTTGAGCACTGTAGCCAGGCTGACAAAGAGACACAGCTCTGTTGAGCCATCTATTTCTTTAGCCCTAAGTAGTAATGACTTTATCTGCTTCTTTACTAAGAAAATTATTGGCATTAGAGGAAACATTCAGGGAATCCTTGCGACGGCTGTCAAAGATGTAAGCACAATGACACAGAAATTTCTGTAAGACTTCTCCCCAGTAGATCTTCTCGAGGTCTCTTCAACAATTACAGCATCGAAACCATCAACCTGTCTTGTAGATCCAATCCCAACTAAATTTCTCAAGGAAGTTTTTCCATTAACACCTCCATATTGAACCAGATACATTTATCTTTATTAGCAGGATATGTGCCTCAGTCTATTAAGATTGCTGTAATTAAGGCCTTACTTAAGAAAGTACTTAAGAAAGTACATACAAAAGTACAAAAGTAAGTTAAGGAGTTCCTCAGGGTTCTGTGCTAGGATGAATACTCTTCACATTATACATGTTGCCATTAGGCAAGATTATCAGAAAACATGTCATAAACTTTCATTGCTATGCAGACGAGACGCAGCTATATTCATCCATGAAACCAGATGAAACTAATCAGCTGGTTAAACTCCAAGCATGCCTTAAAGACATAAAGGCATGGATGACCTGTAATTTCCTACTCTTAAACTAAAAAAAAACAGGGGTTATTGTATTTGGTCCTAAGCATCTCAGGGATTCCTTGTCTAATCGCGTGGTTTCTTTGGATGGCATTACCTTGGCCTCCAGTACTACTGTGAAAAACCTTGGTGTTATATTTGACGAGGATATGTCCTTTAAATGTCACATTAAGCAAGTAACCAGGACTGTCTCCTTTCACCTGCATAACATCATCAAAATTAGGAACATCTTATCTCAGAGTGATGCTGAAAAACTAGAATTAGCAAGAGAGCTCATATTACTCCAGTTTTAGCTTCTCTTCACTCTTCACTCTTCACTTCCCCTTACAGTGTAGAATAGAATTTCTACGAAATCCTCCTCCTTACATACAAGGCCCTCAAAGGCCTAGCTCCATCCTATCTTAAAGACCTCATTGTACCATATCATCCCAACAGATCACTTCGGTCTGAAAGTGCAGGCCTTCTTGTGGTTCCAAGAATTTCAAAAAGTAGAATGGGAGGTAGAGTCTTGAGACAATTTGTATTGTTATTGACGCTATATAAATAAACTGAACTGAATTGAATTGAAGCACCCATTATAGATTTACGCCAAAAGGCATTGCCGTTTGGTTCTTCCGGTTTTATAGAACAGTAGATAGGGTTAGGATTGGTTTATCTGCTTAACACGTGAAATATTTACTGTCATATTATAGTTATAACGGAACTAATGTTGCCACAGCAACTGGAACATTGTAGCGCGGAGCAGTTAATGTGTTGTTACCTGGGGTTACGAGGACGCTCTTCTTATGCCGGTTTGTTTAGATGTTTGCGCTGTTATTAAAGTAAATATCAACGGAGTAAGCCTACCCTCGATCATTTTACATGGTGTCAGAAGTAATTCAACGGACGATTAAGAGATAAAGTAAGAAGACAGATGGCAAGAAGAAAGAAATGGCGAAGTTTAACCCTCCGGAAAACTTTACGTTTGACAAGCCGACGGAGTGGCCCGAGTGGAAGCAACGGTTCGAGCGATACAGAGTCACAACAAAGCTTCACAAGGACGAGGGACAAGTACAAGTGAGCTGCCTGATTTATGCCATGGGCAACGAGGCAGAAAACATTTTTAAGTCATTCACGTTTGCTCAAGAGGAGGACCGTAATGACTTTGTCATCGTCATGGGGAAGTTTAACGACTACTTTTTTCCGAGGAGGAACGTTATCCACGAACGGGCATGTTTTTACCAACGGGTCCAACGGCCGGGTGAGAAGGCAGAATGTTTCATCAGAGCCCTGTATGATCTGTCAGAGCACTGCGAGTTTGGAGTAACTCGAGAGGAAAATATCCGCGACCGCATCGTTGTCGGGATGATGGATAAAGAGCTCTCCCGCAGGCTGCAGCTGATGTCGGACCTGACGCTGACGCACACAATACAGACCGTCAGACAGTCGGAGGAGGTCGGGACACAAGTGAGTCTGCAAGAAGACGCTGCGGGATCAGTACAGGAGGTGCAGTTTAAACGCAAAAGCACGAATTGGAAACCACAACAGCGTCAACAAGGCAAGTCAAAGGACAGAAAATGGGGGGGAAATGAGAAGAAATGTGGCAAATGTGGGAAAACACAGCATAATAGAGATGAGAAGTGTCCTGCAGAAAGAGCTACCTGCCACAACTGTCACAGAATGGGACACTGGGCCAGAGTATGTCGCAGCAGGTCAGTGAATTAGGTCACAGAGACTGAGAGAGCTGGGCAGACCTCTTATTTCCTGGGTTCAGTGTGTGATGCTAATGAAAAAAGTGAACAGTGGACTGTGCAACTTCAAGTGGATTCCTGTCCAGTAGAATTCAAGATTGACACGGGAGCTGATGTCACTGTCATAAATGAGGACACATTTCACCCTGACAAAGTGGAGGCTATTCACCAGTTGCCACCGCCTGAAAATGTGCAGGAGCTAAAAAGAGTCCTCGGCATGGTGAATTACCTGGGGAGGTTCGTCCCAGCCCTTGCAGCGGTGGGACAGCCGTTGTATGAGCTGCTAAAGAGCAAGAACATCTGGACCTGGGGACACTCACAGCAGGCAGCTTTTGAGGACATTAAAAGAATGCTGACAAAAGCACCTGTTCTTTCCTTTTATGATGTCACAAGGCCTACAGCTGTATCTGCAGACGCCAGTAGTTATGGACTGGGAGCTGTGCTGCTTCAGCTCCACGGAGAAGAGTGGAAGCCAGTAGCCTACTGCTCCAGACGTCTCTCAGAAGCTGAAACACGCTATGCCCAGATAGAGAAGGAGTGTCTGGCTGGCGTGTGGGCTTGTGAAAAGTTCGACAAGTATCTGTGTGGCCTAGATGAATTCAGGCTTGAGACTGATCATAAGCCATTGGTGCCACTCATCAACAGCCAGAGCATCGATAATGTTCCCTTGAGATGTCAGCGTCTTCTGATGCGGCTGATGAGGTACAAACCAGTTGCTGTATATGTGCCAGGAAAAACTCTCCTCGTCGCTGATGCCTTGTCCCGAAGCCCACAGACTTACACAAAAGAAGAAACTGACACACACAGCGAGGTGGAGTGTTATGTAGCTTCGGTGGTACAAGGCATCCCAGCATCTCCAAGCAGGATGGAAAGCATCAAAATGGCCACTGCAGCTGACAGCGAGCTGCAGTCTGTCATCAAATTCGTAAGAAGCGGATGGCCAGAATACAGTGGAAATGCACCACCAAACGTCAGAGTGTACACGAAGGTGAAAAATGAGCTATCAGAGGCTGATGGTTTGCTCATACGTGGAAGCAGGATCGTCATTCCACAGTCAGAGAGAGCCGACATCATTCAGAAAATACATGATGGACATCAGGGGCTAACAAAGTGTAGAGACAGAGCAAAATCTTCGGTCTGGTGGCCAGGACTCTCTGCAGAACTCAAGAACACAGTGATGTCATGCCACTCATGCCATGAGCAAAAGCGGGCCCAACAGAAAGAGCCACTCATCTCTACACCACTGCCTGATCGTCCATGGAAGAGAATTGCTCTTGACCTCTGTGAGCACACATCTGATATTACCACTACCTGGTAATATCAGATTATTACTCACGGTTCCTCGAGGTGCTGCACCTACCGTCCACAACAAGCGCTCAAGTCATTCAGAGACTTAAAGCAACCTTTGCAAGGTTTGGGATCCTGGATGAGGTGATGAGTGACAATGGTCCTCAATTCTCCAGCGCAGAATTCCAGGAGCTGGCAAGACAGCTAGACTTCAAACACATCACGTCTAGTCCTCACCATCCTCAAGGAAACGGTCATGCGGAGAGAGCAGTACAGACTGCAAAGAGAATCCTCCGACAAGAAGACCCAGTAATAGCCCTCATGTGCTACAGATCAACTCCCTGTGCCACTACGGGAGTCAGTCCAGCAGAACTGTTAATGGGGAGAAAGATCAGAACAACACTCCCCACATTAGAGAAGAACCTTCAACCTAAATGGCCCAACAGAAAGACTGTTAAACAGAAAGATGCTGGTGAGAAGGCAAAACAAGCTTTCTACTACAATCGCAGACATGGAGCCAGACCTATTCCACCACTACGAGCTGGAGACACAGTCCTCACCAAGCTGGATCAGGAAAGGGCCTGGGTGACACCAGCAGTCGTTTCAAAAGAGTGTGTGACTCCAAGGTCATACACCATCGACACATCACAAGGAGCAGTGTTGAGGCGGAACCGCCGCCATCTCCGGGCAGATCTTTCTTCACAACCTGCCCAAGACACACTACTTTCATCAGCTGAGAGTACAGGAGTGATTTCCTAGCAAGGAACTGTTATCACTCCAGAGACTGTTTCTTCTAGTCCGAAGGAACTCACAAGACACACACACACCCCTGCACAGACATCAGGACAGTATCGAACCAGAGCTGGACGACTGTGCAGACCAGTCAACAGGCTAGTCCTGTAGACAGACACTGATGTGTCAACCATATGGCCTTTGGGGGGATTGGGAAAACAGAAAGACAATTTTTTTTTTTTTGAAAAAAAAAAAAAAAAAAAAAGAGAGAGAGAAAGAAAGAATGAAATATGTAAACTGAAAATCATCTTGTGATTGCGAAAGTGCCTTGGTTAAGTTTAATGTAATAATATTTGATTTAGTAATTTACAGATGAGTTAAGTAAATAGCATTTCGAGTTTGATATCTATTATTATTATTATTACAATTTATGGCATCTTGTGTGGATTACCTTAGATAGAAGGGAAATGTTTTCAGGGTAAATGTATTTATTATAGAAATAGAATTTACAACATGCTAAGGATACATGTTTGAATATGAAATATTTTCTGGCTGTTACTCTATGTGTTTATTGCATTTATGTTATTGAGGATAACTTAAAAGGGGGAGATGTCATATTATAGTTATAACGGAACTAATGTTGCCACAGCAACTGGAACATTGTAGCGCGGAGCAGTTAATGTGTTGTTGCCTGGGGTTACGAGGACGCTCTTCTTATGCCGGTTTGTTTAGATGTTTGCGCTGTTATTAAAGTAAATATCAACGGAGTAAGCCTACCCTCGATCATTTTACATTTACTACAGCTGAATTTGTAATGGCAGTGATTATAGTTGCTTTAAGTTAAGAAATGACAGCTGGGTGTTAATACGTTTGCAATATGTTTAGAATGGAGGCTTTTGCAGTTGCTCCGACGTGGAAGCACCTTGATGAGTGTCATAAATGTGATTTGTTGGCGATTGTGGCACACTGTGGGGTTGGGAAGAATATCCCTTTGGTCCCCATCTTTAGGGAGGCGGAGATTGAGACATACTGTACTTTGGGGCCTTTGGGTGCATAGCCACTGGGCTGGCCGCTGGAGGTGTGGGCAATTTTAGTTCAGTGTTGTTTAAGTAGTAAGGCGGAGGTAAGGTAAGGTCACCATGCAGGAGTTGGTCTTGGTTGAAAACTTTAAGACCTACCTCCCAGAGCGCATGGTCACCTACCTTAATGAACAGAAGGTCTCTACATTGCAACAGGCTGCCGTTCTAGCCGATGAGTTCCTTTTAACACACAAAACTTTTCCCGGCAGGAAGCACCTTCCACCCACAGCCCCTTTCCCAAGGCTGGTAGTCCACCTGAGCCTCACGTCATCCCATGCTCTCCAACACAGAAACAAAAGGGGCAGAGGCAGTGTTTTTTACTGCCATAAGCCATAAACTTTGTGGCGGACTGTGACGCGCTCAGGCATAGTCAGCAGGGGGCCGTAGGGAAGCAGCCAAAAAGTGTGGTGGCGTTGATTAAGAAAGTGACGGCCCCAGGTAACCAGCTTCCCGTTCCAACAGAGCTGGATGAATGCTTGAAACCGTTTGTCTCAAGCGGATTTGTGTGGTGTGGAAGGTGGAGGACGAACATCCCATCACCATATTAAAGGTGCAGTAGGCAACTTTTACAAAACAAACTTTCTCTCATATTTGTTGAAACTGACCCTATGGTCAAGTATAATTGCATGAAGCAGGTCATTTAAAAAAAAATTGTCTCCTCTGGCCCCTCCTACAGCCTGTAGCGCGATTGGCAAGACATCCACCACTCCACTCTCAGATGCACCAATCAAGGCCAGGGGTGTGTCTAACAGAGTGTCAATCACTGCTCATGGACACGCATTTCATAGGGCCCTCCGCTCCCCTCTGCTCCCCTCCGCTCCGGTCATATATCTACCACATAGCAAATTGATAAATCTAAACTGTGGAATAAAACAGCACAATGAATGCTTCTAACTACTGATAACAAACATCACCGATGTAGGCTACTTTCAGAAACATCCTAACCTTGGTTTTGTCATAAAGTTGACTATTGCTAAATATTTTGACCTAAAGTATAATGACTGTATCATTGTACAAATTATTTAGCAATAACGAAGGGTATTATAAAAACTATTTTGTTGTTCTTTCGTCGGTGTGTTCCATGCTAGTTTGTTTACTCGCGCTCTCTCGGTTCTTTGCTCGTGCACAGTATTCCGGGCCAATATGCACGCGCTCTATCGTGCACAGCTCTCCCTTGTGGGGGGCGGGGCTTGGGAGACTGTTTTGGGCTTTAGTGGGGGGAGGGACTGACAAGTTGTCGATGTTCAAATTTTTTGGCTAAGTCCTGGATCTTCAGAATCTTGCCTACTGCACCTTTAAGTGACACCGGAGGCTCAAGTCCCTTCTGCTCGCCTCATTTTTGCCTTTGGGGGATGCATCGACGTGTGGTGCTTTCTCTGTTGCTGTGTGTTCCACTTTTCCAGTTGAGGGAATTCATTTTATTATGGGCAATGATCTGGCCGGTGGGAAAGTGTCCCCAACACCTGAGGTGGTGAGCGTGCCCATTTTTGATTCCATCCCTGGTCGGGTCATCTGGGGGTGACCAAATGACAAAATATTGAGGCATGTCTTTTGGTCGGGGTTAAAAACGGATGTGGCACAGTTTTGCAGGACCTGTTATACCTGTCAAATGGAAAGCCGAACCAGAAAGTTCCTCCAGCCCTGCTGCATCCCATTCCAGCTGTCAGTGCCCCCTTTGAGCATGTATTATGGATTGTGTTGGCCCTTTGCCAAAGACAAAATCTGGAAACCAATTCTTGTTAACAGTGTGTGTGGCAACTCGTTTTCCTGAAGCCATCGCACTAAGGAAGATCACTGCATCGGCCATTTGTCAAGATTTGATTAGGTTCTTTACCACCTTTGGTTTGCCTCGTGTGGTGCAGACAGACCAAGGCACAAACTTTATGTCCAAAGCTTTTAAACAGATGCTGCAGTCCCTGGGAGCATCTCACTTGGTGAGCAGTGCATATCACCCAGAGTCTCAGGGGGCGGCAGAGCGCTCTGGAGCATTCTGGAACTGAAATACCAGTTTACCGCTAACTCTGGGTTAACATACCCAGCTAAGCCAGTAAACCGGCTTTCTGGAATACCCCCCTGGTTTGAGAAAAGTGCGTTTTAGGGCAATTTACAAGATTTGTGTGGCCGATCGGCCAAAACGATACAAAACATCTGCGTTTACACCAAATAGTGTCTCCATGCGGACGGCCCCATTTCTTAAGCAGAGGAGAAAATGTCTGAAAGAAGAGGCAGGAGTGATATTCTCCAAACACTGCATGACAATCAAGATTGTTACAATTGCAATATTACCAGAAATGAAAGTCATCACAACACTAAGGTATTTAGCAACAGGAAAAATGCAACAATGCAGCAGTGATGACTTGGGGCCAAATCAACATCTCAGAACACTTTTATTCTCATTGACCAGTTGATCCAGAAGCAAGCACTGTTCCTCTGTTTCTGACCAGTTGGGTTTTCTACTTTATTTCTTCTCCATTACTGTTAATGGTTTGGAAGATTTGAACACCAACCAACACTGCTTCTTCTAGGCCAGTTGGCAATCACAGAAATTGATGACAGCTGAGCCACTTTACCCTCATTAATATGAGATGGGTGAAGTGCAAAATGTTACCAGCATGGTAAATGAATGAAAGCAAATAAATAGAACTACCAGCATTTGAATACTGTGGTAGTGGGTCTGAGTTTAATCACACATTTTATAGGATCATTTTTAAACTATAGCTTACTATTTATTTTTATGTGCAACATTATTTATAACAAGAAAATTCCTGCGGAAATTTTGAAGTGCCGAGTGGGCTGTTGCCATTAGCTGCTAATGTTAGCAATTAGCATGATGCGCTAGCTAGTAATTTTAGCATTGGTTTAGTGTTAGCATGTCTTTTTAGACAATAGGATCCCCAGACTTCAAACAGCACATTTTGATAAGCTCCCGTTAGCTCGCAACTACTCCCGCGGGTCTGCAGTAAGCCCGCGGTTAGCTTGCGGCTAATATCCGTGTTAGCCGCCGCTAGCTCCCTAACTCACTTTTACAGGTGTCTGTGTTACTGTCTGTTAAGTGCCACTAACTGCTAAAATGGCGGCCTAGTCTTAGCAGTTAGCATGTTTTTAATTTCTTAGTGGCTAGTAAATAGTGGCTAGCGCTGACGTGCTAGCTGCTCTGCTTTCACTGTCTGTCATTTTACACACGCATGCTCAAATTAAGTGCTAATAACTACTAAAATGGCTGCCTAATGTTAGCATTAGGCTAATGCATGTCTTTAATTTTTAGTGGCTAGTAATTAGTGGCTAGCAATTCGCTAACATGCTAATGGTGCCACTAATTCTACCACCAATTTCTACCATTAAAAATTAGCATTAGCAGCTAATGTTAGCAATTAACATGACGCTCTAGCCACTAATTTTAACATTGGTTTAGTGTTACCAGGTCTTTAATTTTTAGTGGCTAGTAAACAGTGGCTAGCGCTGATGCGCTAGCTGCTCTGCTTTCTCTGGCTGTCATTTTACACACGCATGTTCAAATTAAGTGCTAATAACTACTACAATGGCTACCTAATGTTAGCATTAGGCTAATGCATTCTTTAATTTTTAGTGGCTAGAAAGTAGTGGCTAGCAATTCGCTAACATGCTAATGGTGCCACTAATGTTACCACCAATTTCTACCACTAAAAATAAGCATTAGCAGCTAATGTTAGCAATTAACATGACGCGCTAGCCACTAATTTTAACATTGGTTTAGTGTTAGCATGTCTTTAATTTTTGGTGGCTAGTAAATAGTGGCTAGCGCTGACGCGCTAGCTGCTCTGTTTTCTCTGTCTGTCATTTTACACACGTATGTTCAAATTCAGTGCTAATAAATACTAAAATTGCCGCCTAATGTTAGCATTAGGCTAATGCATGTCTTTAATTTTTAGTGGCTAGAAAGTAGTGGTTAGCAATTTGCTAACATGCTAATGGTGCCACTAATGTTACCACCAATTTCTACCACTAAAAATAAGCATTAGCAGCTAATGTTAGCAATTAACATGACACGCTAGCCATTAATTTTAACATTGGTTTAGTGTTAGAAAAGCGCTATATAAAAGCAAGGCCATTTACCATTTACCATTTAGCATGTCTTTAATTTTTAGTGGCTAGCGCTGATGCGCTAGCTGCTCTGCTTTCTCTGTCTGTCATTTTACACACATATGTTCAAATTAAGTGCTAATAAATACTAAAATTGCCGCCTAATGTTAGCATTGGGCTAATGCATGTCTTTAATTTTTAGTGGCTAGAAATAAGTGGCTAGCTATTCGCTAACATGCTAATGCTGCCACTAATGCTACCACCAATTTCTAGCCACTAAAAATTAGCATTAGCAGCTAATATTAGCAATTCACATGACGCACTAGCCACTAATTTTAGCATTAATTTAGTGTTAGCATGTCTTTTTAGACACTAAAAATTAAATACATGCTAATTGCTAGCATGCTAATGCTAACATGCTAATTGATAGTATGCTATTCACTAACATGCTAATGCTGCCACTAATGCTACCACCAATTTCTAGCCACTAAAAAGTAGCATTAGCCGCTAATGTTAGCAATTAACATGACGCGCTAGCCAATGACAGACAGCCACCTGTCATTGTTCAACTTAGGTGCCAAAAGCCAAAATGGCCGCCCTACAGACCAGTTACTTATGGTTTTCCGCCTCTTTCTGTGGAGCCCCTCCTCTTCTGCTACGTGTGTGAGCTGCATGAAATAGCTGCATGAAAATGTGCTCCTGAATTCATCTCAAGTGTGGACCTGAGCAGTGGGACATTTTACAAAACAAGATCATCTTTTTCTTCAAAAAGGACCCTAAGGAAAAGGTAAACACTTTATCAGCAAAGCAGAAGAAAGAAAATACCATTTTTGGATATATTTTTTAAATGAAAACGACCAGCTGACTGTCAAAAGCTACCTGGCAACTGTTTATCAACTGCTGTGGGCTGCCACCTGCCACAGTGGAGAACATTTTTAAGGAGGAACCAGACTAAATAAGATAACAGAAGAGGTCTTCTATGAAGATAAGGAGGAGACAAAAAGAACAAACCAAAAATCATAACATTAATTAAAGCTGCGAGCAGCATTGGACGGTCCCTCGCACGTCAGTGCGCGTCGGGGGGTGCGGCACGTTGGGTGGGAGATTTGACCTTCTGGTGAATTAGGGCAATTTTTTAGAATTTCTAAACACGACAAGCCCATCAGCAGGTGCTTCCCTTTCATGACTAAAAAAATCGAACTTTCCCACGGCCCGACAGTTTCACGCTTACTCAGGAAGTCTATATGAACACACCTACCAAGTCAATTGAATAAAATCTATAATCTAAAAAATGTCTATGACTCTGTGTTGAAAACTGTGGCAGGGATGCCTAAAAGAAAATTTGCAGGGGGCGCTATAGAGCGATTATGCCCCGCCTCCTAATTAATTATACAGCCGAATTTTAGAGAATATTGCTCGTAATAACCTCAAGAAGTTTCAGACAGCTCTGAGAAAGTATATGAAAGCCACACAGTTTTGCCTTCAAAACTAGCCAAAAAGTCAATGGAGTTACAGTTCTGGATCATAGGGTCAAATTTGATGGAGCGCCACGGCCACACATGTTCCTCAAGGTTCATACTTTTGAGAAGTTTTACTCAGGAAGTCTATATGAACACACCTACCAAGACAATTGAATAAAATCCCTAGGAGGAATTGGTTCAAATATGACCCCTTGTCAACCAGCCAGAATCACCAAAAATGGTGATTTTCATGCATAAATATCTCGCTTCCTGATAATTTTAACCCATTGCTCCAAGAGACATTTCGTAAGTCTTGCCATGGTCTACAATTCGGCTGAGGTTTTATAACTCTGTGTCGAAAACTGTGGGGGGGGCTGCCTGAAAGAAAATCTCTAGGGGGCGCTATAGAGCAAATATGCCCCGCCTCCTAATTAATTATTCAGCCGAATTTTAGAGAATATTGCTCTTAACAAACTCAAGAAGGTTCAGAGAGCTCTGAGAAAGTATTTGAAAGCCGCACACTTTTACCTGAAAATGATCCTAAAAGGTGAATGGAGTTTCGGATTTTCGGAAAAAAATCGGGACGCTTGACTTTGACGGGCCACCGTGTCTACATAGTTTCTGGAAAAGTTTCTATTTTTGGAGGGTTTCTTCCCAAAGTTGTTTCTGATAGTTTCACAGAGTTTCAGCCCCATATGGTCAATATTTTCTGAGCTGGATGTCATCTTGTAAAAATGCAATGTTTGTATCGCCACTAGGTGGCGCTATGAAAATCACCAAATGTTGTTATGGAAATGGGTACTAGGCCAGAATGGCATTATATATCAGAGGTTTGGTGACGATTGGAGTATTTTCCGCAAAGTTACAGCACGTCAAATTTTCATGAAAACACGCCACATTTCGTGGCCCCGCCCCTAACCCACAGTAAATCCAAGGAATACGGCTTGATCAACCTTTCATCGTCAAGGCCTTAAGAACACACAAGACAAGTTTCAAACAGATAGGACGAAAGCTTTAAGATGAGTTCGTTCAAATACGAGGTGTGGAAATGTGCACACTTGTGACCAAATATAATTTTTGATGGAAGATGGCGGACTTCCTGTTGGAGTTGGACTATGGCTCCAGGAGGCTTTTTTGTGCGTCTCTGTCTGTTACATACTCCCTCCAAATGTCGTAGACGTGCGTGAAACCGTGTCGAGGGGCTACTCCGAAAACTCACATCTAGGTGGCGCTGTTGAGCCATTTTGTCACGCCTTTGTGCGAGACCCCCAAAATACGTAATTTTACGCCCGACTTTGGGGGGGTAGGCAAATTTCCGTGAGTTTTCGGGTACATTTAGGCCGTCAAAAATGCGATTTACTTTGGGGAAACTGAAGAAAGAAAAAAAAAATTATAATAATAATAATAATTAAAGCTGCGAGCAGCATTGGACGGGCCCTCGCACGTCCGTGCGCGTGGGGGGGTGCGGCACGTTGGGTGGGAGATTTGACCTTCTGGTGCATTAGGCCAATTTTTGAGAATTTCTAAACACGACAAGCCCATCAGCAGGTGCTTCCCTTTCATGACGAAACATCGAACTTTGCCACGCCCCGACAGTTTCACGCTTACTCAGGAAGTCTATATGAACACACCTACCAAGACATTTGAATAAAATCTATACTCTAAAAAAGTTCTATAACTCTGTGTCCAAAACTGTGGCGGGGCTGCCTCAAAGAAAATTTGCAGGGGGCGCTATAGAGCGATTATGCCCCGCCTCCTAATTAATGATGTTGCCGAATTTTAGAGAATATTGCTCTCAATTACCTCAAGAAGTTTCAGACAGCTATGAGAAACTATATGAAAGCCGCACAGTTGTGCCTTAAAAACGAGCCAAAAAGTCAACGGAGTTCCAATTTTGGATCAGAGGCTCAAATTTGATGGAGCGCCATGCCCACACAGTTTCCTCAAGGTTAAATCCTTCTGATAAGGATTAATCAGGATAACCTAATGAACACACCTACCGAGTTTAAAGTCAATCGGATAAAATCCCTCTGATGAATCCGTTCAAATATGACCCCTTGTCAACCAGGCCGAATCACCATGGTGATATTCATGCATAAATATCTCGCTTCCTGTTAATTGTAGCCCGTTGCTCTAAGAGACATTTACAGCACGTCAAGCACGTCAAATTTTCATGAAAACACGCCACATTTCGTGGCCCCGCCCCTCCGCGACAGTAAATCCAAGGAATACGGCTTGATCAACCTTTCATCGTCAAGGCCTTAAGAACGCACACGACAAGTTTCCAACAGATAGGACAAAAGCTCTAGGAGGAGTTCGTTCAAATACGAGGTGTGGAAATGTGCACACTCGTGACCAAATATGATTTTTGATGCAAGATGGCGGACTTCCTGTTGGACTTGGACTATGGCTCCAGGACGCTTTTTTGTGCGTCTCTGTCTGTTGCATACTCCCTCCAAATGTCATAGACGTGCGTGAAACCGTGTCGAGGGGCTACTCCGAAAACAAAGGTCTAGGTGGCGCTGTTGAGCCATTTTGTTACGCCCTTGTGCGAGACCCCCAAAATACGTAATTTTACACCCGACTTTGGGGGGGTAGGCAAATTTTCGTGAGTTTTCGAGTACTTTTAGGCCGTCAAAAATGCGATTTACTTTTAGGATTCTGAAGAAAGAAAATAAAAAAAAGAAGAATAATAAAAAAAATTAAAGCTGCGAGCAGCATTGGACGGGCCCTCGCACGTCTGCGACCGTCGGGGGGTGCGGCACGTTGGGTGGGAGATTTGATCTTCTGGTGCATTCGGCCAATTTTTGTGAATTCCTGAGCACGAGAAGCCCATCAGCAGGTGCTTCCCCTTTCATGATGGAACATCGAACTTGGCCACGCCCCGACAGTTTCATCAAAATAAAGAATTTTGATAATGCTTACTCAGGAAGTCTATATGAACACACCTACCAAGACGACTGAATAAAATCTATAATCTAAAAAAGTTCTATAACTGTGTGTCGAAAACTGTGGCGGGGCTGCCTAAAAGAAAATTTGCAGGGGGCGCTATAGAGCGATTATGCCCCGCCTCCTAATTACATATGCAGCCGAATTTTAGAGACTATTGCTCTTAATAACCTCAAGAAGTTTCAGACAGCTCTGAGAAAGTATATGAAAGCCGCACACGTTTGCCTGAAAAACTAGCCAAAAAGTCAATGGAGTTCCAATTTTGGATCAGAGGCTGAAATTTGATGGAGCGCCACGCCCACACAGTTTCCTCAAGGGTCATACTTTTGAGACGTTTTACTCAGGATGACCATATGAACACACCTACAGAGTTTAAAGTCAATTGAATAAAATCCCT
This sequence comes from Planiliza haematocheilus, assembly GCA_005024645.1. NCBI lineage: Eukaryota > Metazoa > Chordata > Actinopteri > Mugiliformes > Mugilidae > Planiliza > Planiliza haematocheilus. The sequence continues at coordinate 381,382 of SRSE01000077.1, forward strand.
CTGAGGAATCCGTTCAAATATGACCCCTTGTAAACCAGGCCAAATCACCATAAATGGTGATTTTCATGCATAAATATCTAGCTTCCTGTTAATTGTAGCACATTGCTCCAAGAGACATTTTGTAGGTCTTACCACGGTCTACGATTCGGCTGAGGTTCTATAACTCTGTGTCGAAAACTGTGGCGGGGCTGCCTGAAAAAAATTAGGGGCGCTATAGAGCGATTATGCCGCCTCCTAATTAATTATTCAGCCGAATTTTAGAGAATATTGCTCCTTAATAACCTCAAGAAGTTTCAGACAGCTCTGAGAAAGTATATAAAGCCGCACACTATTGCCTGAAAATGATCCTAAAAGGTGAATGGCATTTCGGATATTTGGAAAAAAGGGTGCTATAGAGCGATTATGCCCCGCCTCCTAATTAGTTATGCAGCCGAATTTTAGAGAATATTGCTCTTAATAACCTCAAGAAGTTTCAGACAGCTCTGACAAAGTATATGAAAGCCGCACACTTTTGCCTGAAAATGATCCTAAAAGTCAATGGAGTCTTGGATTTTTGGAAAAAAATTGGAACGCTTGACTTTGATGGGCCACCGTGTCCACATAGTTTCTTGAAAAGTTTTTATTTTTGGAGGGTTTCTTCCCACGGGTGTTTCCGATAGTTCCCCTGAGTTTCAGCCCCGTATGGTCGATATTGTCCAAGCTGGACGCCATCGTGTAAAAATGACACGTTTGTATAGCCACCAGGTGGTGCTCTGAAAATCACCAAATGTTGTTATGGAAATGTGTACTAGGCCAGAGTGGCATTATATATCAGAGGTTTAGTGACGATTGGAGTATTTTCCGCAAAGTTACAGCACGTCAAACTTTCATGAAAATATGCCACATTTCGTGGCCCCGCCCCTGACCCTCAGTAAATCCAAGGAATACGGCTTGATCAACCTTTCATCGTCAAGGCCTTAAGAACACACACGACAAGTTTCGAACAGATAGGACGAAAGCTCTAGGAGGAGTTCGTTCAAATACGAGGTGTGGAAATGTGCACACTTGTGACCAAATATGATTTTTGATGCAAGATGGCGGACTTCCTGTTGGAGTTGGACTATGGCTCCAAAAGGCTTTTTTGTGCGTCTCTGTCTGTTACATACTCCCTCCAAATGTCGTAGACGTGCGTCAAACCGTGTCGAGGGGCTACTCCGTAAAAGAAAGTCTAGGTGGCGCTGTTGAGCCATTTTGTTACGCCCTTGTGCGAGACCCCCAAAATACGTAATTTTACACCCAACTTTGGGGGGGTAGGCAAATTTCCGTGAGTTTTCCAGTACTTTTAGGCCGTCAAAAAGGCGATTTACTTTTATTAATAATAATAATAGTAAATAATAATAAAAAAAAAAAAAATAAACATTCGAAAAACAATAGGGCCTTCGCCGCCTTGCGTGCTCGGGCCCTAATAATAATAAAAAAAAAAAAATAAACATTCGAAAAACAATAGGGCCTTCGCCGCCTTGCGTGCTCGGGCCCTAATTAAAGCTGCGAGCAGCATTGGACGGGCCCTCGCACGTCCGTGCGCGTCGGGGTTGGGCGGGAGATTTGACCTTCTGGTCAATTAGGGCAATTTTTGAGAATTTCTAAACACGACAAGCCCATCAGCAGGTGTTTCCCTTTCATGACGAAACATCGAACTTTGCCACGCCCCGACAGTTTCACGCTTACTCAGGAAGTCTATATGAACACACCTACCAAGTCAATTGAATAAAATCTATAATCTAAAAAAGTTCTATAACTCTGTGTTGAAAACTGTGGCGGGGCTGCCTAAAACAAAATTTGCAGGTGGCGCTATAGAGCGATTATGCCCCGCCTCCTAATTGATTATGAAGCCGAATTTTAGAGAATATTGCACTTAATAAGCTCAAGAGGTTTCAGACAGCTCTGAGAAAGTATATGAAAGCCACACAGTTTTGCCTTCAAAACTAGCCAAAAAGTCAATGGAGTTATAGTTCTGGATCAGAGGGTCAAATTTGATGGAGCGCCACGGCCACACATGTTCCTCAAGGTTCATACTTTTGAGAAGTTTTACTCAGGAAGTCTATATGAACACACCTACCAAGACAATTGAATAAAATCCCTAGGAGGAATTGGTTCAAATATGACCCCTTGTGAACCAGCCCGAATCACCAAAAATGGTGATTTTCATGCATAAATATCTCGCTTCCTGATAATTTTAACCCATTGCTCCAAGAGACATTTCGTAAGTCTTGCCATGATCTACAATTCGGCTGAGGTTTTATAACTCTGTGTCGAAAACTGTGGGGGGGCTGCCTGAAAGAAAAACTCTAGGGGGCGCTATAGAGCAGATATGCCCCGCCTCCTAATTAATTATATACCCGAATTTTAGGGAATATTGCTCTTAACAAACTCAAGAAGGTTCAGACAGCTATGAGAAACTATATGAAAGCCGCACAGTTGTGCCTTAAAAACGAGCCAAAAAGTCAACGGAGTTCCAATTTTGGATCAGAGGCTCAAATTTGATGGAGCGCCATGCCCACACAGTTTCCTCAAGGTTAAATCCTTCTGATAAGGATTAATCAGGATAACCTAATGAACACACCTACCGAGTTTAAAGTCAATCGGATAAAATCCCTCTGATGAATCCGTTCAAATATGACCCCTTGTCAACCAGGCCGAATCACCATGGTGATATTCATGCATAAATATCTCGCTTCCTGTTAATTGTAGCCCGTTGCTCTAAGAGACATTTTGTAGGTCTTACCACGGTCTACAATTTGGCTGAGGTTCTATCACTCTGTGTCGAAAACTGTGGGGGGGCTGCCTGAAAGAAAATCTCTAGGGGGCGCTATAGAGCGATTATGCCCCGCCTCCTAATTAATTATGCAGCCGAATTTTGGGGAATATTGCTCTTAATAACCTCAAGAAGTTTCAGACAGCTCTGAGAAAGTATATTAAAGCCGCACACTTTTGCCTGAAAATGATCCTAAAAGGTCAATGGAGTCTTGGATTTTTGGAAAAAAATCGGGACGCTTGACTTTGACGGGCCACCGTGTCTACATAGTTTCTGGAAAAGTTTCTATTTTTGGAGGGTTTCTTCCCAAAGTCGTTTCCGATAGTTTCACTGAGTTTCAGCCCCGTATGGTCGATATTGTCCGAGCTGCACGTCATCTTGTAAAAATAAAATGTTTCTATCACCAGTAGGTGGCGCTCTGAAAATCACCAAATGTTGTTATGGAAATGTGTACGAGGCCAGACTGGCATTATATATCAGAGGTTTGGTGACGATTGGAGTATTTTCCGCAAAGTTACAGCACGTCAAGCACGTCAAATTTTCATGAAAACACGCCACATTTCGTGGCCCCGCCCCTCCCCTACAGTAAATCCAGTGGTGGACAGTAACGAAGTAAATTTACTTGAGTACTGTACTTAAGTACAGTTTTTGAGTATCTGTACTTTACTTGAGTATTATTTTTGGGGGATACTTTTACTTTTACTCCAATACATTTGAAGGACAAATATTGTACTTTTTACTCCACTACATTTCTGTTGATGCTCTCGTTACTCGCTACTTTTGAGCTTACGTCAGCTGATTATTTTTTTATTTTATTTTATTATTTTTTCAAAATTCTGAGAAATTAAATTGTTTCTGCTAATTCGCTGATTCGCTACGTCATGCCATACAATTCATACAATGCAGGAAGAAACTGGAGAAACACCTGGAGAAACTCCCACCGATCACCTGTGGCCTTATCTCAAACCCATGGGTGACATTTTTGCCACAAAAAGTGACCGTTTCAGTTTAAATGTTTGTTTAAATGCTTATTGCAAACAAATTATGTCACGGTCTACAAGAATTCGTCTTCCAACATGAAAAAGCACGTCGCGGTATGTAACGTAGCTACTGACGTTAGCTAGCTTAATGTTGTTAAACTGCTGATGAACGTTTTAAATATAGTGAGGCTTTGGATAGTAGAGTGGATTGTATAATGACAATAAAGCTAATTTCCTTTCCTGTATTTCCTGAAATACTTTTTAAATACTTTTACTTAAGTATTTTTTTTAAGCAAATACTTTAGTACTTTACTTAAGTACATTTTTGACTAGGCTACTTTTACTTGTATTGGAGTAATATTTGACAGGAGTATCTGTACTTTTACTCAAGTAGTGAAAGTGTGTACTCTGTCCACCTCTGAGTAAATCCAAGGAATACGGCTTGATCAACCTTTCATCGTCAAGGCCTTAAGAACGCACACGACAAGTTTCGAACAGATAGGACGAAAGCTCTAGGAGGAGTTTGTTCAAATACGAGGTGTGGAAATGTGCACAATTGTGACCAAATATGATTTTTGATGCAAGATGGCGGACTTCCTGTCGGAGTTGGACTATGGCTCCAGGACGCTTTTTTGTGCGTCTCTGTCTGTTACATACTCCCTTCAAATGTCGTAAACGTGCGTCAAACCGTGTCGAGGGGCTACTCCGAAAACGAAGATCTAGGTGGCGCTGTTGAGCCATTTTGTTACGCCCTTGTGCGAGACCCCCAAAATACGTAATTTTACACCCGACTTTGGGGGGGTAGGCAAATTTCCGTGAGTTTTCGAGTACTTTTAGGCCGTCAAAAATGCGATTTACTTTTAGGATTCTGAAGAAAGAAAAGAAAAAAAAGAAGAATAATAATAAAAAAAAAAATAATAAACATTCGAAAAACAATAGGGCCTTCGCCGCCTTGCGTGCTCGGGCCCTAATAAAAAAAATAATAATAAACATTCGAAAAACAATAGGGCCTTCGCCGCCTTGCGTGCTCGGGCCCTAATAATAATAATAATAAAAAAAAAATAATAAACATTCGAAAAACAATAGGGCCTTCGCCGCCTTGCGTGCTCAGGCCCTAATTAAAGCTGAGAGCAGCATTGGACGGGCCCTCGCACGTCCGCGCCTGTCGGGGGGTGCGGCAGGTTGGGTGGAAGATTTTACCTTCTGGTGCATTAGGCCGATTTTTGTGAATTTCTAAGCACGACAAGCCCATCAGCAGGTGCTTCCCCTTTCATGACGGAACATCAAACTTGGCCACACCCCGACACTTTCATCAAAATATGGAATTTTGATATTGCTTACCCAGAAAGACTATATGAACACACCTTCCAAGACAATTGAATAAAATCTATAATCTAAAATAGTTATATACCTCTGTGTCCAAAACTGTGGCGGGGCTGCCTCAAAGAAAATTTGCAGGGGGCGCTATAGAGCGATTATGCCCCGCCTCCTAATTACATATGCAGCCGAATTTTAGAGACTATTGCTCTTAATAACCTCAAGAAGTTTCAGACAGCTCTGAGAAAGTATATGAAAGCCGCACACTTTTGCCTGAAAAACTAGCCAAAAAGTCAATGGAGTTCCAATTTTGGATCAGAGGCTGAAATTTGATGGAGCGCCACGCCCACACAGTTTCCTCAAGGGTCATACTTTTGAGACGTTTTACTCAGGATGACCATATGAACACACCTACAGAGTTTAAAGTCAATTGAATAAAATCCCTCTGAGGAATCCGTTCAAATATGACCCCTTGTAAACCAGGCCAAATCACCATAAATGGTGATTTTCATGCATAAATATCTAGCTTCCTGTTAATTGTAGCACATTGCTCCAAGAGACATTTTGTAGGTCTTACCACGGTCTACGATTCGGCTGAGGTTCTATAACTCTGTGTCGAAAACTGTGGCGGGGCTGCCTCAAAGAAAATTTGCAGGGGGCGCTATAGAGCGATTATGCCCCGCCTCCTAATTAATTATGCAGCCGAATTTTAGAGAATATTGCTCTTAATAACCTCAAGAAGTTTCAGACAGCTCTGAGAAAGTATATTAAAGCCGCACACTATTGCCTGAAAATGATTCTAAAAGGTGAATGGCGTTTCGGATATTTGGAAAAAAGGGTGCTATAGAGCGATTATGCCCCGCCTCCTAATTAGTTATGCAGCCGAATTTTAGAGAATATTGCTCTTAATAACCTCAAGAAGTTTCAGACAGCTCTGACAAAGTATATGAAAGCCGCACACTTTTGCCTGAAAATGATCCTAAAAGTCAAAGGAGTCTTGGATTTTTGGAAAAAAATCGGAACGCTTGACTTTGATGGGCCTCCGTGTCTACATAGTTCCTGGAAAAATTTCCATTTTTGGAGGGTTTCTTCCCAAAGGTGTTTCTGATAGTTTCCGAAAGTTTCAGCCCCGTGTGGTCGATATTGTCCGAGCTGGACGCCATCTTGTAAAAATGACATGTTTGTATCGCCACCAGGTGGCGCTCTAAAAATCACCAAATGTTGTTATGGAAATGTGTACTAGGCCAGAGTGGCATTATATATCAGAGGTTTGGTGACGATTGGAGTATTTTCCGCAAAGTTACAGCACGTCAAACTTTCATGAAAACACGCCACATTTCGTGGCCCCGCCCCTCCCCCACAGTAAATCCAAGGAATACGGCTTGAGCAACCTTTCATCGTCAAGGCCTTAAGAACACACACGGCAAGTTTGGAACAGATAGGACGAAAGCTCTAGGAGGAGTTCGTTCAAATACAAGGTGTGGAAATGTGCACACTTGTGACCAAATATGATTTTTGATGCAAGATGACGGACTTCCTGTTGGAGTTGGACTATGGCTCCAGGAGGCTTTTTTGTGCGTCTCTGTCTGTTACATACTCCCTCCAAATGTCGTAGACGTGCGTGAAACCGTGTCGAGGGGCTACTCCGAAAACGCACATCTAGGTGGCGCTGTTGAGCCATTTTGTTACGCCCTTGTGCGAGACCCCCAAAATACGTAATTTTACACCCGACTTTGGGGGGGTAGGCAAATTTCCGTGAGTTTTCGAGTACTTTTAGGCCGTCAAAAAGGCGATTTACTTTTAGGATTCTGAAGAAAGAAAAGAAAAAAAAGAAGAAGAATTAAAGCTGCGAGCAGCATTGGACGGGCCCTCACACATCCGTGCGCGTCGGGGGGTGCGGCACGTTGGGTGGAAGATTTGACCTTCTGGTGAATTAGGGCAATTTTTGAGAATTTCTAAACATGACAAGCCCACCAGCAGGTGCTTCCCTTTCATGACGAAACATCGAACTTAGCCACGCCCCGACAGTTTCACGCTTACTGAGGAAGTCTATATGAACACACCTACCAAGTCAATTGAATAAAATCTATAATCTAAAAAAGTTCTATAACTCTGTGTCGAAAACTGTGGCGGGGCTGCCTGAAAGAAAATCTCTAGGTGGCGCTATAGAGCGATTATGCCCCGCCTCCTAATTAATTATCCAGCCGAATTTTAGAGAATATTGCTCTTAATAACCTCAAGAAGTTTCAGACAGCTCTGACAAAGAATATGAAAGCCGCACACTTTTGCCTGAAAATGATCCTAAAAGTTCAATGGAGTCTTGGATTTTTGGAAAAAAATCGGGATGCTTGACTTTGATGGGCCACCATGTCTACTTAGTTTCTGGAAAAGTTTCCATTTTTGGAGGGTTTCTTCCCAAACTTGTTTCCGATAGTTTCACTGAGTTTCAGCCCCGTATGGTCGATATTGTCCGAGCTGGACGTCATCTTGTAAAAATGAAATGTTTCTATCGCCAGTAGGTGGCGCTCTGAAAATCACCAAATGTTGTTATGGAAATGTGTAGTACGGCAGACTGGCATTATATATCAGAGGTTTGGTGACGATTGGAGTATTTTCCACAAAGTTACAGCACGTCAAGCACGTCAAATTTTCATGAAAACACGCCACATTTCGTGTCCCCGCCCCTGACCCACAGTAAATCCAAGGAATACGGCTTGATCAACCTTTCATCGTCAAGGCCTTAAGAACACACACGACAAGTTTGGAACAGATAGGACGAAAGCTCTAGGAGGAGTTCGTTCAAATACGAGGTGTGGAAATGTGCACACTCGTAACCAAATATGATGTTTGATGCAAGATGGCGGACTTCCTGTTGGATTTGGACTATGGCTCCAGGAAGCTTTTTTGTGTGTCTCTGTCTGTTACATACTCCCTCCAAATGTCGTAGACGTGCGTGAAACCGTGTTGAGGGGCTACTCCGAAAACGCACATCTAGGTGGCGCTGTTGAGCCATTTTGTTACGCCCTTGTGCGAGACCCCCAAAATACGTAATTTTACACCCAACTTTGGGGGGGTAGGCAAATTTCCGTGAGTTTTTGAGTACTTTTAGGCTGTCAAAAATGCGATTTACTTTTAGGATTCTGAAGAAAGAAAATAAAAAAATAAATAAAAAAAATAATAATAAACATTCGAAAAACAATAGGGCCTTCGCCGCCTTGCGTGCTCGGGCCCTAAAAAAATAATAAACATTCGAAAAACAATAGGGCCTTCGCCGCCTTGCGTGCTCGGGCCCTAATTAAAGCTGCGAGCAGCATTGGACGGGCCCTCGCACGTCCGTGCCCGTCGGGGGGTGCGGCACGTTGGGTGGGAGATTTGACCTTCTGGTGCATTAGGCCAGTTTTTGTGAATTTCTGAGCACGACAAGCCCATCGGCAGGTGCTTCCCCTGTCATGACGGAACATCGAACTTGGCCACGCCCCGACAGTTTCATCAAAATACGGAATTTTGATAATGCTTACTCAAAGTCTATATGAACGTCGGCGACCAGCAAGGACGGGGTCACTGCAATTCCCAGGGCAGAGCGTAATATTCTCCCCTCCCTGAATGTATTCTGTATGCAGTTTGGAAGACAGCTAACAGTTCTCCAATGAGAGGCAAAGTCTTCTTGCTTCAAGGATTTAGTTTGATTTTTTGATTCATATTTTGATTCAATATAAAATTATGAATATATTTTAAGTATGTCTAATTATCTCTTACTTCTTTTTACATCTAGTTTATAAATAATAAATAAATAATCTCTGTCCAACTTTATAATTTAGTTAAAATTAACTTATGAACACACACAAAGACCATGTATAATGGCACATTATAATCACTAAATAATACACCTCTCTTAAACCCTTTTTAGAATGCTTCACTTAACAGATGAAATGACACCATCTGCTGGACAAAATAGCGTACTACGTGCAAAGATATGAGAGGGAATCACTCACACAGGGACAGGTTTCACATGCATTTGATTTTCATGCATAAATATCTCGCTTCCTGTTAATTGTAGCTCGTTGCTCCAAGAGACTTTTTTGTAGGTCTTACCATGGTCTACAATTCGGCTGAGCTTCTATAACTCTGTGTCGAAAACTGTGGGGGGGGGGGCTGCCTCAAAGAAAATTTGCAGGGGGCGCTATAGAGCGATTATGCCCCGCCTCCTAATTAATTATGCAGCCGAATTTTAGAGAATATTGCTCTTAATAACCTCAAGAAGTTTCAGACAGCTCTGAGAAAGTACATTAAAGCTGCACACTTTTGCCTGAAATGATCCAAAAGTCAATGGAGTCTTGGATTTTTGAAAAAAAATCGGGACGCTTGACTTTGATGGGTCACCGTGTCCACATAGTTTCTGGAAAAGTTTCTATTTTTGGAGGGTTTCTTCCCACGGGTGTTTCCGATAGTTCCCCAGAGTTTCAGCCCCGTATGGTCGATATTGTCCGAGCTGGACGCCATCTTGTAAAAATGACATGTTTGTATCACCACCAGGTGGCGCTCTGAAAATCACCAAATGTTGTTATGGAAATGTGTACTAGGCCAGAGTGGCATTATATATCAGAGGTTTAGTGACGATTGGAGTATTTTCCGCAAAGTTACAGCACATCAAATTTTCATGAAAACACGCCAAATTTCGTGGCCCCGCCCCTGACCCATAGTAAATCCAAGGAATACGGCTTGAGCAACCTTTCATCGTCAAGGCCTTAAGAATACACACGCCAAGTTTCGAACAGATAGGACGAAAGCTCTAGGAGGAGTTCGTTCAAATACGAGGTGTGGAAATGTGCACACTTGTGACCAAATATGATTTGTGATGCAAGATGGCGGACTTCCTGTTGGAGTTGGACTATGGCTCCAGGAGGTTTTTTTGTGCGTCTCTGTCTGTTACATACTCCCTCCAAATGTCGTAGACGTGCGTCAAACCGTGTCGAGGGGCTACTCCGAAAACGAAGGTCTAGGTGGCGCTGTTGAGCCATTTTGTTACGCCCTTGTGCGAGACCCCCAAAATACGTAATTTTACACCCAACTTTGGGGGGGTAGGCAAATTTCCGTGAGTTTTAGTGTACTTTTAGGCCGTCAAAAATGCGATTTACTTTTAGGATTCTGAAGAAAGAAAAGAAAAAAAATAATAATAAAAAAAAAAAATAATAAACATTCGAAAAACAATAGGGCCTTCGCCGCCTTGCGTGCTCGGGCCCTAATTAAAGCTGCGAGCAGCATTGGACGGGCCCTCGCACGTCCGTGCCCGTCGGGGGGTGTGGCACGTTGGGCGGGAGATTCGACCTTCTGGTGCATTCGGCCAATTTTTGTGAATTTCTGAGCACGACAAGCCCATCGGCAGGTGCTTCCCCTGTCATGACGGAACATCGAACTTGGCCACGCCCCGACAGTTTCATCAAAATATGGAATTTTGATATTGCTTACCCAGAAAGTCTATATGAACACACCTACCAAGACAATTGAATAAAATCTATAATCTAAAAAAGTTCTATGACTCTGTGTCGAAAACTGTGGCGGGGCTGCCTCAAAGAAAATTTGCAGGGGGCGCTATAGAGCGATTATGCCCCGTCTCCTAATTATTTATGAAGGCAAATTTTAGAGAATATTGCTCTTAACAAACTCAAGAAGTTTCAGACAGCTCTGAGAAAGTATATGAAAGCCGCACAGTTTTCCCTTAAAAACGAGCCAAAAAGTCAATGGAGTTCCAATTTTGGATCAGAGGCTCAAATTTGATGGAGCGCCACGCCCACACAGTTTCCTCAAGGTTCATACTTTTGAGAAGTTTTACTCAGGATGACCATATGAACACACCTACAGAGTTTAAAGTCAATTGGAGAAAATCCCTCTGAGGAATCCGTTCAAATATGACCCCTTGTCAACCAGGCCAAATCACCATAAATGGTGATTTTCATGCATAAATATCTAGCTTCCTGTTAATTGTAGCCCATTGCTCCAAGAGACATTTTGTAGGTCTTACCACGGTCTACAATTCGGCAGAGGTTCTATAACTCTGTGTCGAAAAAACTGTGGGGGGGCTGCCTGAAAAAAAAATCTCTAGGGGGCGCTATAGAGCGATTTCGGGCCGCCTCCTAATTAATTATTCAGCCGAATTTTAGAGAATTTTGCCCTTAATAACCTCAAGAAGTTTCAGACAGCTCTGACAAAGAATATGAAAGCCGCACACTTTTGCCTGAAAATGATCCTAAAAGTTCAATGGAGTCTTGGATTTTTGGAAAAAAATCGGGACGCTTGACTTTGATGGGCCACCGTGTCCACATAGTTTCTGGAAAAGTTTCCATTTTTGGAGGGTTTCTTCCCAAAGTTGTTTCCGATAGTATCACTGAGTTTCAGCCCCGTATGGTCGATATTGTCCGAGCTGGACGTCATCTTGTAAAAATGAAATGTTTCTATCGCCAGCAGGTGGCGCTCTGAAAATCACCAAATGTTGTTATGGAAATGTGTACTAGGCCAGACTGGCATTATATATCAGAGGTTTGGTGACTACTGGAGTATTTTCCGCAAAGTTACAGCACGTCAAATTTTCAAGAAAACACGCCACATTTCGTGGCCCCGCCCCTGACCCATAGTAAATCCAAGGGATACGGCTTGATCAACCTTTCATCGTCAAGGCCTTAAGAACACATACGAAAAGTTTCGAACAGATAGGACGAAAGCTCTAGGAGGAGTTCGTTCAAATACAAGGTGTGGAAATGTGCACACTCGTGACCAAATATGATTTTTGATGCAAGATGGCGGACTTCCTGTTGGACTTGGACTATGGCTCCAGGACGCTTTTTTGTGCGTCTCTGTCTGTTGCATACTCCCTCCAAATGTCATAGACGTGCGTGAAACCGTGTCGAGGGGCTACTCCGAAAACAAAGGTCTAGGTGGCGCTGTTGAGCCATTTTGTTACGCCCTTGTGCGAGACCCCCAAAATACGTAATTTTACACCCGACTTTGGGGGGGTAGGCAAATTTTCGTGAGTTTTCGAGTACTTTTAGGCCGTCAAAAATGCAATTTACTTTTAGGATTCTGAAGAAAGAAAATAAAAAAAAGAAGAATAATAAAAAAAATTAAAGCTGCGAGCAGCATTGGACGGGCCCTCGCACGTCTGCGACCGTCGGGGGGTGCGGCACGTTGGGTGGGAGATTTGATCTTCTGGTGCATTCGGCCAATTTTTGTGAATTCCTGAGCACGAGAAGCCCATCAGCAGGTGCTTCCCCTTTCATGATGGAACATCGAACTTGGCCACGCCCCGACAGTTTCATCAAAATAAAGAATTTTGATAATGCTTACTCAGGAAGTCTATATGAACACACCTACCAAGACGACTGAATAAAATCTATAATCTAAAAAAGTTCTATAACTGTGTGTCGAAAACTGTGGCGGGGCTGCCTAAAAGAAAATTTGCAGGGGGCGCTATAGAGCGATTATGCCCCGCCTCCTAATTACATATGCAGCCGAATTTTAGAGACTATTGCTCTTAATAACCTCAAGAAGTTTCAGACAGCTCTGAGAAAGTATATGAAAGCCGCACACGTTTGCCTGAAAAACTAGCCAAAAAGTCAATGGAGTTCCAATTTTGGATCAGAGGCTGAAATTTGATGGAGCGCCACGCCCACACAGTTTCCTCAAGGGTCATACTTTTGAGACGTTTTACTCAGGATGACCATATGAACACACCTACAGAGTTTAAAGTCAATTGAATAAAATCCCTCTGAGGAATCCGTTCAAATATGACCCCTTGTAAACCAGGCCAAATCACCATAAATGGTGATTTTCATGCATAAATATCTAGCTTCCTGTTAATTGTAGCACATTGCTCCAAGAGACATTTTGTAGGTCTTACCACGGTCTACGATTCGGCTGAGGTTCTATAACTCTGTGTCGAAAACTGTGGCGGGGCTGCCTCAAAGAAAATTTGCAGGGGGCGCTATAGAGCGATTATGCCCCGCCTCCTAATTAATTATGCAGCCGAATTTTAGAGAATATTGCTCTTAATAACCTCAAGAAGTTTCAGACAGCTCTGAGAAAGTATATTAAAGCCGCACACTATTGCCTGAAAATGATCCTAAAAGGTGAATGGCATTTCGGATATTTGGAAAAAAGGGTGCTATAGAGCGATTATGCCCCGCCTCCTAATTAGTTATGCAGCCGAATTTTAGAGAATATTGCTCTTAATAACCTCAAGAAGTTTCAGACAGCTCTGACAAAGTATATGAAAGCCGCACACTTTTGCCTGAAAATGATCCTAAAAGTCAATGGAGTCTTGGATTTTTGGAAAAAAATTGGAACGCTTGACTTTGATGGGCCACCGTGTCCACATAGTTTCTTGAAAAGTTTTTATTTTTGGAGGGTTTCTTCCCACGGGTGTTTCCGATAGTTCCCCTGAGTTTCAGCCCCGTATGGTCGATATTGTCCAAGCTGGACGCCATCGTGTAAAAATGACACGTTTGTATAGCCACCAGGTGGTGCTCTGAAAATCACCAAATGTTGTTATGGAAATGTGTACTAGGCCAGAGTGGCATTATATATCAGAGGTTTAGTGACGATTGGAGTATTTTCCGCAAAGTTACAGCACGTCAAACTTTCATGAAAATATGCCACATTTCGTGGCCCCGCCCCTGACCCTCAGTAAATCCAAGGAATACGGCTTGATCAACCTTTCATCGTCAAGGCCTTAAGAACACACACGACAAGTTTCGAACAGATAGGACGAAAGCTCTAGGAGGAGTTCGTTCAAATACGAGGTGTGGAAATGTGCACACTTGTGACCAAATATGATTTTTGATGCAAGATGGCGGACTTCCTGTTGGAGTTGGACTATGGCTCCAAAAGGCTTTTTTGTGCGTCTCTGTCTGTTACATACTCCCTCCAAATGTCGTAGACGTGCGTCAAACCGTGTCGAGGGGCTACTCCGTAAAAGAAAGTCTAGGTGGCGCTGTTGAGCCATTTTGTTACGCCCTTGTGCGAGACCCCCAAAATACGTAATTTTACACCCAACTTTGGGGGGGTAGGCAAATTTCCGTGAGTTTTCCAGTACTTTTAGGCCGTCAAAAAGGCGATTTACTTTTATTAATAATAATAATAGTAAATAATAATAAAAAAAAAAAAAATAAACATTCGAAAAACAATAGGGCCTTCGCCGCCTTGCGTGCTCGGGCCCTAATAATAATAAAAAAAAAAAAAATAAACATTCGAAAAACAATAGGGCCTTCGCCGCCTTGCGTGCTCGGGCCCTAATTAAAGCTGCGAGCAGCATTGGACGGGCCCTCGCACGTCCGTGCGCGTCGGGGTTGGGCGGGAGATTTGACCTTCTGGTGAATTAGGGCAATTTTTGAGAATTTCTAAACACGACAAGCCCATCAGCAGGTGTTTCCCTTTCATGACGAAACATCGAACTTTGCCACGCCCCGACAGTTTCACGCTTACTCAGGAAGTCTATATGAACACACCTACCAAGTCAATTGAATAAAATCTATAATCTAAAAAAGTTCTATAACTCTGTGTTGAAAACTGTGGCGGGGCTGCCTAAAACAAAATTTGCAGGTGGCGCTATAGAGCGATTATGCCCCGCCTCCTAATTGATTATGAAGCCGAATTTTAGAGAATATTGCACTTAATAAGCTCAAGAGGTTTCAGACAGCTCTGAGAAAGTATATGAAAGCCACACAGTTTTGCCTTCAAAACTAGCCAAAAAGTCAATGGAGTTATAGTTCTGGATCAGAGGGTCAAATTTGATGGAGCGCCACGGCCACACATGTTCCTCAAGGTTCATACTTTTGAGAAGTTTTACTCAGGAAGTCTATATGAACACACCTACCAAGACAATTGAATAAAATCCCTAGGAGGAATTGGTTCAAATATGACCCCTTGTGAACCAGCCCGAATCACCAAAAATGGTGATTTTCATGCATAAATATCTCGCTTCCTGATAATTTTAACCCATTGCTCCAAGAGACATTTCGTAAGTCTTGCCATGATCTACAATTCGGCTGAGGTTTTATAACTCTGTGTCGAAAACTGTGGGGGGGCTGCCTGAAAGAAAAACTCTAGGGGGCGCTATAGAGCAGATATGCCCCGCCTCCTAATTAATTATATACCCGAATTTTAGGGAATATTGCTCTTAACAAACTCAAGAAGGTTCAGACAGCTATGAGAAACTATATGAAAGCCGCACAGTTGTGCCTTAAAAACGAGCCAAAAAGTCAACGGAGTTCCAATTTTGGATCAGAGGCTCAAATTTGATGGAGCGCCATGCCCACACAGTTTCCTCAAGGTTAAATCCTTCTGATAAGGATTAATCAGGATAACCTAATGAACACACCTACCGAGTTTAAAGTCAATCGGATAAAATCCCTCTGATGAATCCGTTCAAATATGACCCCTTGTCAACCAGGCCGAATCACCATGGTGATATTCATGCATAAATATCTCGCTTCCTGTTAATTGTAGCCCGTTGCTCTAAGAGACATTTTGTAGGTCTTACCACGGTCTACAATTTGGCTGAGGTTCTATCACTCTGTGTCGAAAACTGTGGGGGGGCTGCCTGAAAGAAAATCTCTAGGGGGCGCTATAGAGCGATTATGCCCCGCCTCCTAATTAATTATGCAGCCGAATTTTGGGGAATATTGCTCTTAATAACCTCAAGAAGTTTCAGACAGCTCTGAGAAAGTATATTAAAGCCGCACACTTTTGCCTGAAAATGATCCTAAAAGGTCAATGGAGTCTTGGATTTTTGGAAAAAAATCGGGACGCTTGACTTTGACGGGCCACCGTGTCTACATAGTTTCTGGAAAAGTTTCTATTTTTGGAGGGTTTCTTCCCAAAGTCGTTTCCGATAGTTTCACTGAGTTTCAGCCCCGTATGGTCGATATTGTCCGAGCTGCACGTCATCTTGTAAAAATAAAATGTTTCTATCACCAGTAGGTGGCGCTCTGAAAATCACCAAATGTTGTTATGGAAATGTGTACGAGGCCAGACTGGCATTATATATCAGAGGTTTGGTGACGATTGGAGTATTTTCCGCAAAGTTACAGCACGTCAAGCACGTCAAATTTTCATGAAAACACGCCACATTTCGTGGCCCCGCCCCTCCCCTACAGTAAATCCAAGGAATACGGCTTGATCAACCTTTCATCGTCAAGGCCTTAAGAACGCACACGACAAGTTTCGAACAGATAGGACGAAAGCTCTAGGAGGAGTTTGTTCAAATACGAGGTGTGGAAATGTGCACAATTGTGACCAAATATGATTTTTGATGCAAGATGGCGGACTTCCTGTCGGAGTTGGACTATGGCTCCAGGACGCTTTTTTGTGCGTCTCTGTCTGTTACATACTCCCTTCAAATGTCGTAAACGTGCGTCAAACCGTGTCGAGGGGCTACTCCGAAAACGAAGATCTAGGTGGCGCTGTTGAGCCATTTTGTTACGCCCTTGTGCGAGACCCCCAAAATACGTAATTTTACACCCGACTTTGGGGGGGTAGGCAAATTTCCGTGAGTTTTCGAGTACTTTTAGGCCGTCAAAAATGCGATTTACTTTTAGGATTCTGAAGAAAGAAAAGAAAAAAAAGAATAATAATAATAAAAAAAAAATAATAAACATTCGAAAAACAATAGGGCCTTCGCCGCCTTGCGTGCTCGGGCCCTAATAAAAAAAATAATAATAAACATTCGAAAAACAATAGGGCCTTCGCCGCCTTGCGTGCTCGGGCCCTAATAATAATAATAATAAAAAAAAATAATAAACATTCGAAAAACAATAGGGCCTTCGCCGCCTTGCGTGCTCAGGCCCTAATTAAAGCTGAGAGCAGCATTGGACGGGCCCTCGCACGTCCGCGCCTGTCGGGGGGTGCGGCAGGTTGGGTGGGAGATTTTACCTTCTGGTGCATTAGGCCGATTTTTGTGAATTTCTAAGCACGACAAGCCCATCAGCAGGTGCTTCCCCTTTCATGACGGAACATCAAACTTGGCCACACCCCGACACTTTCATCAAAATATGGAATTTTGATATTGCTTACCCAGAAAGACTATATGAACACACCTTCCAAGACAATTGAATAAAATCTATAATCTAAAATAGTTATATACCTCTGTGTCCAAAACTGTGGCGGGGCTGCCTCAAAGAAAATTTGCAGGGGGCGCTATAGAGCGATTATGCCCCGCCTCCTAATTACATATGCAGCCGAATTTTAGAGACTATTGCTCTTAATAACCTCAAGAAGTTTCAGACAGCTCTGAGAAAGTATATGAAAGCCGCACACTTTTGCCTGAAAAACTAGCCAAAAAGTCAATGGAGTTCCAATTTTGGATCAGAGGCTGAAATTTGATGGAGCGCCACGCCCACACAGTTTCCTCAAGGGTCATACTTTTGAGACGTTTTACTCAGGATGACCATATGAACACACCTACAGAGTTTAAAGTCAATTGAATAAAATCCCTCTGAGGAATCCGTTCAAATATGACCCCTTGTAAACCAGGCCAAATCACCATAAATGGTGATTTTCATGCATAAATATCTAGCTTCCTGTTAATTGTAGCACATTGCTCCAAGAGACATTTTGTAGGTCTTACCACGGTCTACGATTCGGCTGAGGTTCTATAACTCTGTGTCGAAAACTGTGGCGGGGCTGCCTCAAAGAAAATTTGCAGGGGGCGCTATAGAGCGATTATGCCCCGCCTCCTAATTAATTATGCAGCCGAATTTTAGAGAATATTGCTCTTAATAACCTCAAGAAGTTTCAGACAGCTCTGAGAAAGTATATTAAAGCCGCACACTATTGCCTGAAAATGATTCTAAAAGGTGAATGGCGTTTCGGATATTTGGAAAAAAGGGTGCTATAGAGCGATTATGCCCCGCCTCCTAATTAGTTATGCAGCCGAATTTTAGAGAATATTGCTCTTAATAACCTCAAGAAGTTTCAGACAGCTCTGACAAAGTATATGAAAGCCGCACACTTTTGCCTGAAAATGATCCTAAAAGTCAAAGGAGTCTTGGATTTTTGGAAAAAAATCGGAACGCTTGACTTTGATGGGCCTCCGTGTCTACATAGTTCCTGGAAAAGTTTCCATTTTTGGAGGGTTTCTTCCCAAAGGTGTTTCTGATAGTTTCCGAAAGTTTCAGCCCCGTGTGGTCGATATTGTCCGAGCTGGACGCCATCTTGTAAAAATGACATGTTTGTATCGCCACCAGGTGGCGCTCTAAAAATCACCAAATGTTGTTATGGAAATGTGTACTAGGCCAGAGTGGCATTATATATCAGAGGTTTGGTGACGATTGGAGTATTTTCCGCAAAGTTACAGCACGTCAAACTTTCATGAAAACACGCCACATTTCGTGGCCCCGCCCCTCCCCCACAGTAAATCCAAGGAATACGGCTTGAGCAACCTTTCATCGTCAAGGCCTTAAGAACACACACGGCAAGTTTGGAACAGATAGGACGAAAGCTCTAGGAGGAGTTCGTTCAAATACAAGGTGTGGAAATGTGCACACTTGTGACCAAATATGATTTTTGATGCAAGATGACGGACTTCCTGTTGGAGTTGGACTATGGCTCCAGGAGGCTTTTTTGTGCGTCTCTGTCTGTTACATACTCCCTCCAAATGTCGTAGACGTGCGTGAAACCGTGTCGAGGGGCTACTCCGAAAACGCACATCTAGGTGGCGCTGTTGAGCCATTTTGTTACGCCCTTGTGCGAGACCCCCAAAATACGTAATTTTACACCCGACTTTGGGGGGGTAGGCAAATTTCCGTGAGTTTTCGAGTACTTTTAGGCCGTCAAAAAGGCGATTTACTTTTAGGATTCTGAAGAAAGAAAAGAAAAAAAAGAAGAAGAATTAAAGCTGCGAGCAGCATTGGACGGGCCCTCACACATCCGTGCGCGTCGGGGGGTGCGGCACGTTGGGTGGAAGATTTGACCTTCTGGTGAATTAGGGCAATTTTTGAGAATTTCTAAACATGACAAGCCCACCAGCAGGTGCTTCCCTTTCATGACGAAACATCGAACTTAGCCACGCCCCGACAGTTTCACGCTTACTGAGGAAGTCTATATGAACACACCTACCAAGTCAATTGAATAAAATCTATAATCTAAAAAAGTTCTATAACTCTGTGTCGAAAACTGTGGCGGGGCTGCCTGAAAGAAAATCTCTAGGTGGCGCTATAGAGCGATTATGCCCCGCCTCCTAATTAATTATCCAGCCGAATTTTAGAGAATATTGCTCTTAATAACCTCAAGAAGTTTCAGACAGCTCTGACAAAGAATATGAAAGCCGCACACTTTTGCCTGAAAATGATCCTAAAAGTTCAATGGAGTCTTGGATTTTTGGAAAAAAATCGGGATGCTTGACTTTGATGGGCCACCATGTCTACTTAGTTTCTGGAAAAGTTTCCATTTTTGGAGGGTTTCTTCCCAAACTTGTTTCCGATAGTTTCACTGAGTTTCAGCCCCGTATGGTCGATATTGTCCGAGCTGGACGTCATCTTGTAAAAATGAAATGTTTCTATCGCCAGTAGGTGGCGCTCTGAAAATCACCAAATGTTGTTATGGAAATGTGTAGTACGGCAGACTGGCATTATATATCAGAGGTTTGGTGACGATTGGAGTATTTTCCACAAAGTTACAGCACGTCAAGCACGTCAAATTTTCATGAAAACACGCCACATTTCGTGTCCCCGCCCCTGACCCACAGTAAATCCAAGGAATACGGCTTGATCAACCTTTCATCGTCAAGGCCTTAAGAACACACACGACAAGTTTGGAACAGATAGGACGAAAGCTCTAGGAGGAGTTCGTTCAAATACGAGGTGTGGAAATGTGCACACTCGTAACCAAATATGATGTTTGATGCAAGATGGCGGACTTCCTGTTGGATTTGGACTATGGCTCCAGGAAGCTTTTTTGTGTGTCTCTGTCTGTTACATACTCCCTCCAAATGTCGTAGACGTGCGTGAAACCGTGTTGAGGGGCTACTCCGAAAACGCACATCTAGGTGGCGCTGTTGAGCCATTTTGTTACGCCCTTGTGCGAGACCCCCAAAATACGTAATTTTACACCCAACTTTGGGGGGGTAGGCAAATTTCCGTGAGTTTTTGAGTACTTTTAGGCTGTCAAAAATGCGATTTACTTTTAGGATTCTGAAGAAAGAAAATAAAAAAATAAATAAAAAAAATAATAATAAACATTCGAAAAACAATAGGGCCTTCGCCGCCTTGCGTGCTCGGGCCCTAAAAAAATAATAAACATTCGAAAAACAATAGGGCCTTCGCCGCCTTGCGTGCTCGGGCCCTAATTAAAGCTGCGAGCAGCATTGGACGGGCCCTCGCACGTCCGTGCCCGTCGGGGGGTGCGGCACGTTGGGTGGGAGATTTGACCTTCTGGTGCATTAGGCCAGTTTTTGTGAATTTCTGAGCACGACAAGCCCATCGGCAGGTGCTTCCCCTGTCATGACGGAACATCGAACTTGGCCACGCCCCGACAGTTTCATCAAAATACGGAATTTTGATAATGCTTACTCAAAGTCTATATGAACGTCGGCGACCAGCAAGGACGGGGTCACTGCAATTCCCAGGGCAGAGCGTAATATTCTCCCCTCCCTGAATGTATTCTGTATGCAGTTTGGAAGACAGCTAACAGTTCTCCAATGAGAGGCAAAGTCTTCTTGCTTCAAGGATTTAGTTTGATTTTTTGATTCATATTTTGATTCAATATAAAATTATGAATATATTTTAAGTATGTCTAATTATCTCTTACTTCTTTTTACATCTAGTTTATAAATAATAAATAAATAATCTCTGTCCAACTTTATAATTTAGTTAAAATTAACTTATGAACACACACAAAGACCATGTATAATGGCACATTATAATCACTAAATAATACACCTCTCTTAAACCCTTTTTAGAATGCTTCACTTAACAGATGAAATGACACCATCTGCTGGACAAAATAGCGTACTACGTGCAAAGATATGAGAGGGAATCACTCACACAGGGACAGGTTTCACATGCATTTGATTTTCATGCATAAATATCTCGCTTCCTGTTAATTGTAGCTCGTTGCTCCAAGAGACTTTTTTGTAGGTCTTACCATGGTCTACAATTCGGCTGAGCTTCTATAACTCTGTGTCGAAAACTGTGGGGGGGGGGGCTGCCTCAAAGAAAATTTGCAGGGGGCGCTATAGAGCGATTATGCCCCGCCTCCTAATTAATTATGCAGCCGAATTTTAGAGAATATTGCTCTTAATAACCTCAAGAAGTTTCAGACAGCTCTGAGAAAGTACATTAAAGCTGCACACTTTTGCCTGAAATGATCCAAAAGTCAATGGAGTCTTGGATTTTTGAAAAAAAATCGGGACGCTTGACTTTGATGGGTCACCGTGTCCACATAGTTTCTGGAAAAGTTTCTATTTTTGGAGGGTTTCTTCCCACGGGTGTTTCCGATAGTTCCCCAGAGTTTCAGCCCCGTATGGTCGATATTGTCCGAGCTGGACGCCATCTTGTAAAAATGACATGTTTGTATCACCACCAGGTGGCGCTCTGAAAATCACCAAATGTTGTTATGGAAATGTGTACTAGGCCAGAGTGGCATTATATATCAGAGGTTTAGTGACGATTGGAGTATTTTCCGCAAAGTTACAGCACATCAAATTTTCATGAAAACACGCCAAATTTCGTGGCCCCGCCCCTGACCCATAGTAAATCCAAGGAATACGGCTTGAGCAACCTTTCATCGTCAAGGCCTTAAGAATACACACGCCAAGTTTCGAACAGATAGGACGAAAGCTCTAGGAGGAGTTCGTTCAAATACGAGGTGTGGAAATGTGCACACTTGTGACCAAATATGATTTGTGATGCAAGATGGCGGACTTCCTGTTGGAGTTGGACTATGGCTCCAGGAGGTTTTTTTGTGCGTCTCTGTCTGTTACATACTCCCTCCAAATGTCGTAGACGTGCGTCAAACCGTGTCGAGGGGCTACTCCGAAAACGAAGGTCTAGGTGGCGCTGTTGAGCCATTTTGTTACGCCCTTGTGCGAGACCCCCAAAATACGTAATTTTACACCCAACTTTGGGGGGGTAGGCAAATTTCCGTGAGTTTTAGTGTACTTTTAGGCCGTCAAAAATGCGATTTACTTTTAGGATTCTGAAGAAAGAAAAGAAAAAAAATAATAATAAAAAAAAAAAATAATAAACATTCGAAAAACAATAGGGCCTTCGCCGCCTTGCGTGCTCGGGCCCTAATTAAAGCTGCGAGCAGCATTGGACGGGCCCTCGCACGTCCGTGCCCGTCGGGGGGTGTGGCACGTTGGGCGGGAGATTCGACCTTCTGGTGCATTCGGCCAATTTTTGTGAATTTCTGAGCACGACAAGCCCATCGGCAGGTGCTTCCCCTGTCATGACGGAACATCGAACTTGGCCACGCCCCGACAGTTTCATCAAAATATGGAATTTTGATATTGCTTACCCAGAAAGTCTATATGAACACACCTACCAAGACAATTGAATAAAATCTATAATCTAAAAAAGTTCTATGACTCTGTGTCGAAAACTGTGGCGGGGCTGCCTCAAAGAAAATTTGCAGGGGGCGCTATAGAGCGATTATGCCCCGTCTCCTAATTATTTATGAAGGCAAATTTTAGAGAATATTGCTCTTAACAAACTCAAGAAGTTTCAGACAGCTCTGAGAAAGTATATGAAAGCCGCACAGTTTTCCCTTAAAAACGAGCCAAAAAGTCAATGGAGTTCCAATTTTGGATCAGAGGCTCAAATTTGATGGAGCGCCACGCCCACACAGTTTCCTCAAGGTTCATACTTTTGAGAAGTTTTACTCAGGATGACCATATGAACACACCTACAGAGTTTAAAGTCAATTGGAGAAAATCCCTCTGAGGAATCCGTTCAAATATGACCCCTTGTCAACCAGGCCAAATCACCATAAATGGTGATTTTCATGCATAAATATCTAGCTTCCTGTTAATTGTAGCCCATTGCTCCAAGAGACATTTTGTAGGTCTTACCACGGTCTACAATTCGGCAGAGGTTCTATAACTCTGTGTCGAAAAAACTGTGGGGGGGCTGCCTGAAAAAAAAATCTCTAGGGGGCGCTATAGAGCGATTTCGGGCCGCCTCCTAATTAATTATTCAGCCGAATTTTAGAGAATTTTGCCCTTAATAACCTCAAGAAGTTTCAGACAGCTCTGACAAAGAATATGAAAGCCGCACACTTTTGCCTGAAAATGATCCTAAAAGTTCAATGGAGTCTTGGATTTTTGGAAAAAAATCGGGACGCTTGACTTTGATGGGCCACCGTGTCCACATAGTTTCTGGAAAAGTTTCCATTTTTGGAGGGTTTCTTCCCAAAGTTGTTTCCGATAGTATCACTGAGTTTCAGCCCCGTATGGTCGATATTGTCCGAGCTGGACGTCATCTTGTAAAAATGAAATGTTTCTATCGCCAGCAGGTGGCGCTCTGAAAATCACCAAATGTTGTTATGGAAATGTGTACTAGGCCAGACTGGCATTATATATCAGAGGTTTGGTGACTACTGGAGTATTTTCCGCAAAGTTACAGCACGTCAAATTTTCAAGAAAACACGCCACATTTCGTGGCCCCGCCCCTGACCCATAGTAAATCCAAGGGATACGGCTTGATCAACCTTTCATCGTCAAGGCCTTAAGAACACATACGAAAAGTTTCGAACAGATAGGACGAAAGCTCTAGGAGGAGTTCGTTCAAATACAAGGTGTGGAAATGTGCACACTCGTGACCAAATATGATTTTTGATGCAAGATGGCGGACTTCCTGTTGGACTTGGACTATGGCTCCAGGACGCTTTTTTGTGCGTCTCTGTCTGTTGCATACTCCCTCCAAATGTCATAGACGTGCGTGAAACCGTGTCGAGGGGCTACTCCGAAAACAAAGGTCTAGGTGGCGCTGTTGAGCCATTTTGTTACGCCCTTGTGCGAGACCCCCAAAATACGTAATTTTACACCCGACTTTGGGGGGGTAGGCAAATTTTCGTGAGTTTTCGAGTACTTTTAGGCCGTCAAAAATGCAATTTACTTTTAGGATTCTGAAGAAAGAAAATAAAAAAAAGAAGAATAATAAAAAAAATTAAAGCTGCGAGCAGCATTGGACGGGCCCTCGCACGTCTGCGACCGTCGGGGGGTGCGGCACGTTGGGTGGGAGATTTGATCTTCTGGTGCATTCGGCCAATTTTTGTGAATTCCTGAGCACGAGAAGCCCATCAGCAGGTGCTTCCCCTTTCATGATGGAACATCGAACTTGGCCACGCCCCGACAGTTTCATCAAAATAAAGAATTTTGATAATGCTTACTCAGGAAGTCTATATGAACACACCTACCAAGACGACTGAATAAAATCTATAATCTAAAAAAGTTCTATAACTGTGTGTCGAAAACTGTGGCGGGGCTGCCTAAAAGAAAATTTGCAGGGGGCGCTATAGAGCGATTATGCCCCGCCTCCTAATTACATATGCAGCCGAATTTTAGAGACTATTGCTCTTAATAACCTCAAGAAGTTTCAGACAGCTCTGAGAAAGTATATGAAAGCCGCACACTTTTGCCTGAAAAACTAGCCAAAAAGTCAATGGAGTTCCAATTTTGGATCAGAGGCTGAAATTTGATGGAGCGCCACGCCCACACAGTTTCCTCAAGGGTCATACTTTTGAGACGTTTTACTCAGGATGACCATATGAACACACCTACAGAGTTTAAAGTCAATTGAATAAAATCCCTCTGAGGAATCCGTTCAAATATGACCCCTTGTAAACCAGGCCAAATCACCATAAATGGTGATTTTCATGCATAAATATCTAGCTTCCTGTTAATTGTAGCACATTGCTCCAAGAGACATTTTGTAGGTCTTACCACGGTCTACGATTCGGCTGAGGTTCTATAACTCTGTGTCGAAAACTGTGGCGGGGCTGCCTCAAAGAAAATTTGCAGGGGGCGCTATAGAGCGATTATGCCCCGCCTCCTAATTAATTATGCAGCCGAATTTTAGAGAATATTGCTCTTAATAACCTCAAGAAGTTTCAGACAGCTCTGAGAAAGTATATTAAAGCCGCACACTATTGCCTGAAAATGATCCTAAAAGGTGAATGGCATTTCGGATATTTGGAAAAAAGGGTGCTATAGAGCGATTATGCCCCGCCTCCTAATTAGTTATGCAGCCGAATTTTAGAGAATATTGCTCTTAATAACCTCAAGAAGTTTCAGACAGCTCTGACAAAGTATATGAAAGCCGCACACTTTTGCCTGAAAATGATCCTAAAAGTCAATGGAGTCTTGGATTTTTGGAAAAAAATTGGAACGCTTGACTTTGATGGGCCACCGTGTCCACATAGTTTCTTGAAAAGTTTCTATTTTTGGAGGGTTTCTTCCCACGGGTGTTTCCGATAGTTCCCCTGAGTTTCAGCCCCGTATGGTCGATATTGTCCAAGCTGGACGCCATCGTGTAAAAATGACACGTTTGTATAGCCACCAGGTGGTGCTCTGAAAATCACCAAATGTTGTTATGGAAATGTGTACTAGGCCAGAGTGGCATTATATATCAGAGGTTTAGTGACGATTGGAGTATTTTCCGCAAAGTTACAGCACGTCAAACTTTCATGAAAATATGCCACATTTCGTGGCCCCGCCCCTGACCCTCAGTAAATCCAAGGAATACGGCTTGATCAACCTTTCATCGTCAAGGCCTTAAGAACACACACGACAAGTTTGGAACAGATAGGACGAAAGCTCTAGGAGGAGTTCGTTCAAATACGAGGTGTGGAAATGTGCACACTTGTGACCAAATATGATTTTTGATGCAAGATGGCGGACTTCCTGTTGGAGTTGGACTATGGCTCCAAAAGGCTTTTTTGTGCGTCTCTGTCTGTTACATACTCCCTCCAAATGTCGTAGACGTGCGTCAAACCGTGTCGAGGGGCTACTCCGAAAAAGAACGTCTAGGTGGCGCTGTTGAGCCATTTTGTTACGCCCTTGTGCGAGACCCCCAAAATACGTAATTTTACACCCAACTTTGGGGGGGTAGGCAAATTTCCGTGAGTTTTCCAGTACTTTTAGGCCGTCAAAAAGGCGATTTACTTTTATTAATAATAATAATAGTAAATAATAATAAAAAAAAAAAAATAAACATTTGAAAAACAATAGGGCCTTCGCCGCCTTGCGTGCTCGGGCCCTAATTAAAGCTGCGAGCAGCATTGGACGGGCCCTCGCACGTCCGTGCGCGTCGGGGTTGGGCGGGAGATTTGACCTTCTGGTGAATTAGGGCAATTTTTGAGAATTTCTAAACACGACAAGCCCATCAGCAGGTGTTTCCCTTTCATGACGAAACATCGAACTTTGCCACGCCCCGACAGTTTCACGCTTACTCAGGAAGTCTATATGAACACACCTACCAAGTCAATTGAATAAAATCTATAATCTAAAAAAGTTCTATAACTCTGTGTTGAAAACTGTGGCGGGGCTGCCTAAAACAAAATTTGCAGGTGGCGCTATAGAGCGATTATGCCCCGCCTCCTAATTGATTATGAAGCCGAATTTTAGAGAATATTGCACTTAATAAGCTCAAGAGGTTTCAGACAGCTCTGAGAAAGTATATGAAAGCCACACAGTTTTGCCTTCAAAACTAGCCAAAAAGTCAATGGAGTTATAGTTCTGGATCAGAGGGTCAAATTTGATGGAAAAATAATATAATAATTTTACACCCGACTTTGGGGGGGTAGGCAAATTTCCGTGAGTGTTCGAGTACTTTTAGGCCGTCAAAAATGCGATTTACTTTTAGGATTCTGAAGAAAGAAAAGAAAAAAAAGAATAATAATAATAAAAAAAAAATAATAAACATTCGAAAAACAATAGGGCCTTCGCCGCCTTGCGTGCTCGGGCCCTAATAAAAAAAATAATAATAAACATTCGAAAAACAATAGGGCCTTCGCCGCCTTGCGTGCTCGGGCCCTAATAATAATAATAATAAAAAAAAAATAATAAACATTCGAAAAACAATAGGGCCTTCGCCGCCTTGCGTGCTCGGGCCCTAATTAAAGCTGAGAGCAGCATTGGACGGGCCCTCGCACGTCCGCGCCTGTCGGGGGGTGCGGCAGGTTGGGTGGGAGATTTTACCTTCTGGTGCATTAGGCCGATTTTTGTGAATTTCTGAGCACGACAAGCCCATCAGCAGGTGCTTCCCCTTTCATGACGGAACATCAAACTTGGCCACACCCCGACACTTTCATCAAAATATGGAATTTTGATATTGCTTACCCAGAAAGACTATATGAACACACCTTCCAAGACAATTGAATAAAATCTATAATCTAAAATAGTTATATACCTCTGTGTCCAAAACTGTGGCGGGGCTGCCTCAAAGAAAATTTGCAGGGGGCGCTATAGAGCGATTATGCCCCGCCTCCTAATTACATATGCAGCCGAATTTTAGAGACTATTGCTCTTAATAACCTCAAGAAGTTTCAGACAGCTCTGAGAAAGTATATGAAAGCCGCACACTTTTGCCTGAAAAACTAGCCAAAAAGTCAATGGAGTTCCAATTTTGGATCAGAGGCTGAAATTTGATGGGGCGCCATGCCCACACAGTTTCCTCAAGGGTCATACTTTTGAGACGTTTCACTCAGGATGACCATATGAACACACCTACAGAGTTTAAAGTCAATTGAATAAAATCCCTCTGAGGAATCCGTTCAAATATGACCCCTTGTAAACCAGGCCAAATCACCATAAATGGTGATTTTCATGCATAAATATCTAGCTTCCTGTTAATTGTAGCACATTGCTCCAAGAGACATTTTGTAGGTCTTACCACGGTCTACGATTCGGCTGAGGTTCTATAACTCTGTGTCGAAAACTGTGGCGGGGCTGCCTCAAAGAAAATTTGCAGGGGGCGCTATAGAGCGATTATGCCCCGCCTCCTAATTAATTATGCAGCCGAATTTTAGAGAATATTGCTCTTAATAACCTCAAGAAGTTTCAGACAGCTCTGAGAAAGTATATTAAAGCCGCACACTATTGCCTGAAAATGATCCTAAAAGGTGAATGGCATTTCGGATATTTGGAAAAAAGGGTGCTATAGAGCGATTATGCCCCGCCTCCTAATTAGTTATGCAGCCGAATTTTAGAGAATATTGCTCTTAATAACCTCAAGAAGTTTCAGACAGCTCTGACAAAGTATATGAAAGCCGCACACTTTTGCCTGAAAATGATCCTAAAAGTCAATGGAGTCTTGGATTTTTGGAAAAAAATTGGAACGCTTGACTTTGATGGGCCACCGTGTCCACATAGTTTCTTGAAAAGTTTCTATTTTTGGAGGGTTTCTTCCCACGGGTGTTTCCGATAGTTCCCCTGAGTTTCAGCCCCGTATGGTCGATATTGTCCAAGCTGGACGCCATCGTGTAAAAATGACACGTTTGTATAGCCACCAGGTGGTGCTCTGAAAATCACCAAATGTTGTTATGGAAATGTGTACTAGGCCAGAGTGGCATTATATATCAGAGGTTTAGTGACGATTGGAGTATTTTCCGCAAAGTTACAGCACGTCAAACTTACTTTTAGGCCGTCAAAAATGCGATTTACTTTTAGGATTCTGAAGAAAGAAAAGAAAAAAAATAATAATAAAAAAAAAAATAATAAACATTCGAAAAACAATAGGGCCTTCGCCGCCTTGTGTGCTCGGGCCCTAATAATAATAATAATAAAAATAAAAATAATAAACATTCGAAAAACAATAGGGCTTCGCCGCCTTGCGTGCTCGGGCCCTAATAATTAAAGCTGCAAGCAACATTGGACGGGCCCTCGCAATCCACGCTTGTCGGCGACCGGCAAGGACAGGGTCACTGCAGTTCCCGGGGCAGAGCGTAAATTCTCTGCTCCCTGAATCTCCTAAAGCCCTTTTAGAAATGCTTGTTTTAACAGACTAAATGGCACCATCTGCTGGACAAAGTCGCGTACTACGTGCAAAGATGAGGGAATCAGTCAGACAGGGGCAGGTGTCACTTTCACTACAGTAGAACGCCCAAAGGTTAACGAAAAGTCACAATTTTCGCAGTGAACAACCAAAACCCATATAAGTACATCCTGACAAAATGAAAAGAGAATCCAAAGACCTCGAAAGGAGGTTGAAAATTTTGCCACGCCCGTGCTGGGGGCACTTACTCAGATCAGCATTGGAGGCAAACGAATCTGTCTGCCCATTTTCATGACTTTTCGTGCATGTATGACGAAATGCTGATTTTCGGCCTCGGAGCAAAAAAAGTAAAAATAATAATAATAATTAAAGCTGCGAGCAGCATTGGGCGGGCCCTCGCACGTCCGTGCGCGTCGGGGGGTGCGGCACGTTGGGTGGGAGATCTGACCTTCTGGTGCATTAGGCCAGTTTTTGAGAATTTCTAAACACGACAAGCCCACCAGCAGGTGCTTCCCTTTCATGACGAAACATCGAACTTTGCCACGCCCCGACAGTTTCACGCTTACTCAGGAAGTCTATATGAACACACCTACCAAGTCAATTGAATAAAATCTATAATCTAAAAAAGTTCTATAACTCTGTGTCGAAAACTGTGGCGGGGTTGCCTCAAAGAAAATTTGCAGGGGGCGCTATAGAGCGATTATGCCCCGCCTCCTAATTAATTATGAAGCCGAATTTTAGGGAATATTGCTCTTAATAACGTCAAGAAGTTTCAGACAGCTCTGAGAAAGTATAAGACAACCGCACACTATTGCCTGAAAATGATCCTAAAAGGTGAATGGCATTTCGGATATTTGGAAAAAAGGGTGCTATAGAGCGATTATGCCCCGCCTCCTAATTAATTATGCAGCCGAATTTTGGGGAATATTGCTCTTAATAACCTCAAGAAGTTTTAGACAGCTCTGAGAAAGTATATCAAAGCCGCACACTTTTGCCTGAAAATGATCCTAAAAGGTCAATGGAGTCTTGGATTTTTGGAAAAAAATCGGGACGCTTGACTTTGACGGGCCACCGTGTCTACATAGTTTCTGGAAAAGTTTCTATTTTTGGAGGGTTTCTTCCCAAAGTCGTTTCCGATAGTTTCACTGAGTTTCAGCCCCGTATGGTCGATATTGTCCGAGCTGGACGTCATCTTGTAAAAATAAAATGTTTCTATCGCCAGTAGGTGGCGCTCTGAAAATCACCAAATGTTGTTATGGAAATGTGTACTAGGCCAGACTGGCATTATATATCTGAGGTTTGGTGACGATTGGAGTATTTTCCACAAAGTTACAGCACGTCAAGCACGTCAAATTTTCATGAAAACACGCCACATTTCGTGGCCCCGCCCCTGACCCACAGTAAATCCAAGGAATACGGCTTGATCAACCTTTCATCGTCAAGGCCTTAAGAACACACACGACAAGTTTCCAACAGATAGGACGAAAGCTCTAGGAGGAGTTCGTTCAAATACGAGGTGTGGAAATGTGCACACTTATGACCAAATATGATGTTTGATGCGAGATGGCGGACTTCCTGTTGGAGTTGGACTATGGCTCCAGGAGGCTTTTTTGTGCGTCTCTGTCTGTTACATACTCCCTCCAAATGTCGTAGACGTGCGTCAAACCGTGTCGAGGGGCTACTCCGAAAACGCATATCTAGGTGGCGCTGTTGAGCCATTTTGTTACGCCCTTGTGCGAGACCCCCAACATACGTAATTTTACACCCGACTTTGGGGGGGTAGGCAAATTTTCGTGAGTTTTCCAGTACTTTTAGGCCGTCAAAAAGGCGATTTACTTTTAGGATTCTGAAGAAAAAAAAAAAAAAAATAATAATAATAATAATAAAAAAATAAATAATAAACATTCGAAAAACAATAGGGCCTTCGCCGCCTTGCGTGCTCGGGCCCTAATAATAATAAACAGTACGAAAACAATAGGGTCCTTGCAACTCCGTTGCATGGCCCCGTTGGGCCCCTGCACTTCGTTGCTCGGGCCCTAATAATAATAATAATAATAAACAGTACGAAAACAATAGGGTCCTTGCAACTCCGTTGCATGGCCCCGTTGGGCCCCTGCACTTCGTTGCTTCGTTGCTCGGGCCCCTTGTCAATTTCCCTGCGGGAACTTCCCAAAAGGATTAATAAAGTTGTCTATCTATCTATCTATCTATCTAATTAAAGCTGCAAGCAGCATTGGACAGGCCCTCGCACCCCACACTTGTCGGCGACCGGCAAGGACGGGGTCACTGCAGTTCCCGGGGCAGAGCATAAATTCTCTCCTCCTTGAATCTCCTGAAGCCCTTTTAGAAATGCTTGTTTTAACAGACTAAATGGCACCATCTGCTGGACAAAGTTGCGTACTACGTGCAAAGATGAGGGATTCTGTCAGACAGGGGCAGGTGTCACTTTCGCTACAGTAGAACGCCCAAAGATTAACAAAAAGTCACAATTTTCGCAGTGAACAACCAAAACCCTTATAAGTACATCCTGACAAAATGAAAAGAGAATCCAAAGACCTCGAAAGGAACGGCAGCTCATCAGATATTTTGTAACATTTCTTGTCCACAGTGGGTGGCGCTACAATAATTGTATGAATATTGTCATATGGATGTGTTCAGCAAGGGACCAGCAACAATACTGTAAAGTTTGATGCACTTTGGACTGAATTAAAGCACATTTAACACTACTTCCAGTTCCAACCCGCGTCATCAAATCAAAGAAATTTTTGAGGGGCCAGAAAACCCACGCCACTTGGACGAAAAGTCAATTTTTTTTTCTCAGGACACTGACTATACTTGTTACTATCTATTTCCACATTTTGAAGTCAATCTGACAAGGTTAAATGCCAGACCCTCCCACATTCCAAAGCCAAGATTTTTCAATTTCAAGGTGTTTTTTCAAGTTTGCGGACAAAATAGCCGACTTCCTGTTGGGTTTAGACTATGGCTCCAAGAGACTTTTTTGTGCGTCCTGGGATGTTACATAAATGTGACATATTTCCAGATTTTTAGACGCAACGGGCTTCCGGGGCTGTTCCGTTGAAGATTTGTAGGTGGCGCTAGAGAGGCATTTTGCCATGCCTGTGCTTGGGGCACTTACTCAGATCAGTATTGGAGGGAAACGAATCTCTCTGCCCATTTTCAGGACTTTTCGTGCATGTATGACGAAATGCTGATTTTCGGCCTGAACAGAAGAACGAGAAAAATAATAATAATAATAATTAAAGCTGCAAGCAGCATTGGACGGGCCCTCGCACCCCACGCTTGTCGGCGACCGGCAAGGACGGGGTCACTGCAGTTCCCGGGGCAGAGCATAAATTCTCTCCTCCCTGAATCTCCTAAAGCCCTTTTAGAAATGCTTGTTTTACCAGACTAAATGGCACCAGCTGCTGGACAAAGTTGCGTACTACGTGCAAAGATGAGGGATCAGTCAGACAGGGGCAGGTGTCACTTTCACAACAGTAGAACGCCCAAAGGTTAACGGAAAGTCACAATTTTCGCAGTGAACAACCAAAACCCATATAAGTACATCCTGAAAAAATTAAAAGTGAATCCAAAGACCTCGAAAGGAACAGCAGCTCATCAGATATTTTCTAACATTTCTTGTCCAAAGTAGGTGGCGCTACAATAATTGTATGAATATTGTCATATGGATGTGTTCAGATAGGGACCAGCAACAATACTGTAAAGTTTGATGCACTTTGGACTGAATTAAAGCACATTTAACACTACTTCCAGTTCCAACCCGCGTCATCAAATCAAAGAAATTTTTGAGGGGCCAGAACACCCACGCCACTTGGACGAAAAGTCAATTTTTTTTTCTCAGGACACTGACTATACTTGTAACTATCTATTTCCACATTTTGAAGTCAATCTGACATGGTTAAATGCCAGACCCTCCCACATTCCAAAGCCAAGATTTTTCAATTTCGAGGTGTTTTTTCAACTTTGCGGACAAAATAGCAGACTTCCTGTTGGGTTTAGACTATGGCTCCAAGAGACTTTTTTGTGCGTCCTGGGATGTTACATAAATGTGACATATTTCCAGATTTTTAGACGCAACGGGCTTCCGGGGCTGTTCCGTTGAAAATTTCTAGGTGGCGCTACAGAGCCATTTTGCCACACCCGTGCTGGGGGCACTTACTCAGATCATTATTGGATGCAAACGAATCTCTCTGCCCATTTTCAGGACTTTTCGTGCATGTATGACGGACTACTGATTTTCCGCCTGGGCAGAAAAACGAGAAAAATAATAATAATAATAATTAAAGCTGCAAGCAGCATTGGACGGGCCCTCGCAATCCACGCTTGTCGGCGACCGGCAAGGACGGGGTCAGTGCAGTTCCCGGGGCAGAGCGATAATATTCTCCCCTCCCTGAATGTACTGTATGCAGTTTGGCAGACAGCTAACAGTTCTCCTATGAGAGGCAAAGTCTTCTTGCTTCAAGGATTTATTTTCTCACTCCCAATTCAAGTTGACTGTAAAACTGAAATACATACAACAAAAGATGATTCCAAATAAAATTCCGAATATATTTTAAGTATCTCTAAGTATCTCTTACTTCTCTTTACATCTAGTTTATAAATAGTAAATAAATATTCTCTTTTCAGCTTTATAATTAACTTTGTCCATGTAAAATGGCACATTGTAATGACTAAATAAAAAACCTCTCTTAAACCCCTTTTAGAAATGCTTCTTTTAACAGTATAATGGCACCATCTGCTGGACAAAGAAGCGTACTACGTGCAAAGTTGAGAGCACCAGTCAGGCCGGGGCCGGTGTCCCTTTCGCTACCGTGGAACGCCCAAAGGTTAACGAAAAGTCACAATTTTCGCAGTGCACGACCAAAACACTTATAAGTACATCCAGAAAAAATTTGAAGAGACTCAGAAGACCCCGAAAGGAACGGCAGCTCACAAAACAAACATCATATATTTTGTAACCATTCTTGTCCACAGTGGGTGGCGCTACAATAATTGTATGAATATTGTCATATGGATGTGTTCAGATAGGGACCAGCAACAATACTGTAAAGTTTGATGCACTTTGGACTGAATTAAAAGCACATATAATACTACATCCTGTTTAATCGCGCGTCATCAAATAGTACGAAATTTTTTGAGGGGCCAGAACACCCACGCCACTTCGACGAAAAGTCATTTTTATTTTCTCAATAAATTGCCTATACTTGTAACTATCTATTTCCACATTTTGAAGTCAATCTGACAAGGTTAAATGCCTCTGTCCCCCACATTCCAAAACCAAGATTTTTCAATTTCGAGGTGTTTTTTCAACTTTGCAGACAAAATAGCAGACTTCCTGTTGGGTTTAGACTATGGCTCCAAGAGACTTTTTTGTGCGTCCTGGGATGTTACATAAATGTGACATATTTCCAGATTTTTAGACGCAACGGGCTTCCGGGGCTGTTCCGTTGAAAATTTGTAGGTGGCGCTACAGAGCCATTTTGCCACACCCGTGCTGGGGGCACTTACTCAGATCATTATTGGACGAAAACGGATCTCTGTGCCCATTTTCAGGACTTTTCGCGCATGTATGACGGACTACTGATTTTCCGCCTGGGCAGAAAAACGAGAAAAATAATAATAATAATAATAATAATAATAATAATAATAATAATAATAATAATAATAATAATAATAAACAGTACGAAAACAATAGGGTCCTTGCAACTCCGTTGCATGGCCCCGTTGGGCCCCTGCACTTCGTTGCTCGGGCCCTAATAATAATAATAATAATAATAATAATAATAAACAGTACGAAAACAATAGGGTCCTTGCAAGTCCGTTGCATGGCCCCGTTGGGCCCCTGCACTTCGTTGCTCGGGCCCTAATAATAATAATAATTAAAGCTGCAAGCAGCATTGGACGGGCCCTCGCAATCCACGCTTGTCGGCGACCGGCAAGGACGGGGTCAGTGCAGTTCCCGGGGCAGAGCGATAATATTCTCCCCTCCCTGAATGTACTGTATGCAGTTTGGCAGACAGCTAACAGTTCTCCTATGAGAGGCAAAGTCTTCTTGCTTCAAGGATTTATTTTCTCACTCCCAATTCAAGTTGACTGTAAAACTGAAATACATACAACAAAAGATGATTCCAAAGAAAATTCTGAATATATTTTAAGTATCTCTAAATATCTCTTACTTCTCTTTACATCTAGTTTATAAATAGTAAATAAATATTCTCTTTTCAACTTTATAATTAACTTTGTCCATGTAAAATGGCACATTGTAATGACTAAATAAAAAACCTCTCTTAAACCCCTTTTAGAAATGCTTCTTTTAACAGTATAATGGCACCATCTGCTGGACAAAGAAGCGTACTACGTGCAAAGTTGAGAGCACCAGTCAGGCCGGGGCCGGTGTCACTTTCGCTACCGTGGAACGCCCAAAGTTTAACGAAAAGTCACAATTTTCGCAGTGAACGACCAAAACACTTATAAGTGCATCCAGACAAAATTTGAAGAGAATCCAAAGACCCCGAAAGGAACGGCAGCTCACACAACAAACATCATATATTTTGTAACGATTCTTGTCCACAGTGGGTGGCGCTACAATAATTGTATGAATATTGTCATATGGATGTGTTCAGATAGGGACCAGCAACAATACTGTAAAGTTTGATGCACTTTGGACTGAATTAAAAGCACATATAATTCTACTTCCTGTTTAATCGCGCGTCATCAAATAGTAAGACATTTTTTGAGGGCCCAGAACACCCACGCCACTTGGACGAAAAGTCATTTTTATTTTCTCAATAAATTGCCTATACTTGTAACTATCTATTTCCACATTTTGAAGTCAATCTGACAAGGTTAAATGCCTCTGTCCCCCACATTCCAAAGCCAAGATTTTTCAATTTCGAGGTGTTTTTTCAACTTTGCGGACAAAATAGCAGACTTCCTGTTGGGTTTAGACTATGGCTCCAAGAGACTTTTTTGTGCGTCCTGGGATGTTACATAAATGTGACATATTTCCAGATTTTTAGACGCAACGGGCTTCCGGGGCTGTTCCGTTGAAAATGTGTAGGTGGCGCTACAGAGCCATTTTGCCACACCCGTGCTGGGGGCACTTACTCAGATCATTATTGGACGCAAACGAATCTCTGTGAAAATTTTCAGGACTTTTCGCGCATGTATGACGGACTACTGATTTTCCGCCTGGGCAGAAAAACGAGAAAAATAATAATAATAATAATAATAATAATAATAATAATAATAATAATAATAATAATAATAAACAGTACGAAAACAATAGGGTCCTTGCAACTCCGTTGCATGGCCCCGTTGGGGCCCTGCACTTCGTTGCTCGGGCCCTAATAATAATAATAATAATAATAATAAACAGTACGAAAACAATAGGGTCCTTGCAACTCCGTTGCATGGCCCCGTTGGGCCCCTGCACTTCGTTGCTCGGGCCCTAATTAAAGCTGCAAGCAGCATTGGACGGGCCCTCGCAATCCACGCTTGTCGGCGACCGGCAAGGACGGGGTCACTGCAGTTCCCGGGGCAGAGCGATAATCCCTGAATGTACTGTATGCAGTTTGGCAGACAGCTAACAGTTCTCCTATGAGAGGCAAAGTCTTCTTGCTTCAAGGATTTATTTTCTCACTCCCAATTCAAGTTGACTGTAAAACTGAAATACATACAACAAAAGATGATTCCAAATAAAATTCTGAATATATTTCAAGTATCTCTAAATATCTCTTACTTCTCTTTACATCTAGTTTATAAATAGTAAATAAATATTCTCTTTTCAACTTTATAATTAACTTTGTCCATGTAAAATGGCACATTGTAATGACTAAATAAAAAACCTCTCTTAAACCCCTTTTAGAAATGCTTCTTTTAACAGTATAATGGCACCATCTGCTGGACAAAGAAGCGTACTACGTGCAAAGTTGAGAGCACCAGTCAGGCCGGGGCCGGTGTCACTTTCGCTACCGTGGAACGCCCAAAGTTTAACGAAAAGTCACAATTTTCGCAGTGAACGACCAAAACACTTATAAGTACATCCAGAAAAAATTTGAAGAGAATCCAAAGACCCCGAAAGGAACGGCAGCTCACACAACAAACATCATATATTTTGTAACGATTCTTGTCCACAGTGGGTGGCGCTACAATAATTGTATGAATATTGTCATATGGATGTGTTCAGATAGGGACCAGCAACAATACTGTAAAGTTTGATGCACTTTGGACTGAATTAAAAGCACATATAATTCTACTTCCTGTTTAATCGCGCGTCATCAAATAGTAAGAAATTTTTTGAGGGCCCAGAACACCCACGCCACTTGGACGAAAAGTCATTTTTATTTTCTCAATAAATTGCCTATACTTGTAACTATCTATTTCCACATTTTGAAGTCAATCTGACAAGGTTAAATGCCTCTGTCCCCCACATTCCAAAGCCAAGATTTTTCAATTTCGAGGTGTTTTTTCAACTTTGCGGACAAAATAGCAGACTTCCTGTTGGGTTTAGACTATGGCTCCAAGAGACTTTTTTGTGCGTCCTGGGATGTTACATAAATGTGACATATTTCCAGATTTTTAGACGCAACGGGCTTCCGGGGCTGTTCCGTTGAAAATTTCTAGGTGGCGCTACAGAGCCATTTTGCCACACCCGTGCTGGGGGCACTTACTCAGATCATTATTGGATGCAAACGAATCTCTCTGCCCATTTTCAGGACTTTTCGTGCATGTATGACGGACTACTGATTTTCCGCCTGGGCAGAAAAACGAGAAAAATAATAATAATAATAATTAAAGCTGCAAGCAGCATTGGACGGGCCCTCGCAATCCACGCTTGTCGGCGACCGGCAAGGACGGGGTCAGTGCAGTTCCCGGGGCAGAGCGATAATATTCTCCCCTCCCTGAATGTACTGTATGCAGTTTGGCAGACAGCTAACAGTTCTCCTATGAGAGGCAAAGTCTTCTTGCTTCAAGGATTTATTTTCTCACTCCCAATTCAAGTTGACTGTAAAACTGAAATACATACAACAAAAGATGATTCCAAAGAAAATTCTGAATATATTTTAAGTATCTCTAAATATCTCTTACTTCTCTTTACATCTAGTTTATAAATAGTAAATAAATATTCTCTTTTCAACTTTATAATTAACTTTGTCCATGTAAAATGGCACATGGTAATGACTAAATAAAAAACCTATCCTAAACCCCTTTTAGAAATGCTTCTTTTAACAGACTAGATGGCACCATCTGCTGGACAAAGAAGCGTACTACGTGCAAAGTTGAGAGCACCAGTCAGGCCGGGGCCGGTGTCCCTTTCGCTACCGTGGAACGCCCAAAGGTTAACGAAAAGTCACAATTTTCGCAGTGAACGACCAAAACACTTATAAGTACATCCAGAAAAAATTTGAAGAGAATCAGAAGACCCCGAAAGGAACGGCAGCTCACAAAACAAACATCATACATTTTGTAACCATTCTTGTCCACAGTGGGTGGCGCTACAATAATTGTATGAATATTGTCATATGGATGTGTTTAGATAGGGACCAGCAACAATACTGTAAAGTTTGATGCACTTTGGACTGAATTAAAAGCACATATAATACTACATCCTGTTTAATCGCGCGTCATCAAATAGTACGAAATTTTTTGAGGGGCCAGAACACCCACGCCACTTCGACGAAAAGTCATTTTTATTTTCTCAATAAATTGCCTATACTTCTAACTATCTATTTCCACATTTTGAAGTCAATCTGACAAGGTTAAATGCCTCTGTCCCCCACATTCCAAAACCAAGATTTTTCAATTTCGAGGTGTTTTTTCAACTTTGCAGACAAAATAGCAGACTTCCTGTTGGGTTTAGACTATGGCTCCAAGAGACTTTTTTGTGCGTCCTGGGATGTTACATAAATGTGACATATTTCCAGATTTTTAGACGCAACGGGCTTCCGGGGCTGTTCCGTTGAAAATTTGTAGGTGGCGCTACAGAGCCATTTTGCCACACCCGTGCTGGGGGCACTTACTCAGATCATTATTGGACGCAAACGAATCTCTGTGCCCATTTTCAGGACTTTTCGCGCATGTATGACGGACTACTGATTTTCGGCCTGGGCAGAAAAACGAGAAAAATAATAATAATAATAATAATTAAAGCTGCAAGCAGCATTGGACGGGCCCTCGCAATCCACGCTTGTCGGCGACCGGCAAGGACGGGGTCAGTGCAGTTCCCGGGGCAGAGCGATAATATTCTCCCCTCCCTGAATGTACTGTATGCAGTTTGGCAGACAGCTAACAGTTCTCCTATGAGAGGCAAAGTCTTCTTGCTTCAAGGATTTATTTTCTCACTCCCAATTCAAGTTGACTGTAAAACTGAAATACATACAACAAAAGATGATTCCAAAGAAAATTCTGAATATATTTTAAGTATCTCTAAATATCTCTTACTTCTCTTTACATCTAGTTTATAAATAGTAAATAAATATTCTCTTTTCAACTTTATAATTAACTTTGTCCATGTAAAATGGCACATGGTAATGACTAAATAAAAAACCTATCCTAAACCCCTTTTAGAAATGCTTCTTTTAACAGACTAGATGGCACCATCTGCTGGACAAAGAAGCGTACTACGTGCAAAGTTGAGAGCACCAGTCAGGCCGGGGCCGGTGTCACTTTCGCTACCGTGGAACGCCCAAAGTTTAACGAAAAGTCACAATTTTCGCAGTGAACGACCAAAACACTTATAAGTACATCCAGAAAAAATTTGAAGAGAATCCAAAGACCCCGAAAGGAACGGCAGCTCACAAAACAAACATCATATATTTTGTAACCATTCTTGTCCACAGTGGGTGGCGCTACAATAATTGTATGAATATTGTCATATGGATGTGTTTAGATAGGGACCAGCAACAATACTGTAAAGTTTGATGCACTTTGGACTGAATTAAAAGCACATATAATACTACATCCTGTTTAATCGCGCGTCATCAAATAGTACAAAATTTTTTGAGGGGCCAGAACACCCACGCCACTTCGACGAAAAGTCATTTTTATTTTCTCAATAAATTGCCTATACTTGTAACTATCTATTTCCACATTTTGAAGTCAATCTGACAAGGTTAAATGCCTCTGTCCCCCACATTCCAAAACCAAGATTTTTCAATTTCGAGGTGTTTTTTCAACTTTGCAGACAAAATAGCAGACTTCCTGTTGGGTTTAGACTATGGCTCCAAGAGACTTTTTTGTGCGTCCTGGGATGTTACATAAATGTGACATATTTCCAGATTTTTAGACGCAACGGGCTTCCGGGGCTGTTCCGTTGAAAATGTGTAGGTGGCGCTACAGAGCCATTTTGCCACACCCGTGCTGGGGGCACTTACTCAGATCATTATTGGACGCAAACGAATCTCTGTGAAAATTTTCAGGACTTTTCGCGCATGTATGACGGACTACTGATTTTCCGCCTGGGCAGAAAAACGAGAAAAATAATAATAATAATAATAATAATAATAATAATAATAATAATAATAAACAGTACGAAAACAATAGGGTCCTTGCAACTCCGTTGCATGGCCCCGTTGGGCCCCTGCACTTCGTTGCTCGGGCCCTAATTAAAGCTGCAAGCAGCATTGGACGGGCCCTCGCACCCCACGCTTGTCGGCGACCGGCAAGGACGGGGTCACTGCAGTTCCCGGGGCAGAGCGATAATCCCTGAATGTACTGTATGCAGTTTGGCAGACAGCTAACAGTTCTCCTATGAGAGGCAAAGTCTTCTTGCTTCAAGGATTTATTTTCTCACTCCCAATTCAAGTTGACTGTAAAACTGAAATACATACAACAAAAGATGATTCCAAATAAAATTCTGAATATATTTCAAGTATCTCTAAATATCTCTTACTTCTCTTTACATCTAGTTTATAAATAGTAAATAAATATTCTCTTTTCAACTTTATAATTAACTTTGTCCATGTAAAATGGCACATTGTAATGACTAAATAAAAAACCTCTCTTAAACCCCTTTTAGAAATGCTTCTTTTAACAGTATAATGGCACCATCTGCTGGACAAAGAAGCGTACTACGTGCAAAGTTGAGAGCACCAGTCAGGCCGGGGCCGGTGTCACTTTCGCTACCGTGGAACGCCCAAAGTTTAACGAAAAGTCACAATTTTCGCAGTGAACGACCAAAACACTTATAAGTACATCCAGAAAAAATTTGAAGAGAATCCAAAGACCCCGAAAGGAACGGCAGCTCACACAACAAACATCATATATTTTGTAACGATTCTTGTCCACAGTGGGTGGCGCTACAATAATTGTATGAATATTGTCATATGGATGTGTTCAGATAGGGACCAGCAACAATACTGTAAAGTTTGATGCACTTTGGACTGAATTAAAAGCACATATAATTCTACTTCCTGTTTAATCGCGAGTCATCAAATAGTAAGAAATTTTTTGAGGGCCCAGAACACCCACGCCACTTGGACGAAAAGTCATTTTTATTTTCTCAATAAATTGCCTATACTTGTAACTATCTATTTCCACATTTTGAAGTCAATCTGACAAGGTTAAATGCCTCTGTCCCCCACATTCCAAAGCCAAGATTTTTCAATTTCGAGGTGTTTTTTCAACTTTGCGGACAAAATAGCAGACTTCCTGTTGGGTTTAGACTATGGCTCCAAGAGACTTTTTTGTGCGTCCTGGGATGTTACATAAATGTGACATATTTCCAGATTTTTAGACGCAACGGGCTTCCGGGGCTGTTCCGTTGAAAATTTCTAGGTGGCGCTACAGAGCCATTTTGCCACACCCGTGCTGGGGGCACTTACTCAGATCATTATTGGATGCAAACGAATCTCTCTGCCCATTTTCAGGACTTTTCGTGCATGTATGACGGACTACTGATTTTCCGCCTGGGCAGAAAAAC
This sequence comes from Planiliza haematocheilus, assembly GCA_005024645.1. NCBI lineage: Eukaryota > Metazoa > Chordata > Actinopteri > Mugiliformes > Mugilidae > Planiliza > Planiliza haematocheilus. Next base: position 423,400 of record SRSE01000077.1, read on the forward strand.
GAGAAAAATAATAATAATAATAATTAAAGCTGCAAGCAGCATTGGACGGGCCCTCGCAATCCACGCTTGTCGGCGACCGGCAAGGACGGGGTCAGTGCAGTTCCCGGGGCAGAGCGATAATATTCTCCCCTCCCTGAATGTACTGTATGCAGTTTGGCAGACAGCTAACAGTTCTCCTATGAGAGGCAAAGTCTTCTTGCTTCAAGGATTTATTTTCTCACTCCCAATTCAAGTTGACTGTAAAACTGAAATACATACAACAAAAGATGATTCCAAAGAAAATTCTGAATATATTTTAAGTATCTCTAAATATCTCTTACTTCTCTTTACATCTAGTTTATAAATAGTAAATAAATATTCTCTTTTCAACTTTATAATTAACTTTGTCCATGTAAAATGGCACATTGTAATGACTAAATAAAAAACCTCTCTTAAACCCCTTTTAGAAATGCTTCTTTTAACAGTATAATGGCACCATCTGCTGGACAAAGAAGCGTACTACGTGCAAAGTTGAGAGCACCAGTCAGGCCGGGGCCGGTGTCCCTTTCGCTACCGTGGAACGCCCAAAGGTTAACGAAAAGTCACAATTTTCGCAGTGAACGACCAAAACACTTATAAGTACATCCAGAAAAAATTTGAAGAGAATCAGAAGACCCCGAAAGGAACGGCAGCTCACAAAACAAACATCATACATTTTGTAACCATTCTTGTCCACAGTGGGTGGCGCTACAATAATTGTATGAATATTGTCATATGGATGTGTTTAGATAGGGACCAGCAACAATACTGTAAAGTTTGATGCACTTTGGACTGAATTAAAAGCACATATAATACTACATCCTGTTTAATCGCGCGTCATCAAATAGTACAAAATTTTTTGAGGGGCCAGAACACCCACGCCACTTCGACGAAAAGTCATTTTTATTTTCTCAATAAATTGCCTATACTTCTAACTATCTATTTCCACATTTTGAAGTCAATCTGACAAGGTTAAATGCCTCTGTCCCCCACATTCCAAAACCAAGATTTTTCAATTTCGAGGTGTTTTTTCAACTTTGCAGACAAAATAGCAGACTTCCTGTTGGGTTTAGACTATGGCTCCAAGAGACTTTTTTGTGCGTCCTGGGATGTTACATAAATGTGACATATTTCCAGATTTTTAGACGCAACGGGCTTCCGGGGCTGTTCCGTTGAAAATTTGTAGGTGGCGCTACAGAGCCATTTTGCCACACCCGTGCTGGGGGCACTTACTCAGATCATTATTGGACGCAAACGAATCTCTGTGCCCATTTTCAGGACTTTTCGCGCATGTATGACGGACTACTGATTTTCGGCCTGGGCAGAAAAACGAGAAAAATAATAATAATAATAATAATTAAAGCTGCAAGCAGCATTGGACGGGCCCTCGCAATCCACGCTTGTCGGCGACCGGCAAGGACGGGGTCAGTGCAGTTCCCGGGGCAGAGCGATAATATTCTCCCCTCCCTGAATGTACTGTATGCAGTTTGGCAGACAGCTAACAGTTCTCCTATGAGAGGCAAAGTCTTCTTGCTTCAAGGATTTATTTTCTCACTCCCAATTCAAGTTGACTGTAAAACTGAAATGCATACAACAAAAGATGATTCCAAAGAAAATTCTGAATATATTTTAAGTATCTCTAAATATCTCTTACTTCTCTTTACATCTAGTTTATAAATAGTAAATAAATATTCTCTTTTCAACTTTATAATTAACTTTGTCCATGTAAAATGGCACATGGTAATGACTAAATAAAAAACCTATCCTAAACCCCTTTTAGAAATGCTTCTTTTAACAGACTAGATGGCACCATCTGCTGGACAAAGAAGCGTACTACGTGCAAAGTTGAGAGCACCAGTCAGGCCGGGGCCGGTGTCACTTTCGCTACCGTGGAACGCCCAAAGTTTAACGAAAAGTCACAATTTTCGCAGTGAACGACCAAAACACTTATAAGTACATCCAGAAAAAATTTGAAGAGAATCCAAAGACCCCGAAAGGAACGGCAGCTCACAAAACAAACATCATATATTTTGTAACCATTCTTGTCCACAGTGGGTGGCGCTACAATAATTGTATGAATATTGTCATATGGATGTGTTTAGATAGGGACCAGCAACAATACTGTAAAGTTTGATGCACTTTGGACTGAATTAAAAGCACATATAATACTACATCCTGTTTAATCGCGCGTCATCAAATAGTACAAAATTTTTTGAGGGGCCAGAACACCCACGCCACTTCGACGAAAAGTCATTTTTATTTTCTCAATAAATTGCCTATACTTGTAACTATCTATTTCCACATTTTGAAGTCAATCTGACAAGGTTAAATGCCTCTGTCCCCCACATTCCAAAACCAAGATTTTTCAATTTCGAGGTGTTTTTTCAACTTTGCAGACAAAATAGCAGACTTCCTGTTGGGTTTAGACTATGGCTCCAAGAGACTTTTTTGTGCGTCCTGGGATGTTACATAAATGTGACATATTTCCAGATTTTTAGACGCAACGGGCTTCCGGGGCTGTTCCGTTGAAAATGTGTAGGTGGCGCTACAGAGCCATTTTGCCACACCCGTGCTGGGGGCACTTACTCAGATCATTATTGGATGCAAACGAATCTCTGTGAAAATTTTCAGGACTTTTCGCGCATGTATGACGGACTACTGATTTTCCGCCTGGGCAGAAAAACGAGAAAAATAATAATAATAATAATAATAATAATAATAATAATAATAATAATAAACAGTACGAAAACAATAGGGTCCTTGCAACTCCGTTGCATGGCCCCGTTGGGCCCCTGCACTTCGTTGCTCGGGCCCTAATTAAAGCTGCAAGCAGCATTGGACGGGCCCTCGCACCCCACGCTTGTCGGCGACCGGCAAGGACGGGGTCACTGCAGTTCCCGGGGCAGAGCGATAATCCCTGAATGTACTGTATGCAGTTTGGCAGACAGCTAACAGTTCTCCTATGAGAGGCAAAGTCTTCTTGCTTCAAGGATTTATTTTCTCACTCCCAATTCAAGTTGACTGTAAAACTGAAATACATACAACAAAAGATGATTCCAAATAAAATTCCGAATATATTTTAAGTATCTCTAAGTATCTCTTACTTCTCTTTACATCTAGTTTATAAATAGTAAATAAATATTCTCTTTTCAACTTTATAATTAACTTTGTCCATGTAAAATGGCACATTGTAATGACTAAATAAAAAACCTCTCTTAAACCCCTTTTAGAAATGCTTCTTTTAACAGTATAATGGCACCATCTGCTGGACAAAGAAGCGTACTACGTGCAAAGTTGAGAGCACCAGTCAGGCCGGGGCCGGTGTCCCTTTCGCTACCGTGGAACGCCCAAAGGTTAACGAAAAGTCACAATTTTCGCAGTGCACGACCAAAACACTTATAAGTACATCCAGAAAAAATTTGAAGAGAATCAGAAGACCCCGAAAGGAACGGCAGCTCACAAAACAAACATCATATATTTTGTAACCATTCTTGTCCACAGTGGGTGGCGCTACAATAATTGTATGAATATTGTCATATGGATGTGTTCAGATAGGGACCAGCAACAATACTGTAAAGTTTGATGCACTTTGGACTGAATTAAAAGCACATATAATACTACATCCTGTTTAATCGCGCGTCATCAAATAGTACGAAATTTTTTGAGGGGCCAGAACACCCACGCCACTTCGACGAAAAGTCATTTTTATTTTCTCAATAAATTGCCTATACTTGTAACTATCTATTTCCACATTTTGAAGTCAATCTGACAAGGTTAAATGCCTCTGTCCCCCACATTCCAAAACCAAGATTTTTCAATTTCGAGGTGTTTTTTCAACTTTGCAGACAAAATAGCAGACTTCCTGTTGGGTTTAGACTATGGCTCCAAGAGACTTTTTTGTGCGTCCTGGGATGTTACATAAATGTGACATATTTCCAGATTTTTAGACGCAACGGGCTTCCGGGGCTGTTCCGTTGAAAATGTGTAGGTGGCGCTACAGAGCCATTTTGCCACACCCGTGCTGGGGGCACTTACTCAGATCATTATTGGACGAAAACGGATCTCTGTGCCCATTTTCAGGACTTTTCGCGCATGTATGACGGACTACTGATTTTCCGCCTGGGCAGAAAAACGAGAAAAATAATAATAATAATAATAATAATAATAATAATAATAATAATAATAATAAACAGTACGAAAACAATAGGGTCCTTGCAACTCCGTTGCATGGCCCCGTTGGGCCCCTGCACTTCGTTGCTCGGGCCCTAATAATAATAATAATAATAATAATAATAATAAACAGTACGAAAACAATAGGGTCCTTGCAACTCCGTTGCATGGCCCCGTTGGGCCCCTGCACTTCGTTGCTCGGGCCCTAATAATAATAATAATTAAAGCTGCAAGCAGCATTGGACGGGCCCTCGCAATCCACGCTTGTCGGCGACCGGCAAGGACGGGGTCAGTGCAGTTCCCGGGGCAGAGCGATAATATTCTCCCCTCCCTGAATGTACTGTATGCAGTTTGGCAGACAGCTAACAGTTCTCCTATGAGAGGCAAAGTCTTCTTGCTTCAAGGATTTATTTTCTCACTCCCAATTCAAGTTGACTGTAAAACTGAAATACATACAACAAAAGATGATTCAAAAGAAAATTCTGAATATATTTTAAGTATCTCTAAATATCTCTTACTTCTCTTTACGTCTAGTTTATAAATAGTAAATAAATATTCTCTTTTCAACTTTATAATTAACTTTGTCCATGTAAAATGGCACATTGTAATGACTAAATAAAAAACCTCTCCTAAACCCCTTTTAGAAATGCTTCTTTTAACAGTATAATGGCACCATCTGCTGGACAAAGAAGCGTACTACGTGCAAAGTTGAGAGCACCAGTCAGGCCGGGGCCGGTGTCACTTTTGCTACCGTGGAACGCCCAAAGTTTAACGAAAAGTCACAATTTTCGCAGTGAACGACCAAAACACTTATAAGTACATCCAGAAAAAATTTGAAGAGAATCCAAAGACCCCGAAAGGAACGGCAGCTCACACAACAAACATCATATATTTTGTAAACATTCTTGTCCACAGTGGGTGGCGCTACAATAATTGTATGAATATTGTCATATGGATGTGTTCAGATAGGGACCAGCAACAATACTGTAAAGTTTGATGCACTTTGGACTGAATTAAAAGCACATATAATTCTACTTCCTGTTTAATCGCGCGTCATCAAATAGTAAGAAATTTTTTGAGGGCCCAGAACACCCACGCCACTTCGACGAAAAGTCATTTTTATTTTCTCAATAAATTGCCTATACTTGTAACTATCTATTTCCACATTTTGAAGTCAATCTGACAAGGTTAAATGCCTCTGTCCCCCACATTCCAAAGCCAAGATTTTTCAATTTCGAGGTGTTTTTTCAACTTTGCGGACAAAATAGCAGACTTCCTGTTGGGTTTAGACTATGGCTCCAAGAGACTTTTTTGTGCGTCCTGGGATGTTACATAAATGTGACATATTTCCAGATTTTTAGACGCAACGGGCTTCCGGGGCTGTTCCGTTGAACATTTCTAGGTGGCGCTACAGAGCCATTTTGCCACACCCGTGCTGGGGGCACTTACTCAGATCATTATTGGACGCAAACGAATCTCTCTGCCCATTTTCAGGACTTTTCGTGCATGTATGACGGACTACTGATTTTCCGCCTGGGCAGAAAAACGAGAAAAATAATAATAATAATAATAATAATAATAATAATAATAATAATAAACAGTACGAAAACAATAGGGTCCTTGCAACTCCGTTGCATGGCCCGTTGGGCCCCTGCACTTCGTTGCTCGGGCCCTAATAATAATAAACAGTACGAAAACAATAGGGTCCTTGCAACTCCGTTGCATGGCCCCGTTGGGCCCCTGCACTTCGTTGCTCGGGCCCTAATAATAATAATAATAATAATAATAATAATAATAATAAACAGTACGAAAACAATAGGGTCCTTGCAACTCCGTTGCATGGCCCCGTTGGGCCCCTGCACTTCGTTGCTCGGGCCCTAATAAACAGTACGAAAACAATAGGGTCCCTGCAACTCCGTTGCATGGCCCCGTTGGGCCCCTACACTTCGTTGCTCGGGCCCTAATAATAATAATAATAATAATAATAATAATAATAATAATAAACAGTACGAAAACAATAGGGTCCTTGCAACTCCGTTGCATGGCCCCGTTGGGCCCCTGCACTTCGTTGCTCGGGCCCTAATAATAATAATTAAAGCTGCAAGCAGCATTGGACGGGCCCTCGCAATCCACGCTTGTCGGCGACCGGTAAGGACGGGGTCAGTGCAGTTCCCGGGGCAGAGCGTAAATTCTCCCCCTCCCTGAATGTACTGTATGCAGTTTGGCAGACAGCTAACAGTTCTCCTATGAGAGGCAAAGTCTTCTTTCTTCAAGGATTTATTTTCTCACTCCCAATTCAAGTTGACTGTAAAACTGAAATACATACAACAAAAGATGATTCCAAATAAAATTCTGAATATATTTTAAGTATCTCGAAGTATCTCTTATTTCTCTTTACATCTAGTTTATAAATAGTAAATAAATATTCTCTTTTCAACTTTATAATTAACTTTGTCCATGTAAAATGGCACATTGTAATGACCCCTTTTAGAAATGCTTGTTTTAACAGACTAGATGGCACCATCTGCTGGACAAAGAAGCGTACTACGTGCAAAGATGAGGGAATCAGTCAGACAGGGACAGGTAAATGGTAAATGGTAAATGGCCCATATAAGTACATCCTGACAAAATGTGAAGAGAATCCAAAGACCTCGAAAGGAACAACAGCTCATCAGATATTTTGTAACATTTCTTGTCCACAGTAGGTGGCGCTACAATAATTATATGAATATTGTCATATGGATGTGTTCAGATAGGGACCAGCAACAATACTGTAAAGTTTGATGCACTTTGGACTGAATTAAAGCACATTTAACACTACTTCCTGTTACATCCTGCGTCATCAAATTTTGAGGGGCCAGAACACCCACGCTAGTTTGACGAAAAGTCAAATTTTTATTTCTCAAGACATTGCCTATACTTGTAACTATCTGTTTCCAATTTTTGAAGTCAATCTGACAATGTTAAATGCCAGACCCTCCCACATTCCAAAGCCAAGATCGATAATATTCTCCCCTCCCTGAATGTATTGTATGCACTTTGGAAGACAGCTAAAGTGCATACAATACATTCAGGATGATTCAATATAAAATCTGAATATATTTTAAGTATCTCTAAATATCTCTTACTTCTCTTTACATCTAGTTTATAAATATTAAATAAATAATCTCTGTACAACTTTATAATTTATGAACACACACAATGTCCATGTATAATGACACATTGTAATGACTAAATAATAAACCTTTCCTAATCCCCCTTTAGAAATGCATGTTTTAACAGACTAAGTGGCACCATCTGCGGGACAAAGTAGCGTACTACGTGCAAAAATGAGGGAATCAGTTAGGCCGGGGCCGGTGTCACTTTCACAACCATAACACGCCCAAAGTTTAACGAAAAGTCACAATTTTCGCAGTGAAGGACCAAAACACTTATAAGTACATCCTGAAAAAATTTGAAGAGAATCCCTGAAAGGAAGAAGACCCTGAAAGGAACAGCAGCTCATACAACAAACATCAGATATTTTGTAACATTTCTTGTCCACAGTGGGTGGCACTACAATAATTGTATGAATATTGTCATATGGATGTGTTCAGATAGGGACCAGCAACAATACTGTAAAGTTTGATGCACTTTGGACCACTTTGGACTGAATTAAAGCACATATAATACTACTTGCTGTTTAATCGCGCGTCATCAAATACTAAGAACTTTTTTGAGGGGCCAGAACACCCACGCCACTTCAACGAAAAGTAAAAAAATTTTCTCAGGAGACTGCCTATACTTGTACCTATATCTATTTCCACATTTTGAAGTCAATCTGACAAGGTTAAATGCCAGACCCTCCCACATTCCAAAGCCAAGATATTTCAATTTCAAGGTGTTTTTTCAACTTTGCGGACAAAATAGCAGACTTCCTGTTGGGTTTAGACTATGGCGCCTTTTGATGTTTTGGTGCGTCCTGGGATGTTACATAAATGTGACATATTTCCAGATTTTTAGACGCAACGGGCTTCCGGTCCAGGTCCGTTGAAAGTTTCTAGGTGGCGCTACAGAGCCATTTTGCCACGCCCGTGCTGGGGGCACTTACTCAGATCAGTATTGGAGGGAAACGAATCTCTCTGCCCATTTTCAGGACTTTTCGTGCATGTATGACGAAATGCTGATTTTTGGCGTGGACACTAGAATAATAATAATAATAATAATAATAATAATAATAATAAACAGTACGAAAACAATAGGGTCCTTGCAACTCCGTTGCATGGCCCCGTTGGGCCCCTGCACTTCGATGCTCGGGCCCTAATAATAATAATAAACAGTACGAAAACAATAGGGTCCTTGCAACTCCGTTGCATGGCCCCGTTGGGCCCCTGCACTTCGTTGCTCGGGCCCTAATTAAAGCTGCAAGCAGCATTGGACGGGCCCTCGCAATCCACGCTTGTCGGCGACCGGCAAGGACGGGGTCACTGCAGTTCCCGGGGCAGAGCGTAAATTCTCCCCCTCCCTGAATGTACTGTATGCAGTTTGGCAGACAGCTAACAGTTCTCCTATGAGAGGCAAAGTCTTCTTTCTTCAAGGATTTATTTTCTCACTCCCAATTCAAGTTGACTGTAAAACTAAAATAAATACAACAAAAGATGATTCCAAATAAAATTCTGAATATATTTTAAGTATCTCGAAGTATCTCTTATTTCTCTTTACATCTAGTTTATAAATAGTAAATAAATATTCTCTTTTCAACTTTATAATTAACTTTGTCCATGTATAATGGCACATTGTAATGAGGAAGACATACACCTCTCCTAAAAGCTTGTTTTAACAGACCAAATGGCACCATCTGCTGGACAAAGTAGCGTACTACGTGCAAAAATGAGCGATTCACTCAGACAGGGGCAGGTGTCACTTTCGCTACCGTAGAACGCCCAAAGTTTAACGAAAAGTCACAATTTTCGCAGTGAACGACCAAAACCCTTATAAGTACATCCTGAAAAAATTTCAAGAGAATCCCTGAAAGGAAGAAGACCCTGAAAGGAACAGCAGCTCATACAACAAACACCAGATATTGTGTAACATTTCTTGTCCACAGTGAGTGGCGCTACAATAATTGTATGAATATTGTCATATGGATGTGTTCAGATAGGGACCAGCAACAATACTGTAAAGTTTGATGCACTTTGGACTGAATTAAAAGCACATATAATACTACTTCCTGTTTAATCGCGCGTCATCAAATAGTACGACATTTTTTGAGGGCCCAGAACACCCACGCCACTTCGACGAAAAGTCAATTTTTTTTTCTCAAGATATTGCCTATACTTGTAACTATCTATTTCCACATTTTGAAGTCAATCTGACAAGGTTAAATGCCAGACCCTCCCACATTCCAAAGCCAAGATTTTTCCATTTCAAGGTGTTTTTTCAAGTTTGAGGACAAAATAGCAGACTTCCTGTTGGTTTTAGACTATGGCGCCTTTTGATGTTTTGGTGCGTCCTGGGATGTTACATAAATGTGACAAATTTCCAGATTTTTAGACGCAACGGGCTTCCGGTCCAGGTCCTATTAATTTGACATCCATTCTAGGCCAAGGTCCATGGGATGGTTCGTCCAAGGCGTAAATCTAGCCAGGACCGCCTCCGGATATGTAAATTATGTTGGTTAATTACAGGACTCAACGTGATCGAAATAAATACTAACTGAACGTATATCACCAATTGTTCATGACGTGGATAGTGTAATCATACAGAGAGAAAATAGCATACCTTATATGAAAGGATTACTCCCGAGACCCTTCACAGGAATAAGCGGTTATAGAAGATGAATGAAGTTATGCATTTATGGGACTAGGATTTCCGAGGTCCCATGAATGCATAACTGTGAGACGTAAAGCGCCTTCAACTGACGCAACGCACCTTATAAAAGATTCCGTGGCGCTCCAGTCGTTCTCTTTTACCTCTTCCGGAGTCTGGGGAAGGAACGTGCGAGATTTCATATAATGGGTAAGCAAACTTAAATGAGTTGGTAGCCTGCTCCTCGACAGACATGGCAGAAAATTACACACTTATCAGCCGTTGTTCACTATTAATGTCTATTTGGCCACTGTATTTTCCTAGTTTGGGTACCACGAGTTAATTTTCTTGGCCTAAACACGTTTCTGATTGATGTGAGGTGCTAAGATCGTTATTTTAATGTTTAATATAACATACGTTTTTTTGAGTGCAAATGTATCGAATAAGTGGTGGCAACTGTAATTTTGGTGTTTTTGGAATGGTATTTTTCTAGCGACGATAGGGCACTAGAGTTAATTCTGGTAGTCTGTGTAGCTCGAGCCGCGTGGTGGCAGCTTGAACTATACACTTGGCGTGTACTATCAACTATCAAACCGTTTTAAAGGTCCACGTGCGGATAAACTGCAGAAAAACTTAAAGTACACCGGAGACCGTGGTTATGTATTTGACATCACATTACATCGGCTCTGAGCTAGCCTTGTTCAGCTAGCGCAGTGACTGTGCACCACACCAGTGGCCCCCAACCTTTTTTATTCCACGGACCGGTTTAATTTCAGATAATATTTTCACGGACCTATCTAGAGGTGTAGCTGATGAAAATAAAATAAACGAATATTTTCGCTATAAAACAATAATAAATGTAAATCCACTGTGTATTCATGTACAACTTTATTAGCAGCGTTCTCATGACGTCACCCCAGCAACAGCAACGTTAATGGTAAAGTCAAATCCACCTGTTTACTTGCAGTCCCCACAAATCCAGTTTAGCTTTAAATGCAGCTACTTTATCTGCCAACTTCAAGACAGTTGTCATCTTCCTCTGATGTGATGAGTTCGGTTTATTGAACAGGTTGAATATGTCGCACATGTAAGCCAGTTTTACGATCCATTCCTCCTCACTGTGCTGCCTGCCAGCTGTGACTTTTTGAGAGATCTCTGCAAGCTCTTGTAATTCAAACAAGTACCACACCATCGTGCCACAGTCCAAACTATTCGGTGGGATTTTCCTTTGTGGTAAGGTGATCCCAGGGCAGCAGTGGCTATAGAATATCAGGTTTTGCTTTCACCTCACTGCGTGCTGGTTGCTGAATGGTGACAATGAAGCCTGGCACACTCTCATATGAATGCGATTTCAGATATACATCTAATGTATAGCTCACAGTAGCATTACAAACTGCTTTAGAGGAATAGCAAAATTGCAACCCTTCCTAGTCTAAATCAGCCTTTGGTTTTGCAGGATTGCTGAATGGGATTGGACATCAATTCTCCTACACTGTGTGCTGCTACTCTGGTACATGAGGTCAGACTTTCTTTTTGTTTGTAGCTCATTTTTAATTTATCCACAAAAACTGAAAGTGGACATGTGAAGTGAGATGTTGAATGTTGCAAATCTAAATCACTTTGATGTGCACTTACTGTTATCCATATGGGACATTTTAAATTTACGTGGGAGCTAGTGAAATTGCTCAAACTCGCATGCGTTGTGAATTAAACTGGGTAGCACAGATGGAGTTATTAGTGCACTGCACTTTAGTTTTGATTGCCCTCTATGAAAGCTTTTAATTGGGTTTCATTGACTTTGTCTAACTTGGAAAAAAAAAACAAAAAACTGATGGTATCGGGACTTGCATCACTTTGATTACTGTTTCATTCCAACTAGTTTAAGGTGCAGAGAACTGTAAATGGTGTCATTTGAGACTTGCATTTCATTAAATGCAAACAAATGATACACTGTTGGCACAGTAGGAGGTCTGGTCCTATGAAGTGGACCATAGAGCTCATACAGTGCATAGAGTAACTCATTCTCTTGCAACTCACTGTTGATTTGCAGCAGTGTTACTAATGGGAATGGACAGATATTTAAAGTTTTTTTTGAAAGGCCATTTAATTTAAGCTGCTGACTTGCTCTCCACCAGGTATTGGCGGTTTCCTCTGGCCACCTCGGTAAGTAGACTTGCAGAATGCGTTTTGTTTAAGTGATGATGATTGGCTAAATATGTTCAACTGCTCTGAAATGTGAGTGACAGCTGCCTCTCTGAACACATGCGGCATTAATAACTGAATATGTTCATAGTTATGGAGAAATATTTTAACTTTCCTTCTGTCCTTCCTTTACAGGTTTTATAACTGTCTTGATATGCTCTGATCCAACAATTTAATGTAAGTGCATGATATAACTTTACATCACTGATTAACTTGTCAGTAATATGAGGGGAAACCAGTGTTGGGTATCCAGTGATTGCACTGTGTGGTATCTGCAGCCAGTGTTTTCATCAGCTGGTGTGTTCAAATTTCAGTGCAAGACAAAGTCAACATTTGGCATCGTTGGTCTCCATACTGCCTGTGTTTGGAGTCCTGGTATATTTGTTGAAACACTTGTTTATGCATCTGCACCAATAAGCTGGGCTACCCAGCAATGTTAATTTTTTTTTGTGTAGAAGTTGAACACTCCATTGTCTGGAAATGATCTTGACAGTTAATTCACATAAGACTGATATTCTGCTGTCTTGCATGCATACATTCTTTCACAATGGATGTCTACCTACTGTGGTGACTCCATGGATCAGTTAATTAAGTTATATCTCAACTACAGTTGAGTCTCCCAAGAAACTGCCAAAATGCTCTCACCTTGCATAAATGGCTTAAGGGCATCATGCGTGGATAGGTTTGCAATTTGGCAGATCTGGAGTATATTTACAAACGGGGATATGATTAAACTTGCTGCTTTTTGCAGGGTAGATTTGGGGATGTGCACTCTTCTGCTGTAAGTTGCTTTACTACATCTGACATGACTTTTTTTCTGTGTGTAGGATGTATTTTGTGGCACTGTCTGGATTAATCCAGAAGTGTTATTTACCATAGCCGACTGACAAATGGTGCCGTCATGTGTTGGTCCAACACAATAACATACTACAAACTGCATCCCCCAGTACCCCAGTCCCCCAGCACAAGACTACCATTAACTTTAAGATCTGTGGCTCAGGTGGCAGAGATGGATGTCTGTGGTCCCTCTGCATGCCGAGTTATCCTAGGGCGAGAGGCTCTACCCGAAGTTGCTCCTGACAGCAGGTGTGCGTTTTGAATTGAGGCCATCATCTGGTAAATGTGCATTTAAATGGCATTTCCCTGCCTTAGTAGTACCTAAATTGACATCCTCTCAGACTTCAGATTGAAGATATCCTTATACTAAAACAGGTGCTCTTCAATCCAGGGGCACAATGCACATAAAATCTTTTGGAATGTGCATTTTAAAAATTGCCAACTTCTAATTGCTTAACAGAATTGCAAGGTTCTGCTGCAGCCATGGATGACTTCTTGACGTGAGGCTTGCAATACAGCAATCAAGGTGAGTATTCAAGAGGATCAGTGGTGACTAGTGAAAGCTGAGGTCTGTCCCGACATGCCTTTGTCTGTAGGGCTGTGTCGTTGGAAATGCCTCGTACAGTAAATCTGTAGTCTAGCTTTACCCACATGTTCATGCTCATGTACCTTGTGGGATATTACTGCAGAACACATGACAAGTACTCAAGCGGCCATATTCTGTAGGACCTGGTTGCCCGGTATGTCAGATCGCGATTGACCGGTAGATTGCATGACACTGGAAAATGTTTCAGATTTTAGTGTATCATTTATCTGTTGCACTTCCACAACAAACAGCAAGTCAAATGTCTTAAAGGGACAGCGCTGTTTTTCTAAAGGTGCAGTGCTTAATTTTTTTTTCTTGAATAGCTTGATGGAGCTTGTAATGCTATACCAACAATTAACCCCTTGATGCGGAGTGTCGCCAATTTGCGACACACTGCTTCCACTGAGACAGTATGTGTGTGTTTAGGTTAGGTGTGGGACTTGATTAAAAATGTATCTACTCAGTCTGCATTTGTCCAGACATTAAAAGAGCTTGAGTTTACAATATTCATATCTGTGCCCATTTGATTCAGTTGTCCACTAAAATCCATTTAATTCAAAACGGTAGAAAAGAGAATATCCCTGGCCAAAACTGAACGGACCTGAAGTTGAAGTGCCATTTTATTTGCCTTTTCTGAACAGTATTGACTTTAAATGATTAAAATGAGGAATGGGCTGCCGACAGCAGTCCTGGTCCAAGTACAGACAAGACCTAACGGCTCCAGCAGTTTCTGTGCTCACTGCAACATGCTTTGCATTTAGATGGCATCATAGCGTTCAAGTGCTTAAGTGGTATGCAGTTTGCACAAAACACTGCTTTTATCTGGGCCTCCATTGTTTTTTTGTTTTTTTTTGTTTTTTTTAACTAAAATTTGCCTTCCATCAGTCCTAGCAACATGTTTTCTGATTCCTCTACCGACGTGTGTGTTGGAGTACCAGGGAAACGTGCACTGACAAAAGTTCCATGTTTGGAATGCAAGCAGCGATTAAATGTGTTACAATTTTTTTTATAATTGTAGTTACTGTGTTTAAGTCCCACCCATAGTGGATATGTGTATATGTGGGTGGCTGTGGCTTGTATGTAGAGCGGATAGTCCACGACCGAGAGGAGTAGCGGTTCAATCTCTGGAATGTGCCACATAAAGTAAAGAAGCAGAAAAGCTCTATATAATTAAGGCCATTTACCATGTTAAAGTGTATATTATGTATATATGTGTACATGCACATATATGTCTATATGTAGGTAGGTCACTTTGACTGTCTCAAATCGCATACTTTCGTCAGTACACTTCGATATCATGCACTATGAGCACTATGCACTTACGCCCGTAGAGCGTAATTTTCAAAAAGGTAATGTCGTCTCAAATCGGGTACTATGCCTATACTTACCGGAAATGACGAATGACCGCCGTATTTTTGACAGCGATCGCGAAAAATTGTAATTTTAATATTTAGACATGCAACACTTCAAACATCTTAAATATGACCATTTTGATCATGTTTTCTAGCTTTTGCGAGTTCGTTCACTGCACCGAGTCAACGCAAATCACTAATTTAACTAAATTAACAGTTATATCGAGCAGTAATTTAGTAGTACTACATGTAAAACGGCAACCATTTTCATTAAATGTCATATTACTTCCATCTGTATGGACCTGTAAGCTCCACCGCCGCTTCCAAAACACTGCCGCCGATATCAAATCGCAAGTTTGAATTGGGTTGATAGTCCCTCCCCTTCCTCTTCGTAGCCAAGATGGCTACCATTAAGTGTCCATCGTTCCACACTCAGCATTTTGACCGTTTTGAGTACACCATCCGGGTACTTGCAGTGCACTTCGTCTCGTTGGAATTTTCAGTGTGAACACCCTCATGTACTCAAATTAGGTATTTTAAGTGCAGAAGTACGCGATTTGAGACACAGCCTTTGACTCATTGTAGCTTGCAAGCCAAAAAAGTGTGGGCACTAGTGTTTTTGGCGGCCTGTTTTAATTTTAGTTTTAGTCTAGTCTTTGTGTCAACCTGTCATTTTAGTTTTTATTAGTTTTAGTCATGTTCATACTCCTAGTCTAGTCAAGTTTCAGTCAACTTAAAGTCTGAGCATTTTAGTCAGAATTATCCATGACTATTTTCGTCTAGTTTTAGTCAATGAAAATTGTATTTTATTCTCTTTTTAGTAATACAATTGTATTTAACCCACTCATAAGTACCTTGTAGTATAGACAAAACCAAAATTTTCTTTTAGCCAAACCTATTTCAAACAAGGTTCCTATATTATTACCTTATAGACTCAAGAATACATCCATTCCATAATCACCCTTTGTGCATTTCTACATATAAATTGGACATCCCACAAAAAATAACACGGCCAATACATTTTAATTTAAGACCAGACTCACTTTAATGAGCTCATTTCTCTTATCAAAAACCGGTCCATTTTGTGTTTTACGCTAGCTAGCGGAGCTTACGTCTGCCTGCAAACGTACGTTGCGGTTTGTAAACAATGCCATATGGCCACTTTCATTCGCGCTTTCTGTGATTCAGCTGCATGAAATGTATTACAACTTATCGCCACGAGATGGCAGTTTAAGTAGCATTGCCGGTAAATAGCGGATTGCAATTTGCAATTAAAGGCAAGTGGCAGTGTGATACTGTAAGCTACCATGCGAGCCGCCAGTTATGTTCTAAATAATGCCGCGAGTGGAGCTTGAGGAAGTGACGTCGCCTGTGAGAGAAACAGGCTCTGGACATAGGAAACGGAAAAACTACGAAATAACGCGACTAAACATGACAAAATAACGTAACATTTCGTCTCGTTTTGGTCAACGAAAATGGAGACATTTTAGCATAGTTTTTATTTTGTAAACCACATTTAGTCTCGTTTTTATTCGTCAACAATATTGCATTATACATTTAATTATAGTCATCGTCGCATGACCAGCATTTACGTTACGGCTCGTCTCGTTTTAGTCGTGATACAGGTTCGTTGACGACAATATTTAGTCATAGTTTTCATTGACGAAAGCAACACTAGTGGGCACCCCTGCTTTGTTTCCCATACCAATGAAATCAATATTTTGATTTTGGGGTATATGTACACCAAGTTAATGATTCAGTGATTTTCTGTTTTGGTTGTGAAATACTTCTGACACTCTTGAATTTAGGGCACTGACACTTTACTGAAAGTTGTAATTTTTGTATAGGTCATAGTGATGGCAAGAACACATGGCTCATTTGTCCAAGTGGTAAGTCAAGTTGTCTTTCTACAAATGGTATCTTAATGACACAACAATAGTATCTGCAGCCAAACCTTAGGTGTTTTTGCACAAGTTGGTGGTAAATTTGTTTCAAGGATGCTCTTTGTAGAAAATACATTTTAGATAAATAAAGGAAAATGTATTTTCAAAACTCCTAATTTCAGGTTTTCAGCTGTTTAAAATTTGTCCTAAATCTGATTCCTATCCAGTCTGTTTAGTTGATGTACTGAATAATATAGTCTAAGCATAGATGTGTTTTTGAATAGCTTATTGGAAAAGCACATTATTTTAAAGATGACTTGCACAAGCTTGGAGCACAACATTATTTCATTTTTTTTTTTTTTTTTTTTTTTTTTGGCCACCATTGGTCCCCAAGAAATCCTGTGGGGAAAACATGGCAAACTCAAGTCTCTGGGATGCACTGGAACAGGTCGGAGGGAAGAGCTACATAATAGGTAGGTAGTCGTTATGTCTAGTAAATACCATTATTTATATACTGTAAGTGATGTATTACGTTTGGTCATATACCAAGGCTTTCAAGATACTGTGTTCTTGAATTGCTGTGGAGTTGACCACACAATAACCAGCCCAGTGGACTTGTGTCACAACCTTCCTTGAAGGCTGGCTGGGAACATTACCTGGTCGTTCTATGGTATTTAATAACAATGACTGCATGTGATTAAGAATGGCAATAGGCTATGTCCTTGAACATAACTATTGTATAATGGCTGATACCAGGCTTCCTTTATTTTCAGGAGCATCAGGCTGAAAACTAGTTTGAGTCTGCATTGACCTGCAACTAGCTATCCTTACCTGAATCCACCACTTCCAGGATATTTGTTTCAGTCCATCTGATGTCACCAGGTTGTGTCTAAGACTGTGAAGCATATTGCTCCAAATGCCATTGGTGTTATATCTTCAATGTTTCATGGAAGGTTAACACTATGGCTATAGTATGCTGGGGTCACATTTACTCCTTTCTCCAAATCCCCCCCCCCCCCCCCCCCCCCACACACACACACACACAGACACACACCCTAGCTGCTCACTTGCTCTGAATTGTATTTAAACTGACAACTGCACAGAGAATGTAGATTCATGTTATGCGAAGTTATTTGTGTTCAGTAATAAACTGACATTACTGTCAATGTTGAATCCATTTTTTTTTTTTCTTGAAATGGAGTTGAACAAAACTCGGAGGAAATGACTCCACATGAGCTTTGTGCTAGCAAAGTTGAACGCCAGTTTAGTTTTATTTGAGGGTACTTTACTTAATCTTCCATTTGCCCATGGAATACCATGTCTCGATTAAAAACCTCTCACCGGAGTAATTAAACCATTTCCTCAAAAGACTGATGTGGAGTTTTGTAGGTCAAAGGTCCTCCAGCGTTCAGCAGTATCGGCCTCTGGGAAGAAGCTGATCCTCAGTCTGGTGGTCCTGCCATGGGCGTCGCTACCATTCAATGTGAGGGGGACGTGTCCCCCCAGATTTCAAAATTATTCATTTGGACCCCCCCATATTTAACATAAAATATTGGTTCATCCAGCGCCGTTTCTATTGCCTCGTAAAAGAATCCATTCCACTTGATCGCTAATAAAAAATACATAGTCGACTAGTGAATCCACTCCGTGTTTTCCGGACAACCTTCGACTCCCGCAGCATGAAGTGAGTGACAGCGCATCGGGCAGTGCGTGCAGCAGCGGGCTGCTCGAAACAGAAGGTAACGTTTGTTAGCCCTCAATATTAACACGAGGCCACGTTATATTCATTTTCAGCGAAGCAATTAAAACTAGAAGTAGGCTATTGAACTGTTGCAATATTTGCTCCTTCTCCAGACATAATGGACATTAGAAAGTTCCTGACAAAGAAGCGGAAAGTATGTCAAAATGTCACCACAACACAGGTGTTTTGCGAATGGACACGTTAGCGGACTTCAATTGTTGATAGGAAAAAAAAAATAATGCTGCGTCCCGATCCCTTTTGGCAGCAGATTGATATTGAGAGTGAGGCAGGAGCAGGAGGGAGAGGGACAGTGCAGAGACTTCAGTCACGGAGGTGAGTGATTTACGGTGCTGGGCTGGTAGTTACAGTCTGGATTTGGGCAAGATGACGTTACCTTACTCCACACAGCTCTACAATCATCTAATATGGTTACTGATCAGTTGAAGTTTCTTCTATTTAGTTTCTATGGGCTCCAGATAAAAAATTACTGCATGTATGAATGAATAATCACTGTAGCCATGTCATTAGGCTATTGATATCAAATAATACCTGTAGACTGCAATAATAAAAGAATAACCAAAATAAAAAGTAAAATGCAAGCAAAAAGTCATTCTTGGTGATAAATGTTGTCATATTCATCTTATTATCTTAGGCATGACAGTTGGTGGTAAAGGCTGAAAGTTGAATGAGGACTTAATGTTGAGTCTGAAAAATGTGTTATATGTAAAATTAGATGTTAAACAACCTGTTAAAATACATTTGAATGCAGCAAATGCCAATTGGCCCTAGAACCCAGACCAGTGTCCCCCCCCACATTAAAAAAGCTTCTGATTCCCTGGGTCCTGCCCTTAATGCTCCGCAGCCTCCTACCTCAAGGGAGAGGGTTGAAGAGTGTGCAGGGTCTTTCCTAATGCAGGTACCCTTTTCTGCATCTGGAGGTGTAGCTGTGCAGCTTTCACCACCCTATGCAGAGACAGATCCAGTGGTCATGGTAAAGCTGTTGGGCAGTTTGAATAGGTACAAACCTGGTGGATAATTACTGCATGGGTGTTTATCTTGGGATGAAAATGGCCACTAGGAGTTGAAAGTACCTAGAAATAAAATGTTTTATACAACCATAAACTACATTAAAATTATAAAGGGATCTCTGCATTTCCAATAGATCAATTTTTACAGCGGTTAAAGTTAGTTTATTTGGGTCCCCATTAGCTGCTGCAGCAGAACTGCTATTCTTCCTGGGGTCTGACATATAATAAAAGACAAAAAGTTAAAAGGAAAAAAAACAAATACTACATACACACACATATGTATGTATACGTGTGTGTGTATATATATATACGTATGTGTGTATATATGTGTATATATACGTGTGTAGTATATATATATATATACGTGTGTGTATGTGTGTATGTGTGTGTATATATTATGGCATGCCATTCAGGAAATTCATTTTTGAATATGTGGAATGAAAGTTTGAATATATGGAAAGTTTGAATATATTGAATGAACTTTGAATATATGGAGTAAACCTTGGAATATATTGAATAAACCTTGGAATATATTGAATGAAAGTTTGAATATATTGAATGAACTTTGAATATATGGAGTAAACCTTGGAATATATTGAATGAAAGTTTGAATATATTGAATGAAAGTTGACTGACGTCAGACTTCACGGCAGTGCCTGCGGCCATCTTGTTTAGCGTGTGGATGCTGCAGCAAAAAGTGACAGAGTGACAACGAGTCAGGCCGCTCGCAATCTTGTTGCGGCAATATTAAACGACGAGGACATGATAAACACACTGGCGAATGTGTGTACGGGCCAAAATCCTCCCGATACCGTATCCGTTCTTCTAACGAAGAAGTTCGCTTCTTTTTAACCGTGGCAGAACTATTAACGGAACACTCGGCTGTGTGTAGAGGTCTGTATTAGCTTCACACCCATACAGTTTTCAGGTGATTTAATGAAGGCAAAACACAGTGAATGGCCGTGCGTAACGGCACTGCGCCCTGACGCGGCTCTTTTCCGGGACTGGAGAAGCTGCTGCGGCTACAGGGATTTCGAAGCTTCTCTGAAAGAGAAGCTTTTCATATATTGTTTTGATGCAAAAAGAATTACCCACATTCATAGACCAATGCAGGCTGAATATTTAGTTTAGTATTGAACGTATTTGATGATCGGCGACAGCGACACATTGTCAGCTTTGGGCACGTTACTCACACAGCGGAATGCAGAAATGAACGAGCTTCTTAGAAGAACGGGCATGGTATTGGGCAGGGGTATCGGGAGGATTTTGGACCGTACTCGCATTCGCCAGTGTGTTTATTATGCCCTCACTAGCGGTGGAAAAAAGATTCGGGATCCGGCTCATTGAACCGGCCACCAAAGAAGACTCAAGAATCACGGATCGAGACGTCTATTAAACCGGCTCAGTTGAGTCCTACCACATTTGATTGATATATAATCAATAAACGGCATCATTCAAACATCTTACGTCTCACTTGGCAGAGAAACAAAATGTAATAACCGACTTGGCCACTATAGCAAACTACGGCACTCAGCCACTGGAGTGGAGTGGCGCTACCGAGTCCCTTCCTCACTCATGAATCCCTGCGGATCCGTCACTCATGAATCACTGCGGATCCGTCACTCATGAATCTCGGCGGATTCGCTACTCACGAATCCCTGCAGATCCGTCACTCATGAATCCCGGCAGATTCGCTATCATGAGTCCCTGCGGATCCGTCACTCACGAATCTCGGCGGATTCGCCACTCACTCGGCAGAGAAACGAAACTTAACCGACTCATGGATCCACGTACATTCTAGACCATAAAATAACATTTTTTTTTGTTTGTTTTGTAATGATGACATTGTACTCATTTTTTTTAAGCTACTTGATTTCTAGTGGCCGCGTTGACATGATTGACAAATGGCAACATGAATGTAACTCGAGTTATATAATATAATATAATATAATTATGTAGTAATAATAATAATAATAATAATAATACATGGTGTCCAATATTAAGGCCTACTGTAGGAATAGTAGCAAAACACTGTCAGAACAACTCATTCCTTGCACAGCTGACAATGTGTGTCAACTTACATTTTTAAATGCCAACCTTAAAAAGTCCAGTAAACGGTCCATTTCCCCGCCAGCTTTTTATTTCCATTGTCTTTATTCTTGGATTATTTTCTTCATATTTTTTATATTTTACCAAACTGTTTTTATATTTTACCAAACTGTAGTAGGCATTTTTGTTGGCATTGTGGATATTGTAGTTTATTCTTAGTTAAGTCCCAGACACTGCCATGGCCATTTCAGGTCAAGTCACTCAAGTGACTCAAGTGATTCGCAAAACCCGGATCATATCAGTGAGTGATTCAGACTGATCCGAATCCCTCAAAAGATCCGGGTTTTACACTACTAGCCCTCACTGTTTAACATTGCATATATATAAATTACAGAAATATAGAAAATAAAAGAGGTGAATCCTGCAAACTCTTAAGCAATTAATGCATTCCACATCATTCCATTATGATTTCACTCAATATCATATATATCTAACATCCATTTATCTTCAGATATTTTATATATTTTAACCATCTTCCTTTATTCATAGTTAGGATTCTGTGTGTACCCATTTAAAAGGTGTTTATTCACTAACAATTGAAATTATCTTGTGCTAGTGGTTTGTCCATATTGTTTGGGGAGTAGGTTCCAAGCATACATAGCTCTGTATATTACTGTTCTTTTACTGTAGTTTGTCTTTATTTTTGGGAGTGAAAGCTTTCCACTGGCCACATGTCTCGTTGTAAAACTATGATTGTCTGAACTATACTGTAGTTTTTTATGTAGAACTTGTGGGGATTTTGTTATAAGTACATTTCTTACAAATATCAGTAATGAATAAAACAGTCTATCACCAACCATCAACCAACCAAGATTTCTATGCATTTTAAATACATTAGTTCTAAGTTAGTGTCTTCAGTCACACACAGTATGAAAGGGTAGTGGTTTTGAATAGTACATAAAAGTTTGTCATATCCAAGTGTAAGAGCCACATATTCTTTATTAGGGCTATTTTCCTCCGAGCCACCGGGGGGCAGTACAAGTCAAGCCTGGTTGTATTTCATGCGGCCGAGTGGCGGCTACAGGTGTTTTAAGTTTGGTTTAACAGGAAGGATAGTGGGAAACCATTGTCTTCGAGGCACCTCTTTGGCTAAGTTTCTCCAACTACTATGTGGCAGCGGAGACAGCTAATGCAATTAGCCTTTCACTTCTTGAGCGTCTAGCGTCACGTGAGTAATCGTATTGCGTCATTTCCTGCTTCTGCACCGCATGGTATTGCTGTTTATAGACAGTTAGCTTCGCTCAAATTCCAAAAAACGTTCTGTTTATAGTAGTAGTGTAAAACCCGGATCTTTTGAGGGATTCGGATCAGTCTGAATCACTCACTGATATGATCTGGGTTTCGCGAATCACTTGAGTCACTTTAGTCACTTGACCTGAAATGGCCATGGCAGTGTCTGGGACTTAAGCTTCTTTACCAATAAAATTGTTGGCATTAGAGAAAACATTCAAGGCATTCTTCCGACGACTGTCAAAGATGGAAGTACAGTGACTTTAGAAATTTCTGTTAGACCTTATCAACATCTGGAATCCTTCTCCCCAGTAGATCTTCTCGAGCTATCTTCAATAATTAAAGCATCTAAACCATCAACCTGTCTTCGAGATCCAATCCCAATAATCCCAATCCCCTATATTTATCTATGAAACCAGATGAAACTAATCAGCTGGTTAAACTCCAAGCATGCCTTAAAGACATATAGGCTTGGATGACGTGTAATTTCTTACTGTTAAACTCAGACAAAACAGAAGTTATTGTATTTGGTCCTAAGCATCTCAGAGATTCATTATCTAATCACGTGGTTTCTTTGGATGGCATTACCTTGGCCTCCAGTACTACTGTGAAAAACCTTGGTGTTATATATTTAAATATTTTATTTATATTTAAATGTCACATTACGCAAGTAACCAGGACTGCCTTCTTTCATCTACGTAATATCATCAAAATTAGGAACATCCTGTCTCAGAATAATGCTGAGAAACTAGTTCATGCATCTGTGTCTTCCAGACTGGATTACTGTAATTTATAGATAGGTTTTTATTTGTCACATGCACAGTTATACATAGTACAATGCAGAGTGAAATGTATTTTTGTACCTGCCAACCAGTAGTAAAAAAAAAAGAATGTAAGTACTACAGTAAACAGTAGTAATATAAGTGTAATGTACACCAATAGAGAAGTAACACCAACAGAGAAATAAAATATAAAATATAGAATTAAAAAATGAGATAAAAAGAATAGAAATATAGACTGAATAAAAACAATATAGAAATATAGACTGGTAAACAGAGGGAGTGAAGTTGTATATGTACATGTATTTACAGTATTAAGTATTTAGCAGCTATTTTAACATGAATAAAGTGCAGATATTTAAGTCCGGTTAAGGCTCAGAGTTGAGCAGGCGGATGGCGTGGGGGTAAAAACTCTTCTTCAGCCTCTCAGTCTTTGCCCTCAGGCATCGGAAACGCCGGCCTGATGGCAGTAGAGAGAAGAGAGAGTGTCCGGGGTGACTGGGCTGTTTCAGGATCTTCTTGGCCTTTAACCTGCAACGTTTGATGTAAATGTCCTGCAGGTTGGGGAGGGGGGTTCTGATGGTCCGCTCCGCTGAACGGACCACCCTCTTGAGGGCCAGGAAGTCCTGCCTGGTACAGTTTCCCATCCAGGTGGTGATGCTCCCACACAAGATGCTCTCGATGGTGCAGGTGTAAAAGTTCCTGAGCACCTTGAGAGGGAGCTTAAAGTCTCTGAGTCCATGACAGGTCCTGTGAGATGGTCACTCCCAGGTATCTGAAGGTGTCCACTCTTTCCACCTCAGAGCCACAGATAATAAGTGGATGGAAGTCCCTCTGCTGTTTCCTGCTGAAGTCCACTATCAGTTCCTTAGTTTTGCTGACGTTCAGCAGGAGGTGGTTCTCCCGGCACCAGTCCTCCAGGTGGGACACCTCCCTCCTGTAGGCTGTCTCGTCGTCGTGGGCGATTAGTCCTACAACAATGGTGTCGTCAGCAAACTTGATGATGATGTTGGAGTCTGAAGTGGCCTCGCAGTTGTGTGTGTACAGCGAGTACAGCAGAGGGCTGAGCACACAGCCCTGGGGGGATCCAGTGCTGAGAGTCAGGGGGGCTGAAGTGTGAGGACCCACTCGGACCACCTGTGGTCTGCCGGTCAGGAAGCTGTAGATCCACCTGCACAGGGAGGAGTCCAGGCCCAGGCCATGCAGCTTAGCAGCCAGTCTGGAGGGAACTATGGTATTGAATGCTGAGCTGTAGTCAACAAACAGCACTCTCACATAGTTTCCCTTACCAGTGTCCATGTGGGAGAGGGTCTTGTGGAGGAGGAGGTTTATGGCGTCGTCTGTAGATCTGTCTGGCCGGTATGCAAACTGTAGTGGATCCAGGGTGGTGGGCAGTGTGGAGGTCAGTCTCTCAAAACATTTCATCACCACAGATGTGAGGGCTAAGGGCCTGAAGTCATTGGGGCTGCTGGGGTGTGGTTTCTTTGGGACAGGGACTATTGTCGACTTCTTGAAGCAGGTTGGGATCACACACTGTCTGAGTGAGAGGTTGAATATCACTGTAAACAGAGGACACGCCCACTAATCCCGTCTGGTCCAGCCGCTTTCCTGGTGTTAACACTTTTAAACACCCTCCTCACTTCGTGCTCCGTCACAGTAAATGTGACCTCCCCTCCGGCTGGGAGCGCAGCAGGCAGTCGGTTTCCCGACTGAAGCGCGCAAAAAAGGTGTTGAGTTCGTCAGCCAGAGAGGCGTCGGCGCTCACTGGGGGGGGGCGTGTGCTGCTTTGTAGTCTGTGATTGTTCGTAGTCCCTGCCACAGTCCCCTGGAATCAGACTGTCCCATCAGTTTCTCCAGTCTTTGGCCGTAGCGGTGTTTTGCCTCTTTCACCGCTCTGCGCGCACTGTAAGAGGCCAACTTGTATTCCTCCATGTTCCCAGAGGCGAGTCCGGAATTGTAGGCAGCGGTGCGGGAACGCAGAGCGTCGCGGACAGATCGATCCACCCACGGCTTCTGGTTGGGAAAAGTCCTGATGGTTTTTCTTGCCGTGGTATCATCCACAACTTTCCCGATAAATCCCACAACCGCGTCCGTAAACTCCTCGATATCTCCACCCGCACTGCTGTGAAACATGTCCCAGTCAGCTGAATCCAGCGCACCCTGCAGAGCGGCCTCCGTTTGATCTGTCCACCGCGTCACTTCTCTCACAGCAGGGGGTTCCTGCTTCAGCCGTTGTTTGTATTTGGGCATGAGAAAGACAGCGGCGTGATCCGATTTTCCAAACGGGGGGAGAGGTTTCGCTTTGTAGCCTTCTTTGAATGGGGAGTAGCAGTGGTCTAGAGTCCGTACTCCTCTGGTGGGGCAGTCGATGTGTTGAGTGAACTCCGGTATCACCTTTTTCAGATAAGCACTATTAAAGTCCCCGGCTACAATAAGGGCCGCTTCACGATGGTCAGTCTGAAGGGTGGAAATCGCCTCATGTAGCTCGGGCAGTGCAGCGTCCGTGGCCGCCTGGGGTGGGATGTAGACGGCGCTGATGATGACTGAAGTAAACTCGCGGGGCAGGTAGTGGGGACGGCATTTAATGGTTAGGAGCTCAAGGTTAGGCGAGCATGATCGTATGAGAGGGACAATGTTCCTACTGTCACACCAGTTGTTATTAACCATAAGACATACTCCACCTCCCTTTGATTTCCCCGACTCACTCGTTCTGTCCATGCGGTGAACTGTAAGGAACTCTGCAGGTTGAATGGCGAAGTCTGGTACGAGAGGAGTCAGCCATGTCTCGGTGAGGCAGATGATGTCGCAGTCCCGTATGTCCCTCTGGAACCGTATCCTGGCCCTGAGTTTGTCCAGCTTGTTCTCCAGTGACTGGACATTGGCTAGTAGGTTACTCGGCAGTGGCGTGTGGTGTGCTCTACGCCTCAGCCTTTCTCTTACGCCAGCTCTTTTCCCCCGAGGCCGTCTGCGTGACCTGGGGCTCCCGCGTCCTCCATTGTTTGTGTCGGCTCCCTGGCGCAGGATGTCCTGGGGCCACACCGGGTCGGAAGAAAATGGTTGTAAAAAAAGGTTTGAGTAGTGTAAGCCGATATTTATAAGTGCCTGTCTGTCATAAGTGATATGACACAGGTTAGGTGAGCTGAATAAGTTAAAAATAAAAGCAAAAAGCACTATATACAAAGAAAGTGTCGGAGCAGGTACGAGGGCCGCTGACCTCACCGGCGCCATCTTTAAGGCAAATAATAAATAATAATTTATTACTGTCTGGCTGTCCAAATAACTCTTTAAAAAGCCTCCAACTGATTCCAAATGCCGCAGCAAGAGCATTGACAGGAATTATCAAGAGAGATCATATTACTCCAGTTTTAGCTTCTCTTCACTTTCCTTCAGCTATCAGGCTACTCTCCTGTGGAACCAGCTCCCAGTTTGGGTTCGGGAAGCAGACATTCTCTCTGTTTTTAAGGTCAGGCTTAAGACTTTCCTTTTTGATCAAGCTTATAGTTAGGGCTGGACTAAACCATCCCTTAGTTATGCTGCTATAGGGCTAGGCTGCTGGGGGACAATGCACCAAACACGTTCTCCTTCTTTCTTCTCTCTCCACTCTCGTGTCCTCCACTTTCTTTTCTCTGGCACAGAGCTCTAGCCTTGTAAATTCCTATCTCCTACTCATGCAATTCTGTGCTATTACTATATAGAATGTTTACTGGTCTCCTCTCCCTTCTTGTGAGTATCTCTGGCCTGGAGTTGTGTGTTTCCTGTGGAGCTCCATACTACGTCTGTTGTCGTGGTCTCATCAGCGTACCCAGTCTCCATGGAATCCTGCTGTTATCCACTCCTACCTGAATGAACAATTCTCCAACCTGCCTATGATTCCTCTTACATTTTCAAACTGTCATGTAACAACATCAGTTTGTATCATAATATTCCACTTGTACGCTTTTGTCAGATATGTGTATCTATGACAGATGTATGTTTATCTTGCTGTTTTCTTTCTCTGTCTATACCCGGCTGGCCTTAGGCAGATGGGTCCCTCCATATGAGCTGGGTTCCGCTCAAGGTTTCTTCCTGTTAAAAGGGAGTTTTTCCTTGCCACCGTTGCCTTCAGGCTTGCTCTGGGGGTTTCAGGCCGGGTCTTGTAAAGCGTCTTGAGATAATTTGTATTGTTATTGACGCTATATAAATAAAACTGAACTGAATTGAATCCATAGGTCAATATTTGCATAATTATTGTAGCGCCACCTTTTGAGAACAGGAAATGTTTCCTATTCTTGTTGTGAAATGACAGAGTCTCCTTAATTCTGGCATCATTTCAAGTAGTGTGCTACTTTGTCCAGCAGATGGATCCATTGCATTTATCTCTGGTGGGCTGTGTGTGTTGTTTAACCTGTAATAGTTGGTGAAGCTGTTTTAACATACTTTGACGCCACAGAGAGAATAATTATACGATTATTGTAGTGTTTTTGTAGTGTGACCTGTTGTTACTGTCAGGATGACTGGATCACTTTGTTGAGACATGAAACTCGTGGTGAGCTATGGAAGCTTCCCATGCATAACCAAGTTGACCACATGTTTTGTCTTTGGCTTGGAGACAAAGGGAAGCCCTGGAAACACCAAGTCCCACAATCCTCCAGGTGTGAAAACTGACTCAGCAGTTCACTGGCTGACAGTGGCATGTGACCTCTGAGGTCATCAGGTCCTATAAAATGCGCTGTTTGGCCTTTGTTCCCCCCAAGATCCAGAGTGAACATAACTGTGTCACAGTCTGGTACGGAAGCTGCTCTGCTGCGGAGCGCCTGTTGCCCGTAGTGAAAACTGCCCAGTGCATCACAGGAACTCCACTCCCTGGCATTGAGGACGTCCAGAAGAAGCGCTGTCTGCGTCGTGCCCGCAGCATTCTGAAGGACTCCTCCCACCCGGCACATGGACTATTTCCCCTCCTGCCCTCTGGCAGGCGTTTCAGAAGCCTCCGGACAAGGACCAGCAGACTGAGGAACAGCTTTTTCCCCAGAGCTGTGACCTTACTGAACTCTGACCCCGCTGACCCCCACACACCAATTCAACACAGTCATTCAATCACTGACCAAAGACTTTTACACCATCACCACTGCACTATTGGACTACTCTGCACATGCTCACTTTCACTTTATACAATCTGTTTGCACAGTACTATGTACAGAACATTGCACTAGTCTAGTAACTTAGCCACTGCTATTATTATTTATTTTGCACTGTAAGTTGCCCATGTCATCTGTTTTTGTATCGCCTAATTTATCATCTGCCATCTCCTCTATTGTAAATTATGTTATGCCAGTTCCTGTTTATAGTCTTCTCCCACTTAACGAACAATCCATCTGTATAATATGTTCATAGTACCTCCCTCAATCATTATGTATATCTTGCTCATTAACCTGTATATATGGTCTCACCTGTACATAGGTTCTGATCTGTAAATATTGTCCATATGCTGTAAAAACAACCTGTACCATACTTATATACTATAATATTTATGCCACGTGCACTTACTGCCTATTGCACTTCTGGTTAGATGCTAAGCTGCATTTCGTTGCCCTGTACATGTACATGTGTAATGACAATAAAGTTGAATCTAATCTAATCTAATCCTGCCCTCTTGCACTCTTACCCTTCGTTCAACTCCACACCACCACGTGGAGACCCCCAGCTGCTCGGCTGCAGCTGGGTGCCAGGTAGTCTGCTAACAAAGAGCAACTACTCCAGGCCTCTCCATACAGCAGCGAAGCGAGTTCCTGCTGAGGAATCTACACCAGTTCTTTGGCCAACAAACAAAAGGTTTGCAGGCTAAACTCCCAAACAACAGGAGCCACACGGCTAGTTAGCACAGAGCTGCTAACGAGCCACTTCAAAGGACTCAAGGAGCGGCCGGTTTCCCTCCAACTTGCCATCAGGAGCATACAGCAAAGACTACAACTTCTCCCAGTCTGGTTTTACATCAGGAACCGCCAGCTAAAGGAGCACCAGAAATGGACATTCCACCAACTGGTAGTATGACCTGGGCATAGTAAAGCTAAGCTAAGCATAGAACTTTGATTTGATGTGATATTTGCTGTTATTGAGTTGTTTAGTATAGCGAATTGATGTTAGTTTAGATTATGCAACACACAGACTCAGAGTCTCTTGCATGCTAAACTAACCATCCTTTCTTTAACCTGGCACCTCTTATCACATTCTCTTATCACATTCCACATATCTACTAGCCAGCACATGGTCTGAGTGTCCCTCCTCAGCAGCCATTTTTCCTTTGTGTTCAAGACCTGGCAGCCATTTTGACACGCCCACAACTGGCAGCCATCTTGGCACACCTACAACCAGCGACCATTTTGACACACACTCACACACACACACACACACACACACACACACACACACACACACACACACACACACACACACACACACACACACACACACACACACACACACACACACACACACACACACACACACACACACACACACACACACACACAGTAGTTAGATTGTATGTTTACCTTTTTATTCTTGTAATAAATGTCTTTTAAACATACCAGTTGTCTGTTTAATGTTGCACAAGAGAGTGAATACTGCCAACCTCTACACTGCCAAGAACTTCAAATTCTTCAACTAGTTGTTCAGGATCTAACCGCAGCATTTGACACTATTTCCCACTCCATTTTCATTCATAGACTAGCCTCTGTTATAGGCGCCTTTCACGACACTCAAGGTCGCCGTACAAAATTGTTTAAAAATAAAACAGTTCAAATACAAAACATAAACACAATGAAAGTACATACAAGCATAATATAGAATATATAGTTACATACAAATTACAAATAGAATGGGAGATTGAAGTGAGACTATCGAATGGAGTAGGCCTGTCTGAATAAATACGTTTTCAGTTGAGATTGGAAGGTAGAGACTGAGTGAATTTTTTAAGTGTTCAGGGAGGGCGTTCCAGAGGCAGGCAGAGATGGACAGAGTACTGGATCCCAGTACTTGAGTAAGAGTACAAATACTCTTGGTCAAAATTTACTCCGCTACAAGTAAGAGTAGCCCAGTCAATACATTACTTGAGTAAGAGTAAGAAAGTACTTGCTTTTAAATGTACTTAAGTATTCAAGAGTAAATGCTTTTAAATGTACTTAGAGTAAAAGTAAGAGTAAGAGTAAATTCCTATTTTCCTATTTTTTTTTTTAATCTTTGACGAGAATGGACCTGACTGAATTAGTTATTTTACAATTTTATATACTACCTTGTATCTCTTGTTTCAGAGAAAACTCTCTGAAACACCTGCACTGATGTGCTTGCCTGTAGAACCATTCTGTTATACTATACAAAGCCTTCCCCAAAATCTATAAAAATGGAAAGAAAATGATGAGCCGGAGTTTTATGAGGCGGAGGAAGAAAACCCATGGCCTTATCTCAAAGCTATGTTCGACTTTGTCGGAGTGAAAAAGACATGTCAGCGATCGCTGATTTTTTTTGCTTCGCGGCCGCAATGCCCCCCCATGCCGCAATATTATTGGACCCGAAAAGTGAGTGGGTCTGGACCAGTCAATGGTCTGGACCCACCCTCTTATAATGGTGGCGACGCCAATGCCCATAACGTTATATGATTGAAATGTTAGACACTCACCAAAGTTACCCTCTCGACCCCCTTGCCTTGTTATGACACTGACACGGGTCCTTAGTTAATTGATTGATTGACTGATATTTTTATTAAAAGTCAGCATAGGAAAGGTACAGTTTCATGACAGTACAGTAAGGTCAACTAAAAGGATGAACACCACCACAACGCTTTTAGGCAGAAATGTGGTAATGGTAGAATTATCTGGAATCAATGGGGGTACATGTATTAATTGAATTATTGTTTTGGGAATGCGACAATTCAAACAAATATTATTGAAAATGACATCATTGTCGTCTTTGATGATTCCATACACTTCAGCCGATGCCAGAGCTGAGAGGCTACAAGGTTGTTAAGCACAAGTACTCTACCTCTATAAGACATCTGAGGAAGCAACCATTTCCATTTAGCCAATTTTCTCTCTATTTTATCCGTGACACTCTCCCAGTTCTTTTGGACTATTATTTCGTTTCCTAGAAAGACACCTAGGTATTTCCAACCATCTCTCTTCCAGACTAGGTTCTGGGGGAGAACTGGGAGACCATCACGCCACTCCCCGACTGCAAGAGCTTCACTTTTTTTCCAATTTACAGTCGCTGATGATAAAACATTAAAATCTTTTGTTATATTAGCTAAAGTGTCAATTTCACGCTGACTTTTTATAAAAACAATGACATCATCAGCGTAAGCAGATAAAACCATGTTTTCTCTAAAGCCAGGTAAAATCAGGCCTTCGATACTTGAACGTATCCTGTGCAGCAGGGGTTCTAGGGAGAGTGCATAGAGCATGCCCGACAGTGCACAGCCCTGTCGGATACCTCTACACACTCAAAAGGAGCACACAGACTACCATTGAACTTCAGCACACTCTCAATGTCACTGTACAACACCCTGATCTTGGCAATGAAACCAGCGCTGAACCCAAACTTCTCCATAGTTTTCCAGAGGAAGCAGTGTTCAACGCGGTCAAAAGCCTTTTCCTGATCCAGAGAAATCAGACCAGAACTTACGCCCAATGAGCTGGAAACCTCCAAAACATCTCGAATTAGGTAGATATTATCTACCATAGACCTGCCGGGCACACAGTACGTCTGTTCCCGATGGATGACTTGATGGACTGCCGCTCTCAGCCTGTTGGCCAGGACTTTTGACAAGATCTTGTAATCCGTACAAAGCAGAGACACAGGGCGCCAGTTCTTAATGTCCTGCAGGTTTCCTTTCTTCGGGAGGAGAGCAATTATGGCTCTTCTGCAGGACAGTGGCAATGAACCTGATGTCATGCTCTCATTACAAACCTCCAAAACAGGGGTGGGCAATTATTTTTCTCAAGGGGCCACATGAGAAATCGTAAATTTCTTGGAGGGCCGTGCCAATAGGCTGAACTCAAATCTGTGCCCGCAGCAGTGGCATGTTTTATTTTGTGCTGGTGATTTTAGTAAAGGGATGATCAAGAAAGCAATTAGTCATACTTAAAGTTTGAAATGCTTTACAATGAACACATTCTCTTATTCAGACTGAGATTCAGAAAACTTTAATTGTCCCCGGGGGGCAATGTAAGTTATAAAGTGCAGTTAATTAAATCTTTAGTGAAATCTGTATCATTGGGCTTTTAAAATATAAACAAAATTTATTTAGTTATTTAACTGTTAATCTATTGGTATGATTTGTTAGTTTTTTTTAAATGACCATATATAATATTTATATTGGCTAAACTGTATATTAAATAAATGGTCATTCCTTCGACTCAACATCCTCAACCAGACATGTCAAACTCTAGGTCCATAATTGTATCCGGCCCGCAAGATAATATTTTATATGCATCAGAACTGACCCGCAGGTATTTTGCGCGCGTCACGCAGGTACGTCAATTAGCTCCTCCTCCCAACTTTATTGACAAACTTGTCAGCGTCTCATGGTTCCCACGGCAACCGCTCAGCGTACCGGTACGGTAAGTTCATACGGTGGACCAATAATACTAAAATATGTTAACGGAGATTCTGATACAAAGACGTAGTAACGAGGTACCGGTTAGCACCGTCATTATGTCTTTGTAACCAGTTAGCAAACAACGGGCCAAGTCTGTTAGCTTACTGTTCCACGGTAGCACACACAGCTAACAGAAAACTGAAGAAATGACAACACCACTGCAGCTAAACACCAGTTTGTTAACATACACGCTAACATACAGACACAGAAAGTGCCCGATAGCCAAATAACAGCAGCATGTTTAAAAGGGCATTAGCAGGCTAACTTAGGACACCACGCAAAAAATAAAAAAATAAATAGTTGGGTATACTGTCCAGATGATCTGTCGAATACAAATGACAAGCTGTACGCGGGCCAGTCAGAGTCAGCCAAAGGGCCGTATACGGCCCGCAGGCCGTGTCATGCCCAGGTCTGCTCCAAAAAATCAGCTGCTAAAATGTCCCAGAAGGCTTTGTAAAACTCCACGGTCAGGCCATGGATGCCAGGAGCCCTCT
Organism: Planiliza haematocheilus; assembly: GCA_005024645.1. Lineage (NCBI taxonomy): Eukaryota > Metazoa > Chordata > Actinopteri > Mugiliformes > Mugilidae > Planiliza > Planiliza haematocheilus. The sequence continues at coordinate 457,244 of SRSE01000077.1, forward strand.
GCCCCTGCATGCTCTGCAGGGCACCATGAAGTTCTTGCAGCTGTAAAGGCCCCTCCAGCTGTGAATTGGTCTCTTCAGAGACCTGAGGCAGTTCGTTGCAGAACTCTTCACACAATGTCTCATTTTTTTCATACTCACTATAGTATAACGAGGAAAAGAACCCAACAGCTCTCCTTCTGATCTGACCAGGTTCTGTCAGTTCCTGCCCTGTGTCTGACAGGAGAGAGTGTATCACATTCTTCTGCCCTCGCTTCTTCTCTAGACCAAATAAGAAGCTGGATGGCGCATCCATCTCCGAGATGTTCTGTACTCTGGATCTCACCAGTGCACCATGGCTTTTTTCTCCAGCAGGTTGGCTAAAGCCATTTTTTTTAGCTTTGAGGATTTCAATATATCCTCGATTTCCTGTGGAGTCACTCATTGTTTCTAGCTCCACTATATCAGTCTCCAGGTCCTTTACAGATCTGGTGATGTCTCTTGTGACATTAAGTGTGTGCTGCTGACACAAAAGCTTAATTTCTATCTTCCCATGGTCCCACCACTGTCTCAAACATGTAAATTCACACTTTCTCTGTCTGAAGCCAGTCCAGAAGTAACTAAGAACATCCTTAAACCTCTTATTAAAGTTAAAACCGAGTTAAAATGCCAGTATGCACTTTTAGGTAAAATATTTCTAATATTAACATGACATAAAAGTAGGGAATGATCTGTAAACCCAACTGGCATGATTTTACACATTTTAAAAATATTAAAATGTTGTTTAAAACAATAAAAACGATCAAGTCGGGCTAAGGAGACCCTGTCTTCTCTAAAATGGGACCATGTGTACTGCCTGGAGTCTGCGTGCATCCTTCTCCACACATCCACCAGGCCATGAGAATGAAGCAGCTGCCTCAGAGCATGCTGGGAGGCTGGATGAGGCTCTGCATGGTTACGATCTAAAAAGTCATTTTCAGTACAGTTAAAATCCCCTCCCAAGAATAAAAAATCCTCCGTGCCACAGTCACATAGTTTGTCACTAACTTGCTTCAGTAACCTCTTCCTCTCTGCATTCTCGGCATTCGACAGAATAACCTTTGTTGCGGGTAGCGTCAGCGGTTGCACCGACACAAACATATCGTTAACGGTAATACCACTCTCTACAACACGGTTCACTTTCTCCACCTGATCCAAGAATAGAACCACAGCTCCGTTCATCCTAGCGGCCAACTTCACAGAACTGTGCCCGACCACCTCTCCTACCGCTTACCCAACCTCCTCCACGCTACACGGAAAGCTGGCACAAACTTTAATGCCATGCTTCCTCGTCAGCCGGGAGAAAACTCCATTCACCATAGCGTCTAAGACGCCACCTCACCAAAAACCAAACAAAACACACCAACAAGCAAATTACTAACTTATCACTATAAACTTAAACTACCATTCACAAAAAAACATGAAACAAAAAAAGACAGAAAAACAATGAACACTCGCTCGAACATTTTGATAATGAGTAGGATCGTTTCCTCCACATAATTATGCTTATGCTTAATATTCTGTTTAATAGCTGTCCTAGGTTAACTATAAAAGTGTGTACATTCATACATGTCTAATTTAATTTTTGGTAATCAATGTACAGTTTTCTGTTGATAAAATCCCATGTGATTTATTTTAAAGTGTGGGGCATATTTAGTGACACTGCTCTCTTTTACCTAGAGACTTCATTCAAACTTAGAATGTAAACAAAAGACACACACAAACTGATTTCACAGCCAGACCACAAAAAGTAAAGCTGTTTAAGATGTGCCTGTAATGCTGCTAGCCTGTTGCTAACACAGACTCGATCTAACAGAGTGAAATTCAATTTTATTGCAGGTTCTCTTTGGTCACGGTCAAAGGTTTTCAAAGCGCTCATTGACAGCACTCATCAACAAAATGTAGTGAAAGACTGATTTGCACTTCTTAGTCGTTGATATGAAAAGCTCAGTGAACAGCAGCTGCTTTCTGGGGGTAAACTATGAGTTTGTAATTTCTGCAGGTCCACCTGAGCGATCGTGAGGGGATGGGGATCCTTGCCCAGTTGCTGTGGTCTGCTGCCATGCAGCAACTGGAGACACCACCACCAGCACCCCAGGTCTCTCCGAGGCCCTCGCAGCCAGTTAGGAAATTCTCTCCTAAGCTGGTTGTGATCGGAGATGTCCTTGCTCCACGGTCACCCGACCCATACCAGTGGAGGCCTGCTCGTCAGGGCAGCAAGGTAATTGTTACACAGTATAATGTGTGCATGAGACTTGGTACAAATTGGATTGGATTTCAAACAATATGCTTTTTTTCCCCATTCCAGGGGAGCCAGCCTGGTGAACCATCCCAGTCCCAGGGTGTCACCCAGACCAGGATGGCTCAGCAGCATTGCATTTCTTTGGGTTCTCTTAATTAGTTAGTTAGTGATATGGGGTTGAGATAACATGTTCAGTCTGAGCTGATCGATTTTGGTTTGGAAAAAAGATGCAAATGCATTGCACCTACTGGTGGAGATGAGCTCAGGTCCTAGTTGAGGGAGAGGATTGGTCAGTTTTTCAACTGATGAGAACAGAACTCGAGCATTGTTCAAGTTCCTGTTTATAATGTTGGAGAAGAACAATTTTCTTGCTGTATACTGTATGTCTCGGTGTTAAAGTTACGAATCATCTCCTTATATATTCTGTAGTGTACAGGGAGTTTGGTTTTGCGCCACTGTCTTTCTGCCTTCCTGCACTTTCTCTTCAAAAGTTTAACAGTTGGGTTTTGTTTCCATGGGGCTTTTAGTTTTTTATTAAGTTTTAAGTTTTAGTGGTGCTATATCATCCATAATTTCCAACACTCGTGAATTAAAATTATCCATCGGATCATCTAATGAGTTTGATTTTGGACTCGAAAGTTCTGGGAGGAATGCTTGTTCAAAGAGAACAGTAGTATGGTCATTGACCACTCTTTTTCTTATCATCACAGAGCTGTTAGACTTTCGTGGGGATATGGATACATCAAAAAAGATACAAGAATGATCAGACAATGCTAAGTCCTTAAAGGTTAATGAGATATCAACATTGTTTGTGATGACTAGGTCAAGTGTATGACCAAGAGAGCGTTGGCCCCTGTACATGTTGTGTTAGGTGTAATGTGTCAAGTAGTGAGAGCAGTTCACTAGCATAGCTGTTTCCCGGATTATCAATATGCAGATTGAAATCCCCAGATATTATGACACAGTCATACTCTAAACAAATGGCAGACAGTAGTTCACTTAGTTCTTCAAGAAAGCGTTTAGGAGAGTGCTTTGGTGGCCTGTAAATGATCAGTAATAAAATCTGAGGAGAACCCTTAATTATTGTGCTCAGGTATTCGAAAGAAACAAAGTCACCAAATGATGACTGTCTACATTGAAAAGATGCATTAAAAATTGTGGCTATTCCACCTCCTTTTTTGTGTTCACGGATTAAACTCATAAAGCTGTAATTAGGGGGGTCTGATTCAATAAGGGTCAACACATTGAATTTCACTATAGTTGTGTGAGCTTCTTTAACATTTTGAGTTTGCTTAGCTACTCGCTGAAGATTTAAGTGACCTTTATTTGTCTTTATTGTTCTGACGCTTTTGCTTTGTCTGGTCTAGTGTGTGATTTTCAGGGTTTGGGACAGTGAGCAGTTTGTACAACGGATGGGCAACACGGGAAAAGTTTGGAATAAAGGATCTGTAATAGGACAGGAACCCAAGCATCTGGCGTACCTCACCAACAGTGGCAGGCGACTTCTCCTTTAAAGCCCTCACCGGAGCCATCTCCACTGGGTCCATTGTGTAACCCTCTCCTGTCACCAACTTCCCAAGAAACTTCACACTGGACTTGAACAGTTCACACTTCTTTGGTGTTAATTTCACACCATGCTCTTTATAGCGCTGGAGGACAAGGCGGATGTGTTCCAAGTGTCCTCAAAGCTACTGCTGTGCACTAAGTTGTCATCCAAGTATGGGAGGCATATCGTGTCTATGAGGCCAGCCAAACAGCGTTCCATGCTCCTCTGGAATTCTGCTGGTGCGGAGGTTAGACCAAAGGGTATACATACCCATTCATAGAGGCCCCAGAGAGTAATGAAAGCTGTCAAAGGGCGACTCTCTTCATCCAAGAAGCCCTGGTGGTACGCTTTTCCCTGGTCTCATACTGAAAACCACGAACCACCCAGTGCATCCAACATGTCCTGAATCCTTGGTATTGGGTGACGGATCAGGGACTGACATGCGGTTAAGACCTCTGAAGTCGCACCAGAGGCGGAGACCACCATCTTTTTTACGAACGCACACCACAGGGGATGAATATGGGGATCGTGAGGGTATGATCCACCCTTTATTCAGTAGGTCTTGTAGATACTCTTTAACTTCTTTGTGAAGAGGCTTTGGGACAGACGTGTACGTCTTTTGCACTGGGCTGGTATCATGGAGGGTGATATGCATCTTGAGAGAGGGGATGCAGCCCACATCATCACTGTCATATGCAAAAGCGTCACATTCCTCCCTTAATACTCTCCTTACTGCTTCCTGCTGTCCCTCTGGGAGGTGACTGAGATTTACGGGGGCATCCCACGATGTTGGTCTCTCCACACGCTGGTTGTCGGGTGGTTGTGTACTGCTTGTCTTGCTAGATTCACACCCCATGCTTTTCATTGTGTCAGATGTTGGCTCATTCGCTTGAGCCTGAATACATGTTGAATATACAGTCTTGATGGGCTCCAGGTGTCCTATTACTTCATGACAGTCCAGGTGGATGGTGTGGTCAGTGGTGTTGGTCACTAGTATGGGAATGTAGGTCACTTTCGTTTCAGGGAACCGCATCACTACATCATTGTACACCACGCCTTCTGGTGGGGGATTCAGCGCATCAGATGAAAACAGCATATCTTGGCCCCTAGCTTTTGAACTCACATGTGCCCGTATGTAGACAGTACTGACTTGGTTAGCTGGTAAGGGCACTTTTTTCCCACCTCTATGAACCACACCAGTCTCTGAACATGATCCCCCCTTCTGTATCAACTTGACTACATTATGAGCAGTTCTGACTGTTATGGCAAAGGCTTTACTCACTTTATGTGCCAGCTGCTTTCTTGTGGTGGTTCTTGGGACACTCTGCCTTGGACTACTGTTGGTCCCATCTCAGTAGCCCCTGTCTGTTTCCCGACCAGTTTCTTAGTGCCCTGCACCCACGGGAGAAATGGCCCTCTTGCCCACATTTGAAACAGTGTATGCAGTTTTCCCCCCTTTCTCCTCTTTGCACTATTTACAACCTTTCTCCCTCTGCTTTGATCCATGGGGGTGGGCACCTGTCTCTATTGCAGCTGCAAGCATTTGCTTCATTTCTGTGTGAGTTCTTCCATCATCTGTTGTGTGTTTGTTGTCAGATTTCGTCTCCTATTCTTTCATTGTTTTGATTGCCACGGTTGGATTCCACGACTTTACAGGGGCCCTGCAGAGGCGCGGAGTCTGCCTGGGAGACTGATTGGAGCTCCTGCACCCTCGGAGTGTTTGTAGGAGTGGACCTTTTTGGTTTTTCCTTTCTCTCATTTTCAACTTTAGTCCCTTCATTCACGGCCTCGATTAATTCCTCGTCCGTTATGCTCAAATCACTGAAGTAGGGCAGAATTTGGAATTTCACAGAATCACTAAGTAGTCCAGTCTCTACTGAGTGGAGAAACTTGCGCTGAATAGTGGCCCTGCTGTAGTGTTCATCAGTTTCCTCATTTGCTGCCTTCCATAGCTATTTCTCCTTGAGCTCAATGGCACGGAATACAAAGTTCAGGACAGTCTCTTTGGGCTCTTGGGAAATGTTAAGGAGCTGGTGATAGAGTTCTGTAGTGCTGTCTACCTTATCGTGGCCTTTTAGGATGGTGAGGAGTGCAGTGAGGGTTAACCCATGCTTTATCGCTAGCATGTCTCTTAAAGGCAGCCCTGGACTAATGGCCCTGATGACAGCTTCCACCACCTCAGCCTCTGTGTGTCCTCTTTCCCTCCCCAGCTCAATCTGGCAGACTAAACTGAGGTAGGATAATTATAATAATATAATAATAATAATAAAATCCCTCTGCCCACTCTCTCCAATTTGCCCACAGATCCTAAACTCCCTTCGCAGTGTTACCTCAGGCAGTATGTGACTTGGCTCTGCTCGACTCTCGACTGGGAGATCTGGTGTTTTTTCAGGAGGGGTGCTCGAGAAGGAATATCTTTCAAATCCTCTTTTTGGAGCTGGCTCCTCAGTTGGGTTCTCTTTGTCAGGCTGACTACATCCCTTGCTTCGTCTCTCGATAAAAGTTAGTAAGTCAGCACAGTACTGTCTAACCTCATCATCCGTTAGATTGTCCTCCATCTTATCCAGCTCACTCTCTGCCATCTTGATGAGCGCCCTCCGTGTCTTGCTGCAGGGCTCTCCACTCTCCAGGCCATCACATTTTAGGTGCGTGCAGACGTCCATCAGAGGCTCTTCCCCGAGTTGCCACAGGGCTGCACTCACTCTATCACACAGGAGCTGACTGGTGTCCATCTCGCAGAAGTTTAATGAAGGTTCGACTTTTTGGGAGGAAGGGGTCGGGTGAATAATGTTGATCACTTTAGCGCCCCCTCCTGGCTGGCTCGCCAAAAATATGTTACACCTTTAAGAATGAGGCGATGTTCACTCTTGTGCACATATTTATTTTCTGTGGAAAACATGAAACAGTAGTGTCAGAACTACGAGCGCTCTCCGTAGCGTATGCACTGAGATCCACATAGCACGTACTGCCTACTTCTTCGTACTCTACTAGCGTTAGCTACTGATGAACCAAGAACAATGATCCAGACAAGTATCTTGAAATACAGGCATCAACTCATGTACAGTAAAATCAAATATTTCTACTCTGTCCAACTCTCTTGCTCCATAGTTCATTCTCTCATAATCCATGTTACGTGCTTGACCACTGTCACACCTCTTAAAGGGCAATGGAACATAAAATATGGCAGCACTTTCCTTTAAAGTATCAATATATTTCTTTAAAATCCTTTTAACAATCATGAAAACAGTTATGAACTCATCTTATTGTTCTTTGTACTCAATGTTTTAAACTCATTTTTAAATCTCCATGAAATATACTTATGAACTTATTTGCCTTATTTAACCTGTTTTTAACCCACAACATATGTTATATCACTGAATTCCCATAGAAACACTCAATAATTGACTCAGAAACCAAACTTAATATTAATGCATCACGGCATACTTAAATATACGTGCCTGAGAGAGTAGCGTGGCAATGACATTAGCTTAGTGGATTTTACATGGCTGTAATAGTTTGTTGTTGTTGTTTGTTTGTTTGTTTTGCCCCTTATGGCTCAATAGACTATATCCCTGGAAGCTTATTTCCCTCATGCTACATTGTTAAAGACAGCTATTAGCTTGGACCGAACGTATTTTTAGCATCGCCCACCATCTTACTCATGCAGCGAATGTGCGGCAACCTTGACACCTTCTTAATTACAAAAATGTTCAACGGCTTTATGTTTTATTTTCCCTCTACACTATAGAAACATTCTACTGTTACCTGGTATTAACGAGTTAGTTATAGTCAATTTACCTGTAGAAAACATGAAACAGTAGTGTCAGAACTACGGGTGCTCTCCGTAGCGAATGCACTGGGATCCACATAGCACGTACTGCCTACTTCTTCGTGCTCTAGCGGCAGCTACTCATGTGAGACTTAGAGCGCCCTCTGTTGCCAAACCTCTGTTCTACAGGGTGACGTAACTGACTTAAAACACTCATTTGAACATATTCTCATAGAGTAGTAGAAGCCATTTTACCTGGTTTTCAGACTTTAGCTTTAACTCAATAGAAATTTTAAAAGGAGGGCAATATTTTCCTGTCCATTCAAACACCCAGTGTCACATTTACAGCACCCCTAACACTCTGACCCTAGAATCGCCCCTGGCTGCGCCTATACATTCTTCCATTGTTAGCCTTAAGCCAAGGAGCATAATAAGATACATTTAGAATAACTATATATTCAGTTATTTTGGTGAAAGTAACTTAAAAGTAATGCAGTAGTAGTGTAATGCCTTACAATTCAGGGACAGTAATATTATAATGTTACATATTACTTGGAAATGACAGTAACAAGTAACACATAACGTATTACGTTTTTGACATTACATTGGTATCAATAGGGATGCTCGATATTGGCTTTTCTGCCGATATCCGATATTCCGATATTGTCTAACTCTTAATTTCCGATACCGATATCACCCGATACCGATATATGCAGTCATTTTACACCAAAATTGTTAGGTAACAACGAAACATATCACCTATTATGGAATTAACACATTATGCCTAATTTTATTGCGACGTCCCACTGGATGCAAACATAAATGCAACAAATGTATGTCTCAAATGTAAACACTGTCTGTAAAAAATAAGTTACCGAAAAAAGTGCCAAAAAGTGCCATTTATTTATTTCTTGTGTGTTTTTAGAGAGAATATTTTGCCTCAAACACTACAGACAATATCAAAACAAGGAAGACAAATGTAGCTATAACTCCACATGATTCTTCTTGAGGTGGGTTGATGTATTAAAGCACAATTACTCATTGCGCAGCTCGCGAGCCACATGTGGCTCATCAAGCTATAATTGGCGGCTTGCATGGTAGCTTACAGTATCGCACTGCCACTTGCCTTTAATTGAAATCCACTATTTACCGGCAATGCTACTTAAACTGCCATCTCGTGGCGATACGTTGTAATACATTTCACGCCGCTGAATCACGGAAAGCGCGAATGAAGGTGGCCATGTGGCATTGTTTACAAAACTTGACCGCAACGCATGTTTGCAGGCTGGCGACCAGTGCCAGCTGGTGAATGTTAGGGGGGGCGCAAAGTTTGTAAATCAAACCTATGTAGGGGGGTCTGGGGGAATCCTCCCACAGTAATTTTTTTTTGTGATTTTCACATACAAACTAAGCATTCTGGTGCATGCTGACAAAATAATAAAGACAAACTAGAACATTTCCTTACAAAGACAATTACAAAGGAATTATGTTTTAACTTAATTTATTGGCCATGTAAAATCTAGCAAGTTTAAAAGTGCTAATACATCAATAAAAATAGGAATTATACACAAGTTAATATCTCTGTATGTATGTGTGTTTGAGAGAGAGTGAGAGTGCACATACTGCACATCCAGCTAGCCAATTCCGTTTAGCATACACATTTGAGGTGAAGCTCCTTGTGTATGTGCTCCCACAATCAGTAGCCTGCTGTGAAATGTTTAAGTCCGGACAGTTGGACAGTGTGGCGGGTACCTCTACACCATTGCACAAGTAAAAACACGATGTATTTTTGTGTATTTATTTCGTATTTGTTAGGTTTGATTGATTCATGGTTGATCTTAGATACATAAAACAGTCAATATTTCACAGGAGGGGCGGCGACCTAGCGCCCTCTATTGACCAGCCGCCACTGCTGGCGACATTAACTCCGCTAGCGTAAAACACAAAATGGACCGGTTTTTAATAAAAAAGAGACAGAAACGAGCTCATTAAAGTAAATCTGGTCTTAAATGAAAATGTATTGGCCGTGTTATTTATTTTTTGTGGGATGTCCAATTTGTATGTTGTCGTAAAAGTGTCTCGCCTTTTGATTTTGCACTGCCAATGTGGCTCTTGTGAAAACCCAAATGGCCCGACTGTGAAAGGTGTTTCTAGTACATATTAAACACCTAATAAAGGATTATTACAGTTATGTCTGTGAAAGTTCTCAGTTATGCAGGTCATGGTATATCCCAAAAAGGACTCGTTACCTTACAGTAACTACCTTACATAAACCTACAGCTAAACCTACAGCTCAAAAATTAAGCTGTGCAAAAAAAAGAAAAAAAAATGAAAGAGGACAGGGTCACTGCTTGCAAAAGAATATTTTATTTTCTTATGGTCTAAAATGTATGTCTAGTGGATGCAGAGGCTATTAATTCACTCACAACGTTTAAAAACATTCACGCCCACTCATGAATGTGTGCTGGCTGAGCAGTGGTAGTGGCAGTGCTTGCTGGTGGTCATGTCGGGTAGTACATTGCCGATCTCACTCGACAGAGAAGCAAAATCTATGTATGTAAGATGTTTGAATGGTGCCGTTTATAGATTATATGTCAGCCAAATGCGGTAGGACTCAACTCAGTAGCAAGTTGTACTATTTGTAAAAATGCTGTAAGATACAGTGGTAACACAACAAACTTCTAAAAGCATATGGATTTTTTTTAATATCCCCCGCACACCTGGTCCCAACAGACCCCTGAAAAGAAGAACAAACTGCACTAGGAGAGAACGTTATCTTATTTTTGTATTGTACTGTACTTCCTTAACACTTCCTTACATGTTTTATAATATTTTTGTTGTTGTTTCTGAACAAAAACTTGTATTGTGATAATAAAGTATTTTCTATTTACTTATAAGTTTTACCCAAATTCTGTACTGGATTTTAACTGATTAATAACCCAAAAGGCAAATCACAAAAACACTTAAATGTCGTGATAGTTCTTTCAAATTTAGATTGATTCAGACTGATGATGAATCCATTACTTATTAAAAAAAAGTATTGGTATCGGTATCGGCAATACTGGCCCTGTTTTTACTTGGTATCGGATCAATACCAAATCTAGTGGTATCGCACAGCAACCACAGCTGATCTAAGTTAACTAGGGATGCTCGATATTGGCTTTTCTGACGATATCCGATATTCCGATATTGTCCAATTCTTAATTTCCGATACCGATATCACCCGATACCGATATATGCAGTAATAATACCGGTGGGCCGATATTATCAGATATCCCTAAAGTTAACATTCTGAGATGAATAATTATGTTCAAAACTGTAATTTAATGTCCTCATAGGTCCTTCTTCTTTAGTCATTGTCTCTTTTTGATCACTTCCTCAGTAATTTCCCCGACAACGTCCCCTTCGCACTATGTATCATCATCAGCTCCACTAGTTGACCCAGCTGAGTGGCCTTCTTTCCTCCCTGCTGTTGCAGTTTCATTTACCTCATAATTTAGTACGTATGTGATTTCATTGGTTGTTGCACTTTATTGTTGTTCTTAGATTCAAATTATTTTTGCACATTGCAGTCTTTTGAAACCAAAAATAACTAGGTGATCGCAAGCAATCATAAAGTGGTCCATACCTTGGCAAAGACGTCTCTGAGCGGAATGCAGAGGTATAAGTCACCATTACCGCCCCCTGTAGACCGTATTGCAGGAAACTTGGTGGGGTTGAAAGCAGTCATTTACAGTATGTCTGTGAAGGTTCTCAGTCATCCAGGTCATGGTAATCCATAAAGTTTCAAAAAAGGCAACTGGATTTGTAGATTTTTAGTGAAGACGTTTCACTCATCCAAGTAGCTTCTTCAGTTCTGAGTAGCTTCCTCAGTTCAGAACTGACCAAATTTCATAAAGTTAATGTTTGAGTCACCAAGTTTGATGCCTTTCGCCTAAATCACAAGAAGAATAAAACAATATCAGGAGGGATCCTGCAACTTTGTTTGCATGGACCCCTAAAAATCGTAACAAAATCAATAGGGCTCCCGTAACTTCATTTGCATGGACCCCTAATAAACCAGATGACACTTTTGCAGAGATTGTCTACTGGTTTATTTTTGTTACTTTTAGTAAAACTAGATGATATTCAATATCAAACTTAGTGGGTGAGTTTGCTCTATTGTTATGGTGACCGCTGTAGCTATAAACTATAAACCCAGAGGACGTCCGGTCAGTAGTTACAAAGTCACTACAGTTTAACACACTCCTCATACACTCATGCTGTTTTATCTGTTTGTGTGTTTGCAAATGAGTGAAATGCAACAAACATGAACCTTGTTACACTGCATACAGGTGTTACATGATGAAATCATGCTGTTATTATAAATTAAAATGTCAGGCTGACAATAGGATAATGTAAACAACACTGCAAATGTAATGTCACACAAGATGTAATGCACATTGGCTCATGTCCTGTCCAGTATAGTCTGTGTTGCAGTCTGCCCAGGTAGCAGGTAGCTACTATATCGTTGGGTGCTAGCGCCCGCTAGTGGTATGTAGCTGTATAGCTACCGAGGCACACATAAAATCTGTATGCATTTGCAAATCGCTGCATTTGCGGATCTGCCGCGGCAGAAGTGTAGCAGTCACGTGTAGGAACCCATCCAAGAGTCTCTCGAGAGTCCATTTACAGATCGATGTAGCCTACATATCGTTTATTTTTTTTTTTTTACTAATTTATAAATCTGGTTACACACACAGATTTTTTTTACACATTTGCAAATGGGGTTACACACACAAGGATTGAAATGTGCATTGCGGATACTTTGCTATAATAATGGCCCCATACGTATGCTTTTGATCGTTATCAGACTGAACTATAGTCAAGTTCAGCAGCTTCTTAGAATACAACACGAATGGAACGAGCACGTCATCCTGATTTACCAGACAGAGAGGGCTGCGGAAGCTCCTCTTCTCTCTGCAGTCGTGCATGTTAAATGCATCAAACTGGAAGACGAAAAAAGTCGCAGCATCACTATGCTGCAGGGGAACACAGGTCCTGAACACGCCCTACTGCAGTCCGCGGAGCAGCAGCTATAGGGCATTGGCAGAAAGCTGTGCTGTGCATCACTGACTGAGCACTATACTAAAAAGGCATCGAGCTGCTGTAACACATCTGAGGTAAGAGCAACCTTAACTGCACTGTGTCTAAAAGGAGAAACTATAACAAGGAGTCGGTGAGAACAGAGGCGATAAAAATAGCGTCGACGATATTTTGGCATCCATACTATTTGGTACAAAAGAAAATTGTTGGTTGAGGAGGAATGTCCTAGCACTGTGCACATACGGTATTTGTTGTCGCAGTGTCTTCTGTCACTGCTCGAGCAGCGGTTCTGCAAGCATTTCCTCCGAAACAGCGGGCTTAAATTCTTCGCAGAGCTTTTCGAGTTTATTATTAACTACTTGTACTTCTATAGAGCTGGATAGCATGCCATAAAAAACACTGTGCTTCTAAAGGGTCTACCAATGACCTTGGAGTATTCGAACGTCATTCAAATATCACTTCATGAATATTTATACTACCCTCCACGAAGTCGTTTTGCTTAGTCTGGGTCATATTGACAAAGAAAGTCAATGGCCTTGACAAAGATACATTATGACACGTCCTCACCCATGTCCAGAAAAAAAGGCTCACACATCTCAATTACAAAAAGCAGAGAATCTGCATCTTGTCATATTTTGCCTCAACACCAGTAAGTTATCTTGTCTATGTTGTCTGTGTCATTATATGCTGTTTTTCAATCAGCAGAGGATGGCTCATAGTGACAAAGATCCAATGCCTGCAGAAGGGACACTTTCTGCCAGCCAACTGCAGTCCCACCTCAAGATGGAGCCCAAGACTCTAGGAGTGAGCAGAAACATCCAAAATCTGTAAACCTTGTGCAAAATACAGTGTCAGTCAGGGGTTCTTACCTATGATTCTTGAACACACATACAAACAACCCTGGAATTTTGGACCAGACTGACCCACTATATTTGACAACACACACGTTTTCTATGTTCCTGGTCTCTTGATTGTGCATCCCAACTGTGTAACTCTTTAAAACCTTAAGCCATGACAATAATGAATCTTAAAGCAGCATTCATCCGTTTTTACCACCCTTTAAACTACTGGATTAATTAACTCTATCTATCTCTAATCTATGTCCTCCTGCTCCCTTCTTATGGGGCTGCTGTCTCAACCTAGCTCATCAAAACATGAATAGAGACTGTGAGGTGATTTTTTTTTTTTATTTTTTACATAATTATGCAGTCAAGTCCAGAATTATTGGATTCTCTGATAAACAGACACACAGCTGCATTGGCATAACACTGGCAATGAACAATGTGATGTCATTTTTTAAAGTGTGACGTTCTTTCATTGTACCCTACGTTGTCTTTAGCCAACTAGGCTTCATAAAAACTGCCCCAAACTCATTTATCTTACATACCTAAAAGCAGTTTAGCTTAGGCCTACTAGTTAAACAGTTAATAGCGTAATATAGAATTCAGAATTCTGCCTGTTGACTCACTTTTCATATCGCTGAGTTAACTACTGTTTACACCTAGAAGATGATCATACAGCCCAAATTACACAGCATGATTGTATGCAAGCATTTGTATGTATGCAGACAATTAAGGGGAATAAAAATCACAACAAAATCAATAGAAAACATGCAACTTTGTTGCATGGACCCCTAATTATTGGATTCTCTTGTAAAGAGGCGCACAGCTGCATTGGCATAACATAGGGAGTAGATAAAATGATATAATTTTTAAAAGTGTGATTTTCTTTCATTTATGTTTCATTGTCCTTAACCACCTACATCAAAACTGCCCAAACGCATATTCGATGGTCAAAAAGTAGCTTAGCCTTGGGCTAGCCTAATATTCACCCCACAAGAGATGATAGTCTAATAATGAAATTAGAGTGCTGCTTGCTGACTTACTGTTATTGTTGGTTTTAAAAAGTGTTCCAGACTATTTAGTTCAGGATAAAAGTACTAACCTAGGCTTATTTTCTCATCCAGTCAGTGTACATAATGTCTAATATGTAGCCGCTAGTGGTAAGGACATTAGCTAATTTCAGCTGTGTTTTCAGTACAAACTAACTTGGCGATAGAACATTAGCCTAAATAATTTTATGGACGTTCACGCCCGCCGATAGAGGGGGGGCAAACGGGTCTGCTGTCCCGGGCCTAGGGTAGAGGGGGGCCCAGAACTGGGCCCTCATTAAATTATGGAATCATAAAAAATAATAATAATAATAAATAAAATAGGACGATTTGTGGAAAAAATATGTAGTATTTGAGTTACATAAAAGCTTTTTATTTGTTTTCTTCCCAATTCAATACACTCAATACAATTTAACAGCCCCACAAACTACATCCTTCAAAGAGGAGAATAATTGAAGAGGAAGAACTGAAGAGTAGCTTTTTGAGAAGACATTTCACCACTTATCCGAGTGGTAAAACATCTTCTCTAAAGTCCAGTCTACAAGTCCAGTTGCCTTTTTTAAACCATATTTGAATACATCCTCCAAAATGATCACACCGTTGAATTAGCACCTTTTTACGCTTTAGATTTCAACCTAAATTGCATGTTTTAACAGTACAGGACACATAAAAGTGCATTCATTTTCACTGGTGTGAGTGGCAAGTTATACTTCCCATATAATGCATTAGCTGGGGGTGACTGTGGGGCGACTGTGGGGCGACTGTGGCTCAGTAGGTAGAGCGGGTTGTTCACGAACCAGAGGGTTAGCCGTTCGATCCCCGGAATGTGCCACATGTCGAAGTGTCCTTGAGCAAGACACTGAACCCCCAGTTGCTCCCAGTGCGTGAATGTGTGCGTGCTTGTGTGAGTGAATGGGTAGATGTGTCTCTGACTGTAAAAGCGCTTTGAGTACCAATAGGTAGAAAAGCTCTATATAAAAGCAGGCCATTTACCATTTACCATTTACCTTGTGTGACATTAAATGTTGTAGAAATCTTAAGGAAACAAAGAGCATAGAGAAATATGTGCGTGCAATTTGCATTTACGCATAAAGGGCAGTTTCAGTGTATTTTTCTGAATTTCTATCCATTTTCCATTCTTGATTGCATGATATGTTGATCAGTTCTTCTGCTTGCTACTGATCTCACTAATCACCCTCCTCAGGCAATCCAGATTGTTATCGGGGCTTTGATTCTTTGTCTGAGTGCCTCTGTGCTCCAGATCCATGAGGTCCACTTTACTGGGGATGTGGCCCTGTTCCTGATTGTTGTCATACAAGTAAGTCAAAGACAACTGAATGGAAGGATTCAATTTGGTCATGTTACAGCATATTGTCTTGTTGTCTTAATTATGTAAAGATGTATGTATTATATGAAAACCTTCCTAAATGTCCTAATTGTACTGTCTTTGTGTTCTGTATTGTAATACACCAGGTGACCTTGTCTGGTTCGGTGTTGATCCATAGTGGAAGGAGGCCTTCTCTGTTTTGGGTGAGTGTGTCTCTTACAGTCAAATCAAATCAGAACAGTCAGTTCTTGAAAGTAACAAAGCAGGTTACTGTTGTGCATATACAGTTGAAACCAGATGTTTACATAGACTGTGTTAAAAGACACAAACATTTTCCCTCATTATCTGCAGTTAAATTAGACTAAACTTCTCCTGTTTTAGGTCAGTTAGGATTACCAAAATTATTTCTATTGGCTACATGCCGCAATAATGAGAGAAACAGAAGTTTACATACACAAAAATTACTATGTCTTTAAACAATGAAGGGAAGCCCTGATGATGGTGTCATGGCTTTGGAAGCTTCTGATAGGTTAACAGACAACATTTGTGTTGGAGGCACATCTGTTGGTGTATTTTAAGGCAACACCTCAAACACACTGATTCCTTGTTTGACTGCAAGGGAAATTAAATCAGAAATCAAAAGAAATCAGCCAAGATATCAGGAAGAGATATGTGGTGCTCCACAAGACTGTTTCATCCTTGGCCACGTTCATCTGTTCAGCAATTATACACAAGTATAGACACCATGGGAATGTCAAGCGTTTTGGTCCGTAACGTGCGAATCAACTCCAGATCAAAAGCTAAAGATGTGAAGATGATGGCTGAAGCTGGTAAGAGAGTGTCATTCTCCACAGGGAAACAAGTCCTGTACCAACATGGACTCAAAGGCCTCTCAGCGAGGAAGAAACCATTACTCCAAAAGTAACATAAAAAAGCCAGATAACAGTTTGCAAATACAGACAGGGATGAAGACCTTAATTTCTGGAGACATGTCCTGTGATCCGATGAAACTAAAGTGGAACTGTTTGGGCATAATTGCCATCATTTGAAGGAAAAAGGGGGAAGCTTGTAAGCCTGAGAACACCATCCCAACTGTGAAGTATGGGGGTGGTAGCATCATGTTGTGGGGCTGTTTTGCCACAGGAGGAACTGGTGCACTTCATGAAATAGATGCCATCACGACGAACGAACATTATGTGAAAATACTGAAGCATCTCAAGACATCAGCCAGGAAGTTAAAGGTTGGGCGCAAATGGGTGTTCCAAATAGACAATGACCTTAAGCATACTGCCAAAGTAGTTACAAAGTGGTTTAAGGACAACAAAATCAATGTTGGAGTGGCCATCACAAAGCCCCAATCTCGAACCCATTAAATATTTGTGGTCAGATCTGAAAAGGCGTGTGCGAGTGATGTGGCCTACAACCCTGACTCAGTTCTGTCAGGAGGAATATGGGCCAGCTTGTGGAAGGATATCCAAAACATTTGACCCATGTCAAACAGTTTAAAGGTAATGCTACCAAATACTAATGTAATACTATGTAAACTTCTAACTTTGAAGAAAGTAATAAAAAGTTCTCGGTAACACTTTACTTGACAGTGTCTACATAAGAGAGTCATGATACTGACATAACTATGACATGACACTGTCATAACTATGTCATTTACTTTATGAACATGTCATAAACTTTTATGACCTCTGTCATTAAGTGTCATTCGTTTTTTGTTATGACAAGTTGACATTGCTTGGGCTGTCTCGATTATGACAATTTGACATTAATCAAAGTGACATTACCAGAAGTTGTCTTGGTTATGACAAGTTTCCATTACATATGTTTGGGACGTCTTTGTAATAGAAACTTGACATTAAGCAGGATGACATTACCAGAGGATGTCTTTGTCATGACAGCTTGACATTATCAGAAAATCCACCTCTTTTTGTATTCATGACATGTTGCCATAATGATTATTATAATTAGATGCGCAAGATCACAGACCAATTCTAGCACTTGGTCAGATAGATGTGTGTGGGTGTGACATGATATTTCACAAAACTGACTGTCATGACACCATTATGACTGCAATGAATACATTCTTTGACCTAAAGTAAAGTGGTACCATTTTGATTTGTGATTAATATATCATGAATGATAATGACTGTCATGACACCATTATGACAGTGTAACGAATACATTCTTTGACCAACTCAATTTTTATATCAAAGTTTTAGTGTTAATAAGTTGTCAAATTACTCCATTTAAGTTGATATAACTCCTTTCTTTTACTTTCCTTCTACCCAGAAAAGTCAATGCAAAATGTTACCTCAAATTTGAGTATAAGTAACTTATTTCATTTAAGTCAGAATAAATTAGACATGACAATTCCAGTTTTACTGTCAAAATGTATTTATTGTAACCAACATCAATATCAACTAGAAAATTCCCGTGGAAATTTTTGAAGTGCCGAGTGGGCTGTTGCCATTAGCTGCTAATGTTAGCAATTAGCATGACGCGCTAGCCACTACCTTTAGCATTAGTTTAGTGTTAGCATGTCTTTTTAGACACTAAAAATTAAATAGATGATAATTGCTAACATGCTAATGCTAACATGCTAATTCCTAATATGCTATTCGCTAACATGCTAATGCTGCCACTAATGCTACCACCAATTTCTAGCTACTAAAAATTACCATTAGCCGCTAATGTTAGCAATTAGCATGACGCGCTAGCCAATTATTTTAACATTGGTTTAGTGTTAGCATGACTTTTAAGCCACTAAAAATTAAGTAGATGCTAATTGCTAACATGCTAATGCTAACATGCTAATGCTAACATGCTAATTGCTAATATGCTATTCGCTAACATGCTAATGCTGCCACTAATGCTACCACCAATTTCTAGCTACTAAAAATTAGCATTAGCCGCTAATGTTAGCAATTAGCATGACGCGCTAGCCAATGACAGACAGACACCTGTCATTGTTCAACTTGGGTGCCAAAAGCCAAAATGGCCGCCCCACAGACCAGTTACTTCAGTTAGAAGTTTCCCAAGTGGGCTGTTTCCATTAACATTGCCCCGAAATGGCCGCCCTACAGACCAGTTACTTATGTTTTCCCGCCTCTTTCTGTGGAGCCCCTGGTTGCCACGGTTACCAGTTTGAATATCAGTTAGAAAACGACTAGAGTGGGCGAAAATGCTGAAACCACGGCCTCGAACAGGAAGGCCTTGTGGCCAAACCGTGTGTCCAATCATTGAACCGACTTCACTTTGGGCATCTTGAGGCTTTCCTGAACGTCTAGATATGCAGTTTGTGGGTAAAATGTAGAAATGTGAGCTATTTAAAGCGATTTAAAACAAAGGATTGCTTCTGCTTTCCTCCACAAATTTAACATTGCAGTCTATGGAGCGAGGAAGGGGTTTGCTGGCGCAGCTTTGCGTCTCACGCCAAAACTATAAGACTTACAGCTTTGGCAGACAAATTGTGAGCGAGAAGACAAATTTTCCTACGTTTCTATGTATAAATTATGTCTGTGGTGTGAAATCTGTGGCCACGGGAGCAGTTTCTGTTTTATTTTTTGCCTAATTTTCTTCTCTCTTCTCACTCTAGCTGTCCCTCTAGCGCGAACATTCCGCGCAATACACACCCATTATAAACCCCGAAATTTGAGTAAAAACCTACACCGCTTTGAGGCTTCATAGTTTAAAAACAGTAAAAGCTGTGGAGGGAATCTCTGAAGAGAAGACAAGAGTGCCTTCATTTTAAAGTTTAAATGAAGTCTCTGGGTGAAAGTATGCCAGAGCAGTTGATCGTTGAAAATGCCTGTTGATTTTTCGGGGTCTCCCATTCATTTGAATGGGAAATTTTTCGCGCTTTTTCGCGAATAAATTCGCGAAAAACTCGTCAATCGCTTATCCAAGTAATAGCATAGGATTCGGGATCAAAACACACGTTTCGATATATCATGTGTTGGGGTCCTCTGGCCGGTTCGGGCCGCATTAATTGCCGAAAAAGGGCGGAAAATGAATAATATTAAGTAAAAAAACTGCAAAGAAACACGCAGAAGATCAAGAGTTGCCTCGTGCCATAGGCACTCGGCACTAATAATAAAACTGCAAAGAAACACGCAGAAGATCAAGAGTGGCCTCTTGACATAGGCACTCGGCACTAATAATAAAACTGCAAAGAAACACGCAGAAGATCAAGAGTGGCCTCGTGCCTATGGGAGGAGGGGCCTCTTGACATAGGCACTCGGCACTAATAACTAAAGCCCTGCCAAATATATACACTTGAAGAACAGAAACCATCTGATCAACATTCACTCAGTTCACCTTGTGAAAAATACCCGAGATTGTGAGTAGATCAGCCCCATTAGCAAGGCACAGGCTCTGGGTATGTCTACGTCTTCCAGGACTTCTGTTCCCTCAACCACAGTCCGTGCGCTGGCTGGATCTGACCGATGCAAGTTTAGGCACCTTATAGCCGACTCAGCACTTCTAACATTAAAAGTTAAGTTACTGTGAAGCTTTTAGCTAGCTACCTAACACATTCAAAGCACGCTGCGGACATTTCAATTGTAGTGTTGTGTAACTCGACTGAGCGCTTATAGTTACTTGCTGTTGCACATAAAATTAAGAAAATAAAAAAATATATATATTTACTCACCAAGTAATTTTAATCCAACCTTGACCTTCACTCCTTGGTCTCTCCCTGGCTGTTGCTGGTGCAGGCTGACAGCATAAGACGGCCGCTTCTTCTTCTTCTTCTTCTTCTTCTTCTTCTTCTTCTTCTTTGGGGTTTTACGGCAACCGGCATCCAAAAAGTTGCATTGCTGCCATCTACGGGACTAGCACCTTAGTGCACTATATTTGGCTATATAATCCAGTATCTATTAAAAATGTGAAAAAACAATGTTTTCCCCTCCCGCTTGACCCTACTTCTAATATATTTTTCAAAGTTACTTCTTTCAAACCAACTTCACGCAATTCTCTGGTAAGATCTTGTCTTTGGAGGACGTAATTTCTACAATAAATCAAAACAGGTTGTACCGTCTCAGGTTCCTGGCATGAACACAAACCATTCTGATGTTTTCCTAAAATAAATAAAGTGCTGTTCAGAAACGTGTTCAGAAATTTTTAATAAATAAATTTTAATAAATAAATTGAAATAAGTTATCAACTTAAAACAATGGACATGTACACTATATTACCAAAAGTATTCGCTCACCTGCCTTTACTCATTCTATGAACTGAAGTGCCATCCCATTCCTAACTCATAGAATTCAATATGATGTCGGTCCACCTTTTGCAGCTATTACAGCTTCAACTCTTCTGGGAAGACTGTCCACAAGGTTGAGGAGAGTGTTTATAGGAATTTTTGACCATTCTTCCAAAAGCGCATTGGTGAGGTCACACACTGATGTTGGTCGAGAAGGCCTGGCTCTCAGTCTCCGCTCTAATTCATCCCAAAGGTGTTCTATCGGGTTCAGGTCAGGACTCTGTGCAGGCCAGTCAAGTTCATCCACACCAGACTCTGTCATCCACGTCTTTATGGACCTTGCTTTGTGCACTGGTGCACAGTCATGTTGGAAGAGGAAGGGGCCCGCTCCAAACTGTTCCCACAAGGTTGGGAGCATGGAATTGTCCAAAATGTTTTGGTATCCTGAAGCATTCAATGTTCCTTTCACTGGAACTAAGGGGCCAAGCCCAGCTCCTGAAAAACAACCCCATACCATAATTCCTCCTCCACCAAATTTCACAGTTGGCACAATGCAATCTGAAATGTACCGTTCTCCTGGCAACCTCCAAACCCAGACTCGTCCATCAGATTGCCAGATGGAAAAGCGTGATTCATCACTCCAGAGAACGCGTCTCCACTGCTCTAGAGGCCAGTGGCGGCGTGCTTTACACCATTGCATCCGACGCCTTGCATTGCACTTGGTGATGTGTGGCTTGGCTGCAGCTGCTCGGCCATGGAAACCCATTCCATGAAGCTCTCTGCGTACTGTACTTGGGCTAATCTGAAGGTCACATGAAGTTTGTAGCTCTGTAGCAATTGACTGGGCAGAAAGTCGGCGACCTCTTTGCAATATGCGCTTCAGCATCCGCTGACCCCTCTCCGTCACTTTACGTGGCCTACCACTTCGTGGCTGAGTTGCTGTTGTTCCCAAACGCTTCCATTTTGTTATAATAGAGCTGACAGTTGACTGTGGAATATTTAGGAGCGAGGAAATTTCACGACTGGATTTGTTGCACAAGTGGCATTCTATGACAGTTCCACGCTGGAATTCACTGAGCTCCTGAGAGCGGCCCATTCTTTCACAAATGTCTTGTTTCACAGTCTGCATGCCTGAGTGCTTGAATTTATACACCTGGGGCCAGGCCAAGTGATTAGAACACCTGATTCTGATCATTTGAATGGGTGAGCGAATACTTTTGGTAATATAGTGTAACAAATTGTGTATTTTTATGCTGAAAAAGCTCATGTTTTTAAGTCATTCTAACTAACCTCCTGAATCATTTTTTTTAGAATAATCATTATGTCAACATGTCATGAATACAAAAAGAGGTGGGTTTTCTGTTTATGTCAAGCTGTCATGACAAAGACATCCTCTGGTAATGGCATCCTGTTTAATGCCAAGTTATCTTAATAAGGACGCGCCAAACAAATTTAATGTCAGGTTGTCATGACAAAGACATCCTCTGGTAATGTCATCCTGCTTAATGTCAAGTTGTCATGACATTAAGCAGACGTCCCAAACATATTTAATGTCAACTTGTCATGACCAAGACAACTTCTGGTAATGTCACTTTGATTAATGTCAAATTGTCAGAATTGAGACAGCCCAACCGAATGACACTTAATGACTGAGGTCATAAAAGTTTATGACATGTTTATAAAGTTTATGACACTTATGACAGTGTCATGTCATAGTTATGACAGTATCGTGTCACTCTTATGTAGACACTGTCAAGTAAAGTGTTACCAAATATTTTTTCAACAAATTATTATTATTTTTGAAATTATGATTTAAAATACCACACACAATCTTAAACAACTGTTTTCTTTCAATTTTCATGAATATGAATCGAGTTCAAAATAAAATATCTGTGCTGTCGTCTTTTGCAAGCACATATCTGTGGGAAGCTGGACTTAGTTTTAGAGTTTCCGCTAGAAAAAAATGGAACCGGACAACGTGACTGGCAGGTTTTCAGTTTACCGGACAAATGTTTTTAAATTCCGGTAAAATATTATCTGAATTTACTGAGCCTAAACTGCTAAATGATATGCAGGCTATATAAGAATGATTTTAAAGCATGTCAATTTATAATTGTTTTATTGAAAGTGCCCTTTTTAACTTTTTATGCACTTTGAGGGATTCATAGATTCAGATCATTCAGAATCAAAATGAGCTGGGTTGTGCGAGTCACTTGACCCAAAATGGCCCGATTGCAGCGGTGGTGTCTTCTTGGGCACTTGATGGAATCCTAATTACTGGGGCTGTAGCAGGAGCCGTCTCATCCTCAGTTGAAATTTCTTTGCCAAAATTACCAATAAATTGACTATTTTAATAGAATTAAAAATTAGTTGGGAATAATTACATTTTGAGCGGTGGGGTTAGAAATACGGGATATCGGCAGATTTTACAGGCCAAAGTCCGGTAATTACCGGATAACAGAAACACAGTTGTACAGACAAGCTCGCCTAACTATACATGTTATCAAGTAAAGTAAAATGTTACTGTGCGGTAATCTGGCTACTCTGTATTTGCAACACAGTATAACAAATATCATCAAAAAACTAATTCTAGAAGAAAAAAAAAAGAAATTTGTGATGTTAAAATGGGGTCACAACCCAAAAAAGGTTGGGAACCACTGTTGTAGAGAGAGAGAGAGAGAGAGAGAGAGAGAGGCTGTCTGTAAGAGAAAGAGTGAGGCTGTGGATTGTAGAGTGGATTGTATAATGACAATAAAGCTGCTTTTCTTCCCTGTATTTCCTGAGATACATTTTAAATACTTTTATTTAAGTATTTAAATACTTTAGTACTTTAAATACTTAAATTTTGACTAAGATACTTTTACTTGTATTGGAGTAATATTTGACAGGAGTAGCTGTACTTTTCCTCAAGTAGTGAAGGTGTGCACTCTGTCCACCTAGTAGCGCCATTGCACAACTTATTGGACATGAAGCCAGGTGCTTTCAAATACTACTATCACCATACTAGGTTCCATGTCTTTATTTGTATTTCCTAACAGGGATGAACGTCCTTTTTGTTCTCTTGATTTTTGACACGTTGATGGGAATGCCTGTCTTGGCAGCTATGTCATCAGCCTTTTTGTATGCTACTGTGCAGTGTTTACGGGGCGTACCAGATATGCCATATCATTTACAATGCTTAAAATCACATAGAGCCCCCCCTTTCTTTTAGCATTTGTATTACTCCCAATTTGCACTATTACCAGCCAGCTGCTGTAAACATCACACTTTTACAGAACGGTGCACTTTATCTTCTCTATTCGAATAGGGGCGACAAATGCCTCACACTTAATAATTAGGGCCCGAGCAACGAAGTGCAGGGGCCCAACGGGGCCATGCAACGGAGTTGCAAGGACCCTATTATTTTTGTACTGTTTATTAGGGTTCAAGAAGTGAAGCTGCGAGAAGCCCTATTGTTTTTGTATGTTTTCTTATTAGGGTTCAAGCAGCGAAGCTGCGAGAAGCCCTATTGTGTTTGTATGTTTTCTTATTATTAGTGGTGCTGTGCATCGCAGAGCCCACATTTCATTTTTACAAGATGACATCCAGCTCGGACAATATCGACCATACGGGGCTGAAACTCAGTGAAACTATCGGAAACAACTTTGGGAAGAAACCCTCCAAAAATGGAAACTTTTCCAGAAACTATGTGGACACGGTGACCCATCAAAGTCAAGCGTCCTGATTGTTTTCCAAAAATCCAAGACTCCATTGACCTTTTAGGATCGTTTTCAGGCAAAAGTGTGCGGCTTTAATATACTTTCTCAGAGCTGTCTGAAACTTCTTGAGGCAATATTCTCTAAAATTCGGCTGCATAATTAATTAGGAGGCGGGGCGTAATCGCTCTATAGCGCCCCCTAGAGATTTTCTTTCAGGCAGCCCCCCCAAAGTTTTCGACACAGAGTTATAGAACCTCAGCCGAATTGTAGACCGTGGTAAGACCTACAAAATGTCTCTTGGAGCAATGGGCTACAATTAACAGAAAGTAAGATATTTATGCATGAAAATCACCATTTATGGTGATTTGGCCTGGTTGACAAGGGTTCATATTTGAACGGATTCCTCAGAGGGATTTTATCCAATTGACTTCAAACTCGGTAGGTGTGTTCATTAGGTCATCCTGATTAAACCGTATCAGAAGGATTTGCCCTTGAGGAAACTGTGTGGGCGTGGCGCTCCATCAAATTTGAGCCTCTGATCCAAAATTGTAACTCCATTGACTTTTTGGCTCGTTTTTAAGGGAAAACTGTGCGGCTTTCATATACTTTCTCAGAGCTGTCTGAAACTTCTTGAGGTTGTTAAGAGCAATATTCTCTAAAATTCGGCTGCATAATTAATTAGGAGGCGGGGCATAATCGCTCTATAGCGCCCCCTGCAAATTTTCTTTGAGGCAGCCCCGCCACAGTTTTGGACACAGAGTTATAGAACTTTTTTAGATTATATATTTTATTCAATTGTCTTGGCAGGTGTGTTCATATAGACTTTCTGGGTAAGCAACAACAAAATTCCATATTTTGATGAAACTGTCAGGGCGTGGCCAAGTTCGATGTTACGTCATGACAGGGGAAGCACCTGCCGATGGGCTTGTCGTGCTCAGAAATTCACAAAAATCGGCCTAATGCACCAGAAGGTCAAATCTCCCGCCCAACGTGCCGCACCCTCCGACGGGCACGGACGTGCGAGGGCCCGTCCAATGCTGCTCGCAGCTTTAATTAGGGCCCGAGCACGCAAGGCGGCGAAGGCCCTATTGTTTTTCGAATGTTTATTATTTTTTTTTTATTAGGGCCCGAGCACGCAAGGCGGCGAAGGCCCTATTGTTTTTCGAATGTTTATTATTTTTAGGGCCCGAGCACGCAAGGCGGCGAAGGCCCTATTGTTTTTCGAATGTTTATTATTTTTATTATTATTATTATTATTAGGGCCCGAGCACGCAAGGCGGCGAAGGCCCTATTGTTTTTCGAATGTTTATTATTTTTTTTTTATTATTTTTTTTCTTTTCTTTCTTCAGAATCCTAAAAGTAAATCGCATTTTTGACAGCCTAAAAGTACTCAAAAACTCACGGAAATTTGCCTACCCCCCCAAAGTTGGGTGTAAAATTACGTATTTTGGGGGTCTCGCACAAGGGCGTAACAAAATGGCTCAACAGCGCCACCTAGATGTGCGTTTTCGGAGTAGCCCCTCAACACGGTTTGACGCACGTCTACGACATTTGGAGGGAGTATGTAACAGACAGAGACACACAAAAAAGCTTCCTGGAGCCATAGTCCAAATCCAACAGGAAGTCCGCCATCTTGCATCAAAAATCATATTTGGTTACGAGTGTGCACATTTCCACACCTTGTATTTGAACGAACTCCTCCTAGAGCTTTCGTCCTATCTGTTCGAAACTTGTCGTGTGTGTTCTTAAGGCCTTGACGATGAAAGGTTGATCAAGCCGTATTCCTTGGATTTACTGTGGGTCAGGGGCGGGGACACGAAATGTGGCGTGTTTCCATGAAAATTTGATGTGCCGTAACTTTACGGAAAATACTCCAATCGTCACCAAACCTCTGATATATAATGCCAGTCTGCCGTACTATACATTTCCATAACAACATTTGGTGATTTTCAGAGCGCCACCTACTGGCGATAGAAACATTTCATTTTTACAAGATGACGTGCAGCTCGGACAATATCGACCATACGGGGCTGAAACTCAGTGAAACTATCGGAAACAAGTTTGGGAAGAAACCCTCCAAAAATGGAAACTTTTCCAGAAACTATGTAGACATGGTGGCCCATCAAAGTCAAGCATCCCGATTTTTTTCCAAAAATCCAAGACTCTATTGAACTTTTAGGATCATTTTCAGGCAAAAGTGTGCGGCTTTCATATTCTTTGTCAGAGCTGTCTGAAACTTCTTGAGGTTATTAAGACCAATATTCTCTAAAATTCGGCTTGATAAATAATTAGGAGGCGGGGCATAATCGCTCTATAGCGCCACCTAGAGATTTTCTTTCAGGCAGCCCCCCCACAGTTTTCGACACAGAGTTATAGAACCTCAGCCGAATTGTAGACCGTGGTAAGACCTACAAAATCTCTCTCGGAGCAACGGGCTACAATTATCAGGAAGCGAGATATTTATGCATGAAAATCATAAATAAACTCCTCCTAGGGATTTTATCCAATTGACTTCAAACTTGGTAGGTGTGTTCATTAGGTCATCCTGAGTAAATCTTATCAGACGGATTTGCCCTTGAGGAAACTGTGTGGGCGTGGCGCTCCATCAAATTTGACCCTCTGATCCAAAATTGTTACTCCATTGACTTTTTGGCTAGTTTTTAAGGCAAAACTGTGCGGCTTTCTTATACTTTCTCAGAGCTGTTCTTGACGTTATTAAGAGCAATATTCCCTAAAATTCGGCTGCATAATTAATTAGGAGGCGGGGCATAATCGCTCTATAGCGCCCCCTGCAAATTTTCTTTGAGGCAGCCCCGCCACAGTTTTGGACACAGAGTTATAGAACTTTTTTAGATTATATATTTTATTCAATTGTCTTGGCAGGTGTGTTCATATAGACTTTCTGGGTAAGCAACAACAAAATTCCATATTTTGATGAAACTGTCAGGGCGTGGCCAAGTTCGATGTTACGTCATGACAGGGGAAGCACCTGCCGATGGGCTTGTCGTGCTCAGAAATTCACAAAAATCGGCCTAATGCACCAGAAGGTCGAATCTCCCGCCCAACGTGCCGCACCCGCCGATGGGCACGGACGTGCGAGGGCCCGTCCAATGCTGCTCGCAGCTTTAATTTATTTTTTTATTTATTTTTTCTTCAGAATCCTAAAAGTAAATCGCCTTTTTGACAGCCTAAAAGTACTGGAAAACTCACGAAAATTTGCCTACCCCCCCAAAGTTGGGCGTAAGTTTTTTTAAATATTTTTTTTGAACAGCGTAATTTTAAGCTTTACGCTTATTTAAGCTACTTGATTTCCAGTGGCCGCGTTGACATGATTGACAAATGGCAACATGAATATAGCTCGAGTTATATAATATAATATAATATATTTATGTAATAGTAATAATAATAACAACTAGACAATTCCCCTGCGGGAAATCGCGAGAGTGGGGCTGTGTCGGCAGCAGTTTGCGCTAAGATGACATGATACAACACTACGATGCTACGATGCTAACATGCTACAATTTTTCACCTAATCTTATCCTCGCAGTTGCTATTGCAGAGGCTGTAGTAGTGCTTCGCACAGCCCACTACTGGCCCTATAGCTTTGCTATATGGGTCAGTAGTACATGCAGCAGACCCCTCCCAGCTCCACCTGAAAGCCAGCATCAGGCTAAGTCATTGGTCGGCTAATAGTTAACATATATAAGCAGTGAAGTTATGTTGGGCACAAACACACTTAACACATGGATAATTCTAGAAATCCCAACTGATTGGGGAAAGGGGGGGGGGGGGTCATAGAGTCATGTTCTGGCACCCTAATATAGTCCTGTATTGAGTGAAGTGGTCATAATGTTTTGGCAGCCTGTGACTGTCATGTAAAAATGGAGTGGAGGGGTCATAGTGTCTGGTGTGGCCTAGGCTAAGAGGAATAATAATTAAAACATATTTTTATTGAACTTCTTGTCGTTCACCAGTTTCTGATATTTTAGCTGTGTATAACGCAGCATTTCACTGAAGTTGTAGCCTAATAGATGGCATATTTTATGTCTGCACCGACCTGGCGCCTGTATAAAGCACTAAATTAGGTTTTGACCACATAATGAATGTAGTAACCTAACAAAAACATAGACTATAACCTATAACTTTCCATACAATTTTATATTTCCATTGAGCTATCACTTTTGTACAGTAAATGCATGACTTGAACATTTTCTGTTGACAATATTGTTAGGTTAAAAATACAAGGCAATGCAGATTTAAGTTTACACAGTTGCTGTAGCCAGGCTAAGCCCAGTGATAGCCTCGTTTTTTATCCTATAGTTTAGTTTGTCCTACATGAACAGAAGGGATTTTGAAAATGAGATAAACGGGTCCAAAACGGACCCGGGCCGGATGAGCCTTTATGAGTCCGCTGCGGGTCCGCAGTGAACATTTTTTCAGAGCAGCCCGCACTGTAACTGATGGGCCTCTCACTCTAGCGCGAACATTCCGACTACACACACAATCATTGAGAAGGCAAATTTTTACCAGGATTGATCATGGTTATTGATCTGTGATTGATCGAAAAGTATATAACCTAGTGAAATGGTTGAATGCTCCATCAAGGCAGGAGAAGTTTGTCTCCGTTTTAAAGTTTGAGTGGTGTCCATAGGTGGAAGTATGCCAGAGCAGTGGATGTTGGAAAAAGTGTTGAAAAAGTGCGATGTTTGCAACTTTTCCCATTCATTCTCTATGGGAAAATTTCTGCGAAATTATTCGCGACTATGTCGCGAATAATTCCGACCTGTAGGAACGAAGTAATAGCACACCCGCTCCAATCGAGCCGCACGTTCTGATGTATTATTCGTGTATGTGCGATGAACTGTGCGGGACGAGTTAGCGACAGAAAACGCGTGGGAATAATAATAAAAATAGACGAGAATAACAAGTAGTGGGCTACTACAGAGCCCACTACTGGCCCCTATAGCTTTGCTATAAGGGTCAGTAGTTGGCTCTGCGATGCACAGCACCACTAATAATACATGATGTCCAATCTTAAGGGACCTACTGTAGCAATAGTAGCAAAACACTGTCAGAACAACTCATTCCTCGCACAGCTGACAAGGTGTGTCAACTTACATTTTTAAATGCCAACCTCAAGAAGTCCAGTAAGCAGTCTCACTGTCCATTTCCCCGCTAGTTTTTATTTCCATTGTCTTTATTCTTGGATTATCTTCTTCATATTTTTTATATTTTACCAAACTGTAGTAGGCATTTATGTTGGCATTGTGGATATTGTATTGTAGTTTATTCTTAGTTAAGTCCCAGACACTGCCATGGCCATTTCAGGTCAAGTGACCCAAGTGATTGATTCGCAAAACCCGGATCATATCAGTGAGTGATTCAGACTGATCCGAATCCCTCAAAAGATCCGGGTTTTACACTACTACTCAACAGTGACATCAGATGAGAGAGTCAGGGTTGGGTAGTAGCCGTACTTTTTGTTGACCGCTATTCATTCATTCATTCATTACCCTTTTTTATCTGTTTAAACCCCTAGTCCCATATTTCCATTTATCCATCTTTGCTGCGCTGTGATAGCTCTGTGATGCTCTTCACAATAAATGCACCAAAAGCACCTTTGGATCTCAGCATATTTGTTATTATAACATCCTTTAGTGCGTTATAAATCTGCAAAACTGAGGACCCAACCTTATACTTTCAGCGGCTAAAAGGTTTGTATTTTATTTATTATTTATTTATTTTATTAACCTTTATTTTACCAGGCAAATTGCTTGAGATAAAAAAAATCTCTTTTACGAGCAAGGCCTGGCCAAGAAAGCAGCAACAAGATAATATACACACAAAAAAGTGAGGACGAATATGAGAGAGAGAGAAAAGAGAGAGAGAGAGAGAGACAGTCCGGCAGGGATATGGGGGAAAAAGAAAGAGGGCGGGAGGGCTGTGTGGTACAAGGGGAGGCTGTACCAGGGGATCCTGAAGGAAGAGAGATTATGTTAAATCAGCCAGAGCAGAACAGAACAATGCACAAGAATACACACTAAAAGAACGCTAATCCAGTGATGCTAAAATACTAAACAGTAAAACAATTACACACTCCATGATTTGCCAATAAAAAACAGTTAAGTCTGGTTTTAAAATCGGAAAGGGAGATGAATGCCTGAAGTTTTAGTGTTGTTTGGAGATTGTTCCAGCCAGAGGGAGCAGAGTACATGAATGCCCTCTTCCCAAACTCAGTACGAGTTCTGGGGACAGAGGCAGATAGAAAGTCCAGAGAGCGCAGTCTGTATGATGAGTTTGATGTGAGAGTGAGGTAGGTGCAGAGGTATGAGGGAAGTAGTCCAATAATTGCTTTATAGATGAAGATGTACCAGTGCAGAAGCCTACGTGCAGACAAAGACAGCCAGCCTACTTTAGCATACAGAATACAATGATGAGTAAGTGACTTACAGCCGGTAATATATCTTAAAGCACAATGATAAATGGCATCCAGCATATGCAAAGAAGTAGAGCAGGCATTCATGTACAAAACGTCACCATAATCCAACAAAGGAATAAAAGTAGCTGCAACAAGCCTTTTTTTTAGAAACAATAGAAAAACAAGATTTATTTCTGAAATAAAAGCCCAGTCTCACTTTTAGCTTCTTTACCAGGTTTTCAATATGAGGTTTAAAAGACAGATTGTCATCAAGGATGATGCCTAGGTATTTAAAAGTAGAAACAGTCTCAATAAGGGTACCTTGAGAAGTGTATAGAGTAGGACGATAATTAGTTTTGTCTCTAGATTTAGTAAAAATCATCATTTTTGTTTTATCAGCATTAAGCACCAATTTCAAGAACCGGAGTTGGGCTTCTATTTCCTTAAAAGCAGCTTGCAAGTGGTCTACAGCCATCAGCACAGTGCTTCCAAAACAATAAATCACAGTATCATCGGCATAAAAATGGAAATTTGCATTGTCAACATTTTTCCCCAAATCATTTATATAAATTGTAAAAAGCAGGGGACCGAGCACAGAGCCTTGTGGCACCCCCTTATGGACAGCCAGGGTATCAGAGGAGTAGCCATCAACTTTAACACATTGAGCCCTGTCTGATAGATAGTTAGAAAACCAACTAACAGCAGAATCAGAGAGTCCTATATTAGCTAATCTATGCAGCAAAACATTATGGTCCACAGTATCAAAGGCCTTAGAGAAATCAATAAAAAGGGAAGCACAATGTTGTTTGCTATCCAGGGCCATAAAAATATCATTAACTACTTTCGTAGCAGCAGTGACTGTACTATGTGATTTTCTAAAACCAGATTGATAGCATGATAAAATTTCATTACTACACAAAAAATCCTTCAACTGATCACTTACCAGGTTTTCTAAAATCTTGGCTAAGGGTGACAAATTTGAGATAGGCCTGTAATTATTAAGGCTCGAGGGTTCACCGCCTTTTAAGAGGGGGAGAACGTGAGCCATTTTCCAGGAGTTAGGGATTTTCTTACTAGTTAGAGTTAAGTTAAAAATATAGGTTAAAGGTTCGGCTATAAAGTCCGCAGCAAATTTTAAAAAATAGACAGCAATGTTATCTGGCCCCGCTGGTTTTTTAAAATCTAATTTTGTAAGGGCTTTATGCACCTCGGCAATAGTGAAAGGCCTAAAATTGAATTTAGTATCCAAGGGAGTCTCAGCATTACTAAATGGAGCCTGGGCTGCAGTGGGGGACATAACTTCTTTGTCAAAAAGAAAACCAGATGACACAAAATGCTTATTAAAACAATTGAGCATCTCAGCTTTGTCATAGATAGTGGCCGATTCAGACACAATACAAGCTGGGAGACTAGAGGAGTTCTTTGGAGATAAAGATTTAATAGTCCGCCAGAATTTCTGAGGGTTATTTAAATTTTTGGCTGTTAGAGCAAGATAATAGTTCGATTTGGCCTTCTTAACTAAGGTAGTACATTTATTCCTTAAGCATCTAAAAGTGGTCCAGTGAGCTTCCACATTTGACTTTCTTGCTTTTGCCCAATAATAGTTTCTCTCATGAATTAAACTAGCCAACTCGTCAGAGAACCACGGATTTTCCCTGCCTTTTACCCTATACCTTTTGTAGGGGGCATGTTTATCAATGATTAACATGAGTAAATCTACAAAATAAGACCAGGCTAATTCAATGTCAGGTATTAAGGAGACCCTGCTCCAATCAGCAGCATTTAGATCAAATCTGTAACCCTGTTCATTAAAGTGTTTGATATCACTCTTCGTGATGTAACGAGGTTTAACCTTTGGTATTTTGGTATCCCTGATGGTTGCAATAACACAGTGGTCACTCACGTCATATGGAAATACACTTACAGAGGTATACTTATGAGGATTATTAGTAATGAATAAATCAGTCAGTGAAGATTTCTCAGGACACTTTGGGTTAGGACGAGTGGGGGAATCAATTAATTGTGTGAAATTCATTGCATTACAGTAAGATTTAAATTCATCTGAGGCTGGTGATAGCCAGTCCCAGTTCAGATCGCCACAAAGGGCTAGCTCATTGTCAGGTAGTTTAGAAAGAATATCAGACAAGGAGGACAAGGTTTCTTTGGCTGCAGAAGGAGATCTGTAGCACCCAACAACAGTAATATAATAGCCCTTGGACAATTCAACCTGTAAACCGAGAATTTCAAACTGATTAGGAATTTACTTTTTTACCAGTACTTTAGTGTGGAATCTACATTTAGAATACACAATTATACCTCCACCCCTTTTAATACGGTCAGCACGACTTATATTGTAACCATTAATAGAAATTTCATTGTCATTAATAGATTTGTTCAACCAACTCTCAGAGATTACAATGATATCGGCATTGGTTGTCTGCGCCCACATTCTAACAAAGTCTATTTTTGGTAGGAGACTTCGGACATTTAAGTGAATAATACCCAAACCTGATCTTGCATTAAAATCAGCGGCAGTTTGGATAAAATCTGAATCAGGGCCAGGGTTAGACTGAACATCACCTGAAATCATTAACAGTAGCATAATCAAGCAACGGATTTTAAACATTTTGATTGAATTGCACTTTAAATATGCATCAGAGCAATGAATTGAAAAGACAAGGGCATCCGTGGGAACAATGAAACATGATTTAAGCGCATAGCAACACATCAAACCAATAGACAGGTGAGCAGGCAACGAAGCAGCAGTTCTACTCGGCGCTTGTATAAGAGAGTTGGTGCGTAAAGTACACGTTTGGGCGCAGGGTAGAACCGGAGAAACAGAGAGCATTCTCCCCGGTTCGCTAGTCCCAGTATGCCGACACAAGTAGTAACGCAGAGAGAAGCCGTATCGGCCCCATAGTCCGTGAGACGTGCGAGCGGGGGAATCGGTGTGCTCAAAGTCACTGTGGTGTGTGAAGTGTGTGTGTGTGTGTGTGTGTGTGTGTGCGTGTAAGTGTGTGCGTGTGAGTGGTGGGGGAGGCAGGAGAGCAGAGTGGGGAGAAAAAATACCTGACCGGGGGTGGGAATGACAGGCAGGTAGGGAGGAAAGCGGGAGCCAGCGCAGGAGAGGAGCAGGTGAGCAGGACTGCAGGTGAGGACGCCAGCAGAAGACAATCAAAGCAGTGGGGTATGATAATCCATGCAGATTTCCAAAGTTAGTCCATCAGTAAAGCAGGTTAGTCCATCAGAGGAGCAATAAGAGCAATGTGGCAGAGGTTCAATAAAAAATAGCCACAAAAACGACAATACATTTCACAGAGACAGAGCATGCAGGACAGGGAGCTGCCATCTTGGAGGAGGAGTCTCTTTGGATGGCATTACCTTGGCCTCCAGGATTGGAAGCCGCAACATTTTGTCAACAAAAAAGGCGTTTAATTAAAATCATCAAGCCCCACCAAAGAACCAAGTCGCTACGCAATGACTAGCCCCAGAACAAAGGAGCCACAGCTAAGTGCCACACCACGCCATCTATTCACCTGGGAACAGGTAGGCCTGAACCTGTTAATGCTTGTGGATTAAGGAATCCGCTTCGATTGGAATGCATTGTATCAAATGAGGACAATGTATTACATGGATGTTACGGTTGCATTGGCACATTGAGGGTGGTGCAACTTCTCCGTGCTTTATTGGATTGTGATGTCGGGACTTTGTGTGTCGGCTGATGTTGTCTAAAGGCCTATTGCTTGTTGAAATGCTTGGATCAGATTTGCTCTGTCAATGAATTTAAATGCAATCTCTACGGATGGATTTTGAATGCGGTCTTGAATAAAATGTGATTGCGTTGCTTCATACAAAGTACAATCTAATGAGTCAAATGAATGCTGTTGTTGAATGTTCAAACATGGAAAATGAAAAAAGGGAAGTCAAACTGACGGCCAAAGCTGTGGAAAATGAAATCAAACGTTTGCAGCATGAGCGCAAAACTGCCGTTAATAAAATCAAAGCGCTTATTCCGCAAATGAAAGCGCTCATGTAATCAAAAGAAGATGCAACTGAAATCCCCTCACAACTGAATAACTTGAATGCACTGTGTAAAAAGGCCATTAAAAGGCCATTGACCTGCACAATGAACTACTGCCACTGGTTCCTGATAACAAGGGCTAAAAACAAAATGAGTGGTTTTCTAGCATTATGGATTACAGTGATGCATTCAAAGAACAAGTGGAAAAATGGATAAAGGAAAATCACCACTTCAGACAAATACTTCTGAGCAGCCACCAAAGGAAATAAATCGTGTAGAACAAGTTCCTGTCAAAAAAAGCAAGGACTTGTCTGTTGCTGACCCTCCAGTAACTGTTCCCACTGCACAACAGCATCTCAAATGCAACCAAGAAATCACGCTCACATCATTCCTCATCCTTAGCCTCACGCTCATCTGCTCGCTTGAAACCGGAAACAAATCTTGCAATTTTGGCAGCAAACAAAAGGCATTAAATGCATTGGATGAAGAGGAGTTAAAGCTACACAAAAGAAGAGAACAGCTTTTACTGGAGATTGAAATCGCTGAGGAAATGGCAAAACTAAGTGTTATAAAATCACAATGGCAGTAAATCAAAGTCAAAAGTTTCAGATGGGATGAGCTCATACTATGAAAAGACATGTTCAAAACAAGAACTTGATGCCAATGCTACTGAATTTGTCCCATCATTGCCAGTTAAACTAAAATCCAATGCAACTGAAACCACAGACAGCTGTGAAGCCTCACTTACCGGACATAAACCATCTCCCAGGTCCTTCTTACATGCTCCACAAAACTTTGCAAGATTGTATGCAAGCATATTATAATGACAGCTGCTAAATTTCAGAAGGGCTGGGTGAATACTTTAGAGGTTATAGGCTTTAAAGTCATAACATATTTGTCACGTGTAGTGCCCCCTGTAGACGTAATGTCACCCAACTTGATGGGCATCTACACAGTATGTTACAGATTGTGCCAGATTTCATGAAGTTAGCTATTGCAGTTGTTGAGATATTGAAATGTTGCTTTTGTAGCGACCTCTAGAAACCAAGGGTCACAAAAGTTGGGGTGCTTGTATGGAATTATATTGTTATCAATGATCTCAACTTTGTAATCATTAAGTTTTTTTGAGAACTTTACATTTGGTGAGAACTGGATGAACAGGCTAGGACGAGCTGATTTCGCTTTGAGTAGCAATTTTTTCAAAATGGTGGAAAAAAATGGCAGGCGGTATGTGTATCGACACCTTGGCAAAGTCGAATGGCAGGACTTCTACCAAGTTACCAGGTTTGATGTCTTTCGCCCTTACAGTTTGTCCTGGGCATACAATTTTAGCTAAGCAGAACATTAAGGCGAAATATAACAAGAATAAAAATCCGAAGAAAAACAATAGGGATCCTGCAACTTCGTTGGCATGGACCCCTAAAAAAACTCCATACGATCCTGCTTTTATGTTCCGCAGTTCAAAAAATAACGCAATTATACTAACAATTATTCAATTCAATTCAGCTCAATTCAGTTTTATTTATATAGCGTCAATAACAATACAAATCGTCGCAAGACGCTTTACAAGACCCGGCCTGAAACCCCCAGAGCAAGCCTGAAGGCGACGGTGGCAAGGAAAAACTCCCTTTTAACAGGAAGAAACCTTGAGCAGAATGAAACCTTATCCAGAATGAGAAAATAAAAAAGGAGAGAAATAGAAAAATCAAGGTCAAAAAAGGTGTAGCTCCACACCCCGCTGCCTAACCAAAAAACTACTATTCAGGTAACCACACCCATGGAGATCCTTACACATTAAAGGCAATTAAGTATCCATATCAGAAAACCACAAAATACTTCTAAATATCCACACAAGTATCACAAACATCTCAAAAGCAATATATATTAAATCATTTAAACCTGTTAAGTGACTTATTCATAGAAACTGTCAACATTTTCAATCCTAATAATGTGAGCAGCTCCCCTCTATCACAATTGACGCAAAACACATTTTTAGCATGTAAACTTAAATCTCTATCTGCATATTAATCAGCAAACATAGCATTTAGGCTCCTATAGTTATTATAACTATGAATTCCCTGAGGATAAAGACAGGTTTATATATCACTATTAGTAATTCCAGGTAGCTGTTTTTATCCACAATGTTTGCAGCTTTTCCCCATTTATTGTTTGTGTACACCCCTTCTTCTCTGCTCTTCCCGGAAAACTCTGGTCGGGCCACTCTGTAAACAGGATGGTTTTTGCGGCGTGTTTGGTTTATTTCAGCCATGTTTGAAACATGGTTCTCATTATGATTTCATCCAGCTTGTTGACAACAGATAGAGTTGGCCAGAAACAGGATCAGAGGTGCTGGTCCGTCTAAGAAAAAATCTAAACAAATCAAATCAATTCAAATCATGTTTTATTGTCCACACATGTAAGATGGACCACAATTACGGCCGGATGATATAGCAATAACACGACCAACAGGCAGGTTCAGCGTGTGTAACAGATGAGGCTTTTTATTCATCCACATTACAGAGCGCGTGAAATCTCCCAACATCAGACCAGCAACCCACAAGCGTCTTCTTTTATGTTTTATGGCAGTTGGCAGATCAACTTAACAGTGCATTACTGCCACCAACTGGGCTGGAGTGTAGATCAATCCAATCATATTGGAATTTAGTACTAACTAAATAAATAAAAAAAATAAATAAATTAAATCTTGGCTAAGTCTGTATCTCTCAGGAACTTAATAATAAGTTATTATTCTGCTTGAGTGACTGACAAAGCTGATTTCTTTCTTGGCTATACCTTGGGCAATGAATTAAAATATGCTCTACCGTTTCTAAATTACTGCAATGTTGACATTTCCCTGTTGTCCTATTCTTAATCGTGTAATTATACTCTCCTCTCTTCGACTCTTACACTCCGTCCTTCAAATATTTACTTCTGGTTGAATATCATATAAATGTCTCCCTTTGTCATGATCCATCCAATACTCCTGCCAAGTTGATCTCGCATATTTTTTTAATTAACATTTTAGCTTCAGATTTGCTATATGGAACCTGTAATATTCTATTGTGTTTCAGTGTTTGTTTTGCAAGTTTATCAACCTCTTCATTCCCTTTCACTCCAACATGTGCAGGTACCCAAAGAAACCTGATTTGTAAACCCTTTGCATTTAGGTTATACAAAACCATATTAATTTCATGAATTATATCATTTCTTATAGATTTCCCAGATTTTATGCTTTCTAGTGCTGAATAACTATCAGATATAATCACTGGCTTGTTTAAATCATTTCCCTCTACCCATTCCAAGGCTAACAAAATAGCAACCAGCTCTGTTGTGCATACTGACAAATGATCTGTTAGTCTTTCCTGACATATTACCTCATAATTTGGAGTATACACTGCTGACCCAACACGTCCTGTCTTTGGATCTTTGGAACCATCTGTAAATATGAACGTGTGATCAGAAAAGTGTATATCCAGATAATATTGAACAATATCCCTCACTGCTACTTCCTTTGATTTATTTTTGATTTCCTAGTCAATGTCTCAATCTACATCTGGTATAGTGAAGAACCATGGGGGTATAGGAGGGACTGAAACTGTTGAACAGTACTGTAATTTATGTAACCCAATACTCTCAGATTTGCCATTACCAATCCACCCAAAACTTCTACAATTGGATTTATTATGTTCCCAGCAGTCTTAAGATGGCTTTAGCTGGGTGACCATCAACTTGCCCCTTCACATAGATCCAGTATGCTAACATTTGTTGCACCCTTCTGATACTCAATGGCATCTCACCCATTTCCACTTGCATAGAAGGCACTGGGGATGTTTTAAAAGATCCACTACATATCCTTAGAGCCTTGCATGACATCCAGTGCTTTGATATTAGTCTCTGCAGATGACATATATGCTATACAACCATAGTCAAAGATAGACCTCATTAATGCCCAATATATATTTTGTAAAGATGCCCTGCTTGCTCCCCATACTTGTACTGATAGACAGCGTAGGATATTAACAATCTTTTTACATTTACTAACCATTTTTTCCAAATGAATCTTCCATGTCAATTTTTCATCAAACCACATCCCAAGAAACCTTATAACCTTCATTTGCTAAAGAGGATGACTGTACAATTTTAAAGATACAGGTGTGATCTTGTGCTTTTTTGAAAAACATATGATAGTCTAAATCCCCATTCATTTGCCCTTTTTTCCACTTCAGTAATTGCATCTTGCATTTTTGATTTTTACATAAGGTTCATTACGGCCTCTAAACCACAATGCTTCATCATCAGCATACAAGGATTTCCCAATTCTCTGGTCAACATTTGAGAATATGTCATTAATCATGATGTTGAACAATAATGGGCTGCATACACTACCTTGTGGAGTTCCATTCTCAACTGAGTATTCCTCTGAGAATTCTGCACCTACCCTTACCTGTATTTTCCTATCGAACAGAAAATCCAAAATCCAATTGTATACTTTACCACCAATTCCCAGTCGTAGTAATTTGATTAATAAACCTTCTTTCCAAAGCATATCATACACTTTCTCAACATCAAAAAATATAGCTATTACCACTTCCCTATAAGTCTGTGCTTTCCTAATATCAGATTCTAAACATAACAATGAATCCATAGTGCTTCGGCCCTTATGAAACCCACTCTTATATGGAGAGAAAAAAGGTCATTACTCTCTAAATAATGGGTCATTCTCACTGTAAGTATTCTTTCCATTATTTTACACAACTGCGATGTTAAAGCAATTGGTCTATAACTAGTCGGGTCAGATGGGTTTTTCCCTGGTTTTAAAATAGGAACTATAATTGCATGTTTCCACACTGATGGAAGATGACCAATTTCCCAAATTTTATTTAAAAGTGCTAGTACTATTTCTAGTGTCCCATCTGTCATATTTGCTATCATTTTATAACATACCATGTCTTTTCCTGGAGTAGTTTGTTTTACATTAAGGACAGCTTTTTCAGCTCAAACATATTTAAAGCTACGTCTAATGTATTTCCTGAATGTCCTTTCTTCTCTAAAACATCTGGGAACCTTTCTAACACTTTCCTTCTGTTCACTTGTGCTTCCTTGCTGAGATTCTCAGAACTATGCACTTTCCTAAATGTTTGAGCTAAAACTTCAGCCTTTTCTAAATTAGTAACTGCCACTTTATCACCACTATTTAATACAGGTAATTCATAATTCCTTCTAACTCCTCCCATCCTCCTAATCATACCCCATATATCAGATAACTTCATATCCCTTCCTATACTATTGCAGTATTCCCACCAAAAGTTGCGTTTTTGTGTCTTAACTGTCTTCCTAACTACTGCCTGCTTTCTTTTATAATCTATTAAGGCATCCTGAGAATGATATTTCTTAACATATCTAAAAGCTTTGTTTCTTGCTTTAACTGCTTTACTGCACTCATCATTCCACCATGGTACATTTTTACATTTCCTATTCCTATTACTTTTTGGTATTGTTTCCTCAGCTGCCAATATTATTTCATTTACCAATTCCTTATTAAACTTATTTATTTCCAATTCTTTTCTTCTTAAGTTTAAGACATTTTACTGAACAAATGATCTGATTTTTTTCCCAATTCACATTCTCTAATTTCCACCTTGGAATATTTTTAATCCTTTCTTGACACACTCCTGATCCAACTTTAATTAGAATAGGGAAATTATCACTACCTATTGTAGTTTCCTTATCTACACTCCATGTACAAATACCTGCTATTGCACTGGACACAAAAGTTAAATCTAGTACTGATTCAGTATTATTTAAACTGTTAAACCTTGTTCCCTCACCATTGTTAAGACATACCAAACACTTATCGTCTATATATTCTTCTAACACTGAACCATTTGCATCTGTGCTGTTGCTTCCCCATAATGTATTGTGTGCATTAAAATCCCCACACCATATTACTTCATTATGTGGTGAACCCACAACATGTTCCAAAATACTATCCTCTATTTTTCCTCCCCCCTCTACCATTCCCTCTATCTCTTCTAACTGCTGAATATCCCGTAATGATAAAATCTAACTCTGGTTTCAACCATGGCTCTTGTACACGTATTATATTAGGGTTTCTTTTACATCATCTAAATATTTCTTAAATTCTTGGCCATTTGCTATCAAACTTCTAGCATTCCATTGTAATATACCTACATTTACTATCATGAATCCATTCCAGAGCTGTGCTGGGTATACTGTGTGTCTGTACTCAAGTTATCCCTAACTGTTTCCCGAACCATTCCTTTTATCCCCAGGTATTTTTCAGCTGCTCGCACAATAATTTTAATCCTTTCGGTACGACTCATTGTCTGTGCTGAACAATTTATTGTTTAAAATTACAAAATCATGTTTGCTTACAACTAAATTGTCTTTCCGTTTCTTTTCATCCTCTTCATCTATTATATTTTGTACATTGCCCTCATTTTGCTTTGGTATTACTTTCACTCTGGGAACCATCTTTACTGCTTCAGAGTACCTAATGCCTTCTGTTGTTTTAATTCTTTTTACCTCTTTAACTCTTTTGCTAACTTCACAGCCCTGATAAGCTGCACTGTGCTCCCCTCCGCAATTGCAGGAGTGGTTTCGGTCTTTGTCACATTCGTCATAATCATGGTCTCCTCCACACTTACTACAACTCTTCTTGCCTCTACACACAGCCGTGATATGCCCAAACCTTTGACATTTTTAACAACGAAGTGGTGGGGGAATCTACAATTAAACCACATAGCTCATAAAGCCAACAAAAACCTTGTCTGGTAAGGTGTCCCCCTCAAACTCAAGCATGACAGATAGACTGTCACAAATGTCTCCATACCTCTTAGTTTTAAGACGTTTGGCTTCACATACGTTAATGTGCTTAATATTTGCTATTATTACTTCTATCTTGTGAATTTACGGCAATACCGGTAATGACTCCTTTGATTAATTTCCTTTGAGCATTGCACGTGTTTGTCATGAATTTTACTTATCTTAATTGCTTTCCTAAGTTGTTCTTCGCTTTTCCAAAAAAAACAGCAGTTGTCCACTTCTTAGTATTTTTGCACTCCTTACCTCTCCAATGTCTTTACTTAAACCTTTTGTGATCTGTATTGGATTCCAATCTCTGAACGAAGCACCTTCTTGCCCCAGCTTAACAAACACCTTATATTTTTCACCATCATCCTTTAAAGAAGTAGAGGTATTGTTTTCTTTCATTTTCTTTTTACTTAGGTTAGTATTCCACTCCTTGATACTCTTGCTTCTTCCAAATCTTCAGTACTTTCCAGCTCTTCTGTCTCACTTCCTACTCCTTCACTCCCTTCCTCCATCCCCTGACCGTTCACAGCCCAGCTGTTGCCAACCACCTGATTCGGATTCATTTTTTTCCATTTGCGCGGTTGACCACCACCTGCCATCACTCGTCCACCACACCCCCCGAAAAATTCCAATGCTCTGTTGTTGCTGTCTCCCTCTCTCCACCTCTGGAATCCTCCTCCACCTTCAAACAGATGCAACCCACGAGCTGTTAAAATGGCGTCTTTTTATACTGTGTTTTGGCTAATGACCTCGGAAGACTTCATCGACAGGGATCCACTGCCTGCTCACATATTAACACACTTTCCCTTTCTTCAATTATATGCCCACACTATTCAGAATCAGAATCAGAATCAGAATCAGAAAGGACTTTATTGCCAAGCATGTTTGTGCATACAAGGAATTTGCCTTGGTGTTGGTACGCATAAAAACAAAATAGAATAGAATAAAATAAAATAAATATAGAAACTATATTTAAAATACAAAAATACAAAAACTACAAAATATATACACAGTATATATATATATTCCACCAGAACTGTGGGGTGATGGTGAGACTGATGTGTTCATGGGGGGGGGGCTTGGTATTGTTCAGCAGACGGACTGCGGATGGGAAAAAACTGTTCGCCATGCGAGTTGTCCTACACTCGATGGATCGCAGCCGTCTGCCAGAGGGGAGTCTGTTGAATAGTCCATGTCCAGGGTGAGAGGGATCAGCCACAATCTTAGCTGCACGCTTCAGAGTCCTGGAAGCGTACAGCTCGTCGAGAGACTTCAGACTGCAGCCAATCACCTTCTCTGCACAGCGAATGACACGCTGCAGTCTGCTCTTGTCCTTAGCAGAGGCTGCAGCATGCCAGGTGGTGATGGAGCTGGTGAGGATGGACTCAATGATGGCCGTGTAGAAGTGAACCATCATTGTCTTTGGCAGGTTGAATTTCTTCAGCTGCCGCAGGAAGTACATCCTCTGCTGTGCTTTTTTGATCAGGGCGCTGATGTTCAGCTCCCATTTCAGGTCCTGGGAGATGATGGTGCCCAGGAAACGGAAGGACTCCACAGTGTTAACTGTAGAGTCAGACAGGATGATGGGGAGGAGTGGGGCTGTGTTCTTCCTGTAATCCACAATCATCTCCACTGTTTTGGAGGCGTTCAGCTCCAGATTGTGGCGGCTACACCAAGTCACCAAGCGGTCAATCTCCAGTCTGTAGGCGCTCTCATCTCCACCTGAGATGAGCCCGATGAGGGTGGTGTCATCCGCAAACTTCAGGAGCTTGACAGACTCGTGACTGGAGGTGCAGCTGTTGGTATACAGGGAGAAGAGCAGAGGAGAAAGGACACAGCCTTGAGGGGAACCAGTGCTGATGGTACGGGAGTCTGAGATGTGTTTTCCCAGCCTCACATGCTGCCTCCTGTCAGACAGGAAGTCTGTGATCCACCTGCAGATGGAGTCAGGCACGGTCAGCTGGGAGAGTTTGTCCTGTAGTAGAGATGGAACGACCGTGTTGAAGGCCGAGCTGAAATCCACAAACAGGACCCTGGCATATGATCTGGGGGAGTCCAGGTGCTGGAGGATGAGGTGGAGTGACAGGTTGACAGCGTCATCCACAGATCTGTTTGATCTGTAGGCAAACTGCAGGGGGTCCAGGAATGGGTCTGTTAAGTCCTTGAGGTGTGAAAGCACAAGGCGCTCAAAGGACTTCATCACAACCGATGTCAGGGCAACAGGGCGGTAGTCATGCAGTCCAGTAGTCCTTGGCTTTTTGGGGACTGGAATGATGGTGGAGGCCTTGAAGCAAGCTGGCACGTGACATGACTTCAGTGAGATGTTGAATATATCCGTGAACACTGAAGACAGTTGATCAACGCAGTACTTCAAGGTGGATGGAGACACAGCATCTGGTCCAGCAGCCTTGCGGGGGTTCTGCCTCGTAAACAGCCTCTTCACTTCCTTCTCCAGGATGATGAGAGGTGAGATGGAGGAGGGAGGCTCTGAGACCACCGGCTGTGAAGGAGCCTTGGCCGTTGTTGTTGTCGGGGAGGAGGGGGGCACTGGTGTGACGGCCTGTGAAGTTTCACAGACACCACTGCTGGTAGGGGAGGTGTCACCGTGGGGGGT
This sequence comes from Planiliza haematocheilus, assembly GCA_005024645.1. Classification (NCBI taxonomy): domain Eukaryota; kingdom Metazoa; phylum Chordata; class Actinopteri; order Mugiliformes; family Mugilidae; genus Planiliza; species Planiliza haematocheilus. The sequence goes on from SRSE01000077.1 coordinate 501,916, forward strand.
GGTGGTCGTGGTACTGTCCCATTGTCTTTCAAAGCGGCAGAAGTATTCATTCAGGTTGTTGGCCAGGCGTGAGTCGTTCACAGAGTGGGGGGGTTTGGGCTTGTAGTTGGTGATGTTCTTGAAGCCCCTCCAGACAGAGCTCGAGTCGTTGGCTGCAAACTGGCTCTGCAGCTTTTCTGAGTACAGTCGTTTAGCTTCCCTCACCGCTTTGCTAAACTTGTACTTTGACTCTTTGAATTTTTCTCTGTCTCCACTCCTGAATGCCTTCTCCTTCTCCAACCTGAGGTGTCTGAGTTTGGCTGTGAACCAGGGCTTGTCATTGTTATAACTCACCCTGGTGCGTGTTGGAATACAGCAGTCCTCACAGAAGCTGATGTATGACGTCACTGCTTCTGTGTACTCATCCAAACTGTTTGTTGCCGCCTTGAAAGTGTCCCAGTCAGTACAGTCCAAACATGCCCTTAAGCGGTCCACAGCTTCACTGGTCCACATCTTAGACGTCCTCACAGCAGGTTTACAGAGTTTGAGTTTCTGTCTATATGCTGGAATCAGGTGGATCATGACGTGGTCCGATTCTCCCAGTGGTGCACGGGGGACAGCGTGAAAGGCATCTTTGACCGTGGTGTAGCAGTGGTCCAAAGTTCTGTCTTCTCTGATGGGACAGCTGATAAACTGTTTATATTTGGGGAGATCGTGGGAGAGATTTCCCTTGTTAAAGTCACCGAGGACAATAACTAAGGAGTCCGGGTTAGTTTTCTCCACGTGTAGAATCTGGTCGGCCAGCGCGCGCTGTGCGTCATGGACGTTGGCTGCCGGCGGGATGTAAACACCGACCAGAATGAATGAAGAAAACTCACGGGGGGAGTAAAAGGGTTTGCAGTTTATGAAAAATGATTCCAAGTCCGGGGAACAGTACTGCTGGATCACTGTCACGTCGGTACACCAGCTACAGTTGATGTAAAAACACAGACCTCCACCTTTCGTCTTGCCGGAGAGCTCTGTGTGGCGATCCGCTCTGAAGAGTTGGAAACCTTCCAGCTGCAGCGCGGAGTCCGGTATTAATCCACTCAGCCAGGTCTCGGTGAAGCAAAGGACTGAAGATGAAGATAGGTCTCTGTTTTTCCCCATCCGTAGCTGGAGTTCTTCTATTTTGTTGCCCAGTGAGCGCACATTAGAGAGGAAAATGCCCGGCAGCGGAGTGCGATGGCCGCGCTGACGAAGGCGCACCAGTGCGCCAGCGCGCTTGCCTCTCCTGCGTCGTCGCCGGCGTATTGCGTTGGCAAAGGTGAGCACACCTTTGACCAATAATTATTATTACTATTATTATTGTGTGCACGAATGCGTCTCTGATGGCGAGATAAAGCGATTTGGTCATTCCTGCTCAGAACAGCCGGGCTGAGCTCCACCCTGGCTCACAATGCATCATTTTGATCAGTTGCCTCACATATAGCATAATGAGAGGCAGAATTGGTGTAATTTCTCAAGTTTTGCAGGTACACATGCGGGGGGTGTGTGGAGGCCGAGCGCGCAGCCGAACACAGTGCGCCTTCCTCGGCTTGTGGTGGTCAGAAATGCCGCTGATTTTTCACGGTCCCCCCCAGCTGGCTCAGCGCACTGCAGCTCAAGCAGACAGGCCCTGATCAGGCTCCAGACTGCCCGTTGTGTCACATATAGCATAATGAGAGGCAGAGCTGGTGTAATTTTGCCAGTTTTGCAGGTAAATGTCTTGTGTGTGTGCACGAATGCATCTCTGATGGCGAGATAAAGCGATTTGGTCATTCCTGCTCAGAACAGCCGGGCTGAGCTCCACCCTGGCTCACAATGCATCATTTTGATCAGTTGCCTCACATATAGCCTAATGAGAGGCAGAATTGGTCTAATTTCTCCAGTTTTGCAGGTACACATGCTGTGTGTGCAAATATCGCTTCTCTCGGCGAGATAAAGCGATTTGGTCATTTCTGTTTAAAACGGCCGTGCTGACCTCCACCCTGGCTCCCAATGCATCATTTTGATCAGTTTTTATTACAATCAGTCCGAATGGGGTGTGGGATGAGGCGGAGGTGCCTGTCTTCGCCTTCCACGGGGGGTGAGTGGAGGCCGAGCGCGCAGCCGAACACAGTGCGCCTTCCTCGGCTTGTGGTGGTCAGACATGCCGCTGATTTTTCACGGTCCCCCCCAGCTGGCTCAGCGCACTGCAGCTCAAGCAGACAGGTCCTGATCAGGCTCCAGACTGCCCGTTGTGTCACATATAGCATAATGAGAGGCAGAGCTGGTGTAATTTTGCCAGTTTTGCAGGTAAATGTCTTGTGTGCACGAATGCGTCTCTGCTGGCGAGATAAAGCGATTTGGTCATTCCTGCTCAGAACAGCCGGGCTGAGCTCCACCCTGGCTCACAATGCATCATTTTGATCAGTTGCCTCACATATAGCCTAATGAGAGGCAGAATTGGTGTAATTTCTCCAGTTTTGCAGGTACACATGCTGTGTGTGCAAATATCGCTTCTCTCGGCGAGATAAAGCGATTTGGTCATTTCTGTTTAAAACGGCCGTGCTGACCTCCACCCTGGCTCCCAATGCATCATTTTGATCAGTTTTTATTACAATCAGTCCGAATGGGGTGTGGGATCAGAATCAGAATCAGAATCAGAATCAGAATCAGATTCCTATTATTAATGAAAACAAACCCACACTAAACCACATTACATTGGAACTTTAAAACACAGGGTCCGTTGTCTAGGGAAGCCTTTGGCCCAAACACCCTGAAGACAAAGAGACCGGTGAGTACAAAATACAACTCATTGCACATTGTACCTACCTACACCTAAAGAGCAAACCTATACTTTACATCCACCAGCACGTTTCTTTAGCTTAGCTCTTGCTCATTGTTTTATCAATTAAAACATGGCTGCATATTTTACCCCCTATGTCCCTCTCTTCCAGGTAGAGCTGCATGTTTCACACAGCACCCACCAGCCAATCCAAGGCTACAAAAGGACAACATGGCGACAAATACTCCAACACTCAATTGTGCTCAACTACAGCCATAACAATGTGCCAAACGCAATGTGATAATATGCCTGTGCCAATTTTCAATAGTGCTGTTGCTCCCATTAAAGTGCTTGTGCAATTATTAAAGTGCATGTGTTCCCATAGTCTAGCAGCAAAAAGTGCATGGTGCCATATTTACAAAGTCAAGGGACGAAGCGCTCTTCATCACAATACAATATTGTGCATATAATCGTAATGCATACAGAATGAAATGTTCTTTCTCTCTGAGATCTGTGCATACTCAGTTAAGTGAGCTAAATAATTAAATCACTGGTTAAAATAATGTTGTGTCAGCTCTGTAATGCTCAGCAATGAACTGAGACAACAATTGAAAGCGTAGTTAACAAAAAGCACCTAAAAGTACACAAACAAGAGTGAGCAGTGCTGCTGCTGCAACTACTACCAAGAAGAAGAGTGATGGAGCACTTTACTTGGACTCAACAATCACTCAACCTAAACCCAATTGAGATAGTTCAAAATGGGTTTGAGTGAAAGCAATGTGAAAGCAAGTTGGCAGCTTTGAAGAATCTAAAATATAAATCATATTCTGGTTTGTTTAACACTTTTTGGTTTAATATATAATTCCACATGCTCAAAAAAAAACAAAAAAACAAAAAAAAAAACAGAATAAAAAGGTCCAAACCTTTGACTGGTATTGTCATTGAGGTCATTGTGTCATTGATTATGTAATTCATAATCAGGCACTGAATAACCACTGGGCTCACCAGTTCTGCCTTGATGGCTTCATAATCAACAGTGTGGGAGCATTGCAAATTGTACTGCTGGAACTGCCTGTTTGAGACTGATTGACTTTGTGTTTGGGGCAACGCTAGGTTTGCAAACTTGGGTTTTCTACCCAAACCCAAATGGACGTACAGCTCCACAATAAAAGGGTTTAGAAAAAAAGGGGGATAGGGAATATTATTTTTACTTTATTATTTTTATCTTTAAACAGGAACATTTGGGCCGATTTCCTCCTCCCATAGCTTGCTATGGGAGGAGGGGCCTCGTGTCATAGGCACTCGGCACTAATTAAAAAAATATGCGAGATCAACTTGGCAGGAGTATTGGATGGATCATGACAAAGGGAGACATTTATATGATATTCAACCAGAAGTAAATATTTGAAGGACGGAGTGTAGGAGTCGAAGAGAGGAGAGTATAATTACACGATTAAGAATAGGACAACAGGGAAATGTCGACATTGCAGTAATTTAGAAACGGTAGAGCATATTTTAATTCATTGCCCAAGGTATAGCCAAGAAAGAAATCAGCTTTGTCAGTCACTCAAGCAGAATAATAACTTATTATTAACATTAGATCCGCAAATAGAGGAAACTTATTCCTCTAGCCTCTTACTCCTCTCCGTGACACTTTGACCACAGAGGTGGACACTTTTTCTGTGGGCTCAGGCAGATGGGACACTTCATATGAGCTGGGTTCTGCTCAAGGTTTATTTTTCCTTGCCACCATCACCTCGGGGTGGTTAAACCATTGCATCCACTGTTGTTTTTGTGCTCTTTATTATTATCTTTATTGCATAATATTCAGAATACGGTTAATATAGTACGTGCATTATTATTTGTAACTGTCATTTGTATAATTTCCTTTGTCGGCGCCCATGTTTTAATGTGTATAATTGTTTTAATGTGTATAATTGTGTACATTTGCAGATAAAATGTGTCCTGGTGCTGCATCTCATCAGTGCTGCATTTGCCACTGCTGCCCTGGGTTTGATGTCCAAACACCTCCCCTACCGCCAGGACTCTTACCACTGTGAACACTGCCGCAGACTGGAGCTACATGCTGTGGTATTGTTCTTAAAACAAACACTGTTTTTCTTTGGCTTTGTGGCAGATCATGCTACACTTTGGGCAGGACTAACATTCACTGCACATTACCGAATTACATCTTCACGATTACTACTACTGGAATTGCAGTATGTATGTTATTTTTCAAATGGACGTGTCTTGCCAGGTGCAAGGCTGAAACAATGTTTGCAGGACAGAAATGTACACTGCCTGGCCAAAAAGTCGCCACCTGGATTTAACTAAGCAAATAGGTAAGATAATTTACTGCATTGGTGATTAATTTTCAGCTGGTTATTTGACCCCAATTGATGCAATGAGTAGCTTCTCATTTCTTAAACATCACATAGTTGTCGAAAAGATGTTAGTCTGTTTGGGAAGGGTCAAATCATTGGCATGCATCAAGCAGAGAAAACATCTAAGAAGATTGCAGAAACTACTAAAATTGGGTTAAGAAATGTCCAACGAATTATTAAAAACTGGAAGGATAGTTGGGAACCATCGTCTTCAAGGTAGAAAGAAAGTGGTCGGAAAAAAGAAGAGAGGCAAATGATCTAGGGTTGCTGCAGTTGCTCAGGTCTAGGTTCAGCAACATTTTGTGCCCAAAGGATGAGGTCCAGGTTATTCCATCAATAGATTTTTTTCTTCTCTGATGGCACGGGCATATTCCAAGATGCCAGGATTCATCGGGCTCAAATTGTAAAAGAGTGGTTCGGGGAGCATGAGACATCATTTTCACACATGGATTGGCCACCACAGAGTCCAGACCATAACCTCATTGAGAATCTTTGGGATGTGCTGGAGATTCTTTGCACAGTGGTCAGACTCTCCCATCATCAATACAAGATCTTGGTGAAAAATGAATGCAACACTGGATGTAAATAAATCTTTGCAGACATTACAGAAGCTTAGTGAAACAATGCCACAGCAAATGTGTGGTGTAATCAAAGCTAAAGGCCAACAAAATATTATTAATTAAATATAAAGTGAGTGTTTGACTTTTTTTGATGAAGACTTTTCTTTTGGCCAGGCAGTGTATGTGGGGAACAATATAAACCATTTCAGACAATCACTTTTAGATTTAGAGTTATTCTGCATATATGAAAAGCACATTTACACCACACCACAATCTGTCACCATGATGAGTAAAAACTTTTTTCATGGCCACATCTGTTTTAGACATATGAAGATATGCAAAAAATTTTGATATTATTATCGTTAATATTATTTCGTTTTTAGGGGTCCCCGCAGTTTTCTTCAATATTAGGCGCTATTGTTTTGTCTGACTGTTCTTGAGAGAATTATTATTAAGTCCCGAGTTTCAAGAATTTCCTTTTTCTTTTTTGCACCTTTTCTTGCACCTCTTCAAGGAATTAATATTCTTTTTCTTACAGCAAAGTGTCCTGGAGCAAGACACTGAACCCTGAGTTGCTCCCAGTGCTCCTTCTATGAAAGAAGAAGGACTGTAAAATCTATTCTGGTTTTATAGGAAACCAGCAAAGAAAAGCAAATATTGGAGGCCATTCATTTAATTTCCATCCACTTATTCGAGGCCGGGTCACGGGGGCAACAGGTCAAGTAAGGAACTCCAGATCTCCTTATTCCCGGCAACACATTCCAGCTCTTCCCAGGAGATCCCGAGGCATTCCTAGGCCAGACAGGATATATTATCCCTCCAGCGAGTAAAACTCCAAAGGGAGGCATGCAGGAGGCATCCGAACCAGATGCCAGAACCACCTCAGCTGTCCCCTTTCGATGCAATGAAGCAGTAGCTCCAGCTCCCTTTGGAGGCCCGAGCTCCTCAACCTATCTTTAAGACTGAGCCCAGCCACCCATGGGAGAAAGCTGATTTCAGTCCCTTGTAACCACAGGGGAACCTCCCTAAGTGATCAATAAGGTTGTCTATCTATCTATCTATCTATCTATCTATCTATCTATCTATCTATCTATCTATCTATCTATCTATCTATCTATCTATTGTGAACAGCACCCTGACATACTTAAACTGCCTGGCTTGAGGCAAGAACTTATCCCCAACCTGGAGGGAACAATCCAGGATTATCTGGCAGAGCACCATGGCCTCGGACTTGGAGAAGCTGAGCCCCATCCCTAACGCTTCACACTGGGCTGCAAACCACCCCAGTGTGGCTTGAGGTCACGGTCTGATGGAGTCAATAGAACATATCATCTGCAAGAAACAGTATATCCAAATAAGGTTAAAAAATGCAAGAAACAGGGACGTGATTCTGTGGTTCCCATACTGGACACCCTCTTCACCCAGGCTGTGTCTTGGGATCCTGTCCTTGAATGCCATAAACAGGACAACACACAGCCCTGGCGAAGTCCAACACCCATTAGACACATGCGTGATTCTGTATCGAAAATATGGACACTGTAGCAACACTGGTTCAACAAAAAAGGCAACGCTTCATACTGATGTCTTATTTTTCAGCTTTATTTCTTCTCCTCCTGATATTGTAACAAATCGTAAGACACCGTGAAAACTATAGTCAAAGCATAGAGTCTGTATGAGGCTAATGCTAACACAACGTAAATAAACAAACAAACACTGAATTAATCGGTTTGGCCGATTAATCGGCGCCGATAGGACGTTTTAAAACTATCGGCATCGGCCGAATTTGGCGCCGATTGTTGCCGATAGATCACTGAGGGGCGGGGCTGCTCTTCAAACACAGCGAGAGAGAGAGAGAGCTGCCGCTGCAGCGTGTGCAGCGGCAGCAGAGAGGAGTTAAGTGATCTGTGGAGAAGACAAGTCGACTGGACGACAACACATGTCATTGTAAGTGAAATAAAACCTTCACAAGTTGAAAGTCAACAAACATAACCTCCTTCGCAGAGGCAATAAGTACCACTAGTTCAACAAGCATAAACGTGCATCATATTTCAGCATAAAAACAGCCACATCTCCACCGGCATGATGTAGCCTACATGAGCTTGTTAAGCTAACAACAGTTAGCTTGTTAACAGGCTAAAATGAAAGCTGTCTGTGTGTAGTCTCTTTATCTTAGTTTGCCATGAATCTTAAAATTTGGGAATTTCTTGTAAATTCTTTAGTTTTAAGAAAGAACAGGACTGTTAAGAGTATGGATAAGATAAAGAAAAAATCCTAGAATACCATCCCTATAGCTGGTTAGTGGTTGCAGCCTGACTATGGGAGGATGACAAAATCACAGTTCAATCACAGCTATTAGCTATGTTATTATTTACAAAAATCTATTAATACATTTTTATCCATTAGCTATATTGAATTAATTTACATTAATTTGCATCTTGTTGTGTTGATTTTTTTTCCTTTGTGTGTGTGTGTGTGTGTGTGTGTGTGGGGGGGGGGGGGGGGGGTTATCGGCCGATTAATCGGTTATCGTTTTTTTCCTGCTCCAAACTATCGGTATAATATCGGCATTCAAAAATCCACTATCGGTCGACCTCTACATCCTTCCATTAAAGGTGGGCGGAAAGATCCAAATATCGATACCAACTTTGGTATCGAGATTGATCGATACCAATGCAATGAGATCGATACTTAAGTTTCAGTTTCTCTTGTTTCATTAAAGAAGCGACCTGACTCTGTTTGTCCAGATGCCGCTGCTGTCACAGAACAGATCAGGCTCATTTTGCTCCTCCTGCCTCCTGGTTGTTGTACCGTCACGTGACTCGGCGCCAGTGCCACGCGTTCAGTATCTTGGTTCAGTGTCTTGCTCAAGGACACTTTGGCATGTGGCACATTCCGGGGATCGAACCGCTAACCCTCTGGTTCGTGGACAACCCGCTCTACCTACTGAGCCACAGCGTGTTTTTACAAACTTGTAAAAGCTGTAGAAATGTTGAAAATCCCCACCAATTTGTGGGTCGCTGATAAGAAGAAAAATTGCGCACTAAAGGGGAGAAATGTTGTCTTATTTTTGTATTGTATTGTACTTCCTAAACACGTCCTTACATTATTTATAATATTTGTTGTGGAGTGATAATTTTCTACACTTTATTTAAGAAAAAGAAATCCAGAAAGAAGATCAATGAAGGGAGAGATTTAGTTTTTATTGTAGTTTCTGTAGTTTCTGCCTGGAAAAAAAATAATAATAATAATTTGTTTTTATTTGTCCTCAAGTGATCATTTTGTGTTGTTTCCGAACAAAAACTTTTATTGTGATTAAGTATTTTCTATTTACTTATAAACCAAATACTGTACTGGACTGATTAATAATCCTAAAATGCAAATCACAAAAACACTTAAAATGTCATAGATAGATAGATAGATACTTTATTGTCATGCGAATTAATACAGATTTAGATTGATTCAGATTGATGGTGCATCCACCTTCATTTTTAAAAAGTATCGATATCGGTATTGGCGATACTGGCCCAGTATTTGCTTATCGGAACGATACCAAATCTAGCGGTATTGCACAACTCTACCTTCCATGCGCCACACCATTACTTTTCTTCTTTGTGTGCCTTTCTTCTTTTGTGGGCTAATCACATTAGTTGGCACCTGGACCGAAGTGATCACTCAACCTTTTTTTTTTTTTTTAATACACTACTCAGTCAAACGTATTCGCCGTGCGACTGCGTGCACCAAACCATGACACCCGTACTACCAACACCGCAGGACGAATACATGTACCGTTACCCCTAACTGATATTAAAAATAGTGACATTTATTAATCTTTTTAAATATTTCATGCACTCAAATCTATTTGTATTGTTTATAAAATATGAAATGTAAATTTATATAAGCAATGAACCTGTCTCATAAACAGTTACAGACACAGCTCTTAATTTGGTTTTACGTGGACCGAATGGCTCCCAACAACAGCCCCAGTACAACATACTCCCTCAGGACCAAAATTCTCCAGGGAACACAGTCATAAGTCTTTTCCAACTCTGCAAAACATATGTCTGCAAAAGTGTACCCCAAGGAGTCCAAGTTAATTTCGAGGCCAAATTACAATCCATCTGTTGAGTTTGTGTTTCCAATCAATGAGACTCAGATTTTGTTTAGTGCCTGATGAACTAAACAAGAATAGTTCAACAATCTAGTTCCATGAACATCAGCTTCCTTTTAAATCAGCTTAAGGCTCATTTATGCTCCACGTACGGACGTAATTGTACGCGTCCGTTTCAAAAGTTGTTACCGTCACTGCTCACATACTTCCATGCGTCCTTTACGTTGGCATAGATGTTAACCAATACATCCACTAGGGGGCAGCGCAGAGTCAAAGGTTTATGACAACAAACCATAGACTGTAAAAAGAAAACAACAAACATGGCACTATGGAGGAGGTCTTGATTATGTACATAATAAACAAAAGAAGAAAACGGGCTCGTTGTAAGAGGCGGTGGTCGGTAAGGCCGTTAAATTCATGGGAGGACGGAGAATTTTTCTCTCTCGTCCGTCCGATGCGATCTATGGACACAGAGCGCCACTTCCAATATTTTCGGATGTCGGCTGGGGCGTTCGATGACTTGCTGCGCCGGGTGGCCCCTCACATCCAGCACAAACCATCACACAGCGCGCCTGTGAGTATTCCTTACTAACTCACAGTCTCTCTTCAAAAAGTTCAGCCATCGTGTGTCGTCGTCTTCTTCTTCTGTCTCACACTGGCTCTAGGCTCCGTATCGGGTAGTGACGGCAACAGCGCCCCCACGGTTTCCGGTGGTACTGCTCCGTTTGGTGCGTATCCGTAAGCTTTGTGGAAACGGACGAAAAACGGACGAAATGAACGCAGAGTACGGACGAAAGGCTCCGTCCGTATCCGTATGCGTATTTAACGTTGAGCATAAATGGGCCTTTAGCTGATTACAAATTATCCATTATAAACCTTTTGAACTTCACAAAAGACATAATTACTTTGTGCATAACGATGATCTTGTGAAAGGACAACAAGGACAACAGGAAAGAATTTAAATTCCAGCATCCTGAAAGAAATTCCACATTCCCCCCTGTATGAAGATACTGTTTATCAGTATTTTTTTTTAAATGCATGCATATGAAGTATGCAGGCTATGTAGCATACACAGATCCATCTAATACATGTGTAAAAAGTACTGCAATTTTATTCTATTACAATCATATAAATTCATAGTTTACATATTGTGGAAAAACACATTGTGTTTTTGTCTTTACTGTCCACTGCAGCAACATTGTTTCAGGAAATGCACCAGTCTGATCGAGCAAAAGTGTGAAGTAAGTGACTGACTATTGTTACCAGTAATACTTTGGTCAGACAGGCTAATCTGTGCCTCATAGAACACATAGTGAAATATGTCTCTAACTGATCCAACTGAACTGTGGCATTATCACTGTGAAAGAAAAACATTGTTTTTTGACCATTTGTCCTTTTGGATTTCTCTGGCTAGCTGCTGATTGATGGGATTTTGGGGACATTGGTGATTTTCCTGGTGTTGGAGCTGTTGATCTGCATCACTGCAATGTTGTTTGGACTGAGTGTCCTAGCTGCTGGTGGAAACCAGGTAAGTTCCGATAGACCTTATGGTAACACTTTACTTGACAGTGTCTACATAAGAGTGTCATGATACTGTCATATCTATAACATGACACTGTCATAAAAGTGTCATAAACTTTATAAACATGTCATGAACGTTTATGACCTCTGTCATTAAGTGTCATTCGGTTTTTGTTATGACAAGTTGACATTGCTTGGGCTGTCTCGATTATGACAATTTGACATTAATCAAAGTGACATTAACAGAAGTTGTCTTGGTCATGACAAGTTGACATTAAATATGTTTGGAACGTCTTTGTAATGACAACTTGACATTAAGCAGGATTACATTATCAGAGGATGTCTTTGTCATGACAACCTGACATTAAATTTGTTTGGAGTGTCCTTATTAAGATAACTTGGCATTAAACAGGATGACATTACCAGAGGATGTCTTTGTCATGACAGCTTGACATAAACAGAAAACCCACCTCTTTTTGTATTCATGACATGTTGACATAATGATTATTCTAAAAAAAATATTCAGGAGGTTAGTTAGAATGACTTAAAAACATGAGCTTTTTCAGCATAAAACTACACAATTTATTTATTTTTATTTTTAAAAATTTCTGAGCACGTTTCTGAACAGCACTTTACTTATTTTAGGAAAACATCAGAATGGTTTGTGTTCATGCCAGGAACCTGAGACGGTACAACATGTTTTGATTTATTGTAGAAATTACGTCCTCCAAAGACAAGATCTTATCAGAGAATTGCGTGAAGTTGGTTTGAAAGAAGTAACTTTAAAAAATATATTAGAAGTAGGGTCAAGCGGGAGGGGAAAACATTGTTTTTTCACATTTTTAATAGATACTGGATTATATAGCCAAATATAGTGCACTAAGGTGCTAGTCCCGTAGATGGCAGCAATGCAACTTTTTGGATGCCGGCTGCCGTAAAACCCCAAAGAAGAAGAAGAAGAAGAAGAAGAAGAAGAAGAAGAAGAAGAAGCGGCCGTCTTATGCTGTCAGCCTGCACCAGCAACAGCCAGGGAGAGACCAAGGAGTGAAGGTCAAGGTTGGATTAAAATTACTTGGTGAGTAAATATATATATTTTTTTATTTTCTTAATTTTATGTGCAACAGCAAGTAACTATAAGCGCTCAGTCGAGTTACACAACACTACAATTGAAATGTCCGCAGCGTGCTTTGAATGTATTAGGTAGCTAGCTAAAAGCTTCACAGTAACTTAACTTTTAATGTTAGAAGTGCTGAGTCGGCTATAAAGTGCCTAAACTTGCAGTCCCAGAACGGCTGCGGGAATTAATCTTCAGCCCTCTGTTTGCAGACACAGGTATGAGCTGAGGAGTATGTTGTGGAAAGGCGTTAGCCGTTATCCGCTAACGCTAATAATGATAAATTAACAGAGACGCGCTAACCCTTAGCCGTTAACGGGCCTAAGCGCCTTAATCGAAATGATTGAAGAAATATTACTATTTCTGTGTGTGCATGAGCAAAGTAGTTTTGTATTGCTATGTGTGGTATTTATTACATTTTGGGGAGGAGTAGTTTAACATTTTTGTCGTCTTATTCACAGGATGATGCTGTGGAAATGAGCAGAGGCTGCGATCTGTGGATTGGTGGTGTACCTTGGAGAAAAGGAGGATAATCTCTTTAAAGAGCATTTGGTAGGTAATTCCAACACAGAAAAACTATACTTTGTGTTAGTCTTGTTTTTAATTGTTATGTGTTTAATTCTGACATTGATTATGACCTATTTATGCTAGGTTGATGGAGATCTCACCACTGAAGTGTTGAAGATCATTGTAACCAGAGGTGCCACATCGGTCAGATCCAGCCAGCGCACGGACTGTGGTTGAGGGAACAGAAGTCCTGGAAGACGTAGATCTACCCAGAGCCTGTGCCTTGCTAATGGGGCTGATCTACTCACAATCTCGGGTATTTTTCACAAGGTGAACTGAGTGAATGTTGATCAGATGGTTTCTGTTCTTCAAGTGTATATATTTGGCAGGGCTTTAGTGTTTACCGCATCCTTCACCTGATATTGCTGTGATAAAAATTGTTATTGATATTGATGTTGGTTACAATAAATACATTTTGACAGTAAAACTGGAATTGCCATGTCTAATTTATTCTGACTTAAATGAAATAAGTTACTTATACTCAAATTTGAGGCAACAAAGCATTGACTTTTCTGGGTAGAAGGAAAGTAAAAGAAAGGAGTTATATCAACTTAAATGGAGTAATTTGACAACTTATTAACACTAAAACTTTGATATAAAAATTTAGTTGGTCAAAGAATGTATTCGTTACACTGTCATAATGGTGTCATGACAGCCATTATCCTTCATGATATATTAATTAGTGCCGAGTGCCATAGGCTATTAGTGCTATTACTTGTATAAGCGATCGGTGAGTTTTTCGCGAATTTATTCGCGAAAAAAGGCGAAAAATTTCCCATTCAAATGAATGGGAGACCCCGAAAAATCGACAGGCATTTTCTACAATCAACTGCTCTGGCATACTTTCACCCCGACACTTAATTGAAACTTAAAAACGTAAACACTCTTGTCTTCTCTTCAGAGATTCCCTTCACTTATCGACACCTTTTACCGTTTTTAAACTATGAAGCCTCAAAGCGGTGTAGGGTTTTACTCAAATTTCGGGGTTTATAATGGGTGTGTATTGCGCGGAATGTTCGCGCCAGAGTGGATGACATCATCAGCTAGAGTGTATAGTAGAGACGAAAATTAGGCAAAAAATAAAACAGAAACTGCTCCCGTGGCCACAAATTTCACACCACAGACATAATTTATACATAGAAATGTAGGACAATTTGTCTTCTCGCTCACAATTTGTCTGCTAAAGCTGTAAGTCTTATACTTTTGGCGTGAGACGCAAAAATGCGCCAGCAAACCCCTTCCTCGCTCCATAGACTGCAATGTTAAATTTGTGGAGGAAAGCAGAAGCAATCCTTTGTTTTAAATCACTTTAAATAGCTCACATTTCTTAATTTTACCCACAAACTGCATATCTAGACGTTCAGGAAAGCCTCAAGATGCCCAAAGTGAAGTCGGTTCAACGATTGGACACACGGTTTGGCCACAAGGCCTTCCTGTTCGAGGCCGTGGTTTCAGCATTTTCGCTCCCTGTAGCCTTTTCTAACTGAAATTCAAACTGGTAACCGTGACAACCAAGGGCTCCACAGAAAGAGGCGGGAAAACTTAAGTAACTGGTCTGTAGGGCGGCCATTTTGGGGCAATGTTAATGGAAACAGCCCACTCGGGAAACTTCTAACTGAAGTAACTGGTCTGTGGGGTGGCCATTTTGGCTTTTGGCACCCAAGTTGAACAAAGACAGGTGTCTGTCTGTCATTGGCTAGCGCGTCATGCTAATTGCTAACATTAGCGGCTAATGCTAATTTTTAGTAGCTAGAAATTGGTGGTAGCATTAGTGGCAGCATTAGCATGTTAGCGAATAGCATATTAGCAATTAGCATGTTAGCATGTTTGCATTAGCATGTTCGTTACACTGTCATAATGGTGTCATGACAGGCATTTTCCTTCATGATATATTAATTACAAATCAAAATGGTACCACTTTACTTTAGGTCACAGAATGTATTCATTACACTGTCATAATGGTGTCATGACAGCCATTTTCCTTCATGATATATTAATTACAAATCAAAATGGTACCACTTTATTTTAGGTCACAGAATGTATTCATTACACTGTCATAATGATGTCATGACAGTCAGGTTTGTGAAATATCATGTCACACACACACACATCTATCTGACCAAGTGTTAGAATTGGTCTCTGATCTTGCACATCTAATTATAATAATCAATATGTCAACATGTCATGAATAAAAAAAGAGGTGGATTTTATGTTTATGTCAAGCTGTCATGACAAAGACATCCTCTGGTAATGCCATCCTGCTTAATGTCAAGTTGTCATTACAAAGACGTCCCAAACATATTTAATGTCAACTTGTCATGACCAAGACAACTTCTGGTAATGTCACTTTGATTAATGTCAAATTGTCATAATCGAGACAGCCCAAGCAATGTCAACTTGTCATAACAAAAACCGAATGACACTTAATGACAGAGGTCATAAAAGTTTATGACACGTTTATAAAGTTTATGACAGTGTCATGTCATAGTTATGACAGTATCATGACACTCTCATGTAGACACTGTCAAGTAAAGTGTTACCGAACTTATTTACAAATGCGGGTCCTAAATAGGTGTTTTCCTTCAAAAAGCAGTGATCAGCATTAATAGTCATAATAGTCAATAGTCAATGTCATATATACCCTAAAAGAAACATAAATTAAATACTTAAGTTTATAGTGAAGATGACATTTCAAAAGTTGAAAAGACTGTAACTGAACTAGAGAAATGCATGCATTTCTTGAAGAACCTGTTAAGAGGGTGGTGTACTGTCAAAGCATGGTTATGAATTAATCATCATGCGTTTGCAACAGATTTGCTACCATAACAAAATAAAGGTAAATACCTTTTGTCAAATTTGATGGATGACCCTAATGACTCTA
Source organism: Planiliza haematocheilus (assembly GCA_005024645.1). NCBI lineage: Eukaryota > Metazoa > Chordata > Actinopteri > Mugiliformes > Mugilidae > Planiliza > Planiliza haematocheilus. The sequence continues at coordinate 517,818 of SRSE01000077.1, forward strand.
ATGACTGAGGTCGTGGGGGAGGTGGGGGGTGGAAATTCATTTTTCACCAAGATCTTGTACTGATGATGAGTCTGACCACTGCGCAAAGCCTTCTCCAGCACATATGCCCGTGCCATCAGGGAAGAAAAAATCCATTGATGAAATAACCTGGTCATTCAGTAAGTCAGCTGACCTCATTCTTTGGGCACATAATGTTGCTGAACCTAGACATGACCAACTGCAGCAATCCCAGATCATAGCACTGCTCCCACAGGTTTGTACAGTAGGCACTAGGTATTCAATTCAATTCAAGTCACTTTTATTTATATAGCGTCAATAACAATACAAATCGTCTCAAGACGCTTTACAAAAGCCAGCCTGTAACCCTCAGAGCAAGCCAGAGGAGACTGTGGCAAGAAAAAACTCCCTTTTAACAGGAAGAAACCTTGTGCAGAACCCAGCTCATATGGAGGGACCCATCTGCCTAAGGCCAGCCGGGCACATATGAAACCTATATGCCTTCCACATCTGCTCCAGCTGTTCTTTCAACTCTTGGTACTTTTTAACTTTTTCGTGTTCCTTCTTTCTGATGTTGGCATCTGCCGCCTTCTTCTGCTTTTTGTCTACCACCACTATGTCCGGTTGGTTAGCCAGGACCTGTTTGCCAGTTTGGAAGCTGAAGTCCCACAGCACCTTAGCCCTGTTGTTCTCAGCCACCTTCTGTGGTGCGGCCCTTTGGGATTTGGACACTTCAATTCCATACCGGGTACAGATGTTCCTGTACACTATTCCAGCCACTTGGTTGTGTCTCTCCATGTACGCTGACCCGGCTAGCATCTTACACCCTGCTATTATGTGCTGGACTGTCTCAGGGGCATCTTTGCATAGTCTGCACCTTGGATCTGATCTACTCTTGTAGATCTTGGCCTCTATGGCTCTTGTAGCTAGGGCCTGTTCTTGTGCTGCCATGATCAGTGCCTCTGTGCTGTCTCTGAGTCCAGCCTTTTCCAGCCATTGGTAGGTCTTCTCGATATCAGCCACTTCTTCAATTTGGCGGTGGTACATGCCGTGTAGGGGCTTGTCCCTCCAGGTGATCTGCTCCTCCTCCTCTGCACTCTTATTGGATTTCAGTTGCCTGAGATATTCACTTAGCTGTTCATCCTTTGTGGCCATCTTTCTGATGTACTCTTGGGTTTTTGATGTTTCATCCGGGATAGTGGCCTTGATGCTCACTAGTCCTCGGCCTCCCTCTTTCCGCTTAGTGTATAGTCTCAGGGTGCTGGATTTGGGGTGATGGTGAGGAGCTTTCTTGTCTTGATGTCTGTGGCTTCTATCTCCACCTTTGGCCAGCTTATGATCCCAGCAGGATATCTGATGACTGGTACTGCGTACATGTTGATGGCTTGGATCTTGTTCCTGCCATTTAGCTGACTTTTCAGGACCTGCCTCACTCTCTGGAGGTATTTGGTTGTGGTGGACTTACTTGTGGCTTCCTCATGATTTCTGTTAGCCAGTGGGATACCAAGGTACTTGTAACTGGATATCACCTATGTTGACCTCTGGTAGGTCAACCCCTTCAGTTCTGATCATCTCGCCTCTCTTTTAGACCATCCGGCCACACTTGTCCAATTCGAATGACATCCTGATGTTGTTGCTGTAGATCCTGGTGGTGTGGATCAGTGAGTCGATTTCTCGCTCATTCCCGGCATACCCATGTAGAGCAGGTGGCTAATTGTTGCTCCACTTTGGAATTGGTACCCATAACCACTCTTTGTGATGATCTGACTCAGGGGGTTCAGGCCTATGCAGAACAGCAGTGGCGGTAGTGCATCTCCTTGCCCAAGTCAACATTTGATGTTGACTTGGGCAGTTGGCTCTGAGTTGGCCTCTAGGGTTGTCTTCCACATTCCCATCGAGTTCTGAATGAAGGCCCTTAGGTTCCTGTTGATCTTATACAGTTCCAGACATTCCAGTATCCATGTGTGTGGCATTGAGTCGTAAGCTTTCTTGTAGTCAATCCAGGCGCACAGGTTGGTCTGTCTGCTTTTACAGTCTCAGGCGACTGCTCTATCGACCAGTAGCTGGTGCTTGGCTCCTCTAGTGTTGCTACCAATTCCTTTCTGAGCCCTACTCATGTATTGACCTACGTGCTTACTCATCTTAGTCGCAATGATGCCTGACAGGGCCTTCCATGTTGTGGAGAGACAGGTCATTGGCCGGTAGTTGGATGGGATAGGCCCCTTCTGGGGGTCCTTCAGGATTAGGACCGCCCTCCCCTGGGAGACAAAATAATCTATTAGTGCAGGAGTTAAATTGTGGTTGCTGCCCTCCACATCACTAACACATGGTACTGAGGTAACTAAAGAAGGAATTAACTCCTTATATCTAGTTACAGCATCATCAGATAAACATCTACTGTAATGAAATGTCTTTCCAGTTCCTGTGTAATCCATTATTGTAAATTCAAAAGTTATGAGGAAATGATCAGACAAAAGAGGGTTATGAGTAAATACTGTTAATCCTTCAGTTTCTATGCCATACGTTAAGACAAGATCTAAGGTGTGATTAAAACAGTGAGTTGATCTGTTTACATTTTGAGAAAAGACAATTGAATGTAATAATAATGTAAATGAGGTTTTCCAAAAAAGGTTTCAAAAAAGGCAACTGGACTTGTAGATTTTGGAGAAGACGTTTCACCACTCATCCGATTAGCTTCTTCAGTTCTGAGGGACTGGTGGGAAGTCTGAGGTTTAAATAGGAACTCCTCCTGAGAAACACTGGAGCCCCAGACGGACAAGAGTCGTTAGAGAACCATTCATAGGTAAGACCAAAACAGGACCAAAACAGTCCCCCCCTCACAGGTAAGTACCCAGTCGTTAGTGGGAATAGCTGCACCAGTTTCGGGTTATTAGCATAACAAGCAAGGTTTCTCAGGAGGAGTTCCTATTTAAACCTCAGACTTCCCACCAGTCCCTCAGAACTGAAGAAGCTACTCGGATGAGTGGTGAAACGTCTTCTCCAAAATCTACAAGTCCAGTTGCCTTTTTTGAAACCTTTTTTGGATTACCATGACCTGGATGACTGAGAACCTACACAGACAATGGAAATGAGGAGCTAAGGCTGTCACCTACTATAATGACTTTATCTGTTCTAAGTACTAAATCACATAAAAATTCAGCTAAAAACTCTTTCATTCAAATTCAAATGAAATTTAGCTTTAATTCAAATGAGTTCTCCTTAGGTCTAGGATTAATAGAAAAATCGGAGTGGAAGACTGCTGCCACTCCTACTCCTCTACCTGTGCTTTTCGGAATGTGCTAATTGCTATGACTGGGTGGCGTAGACTCATTTAAACTAACATATTCATCATCCTGTAGCCACGTTTCAGTCAAACTAAATAGATCAATCTGATGATCAGTTATCAGATAATTCACCAAAAGAGATTTAGATAAGAGAGAGCTGACATTTAAAAGACCACATTTAATTTTCCTATTCTTCTGTTCTACCGGTGAACTTGTACTGATTTAAATAAGGTTCCTATGAGAAACTCCTCTTTTGCTGTTTTTTGAGTTAAATAATCTGGGAGCAGACAAGACATCTATGAGTATATAGAGTTTTGGGTGTGAGACAGTCCTAGAGAAACGGCAGAGAAGTGTGTAAGAATACAACTCCGCCTCCTGTTCTGAACTCTGGGTTGTCATGGTTTTGGGGGGTTAGTAAAATTGGCCGTATTCCTAGACATAAGCGCAGCACCCGCTTAAGTGTGGGTGGATCCTATCTCGCCTAATCAAACCAGGTTTTACCCAGAAAGTGTGCCAATTGTCAATGAAGGCCACGTCGTTTGCAGGACACCACCTAGATAACCAGCGATGGAATGACAATGTGCGACTAAACATGTCATCATTGGTCAGATTGGACAGGGGACCAGAGAAGTCTGTCATAGTTTTTTTTCAAACTTACACAACGATTCCACATTAAGTTTAGTGACCTCCGATTGCCGTAACAGTTTTACCATATTTAACCTTGGCCTTAGCCAGCAGTTTCAGATAAGATTTGGTGTCGCTCGCTCTGGCCCCTGGAATGCATTTATTCATGGTCGCTGGATTCTCTAGCTTCACGTTCCGCAAAATAGAGTCGCCAATTACTTGATTTCTCAGTAGGTGTGTCGGTGAGTGGGGATAATCAGTTGGAAACGTGAAGGGGTTGGTGGTGATCCACGGGCCGAGTGGGACTATGCTTCCTTCGAACCACCTGCTTTGGAGCTGCCGGGGTACAACTAGCAGGAGCTATGCTAACAGGGGCTATGCTTGGTCGGCCCACACCGGCTACAGGACCCTGGCTAGCTGCTGGTTGGTTTTCAACTGTGCAGAGCCATGCTTCCAATTCAGAGAGCCTCGCATCCAATGCTATTCAATTCAATTCAATTCAATTCAATTCAGCTTTATTTATATAGCGTCAATAACAATACAAATCGTCTCAAGACCCTTTACAAGACCCGGCCTGAAACCCCCAGAGCAAGCCTGCAGGCGACGGTGGCAAGGAAAAACTCCCTTTTAACAGGAAGAAACCTTGAGCAGAACCCAGCTCATATGGAGGGACCCATCTGCCTAAGGCCAGCCGGGTACAGACAGAGAAAGAGAACAGCAAGATAAACATACATCTGTCATAGATACACACATCTGACTAAAGCATACAGGTGGGATGCTATGGTACAAACTAATGATGTTACATGACAGTTAGAAAATGTAAGGGGAATCATCAGCAGGTTGGAGAATAGTTCATTCAGGCAGGAGTGGATAACAGCAGGATTCCATGGAGACTGGGCAGGCTGATGAGACCACGACAACAGATGTAGTATGGAGCTCCACAGGAAACACTCAACTCCAGGCCAGAGATACTCGGAAGAAGGGAGAGCAGCAGTAAACATTCTACATAGTAATAGCACAGAATTGCATGACTAGTAGCAGATAGGAATTTAGAGGGCAGGAGCTCTGTGCCAGAGAAAAGAAAGTGGAGGACACGAGAGTGGAGAGAGAAGAAAGAAGAATGTTTGTTGCATTGTCCCCCAGCAGCCTAGGCCTATAGCAGCATAACTAAGGGATGGTTTAGTCCAGCCCTAACTATAAGCTTGATCAAAAAGGAAAGTCTTAAGCCTGACCTTAAAAATAGAGAGAGTGTCTGCTTCCCGAACCCAAACTGGGAGCTGGTTCCACAGGAGAGGAGCCTGATAACTGAAAGCTCTACCTCCCATTCTACTTTTTAAAATTCTAGGAACCACAAGTAGGCCTGCACTTTCAGACCGAAGTGATCTGTTGGGATGATATGGTACAATGAGGTCTTTAAGATATGATGGAGCTAGGCCTTTGAGGGCCTTGTATGTAAGGAGGAGGATTTTAAATTCTATTCTAGACTTTAAGGGGAGCCAGTGAAGAGAAGCTAAAACTGGAGTAATATGATCTCTCTTGCTGATTCCTGTCAATGCTCTTGCTGCGGCATTTTGAATCAGTTGGAGGCTTTTTAAAGAGTTATTTGGACAGCCAGACAGTAATGAATTACAATAATCCAGTCTGCAAGACACAAATGCATGAACTAGTTTCTCAGCGTCACTCTGAGACAGGATGTTCCTAATTTTGATGATATTACGTAGATGAAAGAAGGCAGTCCTGGTTACTTGCTTAATGTGACATTTAAAGGACATATCCTCATCAAATATAACACCAAGGTTTTTCACAGTAGTACTGGAGGCCAAGGTAATGCCATCCAAAGAAACCATGTGATTAGATAATGAATCTCTGAGATGCTTAGGACCAAATACAATAACTTCTGTTTTGTCTGAGTTTAAGAGTAAGAAATTACACGTCATCCAAGCCTTTATGTCTTTAAGGCATGCTTGGAGTTTAACCAGCTGATTAGATTCATCTGGTTTCATGGATAAATATAGCTGGGTGTCATCTGCGTAACAATGGAAGTTTATGCCATGTTTTCTAATAATCTTCCCTAATGGCAACATGTATAATGTGAAGAGTATTGGTCCTAGCACAGAACCCTGAGGAACTCCATAGCTTACTTTAGTATAAGTAGAGGAAACGTGGTTGACAAACTGAATAAACTACATCTATTACATGTACCATTATCGTTAAAGGAGGGTTAGGAGGAGTAACTGAACATGGCCTTGTTTTTTATATATAGCGCTATCACACTAACATGTGACACGACATGCAGGACGGAGAAGGCAAAGCAGAGCAGAGTGAGAAGCCATGGTTTAATAGCTAAAATTAACAAAGTTGGCTAGAAGAAAGATTGTGTGTGGTTCAAAATGAGGACAGATGGTTGAAGATACATAAGAATTACCTGCTACAAACAGAACGTTTTTGGAATTTGAGGGAAGCTAAACCAGTCTACAAACAGCAATACCACATGGTACAGAAGCAGGAAATGACGCAATACGCTTGATGGGTGCATCACTTCCTCTGCCTTTCTTCTTTTCCTAATGCCCAAATCACTCTGGACCAGGGTAAAACTGTACTCATCAGACCACATGACCTTCTTCCATTGCTCCAGAGTCAAATCTTTATGCTCCCTAGCAAACTGAAGCCTTTTTTTTTTCCCAGTTAGCCTCACATTAGTGGTTTTCTTAAGGCTACACGGCTGTTTAATCCCAATCCCTTGAGTTCCTTTCTCATTGTATGCGTGGAATTTTTAGATTAGATTAGATTAGATTCAACTTTATTGTCATTACACATGTACATGTACAGGGCAACGAAATGCAGTTTAGCATCCAACCAGAAGTGCAATAGGCAGTAAAGTGCATGTGGCATAAATATTGTGGTATATAAAAAGTATGTTACATGTTGTTTTTACAGTGTATGGACAATATTTACAGATCAGAAGCTATGTACAGGTGAGACCATATATACAGGTTAATGAGCAAGATATACATAATGATTGAGGGAGGTACTATGAACATATTATACAGATGGATTGTTCGTTAAGTGGGAGAAGACTATAAACAGGAACTAGCATAACATAATTTACAATAGAGGAGATGGCAGATGATAAATTAGGCGATACAAAGACAGATGACATGAGCAACTTATAGTGCAAAAATAAATAATAGCAGTGGCTATCTAAGTTACTAGACTAGTGCAATGTTCGGTACATAGTACTGTGCAAACAGATTGTATAAGTGAAAGTGAGCATGTGCAGAGTAGTCCAATAGTGCAGTGTGATGGTGTAAAAGTCTTTGGTCAGTGACTGAGTGACTGTGAATTGGTGTGTGGGGGTCAGCGGGGGTCAGAGTTCAGTAAGGTCACAGCTCTGGGGAAAAAGCTGTTCCTCAGTCTGCTGGTCCTTGTCCGGAGGCTTCTGAAACGCCTGCCAGAGGGCAGGAGGGAAAATAGTCCATGTGCCGGGTGGGAGGGGTCCTTCAGAATGCTGCGGGCACGACGCAGACAGCGCTTCTTCTGGACGTCCTCAATGGCAGGGAGTGGAGTTCCTGTGATGCGCTGGGCAGTTTTCACTACGCGCTGCAGGTGTTTGCGCTCCGCAGCAGAGCAGCTTCCGTACCAGACTGTGACACAGTTTGTTAGGATGCTCTCGATCACGCAGTGGTAGAAGTTCATCAGGATGGCTGAAGACGGATGGTCTCTTATTCAGAGTCCTCAGGAAGAAGAGGCGCTGGTGAGCTTTCTTGACCAGGCTGGAGGTGTTGGTGGTCCAGGACAGGTCCTCTGAGATGTGGGTCCCCAGGAACTTGAAGCTGGAGACACGTTCGACGGCCATTCCGTTCATGTGAATGGAGTCATGCGTGCTTCTTCTCTCCTTCCTGAAGTCCACAATGAGCTCCTTGGTCTTGCTGGTGTTAAGGAGCAGGTTATTGTCGGCGCACCATGTGGTCAGGTGCTGTACCTCCTCTCTGTAGGCTGTCTCGTCGTTGTTAGTGATGAGACCAATCACGGTGGTGTCGTCTGCAAACTTGATGATGGAGTTGGATCCATGCACAGGTCTGCAGTCGTGGGTGAAGAGGGAGTACAGGAAGGGGCTCAGCACACAGCCTTGTGGCACACCGGTGTTGAGTGTGACAGTGGTGGAGCAGATGTGGCCTGACCTCACGTGTTGTGGTCTGTTGGTCAGAAAGTCCATGATCCAGTTGCAGAGGGCGGTGTTGGTGCCCAGGGCTCCAAGTTTGGTGATTAACTTGGAGGGGATGACCGTGTTGAATGCTGAGCTGAAGTCAATGAACAGCAAACGTGCATAGGTGTGGTTATTGTCCAGATGTGAGAGCACAGAGTGCAGTGCTGTGGAGACTGCATCGTCTATGCTCCTGTTGCTACGGTAAGCAAACTGATGTGGATCCAGTGTGGGAGGGAGGGAGTCCTTCAGGTGCGCCAGGACCAGTCGCTCGAAGCACTTCATGATGATAGGTGTGAGTGCTACAGGGCGGTAGTCGTTGAGGCATGTCGGCTTGGGCGACACAGCTGCTTGGGCGAGGGACAGGTTGAAAATGTCCGTAAAGATCCCAGTGAGCTGCTCCGCACATGCTCTGAGCACACGTCCTGGGATGCCGTCTGGTCCAGCAGCCTTGTGTGCCTTGATTCTGCTCAGTGCCGTGTGGACATCAGTGGGGGAGAGTGAGAGGGGCTGGTGGTCTGCAGGGAGCGTTGTCTTGGTGGCGGTGTCTCTGTTGTCTCTCTCAAAGCGAGCATAGAAGTGGTTTAGCTCGTTCAGGAAGGAGACATCCGTGGCTGTGGGGGTGGGGTTGCTGGGCCTGTAGTCTGTGATGGCCTGGATGCCTTGCCACATGCGTCGGGGGTCATAGTTAGAAAAGTGACCCTCTATCCTCAGCTTGTAGCAGTGCTTGGCCTTCTTGATGCCCCTCCTCAGGTTTGCCCTGGATGTGCTGTAGGCCTGTGCATCCCCTGATCTGAAGGCAGCATTACGGGCCTTCAGCAGGAGCCGCACCTCCTTGTTCATCCATGGCTTCTGGTTGGGGTAGGTGGTGATCTGTTTCTCTGTCGTGACGTCATCAATGATGGTGGTGATGTAGTCCATAACAGAGGAGGCATAATTGTCAATGTCCAAGTGTGAGCCACAGGTGGCTTGAGAAGCAAACGTACTCCAGTCTGTGTGTTGAAACCTGTCCTGGAGTACAGAGTCTGTCTCTGCTGGCCACACCTTGATGGTCCTCACTGATGGCCTGACACGGTTGATGAGGGGTGAATATTTGGGGGTGAGGAACAAAGAAAGGTGATCTGACTGTCCGATGTGGGGGAGGGGGGTCGCGGTGTAAGCGGCAGCCATGTTAGTGTAAACATGGTCCAAAGTCTTGTTTCCTCTGGTGTGGCAGGAAACATGCTGGTGGAATTTGGGGAGTACTGTCTTTAAGTTTGAGTGATTAAAATCTTACTGTCACTATAAAACATTGCCCTACCCAGTCCTGCTGTTGTTTTTCTTTGATTTGATTTCACCAAGCGATCACAGATTACGATCAGTCAGGATTTTTTTTCCGACCACATTTCTACCTCAAAGATGACGGTTCCCCACTGTCCTTAGAGCTTACATAATTTAAGTGAGCCTCTGAATTGAAAAGCTGTAAGTCAATGTATATTTCATAGAATGCCTCCACCATAGGATAAACTAACCATTCTGTACTGGAGACGTGTAGCTGGCATGCTTCATGGGTGTCTTTCACTTTCACTAAATATTTACACAACAGGCTTTTTTTTTAAATATATTGTTTAATTTGAAACAATTGACTGTCTTTCCTAAGATGCCATGGCTGTCATCATCATCATGGTGAAATAAGCCTCTTTTTTCAGTGTCTGGAAGAAAATTGACCTATATTATAACTATAACACAACAATAAAATATGTATATAATATAATACATATTTAATAAATATACTAAAAGAAACATTTTCCAAAAAATTACACATCATATTTTATGAACACTGATGTTTTTATAGCATACAATAGTGATATAATACTAATGTGGAACAATGATTTCGACCACTTATGGCACTCATTTGACTGCTACACCATCTCAAAAACTGGTTCAAAACTCTAAAAATTAAAATCTGAATGGTGTCTATCACAGTGGTGTCTATTGACAATTGAGATTTGGAATCACAATTTATTACAGCCACAAATGTTTAGAACTAGTGGCAGTCCCTGTCAATGACACTACCCACCATAGATGGTTGTGTTTCTAAAAATATTTGTGATGCATTTTCTGCAAAGATATGGAAGACTGTTAATCTGTAAGTTCAAGCATTATTTTATTTTATTTTATTTTTATTTGAGGAATTCATTGTTTAAATATGAATAGTGTGTTTTTGTGTGAGCAGTATATGAACTATAATTAGATTTTATAGTAATACAATGACTGGTGTCATGGTCCATTTAATCACCCCACTTTGTTTTGTGATCATAAGTCACACGTTTTTTAAAACTGGTAATATCTATGTGTGTCTGTCCTGCAGGCTACTAGCCAGAGACCTGTCAGTCCACCCGCTCGCCCCCCACCTGTTTCTGATGTTGTAGGTGCTGCAACTGCAGTTGAGCTGTCGCAGGTATCACATTTAGAGTCCTTATTTGTTTTATTTGTTAAATTCCTATCAGAGGAAACAGGCTGATGCAGCATGGCCAAATGTTATTTCGTCATGGAGTACAGTGGTTTTACAGCAATGAAATACAGTCATGTACACTATTTGACCATTACTAAGACCGCCCATGGTAGTGTTTTTTTATTTACACCCATTAAAACACTTTGGCAAGTCATTTTTGGTCATCTGTTCACATTATTGCACCATATTAATCCTTCCCATGTACATAATATATTTATATATGTCTTGAGGGTGTAACGGTATTTGTATTTGTCCCACAGTGTCACTGTACGGGTGTCATGGTTCGGTGCACGCAGTCATTCAGCAAATACGTCTGAGTGAATAGCCTATTAAAAAAAGAAAAAAATCCTCCTCACTTCAATCCAGGTGACAGTAATGAGACTAAAAGCTGCCAGCAAAGGTCATTAGCCTTCAGATGAAGAAAAATGTAATGGAGAGTGTGGAGTTGGAAGAGCCGCTGGTTTCATTTAAAGGGGAACTGCTGTTTTAAAAAACAGCAACCTGGACCTTATTTCTTGAATAAAATACGATCGTTTACTCACCCATATAACTTTTGTGTCATTCGCACTCATTCAGAAGTGCCGTATATCCATACGACGGTAGTCACTGAGGCACCATAACAAAGCCTCTAAATAACGCATTACCTGCCGCAAAACTCGTTCATTTTACCTGTTATCATCATTCGGGGTCTGTAGATTGACCTACAGACCCCAGATGATGTTTTCTGACCTGCAATGGTCAGCTTGTTTACCTGTAATTTGAAACTGTTATGGTTCATCTACTAAGTGGAAAAATATTTAGCAATGTTGCAAAAAAATAGCAGTAGCAAATTACAGGTAAACAAGCTGACTGACACAGGTGTGTGCGGTGCCCAGAGATGGCATCATCCGGGTTCAGAAGAGCCCGGATGATGATAGCAGGTAACTCCGGACTCGCTGGGGATTAGCACTAGTGTATGATGACAAAATATTCTCCACACTCTCAGTTACTTTTTTCATCATCTGAATGATGATTGATGTTTGCTGGCAGCAGGGGCGGAAGTGCAGTAAACACATCAGCATCACCAACATGTGTCTATTTTTAGGGGTCAATGCAACAAAGTTGCAGGATCCCTATTGATTTTGTTGCGATTTTTAGGGGTCCATGCAACGACATTGCAGGATGTCTGCCCAGGACAAACTGCAAGGGTGAAGGGAATCAAAATTGGTAACTTGGTAGAAGTCTTAGCATGTCACTTTGACAAGGTGTCAATACACATGCCTACAACTAGTCGATGCTATAGTAAGCCAATATACGTTTTGGCTCATATCTCGAGAACTGTGTGTGCTAGAAACAAAATCCTTTCTCCCTCTGATTCCTTATCTGAGTCCTTAGGCAGCCCTTGTTCTAATGGACTAGGGCCACAACCATTTCCACGTGCCTCTTTTTTCACCATTTTTAACAAATTGCACCTCAAAGCAAAAGCAACTCCTCCTAGCCCGTTCATCCATTTCTCACCAAACTTGGACTGTGTCATTCATGGAAAAACATAATGAAAAGTTTTCAAAAGAACTTTAGCAGGGTTATTGATTACAAAGATAATGGCTAGCTAACTAGTATAACTCCAAAGCTAATATTTTGTGAAGTATTACTACATATCATTAATAATAATATGATTCTGTATAAGCACTCCAACTTTTGTGACACTTAGTCTATAGGAGGCCCTACACAAGCAACATTTCAATATCTCAAAAACTGCAATAGCTAACTAATGAAATTTGGCATACACACTCTGTAAAATATGTGCATGCTTTTTCGTGAAGTTCGAGCTTAAGGGGGCGCTACAACGACTATGGCTTTTTTTTTGTTGTTGTTGCTTTTTCCCATTGTACCGAACCGTGACCCCCACACCAAGGTACGAACGGTGACTTGTACGTTTGTTATACAAATTTTGTAATTTTCTTTGCTAAAATACAATAGTATATATTAACTTTGATTTTATTTTACTGGATTTTTACTTAGGTTTTATTTTATGTATTTATTTATTTTTCCTTATGTTACTACTTCGTAACATAAAACAAAATAACGATCACAACAACGCTCTCTCACATTTGAATTAAACTGTAACACTGTAACATTTTCCATAAGATTAAACAAAGTTATGCACAAGCTTCCACTTTTAAGGGCAAATGGGATGGATGACAGACTCAGGCTTTAAACAAAAATTGCAGCAACTTTAAATGGCTGTGGAGCTAAATTATCCTAGACTCAAAGACCACATCACACAAGTCTGTTAACCATGAATGAACCACAGCAGAGAGTACATAAAATTTGATGTATCTGGTTAATAGTAACTTTTGAACAGTATTTCTGTGTGCTTATACATTTGAATACTCTCTTTTTATCAGCAGGTGGCTGTAGTTGTGACAGAACCAGATTCAGAGCAAATGGAGGACATCTCCACCCCGCCCACTGAACCCCAGGTGGAGCCAATAGAAGCTGTGGCCATAGAACCCTGAAAATCCTGTTCCCTGTGGTGTCATATCAGAATCAGAATCAGAAAATACTTTATTGCCAAGCATGTTTGTACATACAAGGAATCTGATTTGGTGTTGTTGCTGTCATATCATGTCAGTCAGAGTATTTCATCAAGGAAAAACTATTCTTGTCAATCTACCTGCCCTTATAATAAGGACTTAATTATATACTATTTGACAAATGACAGTGGAAATGGAATAATGAATATTATTGTCCCAACAATCATGCCAATGACTTTTGCCATGATTTTAACACATCATCAGTGTTAGTATTGTGGTCATGATATGAATAAGTATTACTAGTAATATTGATTTACTTTTCAAATACTAAGACAATGAAACTAAGTATAATAAAATAATTAAAAATTGCAGGAAACAACAACTTTTTAAATCTTACTTAAAGTTGAGCCAGAAAGGGAGTGTGTACTGTACATCAGTCTGACTTCCTATTAGTAAAGGTATATCTTATCTCATGTACAACAAATTGACTTTACTTATAGTATGTGTAACTTTGTAATTTTTTCCCCAAAGATTTGAAACCTCACATGCCTGAATCATATTGATAAATAAAGAACTTGCTTGAGGCCCAGCTACACTTGGAGTTATTATAGAGAAATGTGCAAAATCTTGCAAATTCAAAACAAACACTTGATTTTCATAAAATGCAAGCATAGCAGTTGAAGGTTTGGGTCACAGCTTTGGTGGTACTTTTTATTATTAGTTTCTGATCCTCATATTATCTTGAAATGTAAATTCTTTTCAAAATTAGTGTTGCAGGATGTACATTAAATAAATAATGCATAAAAATCTATACTGCTCAAGAAAGTAGGCTGTTGTCATATTCTATCATATTCTGTGCACGGCATTTTATTTTGCTCCATGAATATCAGGAAATTGTAAATCTTTAACACGCATAAAGTCAAAATCAATTCTCTTAATAAAAGTGTATTAAAATATCTATTTTGATGTTTTTTCCAAGAAAATATATTCTTTCTTTTTGTGCCATTTCTTCTGTCACAGTTTTTGCTGCTGACACTTTTATCAATGGTATTTGAACTTCAGTAGCAAGGTATCTTTATAGGAACATGAAAAAGAAGACGTCCACATTTGTATATGTGTCCATGTATGCCACACAAATAATCCATTGCCTTCCTGTATAATATTATTAGTCATGGTTATTACACATTATGCCATATATTTCACATATTATACTATTACCATCATATCCATCACAAATTAGCAATGTTCTTTATCCATTTTCTGTCTCTTTCATTGTTGCGGCCGGATAGCAGGGTGGACCCAAAATGCAGAGATCAGTTGACAGGGTTTAACAAATGTTTATTTCCCAGATGACCAACACAAGGAAAAATACTACAAACTCAAAAAGTCGCGTAAAGCAACAAAGCTCAGCAGGCGGCGACCGGAGGCTGGCAGACAGCTAGGAACCGTAGCAGTTCATATGGAATCATCCGACAGTGGTGTCGAGGGTGAACCGGCTTTTATGGGGTGGTGATTGTGAGATGGAACTCAGGTGAGCTCTGCAGATCTAGGCAGAAAGTGGGTCAGCCACGCCTCCGAGCCACCACCTGCACTGCTGGAGAAAATGAAAAGGGAAAAAACTGAACATGGTCACAAAGCGAGAATATAAAGACCTCAAACCATAACAGTACCCCCCCACTAAGGTACGCCACCTGGCGTCCTACCAGGCTTGTCAGGGAACCTAGCATAAAAGTCAGATAACAAGGCAGGGTCCAAAAGCATGGAGCGTGAAACCCAAGAGCGCTCCTCGGGGCCGTACCCCTCCCAATCCACTAGAAACTGGTAACCGCGGCCTCGCCTGCGAACGTCCAGAATGCGGTCGACTGTGAAGGCTGGGTGGCCATCGATGAGGCGGGGAGGAGGAGGCGGGTCAGGTGGGGGATTCAGGGGACTGTCCACCACTGGTTTCAACAGAGACACATGAAAAACTGGATGTACCTTGAGTGCTGCAGGGAGTTTCAGTCGGACTGCACTGGAATTAATAATGCGGTCTATGACATAGGGGCCGACGTATCTTGGAGACATCTTGCGGGAATCAGTCTGGAGAGGGAGGTCCCGAGTGGACAGCCAGACCTGCTGACCCACCTTGTATTCCGGTGCAGGAGTGCGGTGTCGATTGGCGGCCTGCTGGTATCGGGCAGCTGACCGAACTAGAGCCGCACGGGCCTCCCGCCAGACCCGACGAGCTTGGCGGTAGTGGGATTGGACTGACGGCACAGGAACCTCCATCTCCTGACTGGGGAACAGGGGGGGTTGAAAACCGTTAGAAACCATAAAAGGAGACATACCCGTAGCAGAGCTGACTAGAGAGTTGTGGGAATACTCCACCCAGGGCAAGTATGTAGACCAGGAGGTCGGGAGACGTGCCGCCACACACCGCAGTGATGATTCCAGGCTCTGATTTGCCCGTTCCGTCTGGCCATTAGATTGGGGATTATATCCGGAGGTTAAGCTGGTCGTCACCCCTAAGACTCGGCAGAAACCTCTCCACACCTGAGAAGTGAACTGTGGACCCCTGTCAGAAACAATGTCCTGGGGGATACCATGTAGACGAAAAACATGCTGAACCAGGAGATCAGAGGTTTCCAAGGCCGAGGGGAGCTTGGAGAGTGCGACAAAGTGAACAGATTTCGAAAAACGGTCAGTGATAGTCAGGATAGTGGTATTACCTTCAGAGGGAGGAAGGCCAGTGACAAAATCCACAGCAATGTGGGACCAGGGGCGATGCGGAATGGGTAAGGGTTGAAGGAGACCTGCTGGGGCGCGGTGGGAGGGCTTATTCCTGGCACAGACGGAACAGGCTGTAACAAACTCCCTTGTGTCTGAGGTAATGGTTGGCCACCAGAAACGCTGCTGCAACAAGAAAAGAGTCCGGTGTATTCCAGGGTGACAGGCCACCTTCGATGCATGCCCCCACTGGAGCACAGGAGTTCTCATAGACCGGGGAACATACAGCCGTCCGGGGGGACACCCGTCTGGTGCCTGCTGGGCCTCTTGGACCCTCTGTTCAATTTCCCACCTGGCTGCCCCGACCACACAGGATGACGGTAGGATGGTTTCTTCTATGGCCTCCTCTTCCCCTGATGTAAATTGCCTAGAGAGGGCATCTGGCTTGATGTTCCGCGAGCCTGGGCGGTAAGTGAGGGTGAAGTTGAATCTCCCTAAGAAGAGGGCCCACCTGGCTTGGCGTGAGTTGAGTCGACGAGCAGAACGGAGGTAGGCCAGGTTTTTGTGGTCTGTCCAGACGATGAATGGCTGGACCGCCCCCTCCAGCCAGTGCCGCCACTCTTGCAGGGCCAGGACCACTGCAAGTAACTCTCGGTTCCCCACATCATAGTTCCTCTCTGCAGGAGTCAGGCGTCGGGAGAAGAAGGCACAAGGGTGAAGTTTGTGGTCAGCAGGTGAGCGCTGGGAGAGGACGGCCCCGACCCCTGAGTCAGAGGCATCAACCTCCACAATAAACTGGAGGCCTGGATCAGGATGAATCAGAACAGGAGCCGCAGTAAACTTCGTCTTTAGCTTATCAAAGGCTGCCTGAGCATCGGGTGACCATGCAAAAGATTTCTTTAATGAAGTTAACTGGGTGAGAGGGGCAGCAAGGCGACTATAGTTTCGGACAAACCTTCTATAAAAGTTGGCAAATCCCAGAAATCTCTGCAATTGTTTCCGAGTGATGGGAGCAGGCCACTGTTCCACTGCTCTGATCTTTTCAGGGTCTGCTTTGAGCTGCCCCTTCTCGACCACATAACCCAAAAAACTAATGGAGGCGGCATGGAAATCACACTTTTCCGCCTTTACAAACAACTTATTCTCAAGCAGTCTCTTTAACACCTGCCTAACATGGTCAACATGTTCAGCATAGCTGGGAGAAAAAATTAAAATGTCATCAAGGTAAACAAAAACAAACCTGTTAAGCATGTCTCTGAGCACATCATTGACTAGAGCCTGAAAAACAGCGGGAGCATTTGTTAAACCAAATGGCATAACTAAATATTCAAAGTGTCCCAAGTGCGTGTTGAATGCAGTTTTCCATTCATCCCCTTCTTTAATCCTGATTAGGTGGTAAGCGTTTCTCAAGTCCAGTTTTGAGAAAATGACTGCATCGTGGAGTGGTGTGAAGGCCGAGTCTATCAGCGGGAGAGGGTACTTGTTTTTGACAGTGATGGCATTTAGTTTGGTGTAGTCTATACAAGGTCGCAGAGTTTTGTCTTTTTTATCCACAAAAAAGAACCCTGCACCAACTGGGGAAGAAGAGGGACGAATGAGGCCCGCTGTAAGTGAATCATTGATGTATTTTTCCATAGACTCCTTTTCTGGTTTGGACAGGTTATACAGTCTTTGTGTGGGCAGAGGTGCACCGGGGAGCAGGTCAATAGAGCAGTCATATGGCCGGTGTGGTGGAAGAGTGAGAGCTCGGTCTTTACTGAAAACCTCCTTAAGATCATGATATTCACAGGGAACATTCGTTAACTCTATGTTCTCAGGTGGTGTAGGCATAATAGTGGAGCGTTTGGAGATGGCTGAGAGAAGACAGTGTTGGTGGCAATGATCACTCCAACTATGTATGGAAGCTGTTGACCAGTCTATGTGTGGGTTGTGAACTTGTAGCCAGGGCAGACCGAGAACAATAGGGGTTAAGGGGGACGATATGACATATAGTTCTGCTAGCTCATGGTGGTTTCCTGATAATGTTAGTTTGATTGGCTGGGTTTTGTGTGTGACGCTATCAATGGGTCTGCCGTCAATAGCCAGAACTCTTTTTGGTTGGTCTAGCTGGTAAATTGGGAGATCATGTTCTTCCAAACCAAACCAATGTCTATGAAGTTGTCATCTGCTCCTGAATCAATTAATACGTGTACGGGAAGAGTCTGCTGTGTCCAGTGTATCATACCTGATAATCGGATGCGGTTAGTGGAGGAGGCCGTGGAGATTTGGCTCACCAGCGTCCTCCTAGCTGCTGGTGAGCCTGTCCTTTTGGCGCTACAGGACATTGCACTCGATAGTGTCCCTCCTGGCCGCAGTAGATGCAGAGCTTGTTAGTGAAGCGGTGCCGTCTCTCGTCTAGGGACAGCTTAGCCCTTCCCAACTGCATGGGTTCCTCTGCCCGGGGGGAACCAGGGGAGCTGGTATCTGCTCTGGTGTTGCTGGATGGGGGGCCAATGGTGGTGGGGAAGGATAACTTGTGTCCGGCCGGAGAGGGGGCGTGGGAACGAAACCTCTGTCCCTGTGATCTTTCCCTACGTCTCTCCCGTATCCTGTTGTCCAATCTAATGGTTAAGTTGATCAATGATTCCAAGCTATCAGACTCGTCTTTGGTGGCTAACTCATCCTTTAATTCCTCTGATAACCCTTTAACAAATATCCCCTGTAGTGCTGTATCATTCCACCCACTTTGTGCAGCTAAAATACGAAACTCGAGTGCAAATTGAGAAGCTGACTGGGATCCCTGCCTCAAACCAAGCATACGGCTAACAGCCTCTTTCCCTTTAGCAGGATGGTCAAAAAGCTTTCTCATTTCCTGGGTGAATGCTTCATAAGACTGAGTAAGTTCTGGAGAGTGAGTAGATAAGGCTAGAGCCCAAGCAGAGGCTTGGTCAGACAGGAGGCTCATGATAAAAGCTATCTTAGCCTGATCAGTTACATAGGAGCCTGGTTGATGATGGAAAACTAGCGAACACTGATGCAGGAACTGTGAGCATGTCCCTGGGTGACCGGAATACCTGCTGGGTGTGGGGATGTAAGGTTCACGGGCCATGGGCATGGGTGCCTCAGCTGATCCTGGTTGAGGCGACGGTGTGAGTGGAGGGGAAGGGGCTGCACGTGGGAGAGCACCGAGCTGATCGGCAATGGCGTCCATCCTCCCTCTTAGCTCAGTTACTCCCGTGGCTAACTGCTGCAAGTGGTCCACCACTTGCCGAAGAGCGGAGTCATGCTCACTCACTAGAACGCTCTGTGTTGTGAACGCTTGCATGAGGCGATCTTTCTCCGCTGGGTCCATGATGGTCGGATGATTCTGTTGCGGCCGGATAGCAGGGTGGACCCAAAATGCAGAGATCAGTTGACAGGGTTTAACAAATGTTTATTTCCCAGATGACCAACACAAGGAAAAATACTACAAACTCAAAAAGTCGCGTAAAGCAACAAAGCTCAGCAGGCAGCGACCGGAGGCTGGCAGACAGCTAGGAACCGTAGCAGTTGATATGGAATCATCCGACAGTGGTGTCGAGGGTGAACCGGCTTTTATGGGGAGGTGATTGTGAGATGGAACTCAGGTGAGCTCTGCAGATCTAGGCGGAAAGTGGGTCAGCCACGCCTCCGAGCCACCACCTGCACTGCTGGAGAAAATGAAAAGGGAAAAAACTGAACATGGTCAAAACGAGAATATAAAGACCTCAAACCATAACATTCATGAATTTATTTTTTCCCCTCCTCTCCCCTTTTTCTCCCATACCAGGCCACGTGGTCCTATTCTGATGTAATATAAAAACTAGGGCTCAGAGTTAACACAATAAGGCATTAACACATTTCTTTTAAATGCCTACATTAGGAATGAGTGACACCCAAAGTGCTGCCAGATGGCTATCCTGACCAAAACAAAGTTACCTGCATTTACTGGTGACATTAAATCAGCCACCTCCAGAGCAAGAGTCCCACGCTGCAAAAATAAATAGTCTTAATCTAAGAAATAAATACTTGGTTTGAGCAGACATGAAATAATCTGCCAGTGCAGTGAGAGAATTACACTTGGTAAGATTTCTTGAAATAAGAAAAAATAAATACGTAAGTGAGAAATATCTTAAAATAAGTATTTAAACACTCATTCCAAGTACTGTATGCAAGTCAAATAATCTCAAAACCAGCTTTCATAGCTTCCATATGAGGGCCCAGAACTGGGCCCTCTTATGGAATAATTTAAAAATATATATATTTATAATAATAATAATAAAATAGGCTGTTTGTGGAAAAATCTCTTTTTAATTCTTTTATGCTAGTTTTATAGTCTTTATGTTGTTTTATGCACTTGTAGCACTTTGAGGTCATTGATTTGATGTAAAGTGCGTTATAAATAAAATTTATTATTATTATTATAAAAAAAAACAAAAAAAAAAGTAATATTTGAGTTAGGCTACATAAAAGCTTTTTATTTGTTTTCTTCCTAATTGTACTTGAAATAGTGGACAAGAACCCCCCCAACTCAAAAATGGTTTGGACACAGATCAAAATTTTATGTTGCAGTTTGATTGGAAGTTCAGTATGCTCAAAATGTCCGGTCAGCGCAAGTCCGATGAAAGGGAAAGAAAAGAGAAGAAGAGAAGAAGAAAATAGAGGCCTTTTTAAAATAAAATAAAATAAAATGGTGACGGTGAAGCTGGGAATAGGAAGGTGAACGTAGAGCAAGGCGCAGCCAACGTTTACCAGCCTTGTAGGGTATCGTATCGCAAAAAAAATCTGGTAAAACTTTACTTGACAGTGTCTACATAAGAGTGACATGACACTGTCATAAAAGTGTCATAAACTTTATAAACATATCATAAACGTTTATGACCGCTGTCATTAAGTGTCATTCGGTTTTTGTTATGACAAGTTGACATTGCTTGGGCTGTCTCGATTATGACAATTTGACATTAATCAACGTGACATTACCAGAAGTTGTCTTGGTCATGACAAGTTGACATTAAATATGTTTGGGACGTCTTTGTAATGACAACTTGACATTAAGCAGGATGACATTACCAGAGGATGTCTTTGTCATGACAACCTGACATTAAATTTGTTTGGAGTGTCCTTATTAAGATAACTTGGCATTAAACAAGATGACATTACCAGGGGATGTCTTTGTCATGACAGCTTGACATAAACAGAAAACCCACCTCTTTTTGTATTCATGACATGTTGACATAATGATTATTCTAAAAAATTGATTCAGGAGGTTAGTTAGAATTACTTGAGTTTTCAGCATAAAAATACACAATGTGTTACATGTCCATTGATTTTTTAGTTGATAACTTGTTTTAATTTATGTATTTTTATTTTTTTAAATTTCTGAGCACGTTTCTGAACAGCACTTTATTTATTTTAGGAAAACATCAGAATGGTTTGTGTTCATGCCAGGAACCTGAGACGGTACAACATGTTTTGATTTATTGTAGAAATTATGTCCTCCAAAGACAAGATCTTATCAGAGAATTGCGTGAAAATGGTTTGAAAGAAGTAACTTTGAAAAATATATTAGAAGTAGGGTCAAGCGGGACGGAAAAACGTTGTTTTTTCACATATTTAATAGATACTGGATTATATAGCCAAATATAGTGCACTAATAAGGTGCTAGTCCCGTAGATGGCAGCAATGCAACTTTTTGGATGCCGGCTGCCGTAAAACCCCGAAGAAGAAGAAGACGACGAAGAAGCAGCCATTTTATGCTGCCAGACTGCACCAGCAACAGCCAGGGAGAGACCAAGGAGTGAAGGTCAAGGTTGGATTAACATTACTTGGTGAGTAAATTTCGATTTTTAAATTTTTAAATTTTATGTGCAACAGCAAGTAACTATAAGCGCTCAGTCAAGTTACACAACACTACAATTGAAATGTCCGCAGCGTGCTTTGAAGATATTAGCTAGCTAGCTAAAAGCTTCAAAGTAACTTAACATTTAATTAGAAGTGCATTGGAGTCGGCTATAAGGTGCCTAAACTTGCAGTCCCAGAACTGCTGCGGGAATTAATCTTCAGCCCTCTGTTTGCAAACACAGGTATGAGCTGAGGAATATGTTGTGGAAAGGTGTTAGCCGTTAGCCGCTAACGCTAATAATAAATAAAATAAATTAACAGAGACGCGTTAACTTAATCGAAATGATTGAAGAAATATTACTATTTCTGTGTGTGCATGAGCAAAGTAGTTTTGTATTGCTATGTGTGGTATTTATTACATTTTGGGGAGGAGTAGTTTAACATTTCTGTCGTCTTATTCACAGGATGATGCTGTTGAAATGAGCAGAGGCTGCGATCTGTGGATTGGTGGTGTACCTCGGAGAAAAGGAGGATAATCTCTTTAAGGAGCATTTGGTAGGTAATTCCAACACAGAAAAATTATACTTTGTGTTAGTCTTGTTTTTAATTGTTATGTGTTTAATTCTGACATTGATTATGGCCTTTTTATGCTAGGTTGATGGAGATCTCACCACTGAAGTGTTGAAGATCATTGTAACCAGAGGTGCCACATCGGTCAGATCCAGCCAGCGCACGGAGTGTGGTTGAGGGAACATAAGTCCTGGAAGACCTAGATGTACCCAGAGCCTGTGCCTTAGGGCTGATCTGAAGGTGAACTTGATCAGATCGTTTCTGTTGTTCAAGTGTATATATTTGGCAGGGCTTTAGTGTTTACCGCATCCTTCACCTGATATTGTTGTGATAAAAATTGTTATTGATATTGATGTTGGTAACAATAAATACATTTTGACAGTAAAACTGGATTTGCCATGTCTAATTTATTGACTTAAATGAAATAAGTTACTTATACTCAAATTTGAGGTAACAATTTGCATTGACTTTTCTGAGTACAAGGAAAGTAAAAGAAAGGAGTTATATCAACTTAAATGGAGTAATTTGACAACTTATTAACACTAAAACTTTGATATTAAAATTGAGTTGGTCAAAGAATGTATTCATTACACTGTCATAATGGTGTCATGACAGCCATTATCCTTCCTGATATATTAATGACAAATCAAAATGGTACCACTTTACTTTAGGTCAAAGAATGTATTAGTTACACTGTCATAATGGTGTCATGACAGCCATTATCCTTCATGATATATCAATTACAAATCAAAATGTACCACTTTACTTTAGGTCAAAGAATGTATTCATTACACTGTCATAATGGTGTCATGACAGCCATTATCCTTCATGATATATTAATTACAAATCAAAATGGTACCACTTTACTTTAGGTCAAAGAATGTATTCATTACACTGTCATAATGGTGTCATGACAGTCAGTTTTGTGAAATATCCTGTCATGTCACACACACACATCTATCTGACCAAGTGCTAGAAAGGACACTCCAAACAAATTTATTGTCAGGTTGTCATGACAAAGACATCCTCTGGTAATGTCATCCTGCTTAATGTCAAGTTGTCATTACAAAGACGTCCCAAACATATTTAATGTCAACTTGTCATGACCAAGACAACTTCTGGTAATGTCACGTTGATTAATGTCAAATTGTCATAATCAAGACAGCCCAAGCAATGTCAACTTGTCATAACAAAAAAGGAATGACACTTAATGACAGCGGTCATAAACTTTTATGATATGTTTATAAAGTTTATGACACTTTTATGACAGTGTCATGACATAGTTATGACAGTGTCATGTCACTCTTATGTAGACACTGTCAAGTAAAGTGTTACCAAAAAGCTTCCCCCTTGCCGCTATGGTGAACGGAGTAGACTCAGCACATCGCAGAGTCATGGAGTCATCAGGCTGGCTAACGTTCGCAATCTCAGGTCGTAAATAGTCTATGAAAAATATTTGGGCTAATTTGTTAGCTGCCTCAACGTTGGCGCAAGACATATTATTTAATGTATGTATTCTTTGACTTACCGGATTCGGACTGCAGTGTATCACTGCGGTGCCAGGGGGTCGGAGCCAGAGCCAGACGAAGAGGAAGCGGAGGTCGGTCAGTGTTTGATTTATTTGTACTCCATGAATTCGGAGGTGCTTTCATGTTTGACGTGCACCCTCCTATGCACGAAACAATCTTATTGCAAATGTTGCATTTTGCCGAGACATTTTGTTTAGAAAAGTGAAGCCACACTTTGGACCTTCGACGCACGCTATCCATGTTCAAATAGGCTAGACAATTCCACATGGCCACTTTCATTCATGCTCTCCGTGATTCAGCTGCATGAAATGTATTACAACTTATCGCCACAAGATGGCAGTTTAAGTCCGCTGTAGCATTGCCGGTAAACAGTGGAGCGGATTGCATTCAAAGGCAAGTGGCAGTGTGATACTGTAAGTTACCATGCGAGCCGCCAATTATAGATTGACGAGCTGCATATGGCTCGCGAGCCGCGCAATGAGTAACTGTGGGTTAAGCCAACACTTCCGGGTGGACGCTTCTTTGTTGGTGTTCAGCGGTTTCTTCTTCCAGTCGGCGGACTGGGAATCGAAACTAGGAATCGAAAATTAAACTTTTGAACGATTCCGGGAAAATCGCAAAGCTAGTCCCGGTTCCAATCGATTCTCGATACTCGATACCCAAGCCTACTTGTAACGTAACGTAGCTCTGTTAACGTCCATTCGCTGGCCTGCTCATAACATTTAATCAGACAGAACAACAAAAATAGACAGCCTTCAGTATATGTGTAAAACTCATAAAAAAAACACAGGGGCTTGAGTTTTTTACCCACCTTAGCCTGAACAGGTCTATTTCTTAATGAAACAAGCAAGGTTTCTCAGGAGGAGTTCCTATTTAAACCTTAGACTTCCCACCAGTCCCTCAGAACTGAAGAAGCTACTCGGATGAATGGTGAAACGTCTTCTCCAAAATCTACAAGTCCAGTTGCCTTTTTTGAAACCTTTTTTGGATTACCATGACCTGGATGACTGAGAACCTTCACAGACTTCTTAATGAAAGCATTCCACTCTGCCAAGGCTCTTTTGTACAAGCCTGTGGTATCTCGTTCGTGGATAATGTCCTGTAAGACTTCTGTCTGAATGACAGAGAGAAGGGTCGCCACACACTTCGGATAGGTGAGATGCAGGGTGTAGTAATAACCCTTCAGATACAGCAAACCTTCACAGAGTTCTTCTTTGGCAAATGTTCTGACAGGAGTGTTTCCAAATGCCAGAAGACAGCAGGACCCATCAAAGACCAAAACAGGGCTGAAGAAAGTTCTCTTCTGGAGGTAGATGGCTGGCTCTTCTGTTGGCTGAAGAAGAAAACAAAAAACAGAAGTTTCTTCAGGGTATACTAAAAAACTGAAAAATTGCTTGAGCAAGTGAACTGAGTTTTTTAACACCATTATATACATCTACAGCTGTATATAATGACAACTGGTCAAAATAACAAAAAAAAAGATGCAGTGTTTTCAGACCTCCAATAATGCAAAGAAAACATGTTCAGTTTAGAAAACATTATTAGTGGGATAACCTCAATCTTTAATCACAGCAGTGGCTTTTTATAATCTTCCTGATAAAATAAGATTTGGTTCAGGTGATCACCTAATCAGTGTCTCATTAAGTAGAATGAGGAGGCTTGTGTTGGAATTAAACAAACACTGGAATGGACCAGCTGCCATAGATGTAGAGATGTTGATTTAAGAAACATTTGTGTGAGTGGTCTCTTAATTTTTTTCCAGAGCTGTATATATCTATGAACACAACCATACTGACATATGGAATATTAAAACGGATCATTTTATGCTCTAAAGAAAATGAAAAGAACTTGTGCCTCAGTCACTGTTTAGAGTGTGTATCACTAAACACTTGGGAATGTTAGAGGATTAATCCTTATGAGCAAACTCACCTGAAGGACATGAAGCAATGCCTCACTGGCCTGTCCCATCTTCTTAGGCAGCGCAGACTGTGAGGGGAAGAGTATGGGTAGTGCCCTGAACAAGGCAATGTTGTATTCCACTATAACAGAATAAATCAAGTTTTAGTTCAAAGTTGGCCAGCATCTGATGAGCGTTTTTATGGTCGGGTAATAAAAAAATGCTTTGCAATAAACAGCACTGTCATTCTGTTATCATTTAATCAGTGTTATGCATTGACAGCAGTTCTATTAATTGTGTCTGTTGAGACAGCTACATGTATTAAAGACAGCAAAGTTACTTACCTGCACCCAGGCTCATGGGTGGCTTCAACACTTTCCTCCAAACACCATAAAACTGCACCATGGAGCAGAAGTCGGTCCATCTCTTTATTTCATTTCTGAATTTGCTGTTGTCCTTATCCAGAATCCACCACAGCTCATCCATCCAAATAAGTGTTAAAATCTGCAACAATGCATACATGCAAACTTTGTGGAGAAGCCAAAAATAATAAGTGCATACATGATGAAGCTCTTTGAAACATAGATATGCCTCAAAAATCTTTGCTGGTCTGTCCTCTTCTTTCAGAACGTCACTGTCAATGAAGGCTCTTCTTACTTGAAACTCAAGGTCAAGGATCTGGCATACAACATCTTGGTTGGGTTTTGGTTTCTTATACATCTCCTGCAGAGTCTTGTAATGTCTGGCCTGTGTTGCCAGACATCTTTGTCCACTAAAAGGAAATACAAATCAGCAACAGGTATTGGACATGTCATCTGAATGATACAACAGGTTTAAGCCAGCAAACATAACATTTTGATTGTTATACTATAATTTTTACACAATGGAATCAAATAAGCAAAAAACTACTGTCACATCACAATACATCAAAGCCTAATCATAACTTCAATGTAAAGTTTAAATACCTGTAATATATCATTATATACAAAACTATGATAGTATTACCTAGCCTTTGTGTCCATCATTATTGCCCAAATTAAAATTTTTTCACTCACCTGAACCGTCGCCTTCAGAACTGCTCCCAGGTGGCAAAAGAATTGTTGATCCACCACTTGAGTCTGCATCATAATCTTCTCCCTGGTCACTTAAAGAGAAGTCAATGTGACATCTTTTCTTTGAACTGCTTCTCTCTGGTCTGGGCCACTGCCTATTCTGTGGGGACTTCACATTCAGAATTCTCTTCTGAAGATAATTGTACATGCTCAACTTTGGTGAAAAAAGTAATTTATTAAAAAAAAAACCATTTTGAATATCGCATAACTTTTTTAAAATAACGTTTCAAGAAAACATAACTAATATTGTCATCACTTACATGTTTGATGGGTTCATCTTTATCCTGTAGCATGGGATAATACTCGACTAGTCTCTTAGCCATTGCGATGACCTCATGCTTTGAAGGGTACTGGAACTCCTCTCCTTGGTGACTTGCTCTCAAAATTGAAATCATGCTGGTAACAGTGTTCCTCACCACCCTGCATCTCAGCTCTTTGGACATGGCAGATTCCTCCTCTTTACCAGTGCGGACCATCTCAAAATGGTGCTTACAAGGTAGTTCCAACTTAGTGTCTGTGTAGATCACATATTCTGGAGGAGTAGGAAGCTGTAGGGTTTTCTTTACCACAGGAGTTGATGTGTGGGGGGATACTGGAGGTGATCCTTGAAATGATGACACAAATCCTGTTTCACCTGGGCCAGCTTTGTCTGGTAAAGCGGCATTCTCATCCTCAGAAAAAAATAAATAAAAAATCAAAACACAATTATTACAAGGGAATTGACAGACACAATTAGAAATAACATGTTATGGTTTAGGGAACTGGATCCGGAAGCAAAAGGACACAAAAACTAAGGCAATAAAACAAAAAAGAGTTTATTAACTCAGGGAGGCACCACAGGAACACACAGCATGCACACAGACGAACACTGAGGTCAAATACATGAGGAAACGAGACACAGGTGGGGCAGTCGCATACACTTGAGACACGAGGTACTCACAGGAGGAAAACCACAGGAGGACAAGACATGGAACTTCAAAATAAAACAGGATATTGACAAGGTAGTGGAGACAAACCATGGCACAACATTTGTTGTGCTAGGTATCTTATTGTATTTATTTATTTATTTTAGAAAAAATAACAAGTAGGCAAAAACTTAACTTTTGGCTAATAAGAGACCACAGTTGTTTTCTCCTGAGAAAGTTCTCTGGTCCAGGGAAAAGGTCTCTTAAATAATCCCGACTGAGGGTGTGGAGTAAGGCCTCATCTATGTTGGCAGCTGTAAACAAAGCCAAGTCATTAACAAACCTTTAAAAACCATATACCATTTTTTACCTATAAATGTAGAAACTTGACAAGGAAAATAAAGTCCAATTGCAGTGTCTGTGCTATTCCATCTACTAAGAATAAATCAAAATAAAAAAATAGATACTTGGAGTTTTGAGAGCAAAATAGCTGAATTACATTTTGTTTCTGACATCAGTGCATCATCATGCATAATCAATATTTCAGTGGTAATACACATTAGTATTATGTAGCATATGCACCAACACCTAAACATACCATTAGGACAGAAACAGTAGCATCATCCAATTCCTCCATGGTGTTAAGGCCCTTTTAGCTGCTCCTGGAAGGCACGGATATCATGGATAGGTAAAGTTGGATCACTCTAGATCAGTTTTTCAGCCTTTCAGCCATCAAAAGTGACACAGAATCTGACATCTGGATAAGCTGGTGACATTTAGAAATACACAGGACAAGATGTTACAATCCCTTGTGCCAAAATCCCAGGCAAAACACGTTTAGAGGCCATGTTCGACTAAGAGGCCCTATCAAGCCTACAGTCATGTAATATGACCAATAACCTATATTCTACCTAGGCTAACTAGAAGCTGCTGGCTTGTAAGCCCATTGAGCAGCAGAGGATACTTCAGACATTGTAAACATACCTAACTAAATAAAATAAAACCGTATGCCCCGCTCAGCAGCAAACCATGGCTACCAAGTAACATGAGAACATGATCTGAACAACAGCAGTATGCAGCATATCATTGGGGTTTTCAAGTGGGCACCTCCCTTCACCGATGTTTCGTTAAGTTAGGCCCACGACACCTCAAGAAGGCTTAACAGTGATTTCCAGTGTCCTGGAATGGTGGATCACTGATGAGGTTCGTGGTACACTGTGAAGTCACTGGTCTTTCTTTAGCGAAACAAGGGTTTGAGTCCCATTTGTACTTTGTTATTTATTTTATTGTTATATGTAGCCTATAGAATTTTCTTATAATAAACTTTAAACCACATATCCATGTAATGTAGTCGAAAAGGAATGTGCATGGCAAATCAAGTCTCATACAAGCATGAACCAGTAAGACACGTCTCCATTGCACTACATTTTATTGTCCACTAGATGTCCTAATAGACCACTGTGTCATTGAAGCTTCGAGTAATGAACCTTTTTTTGAATCACGTGTCGAGGCTTCAACAAAGCCTCGATTGCCCATCACTATCACCTGGGACAACCAGTTGGCTATTTAAGTCCGCCCTCATCTCCCAGGCTCCTCCTACCATTAGCTGTCCCGTGTTATGCCTGAAGCCTGCCACTCTAGCCTTTTCTCCCTCCCGTACGAACTTAATACATCTATTCTCTCTGTTAACGGCCACGGAATTTACATTCACCCGTTTTTCCTCTATTGCAGCTGCTAGACATTTCAATACCTGATTGTGACGCCAGGTATAACGTCCTTGGGAGAGACTAACCTTACAACAAGCGTGCAGACACAAGTGCACAGTGGACAGGCAGCATCCTCACCTACCCACTGGTTCAGGTTCTGGGGAGTTGGCAGCATATCATAAGTAGCCCCTAACATAAATCTAATCCTGCTAGCCTCCATGCTCCAAAGCTCTCTCCACTTCACCTCCCTTTTCTCCACACTCTCCCAGTTCACCCATTGACCCTGCTTAGCCTGCGACACTGCCTTCGAGCATCTAACCGTTTCCTCTTGCCTCTGTACCTCTTCCACTATCATCTTTCTCCTTTCTACTGCTGGTGCCTTGCTCAACAGCGGTTTCCCTGCACACAGTCCTAGGCCTCCACGCCCTTGCTGTACATGGCCTATGATATCTCTATGCTTAAGAGAGGCCTGTGCTCGCTGCACTGCCTCTTTTGCCTTCCACTTCCTCCCTGTCTTAATAGTAGGCGCTACACTCCTAACCACTGGGTCCTTTGACTGAGTCAGAGTCATTTCCAGTCTAACTTTAGTGCACTTAAACTCCTCTGTTAGGCAGGTAACTGGGAGCTCCAGTATGCCTTTCCCATAACGCTGTGCTACTTAAGCAGCGTGGGACACCAAGCCACTTTCTGATAAATGAATTACTCATTCTTTCTAGCTTTTCTACCTTTGAAAGGGCAACCTCATACACCGTTAGCGGCCACATTAGCCGGGGCAGTAAACCAAATTGCCAGCACCACAACACAGACACAGCTGTAGAGTTAGATGATAATGTCCTCCATCACTGTCTGACAATTTGTATTTCCTAGCTGGTGTGAATCCCTCGTGCTACCCTCTTGCATGCTCTCTATCTGTCTGTCCATTCACTTGGGGACCCCAAAGGTAGCACGAGGGTTAAACAATAACCAATGGGATAGTGACACATCTCACCCTGCCTCGGTCCACCCTCTTAGTATAAGACTTTGAGTTTACTGTTTGTCCCTTAGAATTGAGGTGGACTCATGCACTTATATTGTGATGACAAATCTTCTGTTCTCCTCGTACGAGCCTAAATAAACTCCTTCAGGCATAAGACATACATGACTCTGGTACTTCTTCTTCTTCATCGGCATCACCACAAATTCCTCCCTAACACTAAGCAACATCTCCCTGCCCAAATGTTTTCCCTGGGCCCTATAATAAGACACATGTGCATGAGATTTGAGTCAAAGCACTGTCAAACAGTGGTCATCTAAATTAAACTTTAAAAATGTATGTAAGTCAGTTAACGGCCGATATCACAATAGAAGAGGTGAGTGATGCAATAAGAACATTAAAAAACAATAAATCCCAAGGCAGCGATGGATACCCAGCAGAGTGGTATAAAATATTTAAAGAAGAGTTAGCACCATTACTCCTGGCCACTTTTAACTGGACACTTAAAAATAATAAAATGCCACCATAGTGGACAGAGGCAATAATTACAGTCATCCACAAACAAGGGAAAAATAAAGAGAACTGTGAGAATTATAGACCTATCTCACTACTAAACGTAGATTACAAAATATATACAACAATCATCTAAAAACGACTGAACTCCTTCATAACAGAAATTATAGAGGAAGACCAAACAGGGTTTATAAAAGGGCGACAAACGCAGGATAATGTCAGAAGAACCCTACATATTATAGAACAGGCTCAACATAAAAAACAAAGCACTATTTTAGTAAGTACAGATGCTGAGAAAGCATTCGACTGTGTAAATTGGAGGTACTTATATCAAGTGTTAGAACGATTGGGGTTTAATAGTAAATCAGTACAATGTATAAAGACCCTATACCAACTGCCCACTGCTAGAATTAAGATAAATGGAAATCTGACTAAAAAAATTAATTTACAGAGGTCAACCAGACAGGGATGTTGCCTGTCACCCACTTTGTTTGCCCTTGTTGTGGAACCAATTGCACAGGCAATTCGCCAGAATACAGAACTAGTGGGAGTTATGGTAAATGGAGTGGAACATAAAATAGGACTTTTTGCTGACAATGTTATTGCCTTCTTAGAGCAACCAACTAAGTAATTTCCAGAACTGATGAAACTCTTAGAAATCTATAGACATCTCTCGGGATATAAAATCAATATCTCAAAGACACAGGTGTTATTACGTAACTACACGCCACCGAGAGAGATACGGGAATCTTTTGATATTAATTGGGGTTTGTTACGCGCGGCTGCTCCTCCTGTCTCCTCCTGGTGACTCCTCCCCTGGCCTGCCGAGCATCTGAATCTTATTTGTGCTCAGGTATGGGGAGGAGACTATTTAAGGAGGGGACGGAGGAGGCTCGCTCTCTCTCTCTCTCTCTCTGGCTCGGCTCCCACATTCACCGGCTGACACTCACCCTCGTTGGCGGGTTCAGTACCATTCATGTTGTTTTGTCCTTTTTAACAGGGGGGATTATTTCTTTATTATTTTAGTTTGGATTGTAGGTGACCGGCGGTCCTGTTTTCGGTTTTGGTTTAGGTAGTTTGGGTTTTATATTAAGTTAGTTGGGATGAGGTCGGGGTCCTACGGCCCTATGTGGGCTGGCCCCTATCCGATTCCCTCTTTTGTTCTTTTTGGCCGGCACCTACAGTCCTTTTTGGTTCTTTACGTTTTCTCCCCTGCTTGTTTATTTCTGTATTCCAAATAAAACATTTTGGCAGACCTATTTCCTTGTCGGCGTCCCTTCGTATGTGTTACATGTCTTGTGAGCCGTTGAGACCGTAACAGGGTTTAAAGAAAATTAAATATTTGGGCGTCACCATTACTAAAGGATTATCAAAACTATATAAAGAAAACTATGACAAAATAACACAAGAGATACAAAAAGATATTCAAAAATGGTCCACCCTGACACTATATCTCAGTTCAAGGATTGAAATAATTAGAATTAATGTATTACCCAAGCTCCTCTATATGTTCCATTCTTTACCTATAGAGATCCCGCAAAATCAATTTGAGTCCTGGGACAGGATGATATCAAGATTTATATGGGCAGGCAAGAAAAGAATTAGGTATGAGACTCTCCAACTGCCAAAAGATAGAGGAGGAATGGGATTACCAAAACTCAGGGAATACTTCTATGCAGCACAGCTTAGATATTTGATTTGCTGGTGTCAACCAGACTACACAGCCAAGTGGAAAGACATCGAAAAAAAGTTCAGAGGACTCCCAATTCAGAATGATTAGATTAGATTAGATTAGATTAGATTAGATTAGATTCGATTCTTTATTCATCCCAAACTAGGAAATTTCTCTGTTGCAGCAGCATTCAACTCCATACATACATACATATAACAAAAGCTAAAAATCAACAATATGAGCAAATAGAGAACTATAGAAGAACAAAAAGTATACACAGTATACAAAGTATAAGAAGTGAATATTAAAGAAGTGTTAAATTAGTATACACAAGAAATATATTATCAGGTATTACAGGTGAATATTGAAAAGAAGTGTTAAATTAAATGTCCAAGTGTCATCTGTCACACACAGATGAGGAGTTGTACAGACTGATTAGATTAGAATGTGATAGGAGATAAAGAAGTATACAACAAAATAAAGAAACAACTAGATTCGATTATACTGTTTACTTTGGAATTATGGTTTAGAATCCTTAAATATGGGATGAAGAGGATATTAATCTGCTGAGGTGGGTAGCATTTGATAGTAACTTTAAACCGGCCACATATGACAAGGGATTTAAACAGTGGGAAACTAAGGGAATTACAGTATGGTGTACTTTAGAAAGAGATGGGGAGATGGAGAGTTTCCAGAATATGAGTGCCAAATATGCTCTGGGTAAACATGAATTCTATAGGTACCTACAAATAAGGGATTACTACAAGAAGGAAACCAGGGTAGGTCCCTCCATGGAAGTGAATGGTGTGATCCAAATTATAATCAATATGTATAAAGGCACAAAAGTCAGAATAATATCTTCACTGTACCAAAAATTGACAATAAGCAGCAAAAATTCAACTAATTACGTAAAAGAAAAATGGGAATTGGAGCTCAATACCAAAATCTCAGATGATGAGTGGCAAAATATGTGGAAAATACATCAAACAACCACCAGTTCGCGGACATGGAGGGAGTTCTCCTGGAAAAAATCTTATTAGATTCTTTATCACACCCAAGGTCAAGAGTAGGCATCTGAATGTAAACTTACCATGTTGGAGAGAATGTTTTCTGGAGAACTATACATGTAACTATCCAAGAAATACTAAGGTCTGACATTCCCATGAGCTGCACGGTACTCTACCTGTGTAACTTCACAGAGGACAATGTACACGCAGGAGATAAGTACCTTGCAAAAATACTGTTATTAGCTAGTAAAAAGGCGATAACAAGGAAATGGGGCAAAGTAAATCTTCCGACTAAGGAACAATGGATGGAAATAATAGAGGAAATCTATACAATGGAAAAACTGACACACCGGCTGAGATTGCAAGAAACACAGCTAGAAGACAAATGGCTGAAGTGGACTAATTACAGGACTCGGACAGCGACAGACAAAATGAAAAGACAATTGATATAGAGGACGAAACTAAGAGAAGATGGATAAAGAAGAATGTAGCTCCCAACAAGACTATTACTATTTTATTTTTTCATTTTGTTGTTGATGTTTCTTGATGGTTTGATGGTCCGTTGTATACGTTAAAACTGAATAAAAATCAAAGTGGAAAAAAAAAAGAAAAAAAATGTATGTAAGTCACTTGTGAAACATAATCAGCTTTTTGAATGCTATCAAAATGAAATGGGAATGGAGCATCCGATTTTTTTACATGAGAAAGAATTGGGTCCTGCCTCTGAAGTAGCAAATGTGGAGTATGTTAATACAAAGATGAGAGATTTTGGGGGGATTAATGGCATACAACACACAGTCAAAGTAAAATGGCTTATTCTCAATGGGAACAAGTACATAAGAGACCAAAGCAAGCAACAGAGTTGATCCACGCTGAAAAACTAGTGGATCATACATCATATTACCCTGTCAATTTCAACAATGCCACGTATGTTCTGACAAAATACTATCTTGGTGATGTTGCTACACTTAAACATTGAAATAAACATGTTACAACTGTGGCCAGAGTGTGTGAATGCTTACTGGGAGGTCATGAAACAACTTTTCTAAGCTAAGAAGTGGTCATGAAAGAGTATCTGACATAATTTGGCTTACTTTCTGTGAAAAATACATAGTTTTAGGATCTACTTACCAACTAAGAAATAAAAAGACAAATATCTCAAAACAAGAATAATAATCTTACACATTCCATGCTTGCGTAGTATATTGCTCTCAAAACAAGACCAAAAATACTTTTTGGCTAGATACAAGATTGGAAGACTTGGTTAGATTGTTAATTTTTTGCAGTGCAAACACCACTCACTAAGCATACAGCCACTGTATAGACCACTTCTCACCTCACCCTCACCACAGGCAGACTACACCAGACAGCACACAATGCAGATGCCGCATGTCCTCTGAGCATGTAATACATTTGACGTCATTTTGACCTGTCCCTCCACCTCATCCTCCAGCACCTGAACATACAGTATGCCAGTGACCTGTTTGTGGATGTCAGCTCAACCTTCAACACAGTTGTTCCGTCACCACTACAGGACAAACTCTCTGACCATGCCTGCAGGTGGATCACAGACTTCCTGTCTGACAGGAGGCAGCATGTAAGTCTGGAGAAAGACACATCTCGGACTCCTGTACTGTCAGCACAGGTTCCCATCAAGGATGTGTTCTTTCACCTCTGTTCTTCTCCCAGTTTAAAAACAGCTGTACCTCCAGGCAAGAGTCTGTCATGCTCCTGAAGTTTGCAGATGACACCACCCTGCTTTGCGTTGGTGTCCTGATTGTGTGAATGCCATTGCTGGCCAATAATATGCTCCAATCACAGGCACATCTGAAAGTTTGAAACATCAACTTTCATAGTGTGACTGTTGAACTGCACAATCTGCCATAGTTTATTGCTCTTGGTGAGATGTTTGGTTCAGTGTAGCTTCCTAAATAGAACCTTATCATTTGTGTAAGTTTTTCACAACAAATGTGAAAAGTATGTCTAGAAAGTGTCGACTCATACATCCTGCCCAAAACTAATTAAGGTAAAAATCTATAAAAAGCTGAAAAAAATACCTAAAATATCAAAATGAAAGCAAATAATTTATTGAAAGGAAAGTCAGACCTGAATCATAACTATATTTACACTAAAAAATATTTTTGTTCCAACACGGGTCAACTTTAATTGTTGATTTACCATATATTACATATATGAAAAAAACGTCCCTCTCACCCTCCTCACGTGGTATCTGTGTGTCATCCTCAAGCTCGGGTCCTCTACCAGAGGCCTGGGAGTTTGAGGGTTCTGCGTAGTATCTTAGCTGTTCTTAGGACTGCGCTCTTCTGGACTGAGGCTTCTGATGTTGTTCCTGGGATCTGTTGGAGCCACTCCCCCAGCTTGGGCGTCACTGCCCCGAGTGCTCCTACTACCACAGGGACCACACTTGCCTTGACCTTCCACATCTGCTCCAGCTGTTCTTTCAACCCTTGGTACTTTTCAAAATCTTCATGTTCCTTCTTTCTGATGTTGGCATCTGCTGGTATTGCCACAACTATCACCACCGCCTTCTTCTGCTCCTTGTCTACCACCACTATGTCTGGTTGATTGGCCAGGACCTGTTTGTCAGTTTGGAAGCTGAAGTCCCACAGCACCTTGGCCCTTTTGTTCTCAGCCACCTTCTGTGGTGCGGCCCTTTGGGACTTGGGTACTTCTATTCCATACTGGGTACAGATGTTCCTGTACACTATTCCAGCCACTTGGTTGTGTCTCACCATGTACGCTGACCCGGCTAGCATCTTACACCCTGCTATTATGTGCTGGACTGTCTCAGGGGCATCTTTGCATAGTCTGCACCTTGGATCTGATCTACTCTTGTAGATCTTGGCCTCTATGGCTCTTGTACCTAGGGCCTGTTCTTGTGCTGCCATGATCAGTGCCTCTGTGCTGTCTCCGAGTCCAGCCTTTTCTAGCCATTGGTACGTCTTCTCAATATCAACCACTTCTTCAATTTGGTGGCGGTACATGCCGTGTAGGGACTTGTCCCTCCAGGTGATCTGCTCCTCTTCCTCTGCACTCTTATCGGATTTCAGTTGCCTGAGACATTCACTTAGCAGTTCATCCTTTGTGGCCATCTTTCTGATGTACTCTTGGATTTTTGATGTTTCATCCTGGATAGTGGCCTTGTTGCTCACTAGTCCTCAGCCTCCGTCTTTCCACTTAGTGTATAGTCTCAGCACCCAAATCCTCTTCCTTCAAAAGCTGACTTTTCAGGACCTGCCTCACTCTCTGGAGGTATTTCGTTGTGGTCGACTTCCTTGTGGCTTCCTCATGATTTCCGTTAGCCTGTGGGATACCAAGGTACTTGTAGCTGTCTTGGATATCACCTATGTTGCCCTCTGGTAGGTCGACCCCTTCAGTTCTGATCATCTTGCCTCTCTTTTAGACCATCCGGTCACACTCTAATCATGTCCAATCCGAATGACATCCCGATGTCGTTGCTGTAGATCCTGGTGGTGTGGATCAGTGAGTCGATTTCTCGCTCATTCCTGGCGTACAGCTTGATGTCATCCATGTAGAGCAGGTGGCTAATTGTTGCTCCACTTCAGAATTGGTACCACTCTTTGTGCTGATCTGACTCAGGGGGTTCATGCGTATACAGAACAGCAGTGGTGATAGTGCATCTCCTTGGTATATGTCGCATTTGATGTTGACTTGGGCAATTGGCTTTGAGTTGGCCTCTAGGGTTGTCTTCCACATTCCCATCGAGTTCTGGATGAACGCTCTTAGGTTCCTGTTGATCTTGTACACTTCCAGACATTCCAGTATCCATGTGTGTGGCATTGAGTCATAAGCTTTCTTTTAGTCAATCCAGGTGGTGCACAGGTTGGTCTGTCTGCTCTTACAGTAGCTGGTGCTTGGCTCCTCTGGTGTTGCTCCCGATTCCCTTCTGAGCCCCGCTCATGTATTGAGCAACGTGCTTACTCATCTTAGCCGCAATGATGCCTGACAGTGCCTTCCATGTTGATGTCATATCTGCTAAAGGTCTCCTGATAAAGAATTTGAATTCTAGGATATTAAAAAATTGTACTGTATGACTAATCAATTGAATACAGTAAGAAGAGAAGATTTTAAATCCAATTTATTATTGGTGAACTGTGCCTCATGAGGCCAGGTGCATTATTAAAAAAAGTAAAACAAATACACCAATATAGTTAAATAAAATAAAGCTGTCTTCAGAAATGTAAAACAAACAACAATAAAGTTAAATAAATAAAATCTCTGAAATCAAACACCCACAGGATCTAACAACAGACAACATTATGTCTTCTTCAGCCAGTTGCTCAGACAGACAAGCTTGTTTACATTGTCTGAATGTAAGGCTGCCCTCTTCTTTTGTTGTCCATAGGCTCCTGCGTGAGCTGCCCACCACTCCAGTGGACACTCATGCATTCTAATGCACGGCTCAGCTTTGTAGCGGGCTAGAGGCCCCAGCTCCTCCTTGTCAGAGTCGGAGTCTGAAGAACACAGCAGGAGGAAGCTCTTCTTTGCTGCTGGCTCGTCCTCTGTGGGTTGAGGAGGAGCAAGTCCTGCTTCTGACTGTCGCAGCATCTCCTCAATCCAGGTCCACACCTTAAAAGAGGAAAAATTAATTTGTTGCATAGGACTTTCTAAACAAAGCACTTGCAGAACACTGGTCTTCTCAGTCACACACATACAGTACCTCATCCCTTTCATTCTTGTGTAGGCTCTTCAAGTCCTTGAATCGTGGGTCAAGGGCTGTAGCCACCTTCAGCCATCTGATATTGATATTGGCTTTGCGTGCATCCAGGTCCTTCAAAAAGGCGGTTTTGAACTTTATCATGTAGCCCGGATCCTCATCAGTGGGCTCCATGACACGGTTGAGATGGCAGATTGCGGGGAGCACCACAGAGCATGACACTAGCTGTCACCTCCAAGTAGCTCAGTCACGTATCTGCAGTGGAACAAAAATATGGCAATGATGAACTCACTTTATTGGGCAAGTAGAAAGGTGTGATAGAGAGATGGAGGTTAGTGCATGAAAGGGGGAGAGAGAGGGGAAGTGTGTGTGTATGAGTGAGTGAGTGTGCTTGAGAGAGGGACATACTTGCAGGGTTCGAGAACAACCTCCAGCTTCTGGAGTTTTTCACACTCTAGGTTGGTCAGTGTGGCCAGGTTATGCCTCTGTTGGGCCAAAGTGGCATTCACAGCCTCCTGGTTCCGCAAGTTCCGCGAGATCATTGAGAGCGTTGAATTCCATCTTTCAATAAAGTAAAAAAAAAAAAATAGCATTAGTTGTGCAGGCGGCTCTAAGTTTTGAGCAGTATGTTGTACATACAGTAGTTGCACTGAACCAAACACACACACACACACACACACACACACGCGCACACACACACACACACACACACACACACACACCCACACATACACACACACACCAGCATCGCCGTATGCTGTTGGAGTGTTTGCCGTGAGATTTGAGAATAGTTTGTAGCATACATTGAGTGATTCGGTATTGTTTACATTAACGTTACTGGTTATTGTGTATTTATATTGTGTCAAGCTGGTTGAGAGAGTCTGTGCTCGGACCTACAACTTCAAATCTGATTTGAGACTGAAACCTATTTGGTTAATGTTCCCTGTTCACAGGGTGGAGCCCCGTAATATTAAGTTCGATTAATAAAAACTATTAATTCATAATTATTATTAATAATTATCAATTACTTAATTTTAACCAAATTTGCATCACTAAAGCCCAACACCGTGTTGTTGTCCATGGACTGACAATGAGGAAAGCAGGACTTAGAGTGCAGCCCAATTTGAGCCGATTTTCTGTGTCCACCATAGTAAGGACATTCAGAGAAGAGAACAGGTACAGTATGCAGAGCTGCCAACTCTCACGCTTTCGCCGTGTGACACACGGTTTTGCCTGTTTTCACACGCACTCACGCCACACATCCAATTTCTCACGCAAAAAAATAAAAAATAAAAAAATCCCATCTTGGTCCGGTCCGTACGGAAGAGCATTGCATTCACTGGATAAAATTAAAAATAGACACTTTATCTCATAATTACGAGATCTTATCTCGAAATTATGAGAAAAGATCTCGAAATTACGAGATCATGATCTCGAAATTACGAGAAAAGATGTCGTAATTATGAGAAAAGATCTCGAAATTACGAGATCATGATCTCGAAATTACGAGAAAAGATGTCGTAATTACGAGATGAGGAAAAGTGCCACATTGGCCCGTGAGATAAGGTGTCTATTTTTTATTTTATCCAGTAAATGCAATGCTCTTCCGTAGCATCCCGTGTTGGTTCAACTGTTCCTGCAGGAAGAGAGCGACATCCAGCACGTCAGACTGGGCTTAATACCATCCTCATTTTTGAGAAACATTAATATTTCCCAGTGTCCCAAACCGAGGAGGAAGTAATACCAGATTAGCTGCGATAGCGTCATCATTGCCACTGAGAGAGACAGACCACCAACGTTTCCCTTTTCATTATCCTATCTCGTAATTATGACATATTTTCTCGTAATTACGAGATCATGATCTCGTAATTTCGAGATCTTTTCTCGTAATTACGACATCTTATCTCGTAATTACGACATATTTTCTCGTAATTACGAGATCATGATCTCGTAATTTCGAGATCTTTTCTCGTAATTACGAGATAAGGTGTCTATTTTTTATTTTATCCAGTGAATGCAATGCTCTTCCGTAGGTCCGAGACTCCGTTCCTTTTCAAACTCCACGACGGTAGATGGCACTGATGAGCGCCCCTGAACCTTTGCGCTGCGCTGCACCTGCAGTGCACCCCTTTACTAGATCTATGCCTGCACCCCGAAGTAGACAGAAGAGATACAGAGACCGCCAAGACAGCAGGAGAAACCAGAAATGACTTTGAGAAGTCTGACAAAGAAGAGAATCTGAGCTGAGACTAGGTATGTAACAATGAAATGTCGTCCAATTGAGTAATCTACTCACTCTCTTAAACTTTATGTTGAAAGAAATGATTTGTTTGTGTTTGTCCGTGTTAGCATGATTTAGTGTGGTGAATGTAAACTCAGCTGTCGTAAGCAGCGGAAGAGCACCTTGTTAACGTGGTATTACTACTACAGTGATCCTCATTATTTTTTTTCACAAGAGCCACATTGGCAGTGCAAAATCAAAGGCGAGCCACTTTTACGACAATACTATACTAAGTCACCTTTGTGCATTTCTACACATAAATTGGACATCCCACAAAAAATAAATAACACGGCCAATACATTTTCATTTAGGACCAGATTTACTTTAATGAGCCCTTCTGTCTCTTTTTTTAATTAAAAACCGGTCCACGTCGCCTGCCTGCAAACGTGTGTTGCGGTCAAGTTTTGTAAACAATGCCACATGGCCACTTTCATTCGCGCTTTCCGTGATTCAGCTGCGTGAAATGTATTACAACTTATCGCCACGAGGTGGCATTTTAAGTAGAATTGCCGGTAAATAGTGGATTGCAATCAAAGGGAAGTGGCAGTGTGATACTGTAAGCTACCATGCGAGCCGACAATTATAGCTTGACGAGCCGCGCAATGAGTAACTGTGGGCTACTGCATTCTCAAAACATCAGCTCATAGCATTGTTTATTTACTCACATGGCCTTTATCTTTTTATTAACAGGCCAAAGAAAAGGATGAAGACTCACTGTGGATGAAGACTTTTTCTGTTGGACCAGGAAAACAGGTAAGATGTGTTTCAAAGAATTTAACATAAATACAGGAAATGTGTGCAATAGAGATGGGCATGTTTTTGTAACTGAGAGTAGAGATATTAAACCATCTGACCATTTGAATTATTTAAGGTTTCAAAGATGTTCCATAAAAGACCTTTGCCAGGACAACAGTGAAACCTTTCTTCTTTTTCTTTTTTTAAGAACCATCCAAGTGTTTTTTCTTTGTTAATGGATCAACCTACAGTATACTTACAGTAATACCATTTTCCATAGGTGACAGGAGCCAAAGAATTTGAGAGGCTTGCTGCCGTTGCACACAGATCATAGACAAGGACAGCTTCTGATCTGCATCTGATGCTGATTATGCCTCATTTTAGCAATTCTTGTAATACATTCATCTGTTTTACTGCTTGAAAAAGTTGTACTGTTTAAGCACTTTGTCTCTGATGGACCATGTGGTGGGAGACTTTGAATGAAAAATAAAGTCCCTCCCTAAATAATCTTGTGTCGTTTTTGGCTGAACATAAATCATTACGTGCTCTTCAGAATACAGTTACTCACAACATAGGTTAGGTTTTAGTTAGTTTTCTGGTTGAATGTTCAGCCTACAGACTAAGACCTACAAGTCATGATGCCGAACATGAATGAGAATAAGTTCAGGTATTGTACATCTTTAGCAGACCGCCCAAAAATCCAGTAGAATGCTGGAAACCACATCTACTTAATCCAAAATCTCCTGGGGGTGGACTTTTAGCTATGTCTGCATCACAGAATGTAACCAATATTGTCCATCTCCAGTGGGCTGCCCCTATGCACAGCTTTGGACCTCCCCACAGCCCACCAGAATGCAGGGTACAACATGGGTACAACATCAAATTAATTCCAATTATCTTATATCTGAGCCACCAATTTGTGCGTCTGCGTGGACGGCATAATTTTGGTCACCCACGACAAAATCTCACTCCAAGGTTTTTTGAAAAGTTGGCAGGTATGAAGTACATTATGGGCCCCATTTTGTGATAAAATATATTATGCAGTGCCTTTGAGGAAAGCAGAGTTTGAAAAATACGTCAGACATTGCTGTATGTTGTGACAGAAAAGTGACTTTTGGACAGTTGTTTAGCCCTAGCCTGAATGATAGCAGCTATTAGCATGATTCGTTTTCCACTGCTACGTAATTGTAATGGTCAACTGGTTACCATTCTGCTTCTTTAGCCTAGTGTTCTCACTACAGCTGTTATGGCTCTACTGAACTACATAGTTATTAAATGATTAGCTCTTTGCCTGTCTCTCATTGTCTCCAGGGATATGATAAGTTGTTTGAATGAACCAGGCAGGGAGCACATGTGGGACTGTCAGATGATTGCAGTTTTGAAAACATTAGTAATGTAATATGTTCCCAGATATTTTAGAAGAACATTTATTTCTGCATGTAAATGTATATGAATACAAAAGGCTCTTCTGTATCATTAATAATACATAACTTTATGTGGATGATTTGCCTGACAGTCCTGGAAAATGCATGAAAATTTTAATAAGATTACTAATGAATAACCATTTTTATAGAAAACAAATAATGCTTTCTTTACCACACCTAGAGTTTGTTATGTGTTGAATGATATATCACTTTCATGTTTCAGTGCTATCCCCACTGTAAAACTAAATATGTGCCTGCTCTTATTATGTTCAGGTTGTAACTGTTTGCTTATCACAAGTCTGATTGATATTAAATAGACTGTACTTATATTTTACAGGTCTTCCATACATTGCTGAGCTTGAGAACTGGACAGTCTGCATTTATTTGTGGCTCTTCAGTAGTTGTAAGTACATTTACGAAGTAATACATCCAAACTAACTCTTTAAGTATCCACAGATGTTCAAATCTAATACTGTATATGGGATAGTAATTTTTTTTTTTTTTTGGGGTTGTGTTTCATTTCCAGTATTATGAATGTGGAAGTGTAAAGAGTGTGCTGCAGAGGAAACAACACGGTATCAGTTATTGAAGCATTATAGGTTAAAACATGGCCACTTTGGCCGCAAACACCCTTATCCATGCACATATTCAAATTGCCAGTGCACATTTAAAACTTGGAATGCACTTAGAAGTCACCTGTGTAGATCACATTTTGATCAGACCTCTCAAATATCAGTAGATTGCACAACATTCAACTGCCACCATTGTTCAACTAGCCACATTGCTTCACTGAAAGAATTTTTAACTCATGTTAATAGCTATCTAAAAAACCACGAAACTGTATGTTGCATTTTTGAGAATTGTTCCTTTCAAACAAATATGTATGGAACATATCAAACCCACAAGAACAGAAAGCATAGGATATATACTGTACACTGAATGATTTAAAAGCTGGAATTGTGAA
Organism: Planiliza haematocheilus; assembly: GCA_005024645.1. Classification (NCBI taxonomy): domain Eukaryota; kingdom Metazoa; phylum Chordata; class Actinopteri; order Mugiliformes; family Mugilidae; genus Planiliza; species Planiliza haematocheilus. Next base: position 561,468 of record SRSE01000077.1, read on the forward strand.
AAATGCACAGCAGATTCATTAAATTGTTCTTTTGGAGGTGCATGTCTGACAGATAGTAATGAGTCACTTGACGATGCTGAACTTGAAGATGATCCACTGATCCCAGAACCTGAGGATGTACCAAAAGTTATAGAACAGAAATTGGCATCTGTCTTATTAAAGTTGGAGAATTGTTTCCATGTACCGGCCTCAGCTGTTGATGAGCTGTTAAATGAGTTGCATTATTTAGTTAATTCTGCCATGGTGCCTGTAGCTAACAACATTCTTGCTGACTTCTTCAGTAACCGTAATTTGCAGGTTGATCAATTACTCATCAAAGAGTTAAAGTGCACACTTTCTTCATCTAACCCTTTGTCAAAAGCTTTAGGAAAAGAAGGGCCGTTAGCCACTGCATTTAAGCGGAAGCAATATTATAGAAATCATTTTAATGTTGTCGATCCAGTTGAGTTTATACTTGATGCAAAGACTAATATAAGTTTTCAGTATGTCCCTTTGCTAAAGGTTTTACAGGAGCTACTTAATCAAAAGGATGTGCTTAGCAAGATTATCAAAAAGAGAAGACAACAGAGAGTGAGTGACCAGCAGCAATACAGATTCTTTGAAGATGGCCAACACTTTAAGAATAAAGTATTTCTGTCAGGAGAGGAACTAAGAATCTCTATCTGTTTATACATAGATGATTTTGAAGTTTGCAACCCCCTCGGTACATCACGGAAGACACACAAACTGTGTGCTGTCTATTGGATTTTGGGAAATTTGCCCCCTGGCAGCCATTCCTCTTTGGCCTCAATATACCTGGCTCTTCTATGTAAATCTGATGATGTAAAGATCTTTGGCTATCACAGAATTTTTGAGCCACTACTCCAAGATCTTGTTACCCTAGAGCAGGGGTCACCAAACTTTTTTCTCTGGGGGCCACATTATCGTTCCTGACTGTGATGGGGGTCCGGGGCCTGGTCAGCTATACAACATGACTCAGACCAAAATGACCACCAGCATTGTGTTGTAGAGATTACTAGCCTGGCACAGCCGTCCCCACTACTATATCCACACAACTATATCAACACTTGAACAACAAACTTTATTGCTAGCCATTTTGCTGTCCTGAACACTGGCAGTTCTCCTCGCATACGTTGTCTGCTGCTTGATCTCGAGCAGTACCGCGGGAAGTAGGGGTGCTGGGGGTGCAGCAGCCCCCCCTGTTGGTGGGGCTGCTGCACCCCAAAAATAAATACACGAAATAAAGTGGAAAAAAGTGGGGGTTTTAAAAGTTAAAACTGTCTGAGAGGAAGGCCACATTTGGAGTTGTGTGATGCAGGCGTCAAATCACGTTTCTTTTTCGAATGCTGCAACCGCACAGCACGTCTTTACGCACGCCGTTCAGCGCCACAGTTACAAGGACAGCTTTGTTTACAAATTGTTGACTGTTGCCAAAGTGATCAGCACCATGAACAGTAACACAGACTGTGACACATTGTTTGTTCTGGTTCCACTATGTATGTGTAATATTGTTTTGTGCAAGTTTAGATTTTTGCACGCTTAATTAATGTGGCCGAGGCTCCGGGTTCATTGTTATTACAAACCTACGACCAATCAGCTCTGAATTATCTTCGAATTAAAAGTTCCTTTGGGTTTTCGATTGAGAACTGATCTCATGTCTTGCGTTTCATGATTTTCTCTTTATTTCTAATAATGCGAGTCATATCAATGTCTATACTACACGTAGGCTACACATGCTTCACTGGATGGCTTCGTGAATAAATAACGCAGTTGACTATGTGTCACCGCTGCATGTAACAATATTGCCGTGGTGTAGGAGTCAAGCCATGCTGATTTATATATATATATATATATATATATATATATATATTGTGACAACCCCAGGTGGTTGTGTGTATGTGTGGGTGTGTGTGGCGCCCCTCTCGCTCTCTGTCTCTCTTTCCCTCAGGATTACTCATGGGCCTCCGGTGTGCGTGCCGTAGGGGGGCGTGGCTATGTTCCTAAAAGCCGGGTGGAGAGCGCCGTCTCCCTCTCTCTCATTCCATGCGTGGCCTGGCGTCCTGCAGCTCCCCCGCTGCAACTGCCCTCCTGGTTTTAATGCAAAGACAACACCTACATATCCATCCCTGCACCTGCACTCACCACTGATATCCTCCACTACTGATTGTGGCTTGTTGTTATAAATAAACATGATTATTGTCGGCACCTTCCCCTCTCCACGTTCGCTTTGTCAGGCAAAGGAGCCAGTCCTGACAAATGGGGGCTCGTCCGGGATCTTGGTTCACCTGTGAAGGGTAGGTGATACACTGGATGCGCATTTTTTTCTTTTCTGGAGGTTCCCGTTAGGCGAAGGACACGTCTCCTTTGGGATTGTGTCTGGTTGTTTTTTTGTCAGTAGTGTTGTGGGGAGCGGCTAGCGTTGGTTGCGCGAGCAATCATCTCGGGGGCACTCCGTGGGGTCGCCGTTGGTGGTCCCCGCTGGTTTTGTGCTTAATCAGCCCGCTGCAGAACCACATGAAGACCAGGGTTGAGTTTAGTTAGATTCTGGATAGGCAGTGAGGGGAATGCTCTGGGGGGCATTGTCGGCTCAAGTACGCATAGCGGTGTGGATCCGGCTCTAAGGTGAATATGGGTGATTTGTCAGTTTTCTATGATGCGCCCTCTGCGGTGTTTTTGGAATCATGTAAGAAAGAGGAGTTGCGGGACATTATGAGATTGAGTTGGAAGAGGGAATCCTGAAGGATGAGTTGAAGGTGTTTGTGTTGTTGACATTGTTTGAAAGAGGTGTGTTTCAGAAAGGGCCAGGGGTTGAGCCAGCTGTATCAAAGAGAGAGCCGGGGGTTGCGGGGCTGGTTGAGCAGGCTGAGAGGCTCACGTTTGCGCAAGAGAGGGAAAGAGCAGGATGGCAGAAAGACCTCTTGGAGTTGCAGTTAGAGGTGGAGCGGACAAAGCTGAGGGTTTTGGACCGAAATGAGAGGGGTCCTGGCGCGTCTGGGTCTGTGGCTGAGCGTGAGGGCAGAGACTTGACGGCGAGTCTGCGCCTTGTGCCTAGATTTAATGAGCGAGATCCTGATACTTTTTTCACGTTGTTTGAGCGCGTGGCAGATGCCAGGCGGTGGCCAGATGTTGATAGGGTTCTCCTGCTGCAGTGCGTCCTCACGGGCAAGGCGCAGGAGGCGTACTCGGCTGTGTGCGCGCAGGAGGGTTTAACTTATGACATGGTGAAGTCAGCCGTCCTCAAGGCGTATGAGCTCGTTCCAGAGGCATATCGCCAGAGGTTTAGACAGTGGGTGAAGGTTGATAAACAAACTAATGTGGAGTTTGTGCGCGATTTGACCACTCATTTTCACCGCTGGTGTTCCGCGGAAAAAGTGAATTCATTTGAGGGTCTGTGTGAATTGATGATCAAGGAGCAGTTTAAAAATGTTGTTCCTCAGCGCGTAGCCGCCTACTTAAATGAAAGGGGGCCAGCTACTGCACTTAAAGCAGCTGAATTGGCTGATGATTTCTTGCTGACGCACAAGTCTGGTTTTGCTGAGGGGCGCGAGCGCGCAGTGGATGACAGTAGGTTTACGCGCAGCCGTTTTTCCAAACCTGTTCCGGCCCGTGGCGCGCCAGTCTCTGTGCGCCCAGGACGTTCAAACTTGTGCAATTTTTGTCGGGGGGAAGGTCATTGGAAGGACCAGTGTCCTTTGCTCAGGCGGAAAAATTTTGCGCCTTCCCCAGTTCCTGCTATGTTGTGTGCAAGTGTGCGAGAGGAAAAGGCGGTGGGGGCGGCCGTCAGTGACAAGTCTGGGTTTGAGCCTTTCATCATAGAGGCGCGTGTGTCCTTGGTGGGCAGTACTGAATGTGTTCCTGTGAGAGTGTTGCGTGACACAGGGGCCCGACATTCTTTCATTGTGCAGTCTGTGCTTCCTTTTTCCTCTGATACGCAGTCTGGAGATTTCATTGTGATGCGGGGGATGGAGCTTGGCTTCGTTCCCGTACCACGCCATGATGTGGTGTTGGATTGTGATCTGGCTAAAGGTGTGTTTCCTGTGGGCGTGCGGCCTGAGTTGCCTTTGCCAGGCGTGTCAATGATTCTGGGAAATGATATTTGTGGTGGTCGGGTTTGGTCCAGTGGTCCCCCGCCACCTGTGGTGGTGTCCGAACCGGTGGCGTCTGACAGTTCAGCGCTGGAGGTTTTTCCTGTTTGTGCCATGACGCGCGCTCAGAGTAAGTGTGCGTCTGTGCCAGCGGAGGCTGCGGCCTGATTTGCCTCCACTTGTGGAAAGAGAGGAGTGGATTAAGGCTCAGAAATCTGATGTTTCGTTGTCCTCACTGTGGGATCAGGTTGTGCCGCGTCACCAGGTTGGTGATGTAGCCCAGGGCTATTTTGTGCAGGATGGGATGTTGGTCCGCAAATGGTTGCCTTGTGATGAGGATGTTGTGGGAGCGCCTGTGTTTCAGGTGGTGGTGCCTCAGGATTTTCGTTCCCACGTTTTGAGAACAGCACATGATGAGAGTGGTCACTTTGGGGTGCGTAAAACGTATTTGTCGGTGCTTAAACATTTTTTTTGGCCGCGGGCCAAAAAAGAGGTGGCGGCGTACATTAAAACATGTCACGTCTGCCAGCGGACGGGGAAACCCAACCAGTGCGTAAAACCGGCACCGTTGCAGCCCATCTCTGTGGTGAGTGAACCGTTTGAGTATCTGATAATAGACTGTGTGGGGCCGTTGCCTAGTGCCAAGTCGGGGTGTAAGTATTTGTTGACTGTCATGTGTCAGTGTACTCGATACCCAGCGGCTTATCCGCTTCGAACCATCACCACCAAAGCGGTAGTTAAAGCACTTGCACAGTTCATTTCAGTGTTCGGGATACCCAAGGTCATACAAAGTGATCGGGGGTCCAATTTTTCCTCGCATATGTTTGCGGAAGTGTTGAAATCGCTGGGGGTGAGCCATAACCAGTCCACTGCGTATCATGCGCAAAGTCAGGGCGCGTTAGAGCGGTTCCATCAGACGCTCAAGTCCTTGTTGCGCGCTTACTGTACAGAGTTGGATCGGGACTGGGATGAGGGGCTCCCCTGGTTGATGTTGGCAGCGCGAGAAGCCGTGCAGGAGAGCACGGGCTTCAGTCCGAACGAATTGGTTTTTGGGCACTCGGTGCGCGGGCCGTTGGCAGCGCTGAAGGGTGGATTGGTTCCTGCCGAGGCGCCTCGAAACCTGATTGACTTTGTTAATGGTTTTCGGCACAGATTGTTTCGGGCGGGTCTGTTGGCAAAAGAAAAACTGGGGCAGGCTCAGGTCAAAATGAAAGCCCAGTATGACCGGGGTACGGTGCGTCATGAGTATAGTCCTGGGGACCAGGTCCTCGTGCTGACACCGCTGGTCACGTCACCATTCCAGGCTAAGTTTGTTGGCCCATACACTGTGTCTGAAAAAATTTCTGATGTTAACTATCTTGTTGCTACACCAGGTCGAAGGAAGTCGTCCCAGTTGTATCATGTGAACCTGCTGAAGCCATATTACCAGCGCTCGGGGCATGGTGAGTGCGTAAAAGGTGACGTTGGTGCAGCGCTCGCTGTGGACACCTGTAGTGTGGCGCAGGAGACAGACGGCGTTCCTGAGCCTGATGACAGTTTGTTGAGTGGTAGGTTGAAGAATTCTGAGTCTTTGTGTAATCTACATTCCCTGTTGTCACATCTGTCTGAAGAGCAGCGGGTCGAGTTGGTGGAGCTGATCGGTAGATTTCCGCAGCTTTTTGGTGATGTTCCTTCTCGTACTTCCTGGATTGTGCACGATATTGATGTGGGGGAAGCGCAGCCGATCAGACAGCGGTTTTACCGCATGGGTCCTGAGAAGCTGACGCACTTGAACACTGAGATTGATTACATGCTGAAGAATGACATTGCCATTCCATCTGCGTCCAGCTGGGCGTCTCCTTGTGTTTTGGTGCCTAAATCAGATAAAACTCTGCGATTTTGCACAGATATGAGGAAGGTTAATTCTGTCACTAAGTCCGATTCATTTCCATTGCCATGCATGGACGATTGTATAGATATGGTTGGGTCTGCCAAGTTTGTGTCCAAGTTCGACCTGCTCAAGGGTTATTGGCAGGTGCCCTTGTCAGCACGCGCGAGAGAAATTGCTTCATTTGTTACTCCTGCAGGCCTTTACTCATATACTGTTATGCCCTTTGGGTTAAAGAACGCTCCGGCCACTTTTCAGCGGCTTATGAACCGGGTTGTGCATGGGTTAAAGGGCTGTTCAGTGTATTTGGATGATCTGGTTGTGTATAGTGACACATGGCATTCACATTTGCAGAGAGTGAAAGAGTTGTTTGAGAGGTTGGCTGAGGCCCAGTTGACAGTAAATTTAGCCAAATGTGAGTTTGCTAGAGCCACTGTTACTTATTTGGGGCGTGTGGTTGGTCAGGGTAATGTTGTTCCTGTTCAGGCTAAAGTGCAAGCTGTGTCTGAGTTTCCACCGCCGACTACGAAGAGAGAACTCCAGCGGTTTTTGGGTCTAGTTGGATACTATAGAAGTTTCTGCAGAAATTTCTCTACTGTTGTTTTTCCTCTGACTGAGCTACTGAAGGGTGGAGCTAAGTTTGTGTGGTCTACTGCGTGTCAGCAGGCCTTTGAGAATGTAAAGTCTTTACTGTGTTCCTATCCTGTGTTGGCTGCTCCCCAGTTTGACCGACAGTTTGTCTTACAGGTTGATGCCAGCCAGGTCGGGGCCGGTGCCGTCCTTCTCCAGGGAGGGGACGAGGGGTTGTTGAGACCGGTCTGTTTTTTCTCAAGAAAGTTCAATCGACATCAGGCCAACTATTCAGTGATAGAAAAGGAGGCTTTGGGTCTCATTCTGGCCTTGCAGCATTTTGAGGTGTACGTAGGTGGGACGGCACCTTTAATTGTTTACACAGATCACAACCCTTTGACATTCTTAGGTTCCTTGAAAACTCCAAATCAGAGACTGGTCAGGTGGTCTCTCTTTTTGCAGGGGTATGATTTAGATATACACCACATTAAAGGGCAAGATAATATCCTGGCAGATGCTTTGTCTAGGGCGCCTCTGCCTTAGAGTTGATGGGGTATTGGGTCTATTGTGCATTGTTAATCTTGTATGTATGATGACTTGTAACTTTATCCCCGCTTTCACACTCCTGCTCCTCCATCCTTTCAGACTCTTAAATAGGCTTCCCCGGTATCAGGTTGCAGAGTTCTGGGATGGCTGGGTGAGTCGGGTTGAGTTTTTGCAGTGGGAATTGTTCAGGTAATTCATGTTATTTAGAGTATGGTTACAACTGTAGATGGTTAACATGTAGCTGGTCCTGCTACCCTTACTAGCTTGGGGGTTTATTGTGCCGGTTCCCCTTTGGGGTCCCGTCTTAAGGGGGGGGGGGGTGACAACCCCAGGTGGTTGTGTGTATGTGTGGGTGTGTGTGGCGCCCCTCTCGCTCTCTGTCTCTCTTTCCCTCAGGATTACTCATGGGCCTCCGGTGTGCGTGCCGTAGGGGGGCGTGGCTATGTTCCTAAAAGCCGGGTGGAGATCGCCGTCTCCCTCTCTCTCATTCCATGCGTGGCTTGGCGTCCTGCAGCTCCCCCGCTGCATCTGCCCTCCTGGTTTTAATGCAAAGACAACACCTACATATCCATCCCTGCACCTGCACTCACCACTGATATCCTCCACTACTGATTGTGGCTTGTTGTTATAAATAAACATGATTATTGTCGGCACCTTCCCCTCTCCGCGTTTGCTTTGTCAGGCAAAGGAGCCAGTCCTGACAATATATATATATGTGTATGTATGTATATATATATATATGTGTGTATAGATATATGTATAGATATGATATGTGTATTAGATATGTGTATTAGATATGTGTATTAGATATGTGTATATATAGATATGTATATGATATATATACTGTATATGATATATATACTGTATGATATATATATATGTATATGTATATGTATATGTATATGTATATGTATATATATGTATATATATATGATATATATATATAATATATATATATATATATATATAATATATATATATATATAGATATATATATAGATATATATATATATATATATATATATATATATATATATATATATATATATATATATATATATATATATATATATATATATATATATATATATATATATTATATATATATATATATATATATATATATATATATATATATATATATATATATATATATATATATATATATATATATCTATATATATATATATATATATATATATATATATATATTATATATATAATTAATTAATTTTGTGAGTTGCAGAGCTTTCTTTTTTCTCAGCACCCCCTGCACACAACATGAACAGAAGTGATTTTGAAAATGAGATAAACGGGTCCAAAACGGCCCCGGACCGGATGAGCCTTTATGAGTCAGCTGCGGGTACGCGGCGGATGTATGTATCAATTTGCGGGTCCCAAACGGACCCGCCGCGGAGGTGAGGCTTTAATCGCGGATGCAGCGCTGAGACACGGCGGATCCGCGATCCGCCTTCGTAGCGGATCCGTTCCTGAGTGCATCTGGACCCCGATACGGGTCCGTTTCGCGGGTCCGTTCCGGAAGCCGCCATACATCCGCGGCAGATCCGCCGCACAGTCCTCTTGCTGTGTGGGTATGTTTCCGCGGCTATGATCGCGAGCATGTGATGAAAATTCAGCAAATATGGTTCATTTTATAACTAAATATCAATTTTTAACTTAACAAATCATCAAAATACCAGATGCAGACATGCTATTATTTTCCAAAAAGCAATTTAAAAAAATAGGCCATGACGACTTTTGGGGATTGCCTCATAGTTCAAGTGGTGGGGGGCAGAGGGGCTGGGGGGCCGGTCAAAGGGGGGTGGCGGGCGGAGTCGGCCCACGGGCCTTAGTTTGATGACCCATGCCCTAGAGCAACAGGGTGTTTTTGTCTCACATCTGGGTACATTCGTGAAGGGGACACTTCAGAGTGTGGTAGCAGACGACCTTGCAGCACATGGAATAGCTGGGTTTGTGGAAAGTTTCTCTGGCCAATATTTTTGTAGATTTTGCACTGCTCAGCGGGAAGAAACTCAAGTCAAAGAAGTCAAATCAAGTGCATTTACCCTCAGAAACAAAGAACTTCAACAGTTAAATGTTAACACTGCACAGGCAAAAGCAGGTACTTTTTTTGGTGTGAAGAAAGCTTGTATTTTCACAGAGAGACTTGCCCACTTCTGTGTCACATCAGGGTATCCCCCTGATATTGTCCATGATCTTTTTGAGGGCATAGTCCCTGTTGAGCTTGCACAGTGCTTGGGGCTTCTCATTTCCAAGAAGTTGTTTTCACTTGTTGACCTTAATAATCACATTAAAAACTTTCAGTACAGGTGGGGTGACAAAAAAAATCGCCCTCACTTGGTGCCACATAATTTTGCATGTCGCAAAACAATTGGTGGTAACGCACACGAGAATTGGTGTTTGTTAAGATTGTTACCATTTATGATTGGTCATTTGATCCCTGAAGATGAGCCAGTCTGGAAAGTGATTCTAGACTTAAAAGATATTGTCGAGCTGGTGGTTGCGCCTGTCCACTGTGATGAATCTGTGGCATATTTAGAGTATAAAATCTCAGAGCACAGACAGCGATACCAGGAGGTATTTCCAGGTCACAGACTTTTACCAAAGCATCACTTTCTGGAGCATTACCCAGAAATGATAAAGCTGTTTGGCCCCATTGTAATGTTTTGGACAATGTGTTTTGAGGCCAAACACAGTTTTTTCAAACAAGTTGTCAGACACACAAAGTGTTTCAAGAACATCACACTATCTTTGGCAAATAAGCACCAGCTGATGATTGGCCATCACATGTATACAGGGAGTTATGCGAGCTCAGCCTTTGATGTGACACATGTCTCGTCAATTCCAGTAGATGTCATGAAAGAGGATGTAGCGCTTCATCTATGTCAAAAATACCCTGATCTCACAACAGTTACTCGAGCACAGAGTGTCTCTAGCAATGGCATACAATATAGAAATGGGATGATTATTGTGCATGGATCAGTTGGTGGATTGCCTGAATTTGTGGAGATACTTCAAATGTGTATATTGGAAAACACATTGATTTTCATATGCAGAAAATTGGCATCATGGTACAGAGAGCACTACAGAGCTTTTGAGATACAAGCATCCTCAGCGACAGAGATCGTGTTGGCTGAATTAAGTGAACTGACTGACGACTATCCTCTGGTTGACTACAAGTGTGGAACCCGCCGAATGGTAACCCTTAAAAGATACATACACGTGTCTGGTAATTATTCTTGATAATTATTTGATATTATTTTTTATGGGAATACAGGTTAAAATGATACACAAGAAAACTCTTCAAAGACAGCTATTTTTACACAGGAACATGAGTGCCTCTTAATGTGTCAGAAGTAGAACAAGGCTTTTTGTGACTTCAGGAGGAGGTTATTTGAGCCAGAATGAACACTACAATGACCCTATGACTACACTGCACTATCATAAAATAATGTTGACGACGACTTTGCAAATTTATATAAAATCAAGATTCATAATAAACAGTAAGCTAATTTAGAAGCAAGTGTCTGACTTGTATGCATCATTCTGAGGGATACTTTCTTTACACTATCCCTATGCTTTTAATCCCCATGATAGTCATACTGATGATGAATGAATGCTGTCTGCTCAGACTTCTATTGGATATGGTTTTAATAATTTTTCCTGCTTTTCTACAGAATAACCTGTCAAGCAATATGGCTACATCGGCAGTGCTTCGTATCATCCTTGGAGAAAATGACTCTTCCAAAATAAGCCTGCCTTCAGGAATACCAGATTCTGTTGAGGAACTAAAAAGTGAGATAAAGAGACAATGTGAGGTTCGGGTCAGGAGACTTCAGACTGCAATACAAGGACATTGACTTTGATGAGTTCATAAACCTGAAGTCCACCTCAGACATTCAAAACAAAGCTACACTCAAAGTGATTTACTTCCCAGGTGCTTTGTCTCTAACTAGCCCTTGCCTGTCTTCAGTGGAACCCAGTCTGGATGACAGTGCTTCCATTTCATCTGTGGATACTGACATTCTCTCATCTTCCAGCTCATCATTATCGTCCCTCAGATGTGAGCCATGGCCAGACGTCTTCCCTGTGCCTGAGTTCGTCTATGATGTCGAGCTCCAACTCCAACGTGCTAATACTGACTTTCAAAATAATGGCATCCTCTTCAGTCCAAGTCCAAGAATGAAGTCAGACATTCTTGAAAGTTTGGCATCACAGATAATCAAATATAAAGCTTATCCGTGCAATGCTGAATTTGATGCAGTAGCTGAAGCACTTGTGAAGAAACACCCATGTTTAAAGGAGCAAGGTTCTGTTTCTGGCTTTTATGGCTGGAAAATAAGCCTGAAATATAAAATGGCAAACTACCGCACAAAGCTGCGCAATATCGGATGCTCTGAGCTGAACGTGAATTCCTTCAAGCGTAAAGGTGATCCACGCACATCTCCAAATCAAGTGAAGAAAGCTAGAAGAGCAGAAGTGAACTATTGTCCAGATTATCCAACTGGACAATCCCAAGAGAGCCTTGAAACAGAGAGACTGGCGCTATTGTCTGAAGTGAGAAAGAGCAACAACCAGCAGGTGGTTAAGGAGAAAATGGAAAAGACATTTGCTTACAGGCGGCATGAAGTGATTGAAGAAAAGCCTTTCATTGCTGAATTCAAAAGAAGGTGGCCAGCTCTTTTCTCTGAGCATGAGGTCAGTCATAACTAAGTTTTTTTTTTACATTTTAGGGGGTGAATGGATGACATTGAAAGGAATCTTCACTAGGGCTGCAACATCATCAATTTCATCAATTTCATCATAAAAATTATGTCTTCAAATGTCTGTTTACTCACAACACAGACACTCAGAGTAAGAGGGAAATTGGACAATTTTGGCATTTATTTGTCTGTAAAAAAATCTCAAGATTATTTGTTGCTCTAATCTTCACCCAAAGGTGAAAATTTGAATTATGAATTTATTCAATGTAAGGTGAACTGTCTCTGTTCATGTGATGTAATTGTCCAGAAAAGCATTGTGTCAAATTTGTTGTACTGCAAGCATGTCGTGGTCATTAGAACTGAGCAACAGAATCACACCTGTGAAAATTATAACTTTTTGGAAAAGTAACTAATATCCTTATTGTATTCCTTTATTGCATTAATTTAGTATGATCCACATAATATGTGATCATGGGACAAAATTTTCAACTTAGGAAGTCACAATAACATCTTGTTGGTCCAGTAATTTGATTATTGTTTTCTTTGACCTGTATTGTGTTGATATTTTTATACTTCGTTAAATGTCTGTAGGTAGAAGCAGAGTTTACTCGCATCACCACTGTACCACTGAGATCAAAATGTATGCAACAGCTGGATCATCATTCCACACAGCTGATGACAATCTTCAAAAGAAAAGGAGGAGCAGCTGGGCAGAAAATAAGGAATATCATGGCAGACTTGGATAAGGTACTTTTTATTTTATTTATTTTTTATGATGAAGACGAACCAGCTGGTCACTGTAAGGCTGAAATCCGGCCGCTGATATATCAGTGTATCCCCCTCCATCAGAGAAACATGTTTTGTTTAGTGTATTTCATGTATCTCAAATAACTGCACATTCCACCATGCCAAAAAAGTATCTAAAGTTGCTTTTAAATTTAAAGAAATGCATTGTAAAAATTAGTAGTCTGACCAATTTGGTTGAACAGTGATGATCTGTAGTGGTAATTGCTGCACAATGCAAGGCTTTTTGTGACTTCAGGAAGAGGTTATTTGAGCCAGAATGAACACTACAATGACCCTATGACTACACTGCACTATCATAAAATAATGTTGAATGCTCACACTTCCCTTGCTCTCTGCTGTAGAATGAAGCTGTTGAAACAAGAAGAGCCTGTGTACTGAAAGCACTAATGGTTTACCTCAATGAAGACCCTGAAAATCTCTTAAGAGAGTACATGGTAAGTATTTTGGCCTTTGGTTTCTACTGTACTTTCTCTCCAGAAACTGAAACTGTGATTGTTATTTTAGTAGTTTTTGACAAGTCTATCACACAGAAGAATAAGATATTATGCAGGCTTGGGGTAGACACACAAAACTTCTTAGCAGGCAGTTCCTTAGTGTCTTGGATCCAAACATGACATTTATGGACAACAAGAAAAATGCATCAGAATGCCTGACATTCTAACAGACAGAAAGATTTGGGGCATGCTTCCATAGTAAAAATCCCTTCATTAATGTCATTGAAATCACATTAATAGCAGTTTGTGAACTACTGTCTTGGGGTATTATTTATGGATGGTGCTACATCCTTCCAGACAATATTTAATGTAGTCTGTAACAATATGAAATTGGAGGCTGGATAGATGATAAAATGTGTATATGTTGTAACTGAAGGTGTATTTGTTCTATTTTGAGGATGTTGAAGACAACCAGGAGGCTATGGACTAGACAGTCCTGGGAATCTTTGCCATAAAGATGGAAGGTGCAGAGACTACAGATGGCCTGGCAGATGTTGGAATAATCATTGAAGGTGTGGAAGTGCTCCATGACCTTGATAACATTGCAAATGCAGTGGCTGTTTTGTTTGGCCTCATGTACTCACTGGATCTGAGCTATCCCACAAACCTGAAGTACACATTTGAGATTCTCCAGAAACTTGTGATGGAACTAGATGGCAACAAACTCTCAACAAAGGCTCAAAGTGCTAAAGAACAAACTATTTGAAGGAACATTTTAGACAAGTATCGTGCTCCTGAGCAGCACAGAGGAAACTTGGAGGACAGAGCCCATCCCAAACTATCTGGCAGAAAACAGATTTTTGGATCTGCATGTTGAACTGTGAACTGTGAACAGTGAAGCGTGGATCAGATGCACTAAATGTTTAACAGAGTTAAGAATATTAAGATATATAAGATATTTACAAAAAGAGTGGAGATGTGAAATGGAGAGTGATAGGTGAATATTGAAAGTTGGGCTACTTTTTTTCCCCTTTTGAGGTTTTATTTTGGAAAACACTGCAGTGATTTTTTTTTTTTAACCTCTACAATGCTGAAGTGGCTAGGAGGAAAAGATTATTTTATTATTTTTACTTGACATGTGTTCACTGTATTCATGTAGATGGTTCAAATCAGTATCTAATGTTTCAGAGTACAGTGTTCAGTAATTGTGAGGTTAGTGCTCAGCCATGTTCATTCTGCCTGCTTCTTAAAAAATATAGCTTAAAGGTTTGGTTTGGTTTTGTAGGTCCTGTAAAAGATTTTTATTTTCATTGGGCATTTTATACAAATTTAACTAAACAAAATTGAGGATTTTATAGCATTAAAAAACATTTTTATTTAGAAATGGGGAAATAAAAGCTATACATGTTGATAAACTATTTGTTTGATATGCAGGAGCACGCAAATTCAAAGTTTGTGGTTGAATTTGTTTGTTTTGTTTGTTAGGTTGGTGTAATGAATGCCTGCTAAGTTAGCTGAACACTTCTTGATCAATTAAGGTGAACTTGACCAGATAATATTGAAATTACTTAATACAGTCCTGTTGGTTTCACATAAGTGCATTATTTCCTCTGAAATAGCAGTATTAAATTAATTTGAACACAAGACAGTTTTGTGGAAATTGTTGACATAACTATATTAAGTACATTGAACAAATTATTTTTTTGAGTGTAGGAAATAAAATCTTGTTGCTGTGATTGTCTTTTATAAAGTTAGAGCAAATTATTATGAAATCTTAGAGTGGTGCCCAAACTTTTGCATACCACTGTATATATGGCCTTGCTTTTTATATAGCGCTTTTCTACCTATTGGTACTCAAAGCGCTTTTACAGTCACAGACACATCTACCAATTCACTCACACATTCACACACCAGTGCCACGCACTGGGAGCAACCGGGGGTTCAGTGTCTTGCTCAAGGACACTTCGACACGTGGCACATTTCTGGGATCGAACCGCTAACCCTCTGGGTCGTGGACAACCTGCTCTACCTACTGAGCCACAGTCGCCCCGTATATATATGTACTGTATATACTGTATACCTGTATATACATACATACATATACATATACATACACATATACACTCACCGGCCACTTTATTAGGTACACCTGTCCAACTGCTCGTTAACACTTAATTTCTAATCAGCCAATCACATGGCGGCAACTCAGTGCATTTAGGCATGTAGACATGGTCAAGACAATCTCCTGCAGTTCAAACCGAGCATCAGCATGGGGAAGAAAGGTGATTTGAGTGACTTTGAACGTGGCATGGTTGTTGGTGCCAGAAGGGCTGGTCTGAGTATTTCAGAAACTGCTGATCTACTGGGATTTTCACGCACAACCATCTCTAGGGTTTACAGAGAATGGTCCGAAAAAGAAAAAATATCCAGTGAGCGGCAGTTTTGTGGGCGGAAATGCCTTGTTGATGCCAGAGGTCAGAGGAGAATGGCCAGACTGGTTCGAGCTGATAGAAAGTCAACAGTGACTCAAATAACCACCCGTTACAACCAAGGTAGGCAGAAGAGCATCTCTGAACGCACAGTACGTCGAACTTTGAGGCAGATGGGCTACAGCAGCAGAAGACCACGCCGGGTGCCACTCCTTTCAGCTAAGAACAGGAAACTGAGGCTACAATTTGCACAAGCTCATCGAAATTGGACAATAGAAGATTGGAAAAACGTTGCCTGGTCTGATGAGTCTTGTAGCAACTCATAACGTAATAACGGCTCTTAATGTAATAACGGCTCTTAATGTAATAACTGAAATGTAATAAATGTTCATGACGTAATAATTGACTCTTAATGTAATAAAACCATGAGCGCTTAACGTAATAACGTCTTTGCGCATAACGTAATAATGTAATAACCTATTACGTTATGAGCGCCACTGGAGCAACTCATAACGTAACTAGAAAATTCCCGCGGAAATTTTTGAAGTGCCGAGTGGGCTGTTGCCATTAGCTGCTAATGTTAGCAATTAGCATGAAGTTCTAGCCACTAATTTTAGCATTGGTTTAGTGTTAGCATGTCTCTTTAGACACTAAAAATTGAATACATGCTAATTGTTAGCATGCTAATGCTAACATGCTAATTGCTAATATGCTATTCGCTAACATGCTAATGCTGCCACTAATGCAACCACCAATTTCTAGCCACTAAAAATTAGCATTAGCCGCTAATGTTAGCAATTAGCATGACGCGCTAGCCACTAATTTTAGCATTAGTTTAGTGTTAGCATGTATTTTAAGGCACTAAAAATTAAGTAGATGCTAATTGCTAACATGCTAATGCTAACATGCTAATTGCTAATATGCTATTCGCTAACATGCTAATGCTACCACTAATGCTACCACCAATTTCTAGCTACTAAAAATTAGCATTAGCCGCTAATGTTAGCAATTAGCATGACGCGCTAGCCAATGACAGACAGACACCTGTCATTGTTCAACTTGGGTGCCAAAAGCCAAAATGGCCTCCCCACGGAGCAGTTACTTCAGGTAGAAGTTTCCCGAGTGGGCTGTTTCCATTAACATTGCCCCAAAATGGCCGCCCTACAGACCAGTTGCTTATGTTTTCCCGCCTCTTTCTGTGGAGCCCCTGGTTGCCACGGTTACCAGTTTGAATTTCAGTTACGAAGACAGGGAGAGAGAGAAAAAATGCTGAAACTACGGCCTCGAACAGGAAGGCCTTGTGGCCAAACCGTGTGTCCAATCGTTGAACCGACTTCACTTTGGGCATCTTCAGGCTTTCCTGAACGTCTAGATATGCAGTTTGTGGGTAAAATGTAGAAATGTGAGCTATTTAAAGCGATTTAAAACAAAGGATTGCTTCTGCTTTGCTCCACAAATTTAACATTGCAGTCTATGGAGCGAGGAAGGGGTTTGCTGGCGCAGCTTTGCGTCTCACGCCAAAACTATAAGACTTACAGCTTTAGCAGACAAATTGTGAGCGAGAAGACAAATTTTCCTACGTTTCTATGTATAAATTATGTCTGTGGTGTGAAATTTGTGGCCACGGGAGCAGTTTCTGTTTTATTTTTTGCCTAATTTTCTTCTCTCCTCTCACTCTAGCTGTCCCTCTAGCGCGAACATTCCGCGCAATACACACCCATTATAAACCCCGAAATTTGAGTAAAAACCTACACCGCTTTGAGGCTTAATGGTTTAAAAACGGTAAAAGGTGTCGATAAGTGAAGGGAATCTCTGAAGAGAAGACAAGAGTGTCTACGTTTTAAAGTTTAAATGAGGTGTCTGGGTGAAAGTATGCCAGAGCAATTGATTGTAGAAAATGCCTGTTGATTTTTCGGGGTCTCCCATTCATTTCAATGGGAAATTTTTCGCCTTTTTTCGCGAATAAATTGGCGAAAAAATCACCGATCGCTTATCCAAGTAATAGCATAGGATTCGGGATCAAAACACACGTTTCGATATATCATGTGTTGGGGTCCTCTTGCCGGTTCGGGCCGCATTAATCGGCGAAAAAGGGCGGAAAATGAATAATAATAATAAAACTGCAAAGAAACACGCAGAAGATCAAGAGTTGCCTCGTGCCTATGGCATAGGCACTCGGCACTAACTAGAAAATTCCCGCGAAAATTTTTGAAGTGCCGAGTGGGCTGTTGGCATTAGCCGCTAATGTTAGCAATTAGCATGACGCGCTAGCCACTAATTTTAGCATTGGTTTAGTGTTAGCATGTCTTTTTAGACACTAAAAATTAAATACATGCTAATTGTAAGCATGCTAACGCTAACATGCTAATTGCTAATATGCTATTCGCTAATATGCTAATGCTGCCACTAATGCTACCACCAATTTCTACCACTAAACATTAGCATTAGCCGCTAATGTTAGCAATTAGCATGATGCGCTAGCCAATTATTTTAACATTGGTTTAGTGTTAGCATGACTTTTAAGCCACTAAAAATTAAGTAGATGCTAATTGCTAACATGCTAATGCTAACATGCTAATTGCTTATATGCTATTCGCTAACATGCTTATGCTGCCACTAATGCTACCACCAATTTCTAGCTACTAAAAATTAGCATTAGCCGCTAATGTTAGCAATTAGCATGACGCGCTAGCCAATGACAGACAGACACCTGTCATTGTTCAACTTGGGTGCCAAAAGCCAAAATGGCCGCCGCACAGACCAGTTACTTCAGTTAGAAGTTTCCAGAGTGGGCTGTTTCCATTAACATTGCCCCAAAATGGCCGCCCTACAGACCAGTTACTTATGTTTTCCCGCCTCTTTCTGTGGAGCCCCTGGTTGCCACGGTTACCAGTTTGAATATCAGTTAGAAAACGACTAGAGTAGGCGAAAATGCTGAAACCACGACCTCGAACAGGAAGGCCTTGTGGCCAAACCGTGTGTCCAATCGTTGAACCGACTTCACTTTGGGCATCTTGAGGCTTTCCTGAACGTCTAGATATGCAGTTTGTGGGTAAAATGTAGAAATGTGAGCTATTTAAAGCGATTTAAAACAAAGGATTGCTTCTGCTTTCCTCCACAAATTTAACATTGCAGTCTATGGAGCGAGGAAGGGGTTTGCTGGCGCAGCTTTGCGTCTCACGCCAAAACTATAAGAATTACAGCTTTAGCAGACGAATTGTGAGCGAGAATACAAATTTTCCTACGTTTCTATGTATAAATTATGTCTGTGGTGTGAAATTTGTGGCCACCGGAGCAGTTTCTATTTTATTTTTTGCCTAATGTTCCTCTCTCCTCTTCACTCTAGCTGATGATGTCATCCACTCTAGCGCGAACATTCCGCGCAATACACACCCATTATAAACCCTGAAATTTGAGTAAAAACCTTCACAAATGTGAGGCTTCATGGTTTAAAAACGGTAAAAGGTGTCGATAAGTGAAGGGAATCTCTGAAGAGAAGACAAGAGTGTCTACGTTTTAAAGTTTAAATGAAGTCTCTGGGTGAAAGTATGCCAGAGCAGTTGATTGTTGAAAATGCCTGTTGATTTTTTTTTTTTTTTTCGGGGTCTCCCATTCATTTGAATGGGGAATTTTTCGCCTTTTTTCGCGAAAAACTCACCGATCGCTTATCCAAGTAATAGCATAGGATTCGGGATCAAAACACACGTTTCGATATATCATGTGTTGGGGTCCTCTGGCCGGTTCGGGCCGCATTAATCGGCGAAAAAGGGCGGAAAATGAATAATATATAAAACTGCAAAGAAACACGCAGAAGATCAAGAGTGGCCTCGTGTCATAGGCACTCGGCACTAATAATAAAACTGCAAAGAAACACGCAGAAGATCAAGAGTGGCCTCGTGCCTATGGCACGAGGCCATAGGGAGGCCCCATAGGGAGGCTCCCATAGGGAGGCCCCTCCTCCCTATGGGAGGAGGGGCCTCTTGACATAGGCACTCGGCACTAATTAGAGAAACTAGAGTAGTGCCATAGGCACGAGGCCACTCTTGATCTTCTGCGTGTTTCTTTGCAGTTTTATTATTAGTGCCGAGTGCCTATGTCAAGAGGCCCCTCCTCCCATAGGGACTCTTGATCTTCTGCGTGTTTCTTTGCAGTTTTATTATTAGTGCCGAGTGCCTATGACACGAGGCCACTCTTGATCTTCTGCGTGTTTCTTTGCAGTTTTATTATTAGTGCCGAGTGCCTATGACACGAGGCCACTCTTGATCTTCTGCGTGTTTCTTTGCAGTTTTATATATTATTCATTTTCCGCCCTTTTTCGCCGATTAATGCGGCCCGAACCGGCCAGAGGACCCCAACACATGATATATCGAAACGTGTGTTTTGATCCCGAATCCTATGCTATTACTTGGATAAGCGATCGGTGAGTTTTCCGCGAATTTATTCGCGAAAAAAGGCGAAAAATGTCCCATTCAAATGAATGGGAGACCCCGAAAAAAAAAAAAAATCAACAGGCATTTTCAACAATCAACTGCTCTGGCATACTTTCACCCAGAGACTTCATTTAAACTTTAAAACGTAGACACTCTTGTCTTCTCTTCAGAGATTCCCTTCACTTATCGACACCTTTTACCGTTTTTAAACCATGAAGCCTCACATTTGTGAAGGTTTTTACTCAAATTTCGGGGTTTATAATGGGTATGTATTGCGCGGAATGTTCGCGCTAGAGGGACAGCTAGAGTGAGAAGAGAGAAGAAAATTAGGCAAAAAATATAACATAAACTGCTCCCGTGGCCACAGATTTCACACCACAGACATAATTTATACATAGAAACGTAGGAAAATTTGTCTTCTCGCTCACAATTGGTCTGCTAAAGCTGTAAGTCTTATAGTGTTGGCGTGAGACGCAAAGCTGCGCCAGCAAACCCCTTCCTCGCTCCATAGACTGCAATGTTAAATTTGTGGAGGAAAGCAGAAGCAATCCTTTGTTTTAAATCGCTTTAAATAGCTCACATTTCTACATTTTACCCACAAACTGCATATCTAGACGTTCAGGAAAGCCTCAAAATGCCCAAAGTGAAGTCGGTTCAACGATTGGACACACGGTTTGGCCACAAGGCCTTCCTGTTCGAGGCCGTGGTTTCAGCATTTTCGCCCACTCTAGTCGTTTTTTTAACTGATATTCAAACTGGTAACCATGGCAACCAGGGGCTCCACAGAAAGAGGCGGGAAAACATAAGTAACTGGTCTGTAGGGCGGCCATTTTGGGGCAATGTTAATGGAAACAGCCCACTCTGGAAACTTCTAACTGAAGTAACTGGTCTGTGGGGCGGCCATTTTGGCTTTTGGCACCCAAGTTGAACAATGACAGGTGTCTGTCTGTCATTGGCTAGCGCGTCATGCTAATTGCTAACATTAGCGGCTAATGCTAATTTTTAGTAGGTAGAAATTGGTGGTAGCATTAGTGGCAGCATTAGCATGTTAGCGAATAGCATATTAGCAATTAGCATGTTAGCATTAGCATGCTAACAATTAGCATGTATTTAATTTTTAGTGTCTAAAAAGACATGCTAACACTAAACCAATGCTAAAATTAGTGGCTAGCGCCTCATGCTAATTGCTAACATTAGCGGCTAATGCTAATTTTTAGTGGCTACGAATTGGTGGTTGCATTAGTGGCAGCATTAGCATGTTGGCGAATAGCATATTACCAATTAGCATGTTAGCATTAGCATGATAACAATTAGAATGTATTTAATTTTTAGTGTCTAAAGAGACATGCTAACACTAAACTAATGCTAAAGTTAGTGGCTAGCGCATCACGCTAATTGCTAACATTAGCAGCTAATGGCAACAGCCCACTCGGCACTTTAAAAATTTCCGCGGGAATTTTCTAGTTACATTTTGTTACTGTAGTTAAGGCACTAGGTGGCACCGATGAGCTTTGTTTTGGGTCATTGAGAATACTGTACTCACGTCTACTGACTACTGCAGGTAAGCAGAACTTTTTGTAACCTCTACAGTGTAATGAATTGTTAAATGAATCCATCCACCATGCTTTTAATTGTGTGTTAAGATGCTTCTTTGCACAATGTTGTAGTGAGCCACTACTTGTATTTTAGCTAAAACCTATCTGTTGTGCCTTCACAAGCAGCTATTTTAGCTAGCATCTATCATTGCTAGCAGCTACTGTGTATTTGCTAGCAACCATTTTAGCAAACAACTATTTGTTGTGTTTTAGATGTTAGCTGTATTTCTCCTCTATGCTTTTTCGGCTTCTCCTAATTTCTCCTCTATGCTCTGTGTGAGTAATTTAGTAAGCATCCTAAACACAAGTTCATAAATGGACATGTTGGACTTGATTTTAATGCAGGAAGTTGTTTCTCTGTCTGTGTAACAATCTTTAAAAGTTACATTAAAGTCCACAAAAAACACTGTGTGTGTGTGTGTGTGTGTGTGTGTGTGTGTGTGTGTGTGTTGTCTGCATACCTCACCCCAGTGTTACCTGAATCAATGAATTTTGTTTCAATTTCAGAAAATGAACAATGAGATTGCTGAACTATATCTTGGTACTCTACACACTGGGCCTTTTGGTCAGTGATGTTCAAGGCCATGGAAACAAAATGATGGATGATGAAATGTATGATGTCATCATTAAAGCACTGAGAGGAGAATTTCACATTCCTGTGAAAGAAAGAACAAGGTTGCAACGCTCTGCCCTGGTTCGTCTCTGGAGGAATAAGCACTTCTTTCGGCTATCAGATGACAACAAAACATTACTGTACAATGGAAAATTGGTGGTGAAAAAGTCATGCTTTAAAGGCATTGTGAAGACAGGGCTTGAAGAGACCAAGGGATGTGGTGCCAGAAAACTTAATGTGTACTTAAGTGATCAGTACTGTGGAATCAGCACAAGAAATGTTCAGAAAGTATTGGACAGGTCCAGGCGCTATCATCTTCACAGGGCTACTTTTCGAAACAAGGCCATTCCCAAGCCCATTATGGCTAAAAGAGTCCAAGACCGCCATCAAATCGACCTCCTAGACATGGGGAAGTGGGCTGTCAAACTTAGAAACATTCGCTATAGGTACATCCTTACCGTCCTTGACGTATGTAGCAGATATGTCTGGCTACGCACACTGAGGAGCAAAGAGAGCAAAGAGGTTGCTAAACATCTTGCTGAAATCTACACTGAACATGGCCCACCAAAGATTTTGCAGCATGATCAGGGCAAAGAATTCAAAGGTGCAGTCAAAAAGCTGATGGAATCATATCATGTCAAAGTCATTCAGAGCTCTCCATATCACCCCCAGAGCCAAGGTAAAGTTGAAAGAACACACCGGGTGCTACGTCGCAAAATCATGTATGATTTTGTAAATTTCAAACAAGGAGGTGTTTACTGGATAGCACATATGCCAGCATATGCAAAAGTAATGAATCTGGACAAAAAAGAGGTTCTAAACTGGATGTCTCCTTTCGAAGTGTACTATGGACGAAAGAATAATATCAAGACTAATGCTTTATCCAACAATGCTGGTGATGCTAGCCCCGACTCAGTTTCTGAAGACTTCGAAGAGAACATGGCTGAGTTTGAGGAGAAGCGGAGGAAAATACGAAGGCAAGCACTAAAGGCTACAGAGCGTTGACTACTGTATAAGTATTAGCAAGCTATATAAAGCAGCTGGACGCAACAGTGGCCTTGCGATCAAGATCCGGGAACTCTTTAGCCAAAATGCCAAGTGGTTTACAGCATGGATTGTGATTCGGCAGATGTCGTGTGGGTGGTACCGTGTCACTGACATATTTTGGAAAAAATAATGTTGGAATACCATTCATCTGTTTAATCCCTTAGCCTATTTTTGTGATCACAAGCGCAATGCCTGAAAACTAGACTGGACTGTATTTTTGTTGGTTATATATTTCAGTTATAACTGTAATTTATGAATGTGCATTATTTGTACATATTGTTTAGTTAAATTATATATTTTTACTTTGGAATCCTGGCAGGCTGTTCATAACTGTTCTTTATAACTGAATATTTACAAAGCGCATTCATGTTTTGTGTGATCACCATGTTTCAGGTTAAGTGTACAGTTTAACAAGTACCAAAATAAAGCAGATTTAATGTTTTTCTGGTTGTATCATGTGTTTAATGTAAGTAGTGAGGAGTTTTTGATTCATAATCATGATTAATTATAAAACATGAAGTAACAGTTATTAATAATAATAATAATAATAATAATAATAATAATAATATAAGAGTTATAAGAGTTATTCTTAGGTACTTTGACCAAGGGGGGTTATGTTTTTGCCAGGGTTTGTCAATACTTTTATATGCAATTAGTGGTTACAACACCACCAAAAAAAAAAAAAAACAAACAAAACAGACAAACAAAATAAACTGAAACTTCATTACCCCATTGCTTAACATTAATTAACATATTAGTTATTCCATTAGTCCATTAATTTCTCATGAGGAAATTGAAATATCAAAAAAAAAAGAAAAGAAATTTGCTGTTTATGACCCAATTTGAAAAATGCAGGAAATTGTGGTTTTCATTTATGAAGTTTAATTTTCCCAGTCATAATGAGGATAAATTGTGGAAATAAACTACTAAAATATTACACAGTGCACCTTTAATAAACAATAGGATTGCTTCAAAAGTGGTAGTTAACCGTTAATGTTTTACCTTGCAGGAATGGCAAAGGTAAAAAAAGATAATGCAGCTTTTCTCACAGTATAACACATTGTTACATTATGAGGTGTTATTACGTTATGAGTTGCTCCAGTGGAGCTCATAACGTAATAGGTTATTACATTATTACGTTATGCGCAAAGACGTTATTACGTTAAGCGCTCATGGTTTTATTACATTAAGAGTCGATTATTACGTTATGAACATTTATTACATTTCAGTTATTACGTTAAGAGCCGTTATTACATTAAGAGCCGTTATTACGTTATGAGTTGCTACAAGTCTCGATTTCTGCTGCGACATTCGGATGGTAGGGTCAGAATTTGGCGTCAACAACATGAAAGCATGGATCCATCCTGCCTTGTATCAACGGTTCAGGCTGGTGGTGGTGGTGTAATGGTGTGGGGAATATTTTCTTGGCACTCTTTGGGCCCCTTGGTACCAATTGAGCATCGTTGCAACGCCACAGCCTACCTGAGTATTGTTGCTGACCATGTCCATCCCTTTATGACCACAATGTACCCAACTTCTGATGGCTACTTTCAGCAGGATAATGCGCCACGTCATAAAGCTGGAATCATCTCAGACTGGTTTCTTGAACATGACAATGAGTTCACTGTACTCAAATGGCCTCCACAGTCACCAGATCTCAATCCAATAGAGCATCTTTGGGATGTGGTGGAACGGGAGATTCGCATCATGGATGTGCAGCCGACAAATCTGCGCCAACTGTGTGATGCCATCATGTCAATATGGACCAAACTCTCTGAGGAATGCTTCCAGCACCTTGTTGAATCTATGCCATGAAGAATTGAGGCAGTTCTGAAGGCAAAAGGGGGTCCAACCCGTTACTAGCATGGTGTACCTAATAAAGTGGCCGGTGAGTGTACATATACGTGTGTGTGTGTGTACGGGGGGAGGGGGGAGATGAGAAGTGGATGATGAAATTAGTGGATGAAAACAGCGCTATGCCCTGCCGCTGCGAGTACTTCGCATCGTAACCTCGGCCTCCTCCTCATTCTCCCCTCAATTTGGCATACAGAGTAGCTTCCCCTCTCATGTATCTTGACACCAAACTGTTCATTACACCTCAGTTGACTGTAGTTACTGTTGATTATTATTTGAATGTTTCTGGCACATTACTTTGTTTAAAATGGTAGTGTTGCTTTCATATGCACATTAACAAGTATTAAAGGTGAATATTAAAAAGAATGTGTCAGATGTCCAAAGTGTCATCTGTCACACACAGATGAGGAGTTGTACAGACTGATGGCTTGGGGTAGGAAAGATTTCCTGTAGCGTTCTTTGAGACAACAAAGTTGTCTGAGCCTTCTGGAGAAGGTGCTCTGTTGTCTGTCTATTGTGTGGTGGAGAGGGTGGTCAGAGTTATCCATGATTGATAACAGTTTGTTCAGAGTCCTCCTCTCCACCACCAATTCAAAGGTGTCCTGTCTGCAGCCAATAATATTGCCAGCTTTCCTGATCAGTTTGTTCAGTCTGTTGGCATCACTGGCTGTAATGCTGTTCCCCCAGCAGACCACAGCAGAGAAAAGTATGCTGGCCACAACAGACTGGTAGAAGATCTCCAGCATCTTGTTGCACAAATTGAAGGACTTCAGTTTTCTTAGGAAATAGAGTCTACTGCAGCCCTTCTTGTACACTGCAGTACTGTTGGTCCTCCAGTTCAGTCTGTTGTCGATGGTCACTCCCAGATATTTGTAATCCTCCACCATCTCCACATCCCTAACCAGGATGCTGAGGGGCAGAGGAGCTGGTCCCTTCCTCCTGAAGTCGATCACCATCTCTTTGGTCTTGTCCACATTAAGCAGCAGGTGATTCCTTCCAGCCCACCCCACAAATCCGTCCACCAGCCTTCTATACTCCTCCTCATCCCGTCCACCACTTACAACATCAGAAAATTTCTGTATATAACATGACTTTGAGTTGTGCTGGAAGTCAGTGATGTATAAGGTGAACAGGAACGGAGAAAGTACAGTGCGCTGAGGGGCTCCCACACCACACACCACCACATGAGACAGGACATGACCCAGACGCACGAACTATGGCCTGTCTGTCAGGTAGTCAGTTATCCAGGAGACAGTGGACGCACCAACACCCATCGACTGCAGCTTATCACCCAGCAACAAAGGCTGGATGGTGTTGAAGGGACTGGAGAAATCAAAGAATGTGATTCTCACTGAGCCTCCACCACCATCCAGGTGTGAGTGAGCTCGCTGAAGAAGATAGATGACAGTGTCATCCACCCCCAGACACGGCTGGTAAGCAAACTGTAGGGGGTCTAGGAACAATCTCACCTGTGGCTTTAGGTGGGCCAACACCAAGTTGCCTTCACACCCTGCTTCTCCCCCCACAGCCTGTTATGTCCTTCATTCCTGACCACACCTCCCTCATGTTCTTCTGCTGGAGTTTGGCCTCCAGCTTCCTCCTGTAGGAGTCTTTGCACTCTCTGATCTTGTCCTGCAGTCCCTCCTTAGCTCCTCCTTGTCTCCAGACCTGAAGGCTCTCCTCTTGTCATTCAACAGAGTCCTTAGGTCGCTGGTAATCCAAGGCTTGTTGTTGGAGTAACAATGAGCAGTCCGGGGTGTTATGACAATATTCTCACAGAATTTTATGTATTTTGTGATGCAGTCCGCCATGCTGCTGATGTCTTCCCCATGAGGCTGGCAGAGTGCCTCCGAGTCAGTGTACTCAAAGCAGTCCTGCAGGGCCTCCTCAGCCTCTGGTGTCCACCTCCTTACAGTCTTTTTGGACACAGGCTGCCGTTGGACAAGCGGGACATACTAAGGGGTTAACAGGACTGTATGCACTGAGGGTATTTGCATACAGCAGGTCCAGGGTTTTGTTATCACGGGTGTGGCAGTCCACATACTGGGTGAAGTCTGTGAGGGTGACATGATTGAAGTCCCCATTTATCACCATAAAGGTGTTTGGCTGCTGCGTCTGCAGATGGGAGATGGTGGTGGTGATGACATCAGCAGCCACTTCGGCCTCGGCTGATGGGGGGATGTAGGTGGTGATCACTATGGCGGACGTGAACTCCCTCGGCAAATAATAGGGATGAAACCCTACAGCCAGCATTTCCACGTTTGGGCTACAGAGGCATTCCTTAACGCAGATATGTCCGGGATTACACCACCGCTCATTCACAAACAGCGCAATCCCGCCTCCCCTCTTCTTGTCGCTAGTAGTCCACCAGCACAGTCACAAAGCCAGGTGTTGCGATGCTGTGGTCCGGGATGTGCGAGTGCAGCCAAGTCTCCGTAAAACTCAATAAGCTGCACTCACGGAATTCCCTCTGGCTGTTGATCAGCGCCGCCAGCTTGCCCGTCTTGACGAACGTTCCCCATGATGATCGCACGAACGGCAGGCTTATATCTCCTCTTCCTTGCCTTCACTTTCTTTCCAGCCCTGCAACCCTGGCGTCTCCTCCATAACTTCTCAGGGATTTCGGGCCTCGATCCCGACGGCAATACAGGTTTACACAACGCTAACAGTTGGTCGCGAGTGTAAACAATGGTCATGCCACCTGTGCGTAGCCCTCCGTTACAAAAAAATTAAAATAACGAAGTAGCAGGAAAGTAAATGAAAGATTTTCGAGGCAGATACGAGAACCTTGCCGAACTATATCCAGGCAAAAAGAACTTAAAGATAAAAAAACACAAAGAAGTGACGAAGAAAACAAATAAAAATCGCACGCACTCAGGAGCTGCAGCAACAGGCGTCCGCTTACCACAGCGCCAAGTCATATAAGTCTAGTCTTGAGCAGTGGAAAAACCCAAAAATGTAAAATAATGAAATATCATGTACTCAATAAATAAATAATAAATAATGTGTAATCTCAAATCAACAATTAATATAAATTATTAATAATTCATATTAATGAATCATGTTGATAACAAAAAAAATGATATTTGTCTTAAAAAAATACATTTACATTTCCTGCACCTGTCTTAGACATCCATACGACCTCCAAACACGTTATCTAGTCTGACGATCAAATGTTGAACCACATATTGACGTGGGATCATCGTTAGATGTCGAAATAGCGGCCCTAGTTTGCACGTTGTGTAGGCGTCCAGAATTGGTCATGGACCAATGGACGCAAAATAGACATGATCTGCATGTCCATCAGACATCTAGCCTAATGTTTAGTGGGGAATGTAAAGAAAAGTATTTTTTTTAAAAATAAAACTTGGTTAAAAGATTTCAGTGTGTGTTCAGTTGTAAGATGGACCACAATTACAGCTGGATGATACAGCAATAAAATGACCCACAGGCAGGTTTGGGGTGTGCAATAGATGAAGCTTTTTATTCATCCATATTACAGAGCATGTGAAATCTCCCAGCATCAGACCAGAAACACTGAAGCTGTTAAAATGGCGCGTTTTTATACTGTGCTTCAGCTAACGACCTCGGGAGACTTCATTGACAGGGATCCACTGCCTGCTCACATATTTACACACTTGTCTTCAATTATATAACCACACATCATCACAGCCCTATATATTCAACTTCCTATCATTAATGAAAACAAACCCACACTAAACCACATTACATTTATAACAATAAAACACACATATCCCACCTACCTACACCAAGTGATGGGCAATCGAGGCTTTGTTGAAGCCTCGACACGTGATTCAAAAAAAGGTTCATTACTCGAAGCCTCAATGACACAGTGGTCTATTAGGACTTCTAGTGGACAATAAAATGTAGTGCAATGGAGACATGTCTTACTGGTTCATGCTTGTATGAGACTTGATTTGCCATGCACATTCCTATTCGACTACATTGCATGGATATGTGGTTTAAAGTTTATTATAAAAAAATTCTATAGGCTACATATAACAATAAAATAAATAACAAAGTACAAATGGGACTCAAACCCTTGTTTCGCTAAAGAAAGACCAGTGACTTCACAGTGTACCACAAACCTCATCAGTGATCCACCGTTGTCGGTGGATCATTTTGATTACGTCAGTACACTCTATGAACCTTTGCTGATTTACACTAATGTTTATGTTTCAGCGCTTACATCAACTATTTTCATTTGCTCTTGGTATCATGGTTTCGTAGTGTTAGAGAATATTTGTACTGAATGCAACAGTGTCAAATCAAATCTTTCTTTACTCAGTATTTGCTTCTAAGACTCATCTCATGAACATAACACAAACGCCCTGTACAAGAAGGGCCAAAGTCGTCTACACCTGCTTAGACGACTGAGGTCCTTTGGAGTGTGCAGGGCACTGCTAAGGACTTTTTATGACTCTGTGGTGGCTTCTGCCATCTTATATGCAGTGGAAGCTCAGAGAGGGACAGGAAGAGACTGAACAAGCTGGTCAGACGGGCCGGCTCTGTCCTGGACTGCCCTCTGGACTCCATCGAGGAGGTGGGTGAGAGGAGGATGTTAGCCAAGCTGACATCAATCATGGACAACCCCTCTCACCCACTGCATCAGACTGTTTCAGACCTCAGCAGCTCCTTCAGTGGCAGACTGCTGCATCCACGCTGCAGGAAGGAACGCTACCGCAGGTCGTTCATTCCAGCTGCCATCAGGCTGTACAACACCAGCCTGAGTCAATAATAACTGTACTTTTGCACAAATATATCTGCTTTTTGCACTGATTCTTTGCACAAACCACTACCTCTCCAGCTCAGTTTTTTTTTTTTTTAAGTTTTTTTAAGCAACTATTTATTTGTAAAGTCACTCCACCACCATGCTGTATATACAGAATGTCTTTATATTTCTAGTGCCTTCCTTATATATCTTTTCAGAGTATTGTATTTCTTGTATATTTTTTTGGTATATATTTTTCAAAAAATTCTGTATTTGTGTTTTTTTAGGTAACCATTTCCCTGTCCAAGTTGTCACTGTTTTTCTGTATATATATTTTTTGCCAAACTCCACGCTACTGTGACAAGGAAATTTCCCATACAAAAAAAACATATCTTATCTTATCTTATCTTATCTTATCTTATCTTATCTCTCCCGAAGAGTAGAGACAACCAAACCCGTTACAGGGTTTCCGAATGAAGCAGTGAAATGGTTCATACATCACAAAACATGTGATTTGTCCTAACCAACTATCTATGTAACTATATCTACACTATATTACCAAAAGTATTCGCTCACCCATTCAAATGATCAGAATCAGGTGTTCTAATCACTTGGCCTGGCCCCAGGTGTATAAATTCAAGCACTCAGGCATGCAGACTGTGAAACAAGACATTTGTGAAAGAATGGGCCGCTCTCAGGAGCTCAGTGAATTCCAGCGTGGAACTGTCATAGGATGCCACTTGTGCAACAAATCCAGTCGTGAAATTTCCTCGCTCCTAAATATTCCACAGTCAACTGTCAGCTCTATTATAACAAAATGGAAGCGTTTGGGAACAACAGCAACTCAGCCACGAAGTGGTAGGCCACGTAAAGTGACGGAGAGGGGTCAGCGGATGCTGAAGCGCATAGTGCAAAGAGGTCGCCGACTTTCTGCACAGTCAATTGCTACAGAGCTACAAACTTCATGTGACCTTCAGATTAGCCCAAGTACAGTACGCAGAGAGCTTCATGGAATGGGTTTCCATGGCCGAGCAGCTGCAGCCAAGCCACACATCACCAAGTGCAATGCAAGGCGTCGGATGCAATGGTGTAAAGCACGCCGCCACTGGCCTCTAGAGCAGTGGAGACGCGTTCTCTGGAGTGATGAATCACGCTTTTCCATCTGGCAATCTGATGGACGAGTCTGGGTTTGGAGGTTGCCAGGAGAACGGTACATTTCAGATTGCATTGTGCCAACTGATGAAATTTGGTTAGCTCAGGATACCAAACATTTGGACAATTCATGCTCCAACCTTGTGGGAACAGTTTGGAGCGGGCCCCTTCCTCTTCCAACATGACTGTGCACCAGTGCACAAAGCAAGGTCCATAAAGACGTGGATGACAGAGTCTGGTGTGGATGAACTTGACTGGCCTGCACAGAGTCCTGACCTGAACCCGATAGAACACCTTTGGGATGAATTAGAGCGGAGACTGAGAGCCAGGCCTTCTCGACCAACATCAGTGTGTGACCTCACCAATGCGCTTTTGGAAGAATGGTCAAAAATTCCTATAAACACTCTCCTCAACCTTGTGGACAGTCTTCCCAGAAGAGTTGAAGCTGTAATAGCTGCAAAAGGTGGACCGACATCATATTGAATTCTATGAGTTAGGAATGGGATGGCACTTCAGTTCATAGAATGAGTAAAGGCAGGTGAGCGAATACTTTTGGTAATATAGTGTATCTATCAATCGAGTGTTGTCTAACTATGTCACTAATTGATCGATTTCTTTCTGAATCTTAGTTGGAGTTAGTTAATGACTCCAACTACAGCAAGAGACCAACCTACTATGCAAAGAAACATTAAAATGAGCACCACTATATAGGAATAAGATATCCACGAAATCCCTGAACACACTCGATCCCACCAGGTGATTCACATGACAAACCGAACCCCTGGGATGACTCGTTTGCCGCTGAAGCGCTCGAAGCACTTGAACTGCTTCGAACGTGACTCAAGTGCTTCAAACTTCACTAGTCACGTGACCGAACCACGCTTCGGCACAGTGGTTCGATACAATTGCTTCATGAGCTGCGGCGCATGTGTCGGAGCCTTGGGTGTCAGAGGGCCATCACTACCTACACCTAAAGCGCAAACATATACTTTACATCCACCATCACATTTCTTAGCTTAGCTCTTGCTCATTGTTTTAACAATTAAACATGACTGCATATTTTACCCCTCATGTCCCACTCTTCCAGGTGGAGCTGCGTGGCCCACACAGCACCCGCCAGCCAATCCAAGGCTACAAAAAGGACAACATGGAGACAAATACTCCAACACACAATTGTGCTTAACTACAGCCATAACAATGTGCAAAATGCAATGTGATAGAATACCTGTGCCAATTTCCAATAAGGTGCTGTTGCTCCTATTAAAGTGCTTGTGCAATTATTAAAGTGCATGTGTTCCCATAGTCTAGCAGCAAAAAGTGCATGGTACCATATTTAATCCATGATAATTATGGTCACAATAACCGTGATCTGAAATGTTCATATTGTTACATCTCTAGCTCACATTCAGAACAACTCTATGTCCGCCATCTTCACTGCGACCTACTAACGTATCACACTGCCCATGCGTACATGCACAAGGGTAAATGCAAGAAGCAAAAATACAAGTTAACATATATGTCCTTTAATTCACGCATAAAGCAAGTAACCAGGGGCCTCATGTACGAAGAGTTGCATGGATTTTTTGCTAAAACGTGGTGCATGCTCTGACCCAGAAACACATTTCCTTTGTACATCCCAATTGTGCACACACTGGCATTATATATCAGAGGTTTGGTGACGACTGGAGTATTTTCCGCAAAGTTACAGCGCGTCAAATTTTCATGAAAACACGCCAAATTTCTTGGCCCCGCCCCTGACCCATAGTAAATCCAAGGAATACGGCTTAAGCAATTTTACATCGTCAAGGCCTTAAGAATACACACGGCAAGTTTCGAACATAGGACGAAAGCTCTAGGAGGAGTTCGTTCAAATACGAGGTGTGGCAATGTCCACAATTGTGACCAAATGTGATATTTGATGCAAGATGGCGGACTTCCTGTTGGAGTTGGACTATGGCTCCAGGAGGTTTTTTTGTGCGTCTCTGTCTGGTACATACTCCCTCCAAATGTCGTAGATGTGCGTGAAACCGTGTTGAGGGGCTACTCCGAAAACGCACATCTAGGTGGCGCTGTTGAGACATTTTGTTACGCCCTTGTGCGAGACCCCCAAAATACGTAATTTTACACCCGACTTTGGGGGGGTAGGCAAATTTTCGTGAGTTTTTGAGTACTTATAGGCTGTCAAAAATACGATTTACTTTGGGGAAACTGAAGAAATAAAAAAATAATAATAAAAAAAAATAATAAACATTCGAAATACAATAGGGCCTTCGCACCGCGTGCTCGGGCCCTAATAATAATAACTAGAAAATTCCCGCGGAAATTTTTGAAGTGCCGAGTGGGCTGTTGCCATTAGCTGCTAATGTTAGCAATTAGCATGACGCTTTAGCCACTATTTGGTTTAGTGTTAGCATGTCTCTTTAGACACTAAAAATTAAATACATGCTAATTGTTAGCATGTTAATACTAACATGCTAATTGCTAATATGCTATTCGCTAACATGCTAATGCTGCCACTAATGCGACCACCAATTTCTAGCTACTAATAATTAGCATTAGCCGCTAATGTTAGCAATTAGCATGACGCGCTAGCCAATGACAGACAGACACCTGTCATTGTTCAACTTGGGTGCCAAAAGCCAAAATGGCCGCCCCACAGACCAGTTACTTCAGTTAGAAGTTTCCCGAGTGGGCTGTTTCCATTAACATTGCCCCAAAATGGCCGCCCTGCAGACCAGTTACTTATGTTTTCCCGCCTCTTTCTGTGGAGCCCCTGGTTGCCACGGTTACCAGTTTGAATTTAAGTTAGAAAACGGCTAGAGTGAGCGAAAATGCTGAAACCACGGCCTCGAACAGGAAGGCCTTGTGGCCAAACCGTGTGTCCAATCGTTGAACCGACTTCACTTTGGACATCTTGAGGCTTTCCTGAACGTCTAGATGTGCAGTTTGTGGGTAAAATGAAGAAACGTGAGCTATTTAAAGCGATTTAAAAGAAAGGATTGCTTCTGCTTTGCTCCAGAAATTTAACATGACAGTCTATGGAGCTGTGGATGGGTGGTGCTGGCGCATCTTTGCGTCTCACTCCAAAACTATAAGACTTACAGCTTTAGCAGACGAATTGTGAGCGAGAGGACAAATTTTCCTACGTTTCTATGTATAAATTATGTCTGTGGTGTGAAATTTGTGGAGACGGGAGCAGTTTCTATTGGCAAATCACAGCTTAGCCTAATGTTCTTCTCTCCTCTCCACTCTAGCTGTTGGTGTCACCCCCTGTAGCGCGAACATTCCGCGCAATACACACCCATCATAAACCCCCGACATTTGAGTAAAAACCTACACCAATTGAGGCTCCGTAGTTTAAAAATGGTAAAAGGTGTCGATAATTGAAGTGAATCCCTGAAGAGAAGACAAGAGTACCTACGTTTTAAAGTTTAAATGAAGTCTCTAGGTGCGCTTCCACAAATTTCACTCTACACACAAAATTTTCTCCAAAGTAGTAGTCATACTTGTCCTGATGCCTACAATGTGTCTACCTAAAAGATAGGATTCACAGTTTTTGAATGAGAAGCCTAGAAGTGAGGAGTGGACAGCCTAACTGCTCCATAGGACCCAATGTTAATTCAGCTAAGTTTTTCGTCACAAAAATTTAATGGACGGTAGTTTTCAACTCGCTAGAATGTCCACCTTTTTTACACTAGGAAGAATAAAAAATACATGTCTGTGTTCATGGAAGCCTTGTGGTGGTCACTGTGAAAAAAGTTACTTTTTTAGTAAATGGCAGTGGTTCGAGGGAGTGGTTCTGTGCTGACTTTGCTACGTTTTCGCCTAATCAAAGCACCTGCGCAGCAGCAGTTAAGAAGGGGGAGGGGCTGTTTTCCGCTCTGTCTCACTGACGTCACACACACACACACACACACACACACACACACACACACACAAAAGGACGGAGCGAGGCCTGTGGCGCATATGCTAACATATTAGATGTCCCTGCACTGCTCTCGGTCTCTCTCTGAAAAAAAAAAAAAAACTCCGCTCTGTCGCTCTGATCACTGAGGGGCGGGGCTGCTCTTCACACAAAGCGAGAGAGAGAGAGAGAAACGCAGCGTGTGCAGCGGCAGCAGAGAGGAGTTAAGTGATCTGTGGAGAAGACAAGTCGACTGGACGACAACACGTGTCATTGTAAGTGACAGGGCCGGCGCTAGCCATTTGGGTGCCCTAAGCACAAATGCATTCAGAAATACAAGACAAAATATTCAGGGATTCTACTGAAATGCATTTTTGATTGAACCAACATACAAAAATATTGCACACATTAGTCTTTTATATAGGCCTATGTGTCACTGGAACATTTAAACTTTAATACTCTATTTTAGCTTTAAAAGAGGTCTGATGAGGCAGAATATAATAAATCTGTACATAATTTGACAACTCTGTGAATATTATTAATATTTTTCTAAATGCAGTTTCACCAACAGATGTCGCCCTTGGCCTATGAACCTCTTGAAAATGACCGCATAGAACAACGAAACTTATCTAAGACGGTCTAAGTTGGCAAATGCAAAGCATACGCTAATAGGCTAACGTTACTTACCTGACTAAATCTCTGATGGCTAAAAGAAATAGCAAGCCCAGTTTAAGCATTGTCAAACATAGCATTGCTAGCTAGCAACCCAAGGAAGGATTGCTAGTCTTATGCGCCGATTGCTAACGTTAACAGAAAACAGCCGAGTGTTGAATTGCATTCAATAACCCATAATCCATAATCCATATCCACAACGTAAAATAACTAGCTAGCCAGCATCAATAATTTGCAACGTAACACTTGAACATGGCTAGGAGCTTATTTACGTTATAAAGTTTATTGACGGTAGTAGTATTACCGAGCATAAGCATAGACATGCATACACGCAAGGGCTACAAACTAACATTTTTATTTTAAACATTGTCTTACCTGCAAGCAACGCGCAAGCATCATCCCGCTGTCTCTTCTTCTTCCTTTTTTCCGCCCCCAGCTCTTGGTGCCTTTTCGAGGCCATGTCTAGGGTCGGTGTCTGCCAAATTTGACATTGAAGCATGATCGAACAAACCACTGGGAGGTGGGAAAGGGGGGCATCAGAGGGAGACTGGAGAGAGGGCCGCACAGGAGATTCACCTATTTCTCGACTAATTTGGTCTAGGCCTATATACTTTTGTATTGCTTTTGTATATTAACATGATTTAGACATATTTTATTTGTTATTAGTGCCGAGTGTCTATGACACGAGGCCCCTCCTCCCATAGCTATGGGAGGAGGGGCCTCGTGCCATAGGCAAAGTTTTAATAATAAAACTTTGCAGTTTTATTATTGGTGCCGAGTGCCTATGGCACGAGCCCACTACTCCCATAGCTTGCTATTGATCATTTTCTAGAGCAAGCTGTGCTCCATGTCGTGAAAATTGTTTTTTCAAGTTTCTTCAAGCCCCGCACAGTCGTGTTTCCTACGGGGACAATGGCGGTGAGTAACGCTGTGTTTAAGGCTTGAAGTAACTGAACACAAAACTCGTTTCAAACGAGAATAGAACTGGAAATAGAAACTGCACACCAAACCTGCCATTACCGCAAGTGGCCAGTAGGTGGCATTAATGCACTGTAAATAATAATAATAATAAAGAAACACAAAATGAATAAATGGTCATTAAGACCAACACAATAATTTCTATTTCTTGAGTTACCAGTGGTGGTGGGGTCCCCCCGTGCTGCTGCTGCAGGAGGCCAGGAGCAAAGGCTGAGCAAAAGGGTAGGGCCTGCTAAATGGATTCCTGGGATTTAGATTAGTTTGGCTATTTTGTTTCTTAGGGTATTTAGAGTTTTTGTATTTCTTTATTAATGTCTTTGATGTTAATTGTTGTATTTGCGCGAGTTATGGGAGATTTTTAATTACTCGTGGGTAAGCAAGAGGTGCTTTTCAAATGCAGGAGACTCCTTGAAGTCACAGGAGACTTGGGATGTCTAGACTAGCAACTATAACTTGGGAGAGGTGTGTGCAGAGTCAAACTACACACACCATGGTCATTTCTCACTTTGCTTCATCAGTCATCTTGCAAGAATATACCATACACACAAACGAATACCGCTGCAAAGCTACTCATCTGACCAGTGGCGGCTGGTGAATTTTATGTTAGGGGGGGCGCAAAGTTTGTAAATCAAACCCATGTAGGGGGATCTGGGGGCATCCTCCCCCAGTAAATGTTTTTTGTGATTTTCACATACAAACTAAGCATTCTGGTGCATTCTGACAAAATAATAAAGACAGAGAACATTTCCTTACAAAGACAATTACAAAGGAATTAAGTTTTAACTTAATTTATTTGCCATGTAAAATCCAGCAAGTTTAAAAGTGCTAATACGTCAATAAAAATAGGAATTATACACAAGTTAACATTCTCTCTCTGTTTGTATGTGTGTTTGAGAGAGTGAGAGTGTGCACATACTGCACATCCAGCTAGCCAATTCCGTTTAGCATACACATTTGAGGTGAAGCTCCTTGTGTATGTCCTCCTACGATCAGTAGCCTGCTGCGAAATGTTTAAGTCCGGACAGTCGGGTCCCAACTCCTTGGGAGGTAGAGCGGGTTGTTCACGAACCAGAGGGTTAGCGGTTCGATCCCCGGAGTGTGCCACATGTCGAAGTGTCCTTGAGCAAGACACTGAACCCCCAGTTGCTCCCAGTGCGTGGCACTGGTGTGTGAATGTGTGCGTGCTTGTGTGAGTGAATGGGTAGATGTGTCTCTGACTGTAAAAGCGCTTTGAGTACCAATAGGTAGAAAAGCGCTATATAAAAGCAAGGCCATTTACCATTTACCATTCACCCTTTTTCTTCTCCACAGCCAAGTGAAATAATTGAATTTTCCTTTAGCATCACTGAGTCTCCGCTATTAACGTCAGCCATCTTGGCTCTTAGAACGAGTTACAGCTGTGGCGCGAATGCTTCCTGATTACGTGATTGATTGATGAATTGTCCAATCATGCTAAGAGTAAAAAAAAAGACAAAACAACGCCTTTGGTCTGGGCGCAGAGAGCTGCGCCCGAGAATCGAATTTTCATGCGCCAATGAAAAGCTGTATCTGCTCGTAAACAAAAGTTTGCTAGCTCTCATGGACTCCAGCATGACCGGCGCCCCTGACCTGGAGGAGGGCTTTATATCGAATGGCAAATCACAGCTTAGCCTTAAGTCAGACGCATTTAATGATTACTGGCAGTGTGGCGGGTACCACTACACCATTGCACAAGTAAAAACACGATGTATTTTTGTGTATTTATTTCGTATTTGTTAGGTTTGATTGATTCATGGTTGATCTTGGTAGATACATAAAACAGTCAATATTTCACAGGAGGGGCGGCGCCCTAGCGCCCTCTATTGACCAGCCACCACTGCATCTGACTGCCTGGTCTTCTTCAAGAGACTAGTAGTGGCCATTTCTAGCAGATTACCAGTAGCAGTAGGCAGGTCAATCCAAATATCGATACCAACATTGGTATCGGTATTGATTGATTGATGTAATGAGATTGATACTTAAGTTTCAGTTTCTCTTGTCTCATTAAAGAAGCGACCTGACTGTTTTTGTCTAAATGCCACAGCTGTCACAGAGCAGAGCAGGTTCACTGTGCTCCTCTTCCCCCTCTCATGTGTTTGTTGTACATCCGTCAGTGAAGGTTCTCAGCCATCCTGGTCATGGTATATCCAAAAACAGTTAAAAGAAGAAAAAAAAAAAGGCAACTGGGATTGTACATTGTAGTTTTGTAGTTTTTCTGTAGGTTTTTTTTTTTTTTTTTTTGGATAAGGCGAATCTACTCATCTGAGTAGATTCTTCAGTTCTTCAGTTAACACAAGTTTCAGTATTAGTTCTTATTTAAATCTCAGACTTCCCACCAGTCCCCTAGAACTGAAGAAGCTACTCGGATGAGTGGTGAAACGTCTTCTCAAAATAACTCTACAAGTCCAGTTGCCTTTTTTGAACCCTTTTAGATATGTTTGTCATACTGTCACGTGACTCCGCTACCAGCCATTGCTGGCCAGCAGCAACACACTACACACAACTCAGAGACAGACCAGGAGCATGGCAGAGACAATGAGTAGGGCTGTTTGCTTATGTTTTCGGGCTGAAAATGAAACGATAGCAAGTTGTACTATTTGTAAAAAGGCTGTAAGATACAGTGGTAACACAACAAACTTGTATAAGCATATGGAATGTTTTTAAATCCCCCACCTACCTGGCCCCGACAGAACCCTGAAAAGAAGAAAGAAGTGCACTAGAGGGGAGAAATGTTGTATTATTTTTGTATTGTATTTTACTCCCTAAACACTTTACATTATTTATAATATTTGTTGTGAAGTGATAATTTTGTACATTTTATTTAAGAATTCCAGAAAGAAGTGCAATGAAGGGAGAGATTTAGTTTTATAATTATATTGTAGTTTCTGAACACTCTATCTGAAAAATAATTTGTTTTTATTCATCCTCAAGTAATAATGTTGTGTTGATTCTGAACAAAAACTTTTATTGTGATACTAAAGTATTTTCTATATAATATTATATATATTATACATTTTGCCCAAATTTTGTACTGGATTTAACTGATTAATAATCCAAAAGGCAAATCTCAAAAACACTTAAATGTCATGAAAATTCATTCAGATTTAGATTGATTCAGACTGATGATGCAGATGAAGTATCAATATCAGTAATCGGGAGGCAGACACTCTCTCTACTGTTCGGTCTGTACGGTCAGACTTAAGACTTTCAGGGTTAAGACTACACACTGAATGAG
This sequence comes from Planiliza haematocheilus, assembly GCA_005024645.1. Classification (NCBI taxonomy): domain Eukaryota; kingdom Metazoa; phylum Chordata; class Actinopteri; order Mugiliformes; family Mugilidae; genus Planiliza; species Planiliza haematocheilus. The sequence continues at coordinate 601,160 of SRSE01000077.1, forward strand.
CTTATGTCCTCTTCTCTCTTCTCTCTCACACCAAGCTCCTATCCTCTTCTTTGTTTTATCTGGCACTGAGCTCATGTCCTTATCCTGTCCTTGTCATTTCTTATCTAACTTCTTCTCTATTACTAGTCATGCAATTATGTGCTATTATTGTATAGCATGTTAACTGCTGTGTGTCCCTCTCCCTCCCCTACCCTCCTCCTCTATCATCTTGTGCATGTCTGTGGCCTGGAGTTGTGTTTCCTGTGGGGCTCCATACTACATCTGTTTTCGTAGTCTCCTCAACTTGCCCAGTTGTAATGGTGCAAGCAGCATAGTCTTCATTTTCCTAAAACCCATGTTACTACAACTAATTTATAAACCACTACTGTCATATCAATGTATTAACTTCAAGGCACTGTATGTATGACATTCTGATTGGAGTCAGAGCACCCCAAAATGTCTGATCCTAGAAGATGTTCATCCTTTAATTGTTCTCCATGTGCCAAGCACAGGTGGTCCAGGAGAAAGAGGGATAGCCATGACTGTAGAAACAAAAACAACATGTACATAACAAAGGAAAGGAGTTGATAGAGAGAGGGAAAGGGGAACCGTCAACATGAACCTGTTGGATACATCAAACACAGTAGTAGCATTTTTGATTTTAATTTGACTTTTTTTTTCTAGGCTCAGTGTTCCTGAAGGTGTTTATTGCTCCGTATTTCTGTTTTATTCATTTATGCTTCTTCATATTTGATAAACATAGAAACTTCTGACCTTATATGTTATAAGACCAAATTAGGAATGGTTTGTGGCAGAGCACTATGAAGCTGGTTCAACACAAAATAATATAAGAATCTTGTTATTACATAACAACAATATTGAGTGCATGGTGTCTTTGTCACAGATATTTGTGAATGTGTGCTTGTGCATGTGTGCATAACCTTGCTCCCAAACTAAAGCATTTATTCTAATCTAGATAGATGAGGAAATGTCAAAAGGGCAGCAAAGTTACGAATCAGCCTCTGCAAACAAAACATTTTCATGCTGGACAGGGGGTCCTCCCAAATCGTGTTTTAAATATGTTGATAGACAGATGCTGACAATGGGTAATATGATTAATATGATAAGAGTGTTAAAAGGCAGTGTGTGTGTGTGTGTGTGTGTGTGTGTGTGTGTGTGTGTAACTTTTGCTACATTTACGTATTTGGTTACACCCAGCATTGTGTTCTTGCCTTTTCACAGGGCCATTGTGTTTATTCCATTCTGCTGTTGACAATGCAGTTAGCATTAATCTTTCTATTAACAGTTCTGAGCAAATATTGCTTCTCAAAGAAAAAGTGGAGTCAGTCTTAGATAACTGTATACACAAAATTCTGTATTTTATCACAATGATTTATGCACTGATATGCAACTGTGATGCTATTAAAAAATGGAGATCTGTCACGCGTGTTACCTGCCCATTACTGTGGAACTACAATACCAGTTAAACAATGCTTGCAACTAGACAATAGGTTTTTGTCAAGTAAGCATTTACATACTGGCGTCACAGATGTCTGTGTAACCCTGTGAAATACCTCACTTTCAACGATAAACCAGGATTCACATTTTATTAGGCTTACATACTAATTTAGTGATGAACTAAAACAGAATGCAACAATTTAAAATTATTTAAACCTTATATTTAATTGAAAATAGTTTTTAATAATGTTGATGCCAGCAAAACAAATATATAAATCACTGGACAATGTAAAAAGTAATGTGCATACAGTACAAAGTCAAAAAAAATGTCTTTAGTCAGATGGGTTAATTTGCAGGTGACACTGTTTTAAGGCGAACTCGAGAGAAAAACTGTTCCCTCAAAAAAGGTCAGCTAAATAGAACAGATGACTGAACAATGAAAACTAAATGTGTGCACCACATTCAGAATACATGGTCAAATATGCTAACAAAACAATGCTGTAAAAAAATGTGTGTGAGAGTGTGTGAGAGTGTGCAAAACCATGAACCTACAGTATATTACTGTATTGAAAGTTGTGAGAGTGGATGTATTTCATTCAAGATGTACATACTTTACTTCAATTGTGTAGCTTTAGATTTTCACACCAGATCTAAAATCAATTGGTCTGGGAAGAGTTGGATGGGTGAAGGCATTAAGTATGAGAAAGAGCGTCCAAATGTTTTGTGCGGACTGTATAGATGGAATGCAGTCAGTCAGTCATTTTCTGTACCCGTTTAGTCCTGTTAGGGGTCACGGGGGTCTGCTGGAGCCTATCCCAGCTGTCATCGGGCGAGAGGCAGGGGTACACCCTGGACAGGTCGCCAGTCCATCGCAGGGCCAACATTCACACTCACATGCACACCTACGGGCAATTTAGAATCACCAATTAGCCTAACGAGCATGTCTTTGGATGGTGGGAGGAAGCCGGAGTACCCGCAGAGAACTCACGTCGACACAGGGAGAACATGCAAACTCCACACAGAAAGGCCAGCTGGCCCATGGATTCGAACCGGAGACCTTCTTGCTGTGAGGCATCAGCGCTAACCACCTCGCCACTGTGCTGCCTAGATGGAATGCAACAAATTAAAATTATTCAAACCTTATATTTAATTGAAAATAGTTTTTGATCATTTTGATGCCAGCAAATTACATATATACATATAAATCAATGGAGCATGTAAAAAGTAATGTGCATACAGTACAAAGTCAAAGGTTTTCTTTTGTCAGATGGGTTGCTTTGCAGGTGACACTGTTTCAAGGCAAGGCTCAAGAGAAAGCCGTTTCCTCAAAAAAGGTAAACTAAATGGAGTATGTACAATCTGAGAGACAAGCTGAGAGATTGACATTAAATAGATGTATGATATTGGAGAGGGTTGGTATGACTAATAAAGCCCATCTGGTCCGGGGAAATTATGGTCGATACAATAACTTCCATCCACAAGTTTAGCTAACATTTTGTACTCCACGTTAAGTAATGAGGCGATAGGAGCCACACAGATAGAGAGATATCTCTCTCTATCCATCTCTCTATGTGGCGAGGAGTGGTAATTTTTACCCTAAATGAGAAAACTTGAGTAAAGGGAACTAATCCGACAACGCCACCTGGGGACTTACACCCCAAGATATAAAACCCACAACAATAAAACTATAAGGACACAGGTTCGACCACTGAGGAGGCAGAGACCGTAGTTCTTTAACAAATGTTTTATTGAAAATGAGGCAAAAATCAGATCCGCACTAAAGAAAAACTGGAAACTGGTGCTGCTGCTGATAAAAACAACAACAAGGTGAGTATAAGACAAAAGGGTATTTATTTAATATAATCTAAAGAAAACCTATATGAAACAGTGGCTTGGGTCACCTGGTTCTCCCTTGCAACCTGTTGCAACAATCCTGGGACCGACGTGCCTGGGGCTATGTGCTCTGAGGTGCAGCTGCATGATGGATGTTGCCTGGAAAGTGCATCCGCGTTCTTGTTGCTTCGACCAGGCCTGTACTTGATAGAAAAATCAAAAGACGCCAGCTGTGCAGCCCAACGATGCTCTGTAGCACCCAGCTTTGCGGTGGACAGATGACTGAGAGGATTATAGTCCGTGTACACCACACACACTTGTGTCCCAATAAATAATCCCTGGATTTTTCCGTCATGGCCCATTTAAGGGCAAGAAATTCCAATTTCATGGAGCTATAATTGTTCATGTTGCGTTCTGTTGGCTTTAAGCCACGGCTAGCATATGCAATGGGTCTGATCTTACCCTCTTGCTCTTGGGAGAGTACAGCACCCAGTCCGCTGTAGAGCCGACACCAGCTTCCTTTTCAGGCCCTCGAAGCCCTGCTCACACTCCTCCGTCCATGCAGTGGGCAGGCTTTCTCCTGGTAGCTTCCGGGATTTGGTGGCAGTGAGTTGAGCAACCAGGCGATGTAAAGGGGCTGCCAGCTTGGCAAACCTCAACAAAGCGCCTGTAATAGCTGGCGAATCCTAGGAAAGAGCGCAGCTCCGACACATGATTAGGCCTTGGCCACTTTGCAACTGCCTCAATTTTGCTAGGATCAGTGGCTACACCTTCTCTTGAAATAATGTGACCTAGGTAGCTCACCTCTGGCCTAAAGAAAGAACATTTCTCCAACTTGACTTTGAGTCCTTCTTGTTGCAGGCGACCCAGCACAGCATCCAGGCGTTGAACATGCTCTGTCACAGTGGCAGAAAAAACAACAACATCATCCAAATATAGCAACAATGATTGACCATGCTGGTCCCCAAAAATCCTTTCCATCAATCTTTGGAAAGTGCTGGGGGCGTTGCACAAACCAAAAGGCATCAGATTCCACTCAAACAACCCGAAAGGGGTGCAGAAAGCAGTCTTTGGCCTATCTTTTTCAGTAACTGGTACTTGGTTATATCCAACAGCCAGGTCCAAAGTGGAAAACCAATGAGCCCCTGATAAAGCATCAAGGGATTCTTCGATACGTGGCAAGGGGAATGCATCCTTGCGGGTCTTGCTGTTCAGAAGTCTGTAGTCCACGCACAACCGGAGACTGCCATCTTTCTTTTTCACCAGCACAATGGGAGAGGCAAAGGGGCTGCTGCTTTCTCTGATGACCTGTGCATCCAGAAGCTGACGAATATGGGCCTTTGCAGCCTCATACTCTGAAGGTGGAATGCGCCGATATCGCTGACGCACTGGCACATCATCCAGCAATGGAATATCATGAGAAGTGATGTTAGTACAACCCAAATCTCCCTCAAAGGCTGAAAAGATACCACTATAGTTCTGCAGTAGCATCCTAACTTGCCCCTGCTCTTCCTGAGTGAGTGCTGTTAGATCAACTGCAGCAATCTTGTCCTGCACTAACCCTGTAGTCTGTGAAGAGACACTAGCTGCTACCCCCTCCTCCACAAGGTTATCAGGTGAGTTGACATGGTCAGCCTCACTAACCGTACCTAAAATGGTACGAGGGTACAGTACAACATCCTGGGCCCCCACATTGACAATGGGAATATACACAGTACCTTTAACCATGTGAACCAGAGCAGGTGATGCTAACAGCCCAGCAAGCAAGCCACTGCTAAGGGGTTCGAACAAAATCTGGTCTGACAAATGTCGGGGGCCTGTGGCTGCCACCATTTTCATAGTACCCCCTGGGACTCTGCAAACCCTCCCCTTTTACCTTTACACGACCTGAACGTTCAGGAGGGGCTTTAGTTTGAGCCTGATGACACTGCTGAAGGGCCTGCTGAATGGGCGTGGGAGCCTGTAACACAGAAGGTAAGTTAAAGAGAGCCGGCCCATGTTGCACAAACTCCCAGTAACATTCTTGAATGATATTCATTCCCAGAACACCAGGGACTCCAGGCGCACTATGTGGAGTGTCTTTGACAACCAACACTCCCCGCCGTGTAACAGTTTTGCCACAAAGCTGGACATCCAATTCCAAATAGCCCACATATGGTATTGCTAACCCATTAGCAGCACTCAGACATAGCCAATTACAACACTGGAGTTTTTCTGGCCCCCAAGGTTCAAAATGCTGCAAAAAGAAACTTTCAGTCATTGTTGACACCCTTGATCCAGTGTCCACTAAGCAGGGGACCTGCACACCTCCCATTAGTACCGAAATATTTGGACATGCTGATACTAATTTTTCATGACTGGAAGCCAGATTTGAGCTAGAGGAGCCACCATCCGAACTTTGGCTCAGTGGTTCAGGGGGTGCAAGTGACCCTGAACAAACTGCTTAAGCTCTCTGTGAAGGGAGCAATCAGACACATGTTCAACAAATTGATCTCTCAACAACACCTCCCTGTTAAATGAATCAGGAGGGGATTTTTGTACAACCCTCTCCATCAAACACATTAAGGCATGAGAGAACTCTTGTAAGGTTTCACCATCTTGTGAAAGACAAATATTTTGTACACCCATAAAGTTCTTTTAATATGAGCAGGATCTGGTCTGGATGTGCCCTTTCCTCTGGAGACCGATATTTGATTTCTTCCCTCGCTTCTCCCTCCAGGTGATCATAGATGAAGAGTGCTTGGTCAGCTGGGGACAGGTGGCGAGCCCTTATGCAGGCATGGACCTCTTCAATCCACTCCCCAATGCTTAATCCTGACCTGCCCCTAAAAAGTGGGCACTTCCTGTCCCTGGGGAGATAGGTCAGTTACTGGAACAGGAGTGGAGGGGAGCCCAGGAGCAGGACCTGAGGATGTACTAGGGCCAGGCTGGTTAGCTTCCCGCTCACGACGTATCTGTTGGTTCTCAGATGGAAGCTGAGTAATCAAGTCTTAATTGGGTGATCTCCTCCTCCATGAGGAAACAAAAGAGGTCAGAAACAACTGGTGGTATCAGGAACCACCCAACACCTGCTGTTCTTTAGCAAAACAAAAATATCAAATACAAATCAATTGGGTTGTGGGGAAAAAAAGATAGAAAAAAAACTACAAGTCTCTGCCTTCAGTGATCCTGCCTACAACGCCAAGTGTGGCAAGGAGTGGGAATTTTTACCCTAAATGAGAAAACTTGAGTAAAGGGAACTAATCGGACAGCGCCACCTGGGGACTTACACCCCAAGATATAAAACCCACTATAAAACTATAAGGACACAGGTTCAACCACTGAGGAGGCAGAGACCGTAGTTCTTTAAGAAACAAATGTTTTATTGAAAATGAGGTAAAAATCTGATCCGGACTAAAGAAAAACTGCACTGAAAAAAATTTCTTGTTGAACGAACTTAATTTTATTTCGTCAAGTTTTTGCACGAAATACTTTTATCTAAAGCTAGATATATTATTTGTTGACTCAACTAATCATTTTTAAGTAAATTCAAATGAATTACATTAGTAAATCTAACTCAACTACATTGAATACATTTAACTAAATTTCCTTAGTAAGTCCAATTAAAGCCATTTTGAATGTAATTAAATAAATTATGCTTGCTTTTTCATTAGTGCCGAGTGCCTATGACACGAGGCCCTACTCGATCTTCTGCGTGTTTCTTTGCAGTTTTTTTACTTATTAGTGCCGAGTGCCTATGACACGAGGCCACTCTTGATCTTCTGCGTGTTTCCTTGCAGTTTTTTTACTTATTAGTGCCGAGTGCCTATGACACGAGGCCACTCTTGATCTTCTGCGTGTTTCTTTGCAGTTTTTTTACTTATTAGTGCCGAGTGGGCTGTTGCCATTAGCTGCTAATGTTAGCAATTAGCATGACGCGCTAGCCACTAACTTTAGCATTAGTTTAGTGTTAGCATGTCTCTTTAGACACTAAAAATTAAATACATGCTAATTGTTAGCATGCTAATGCTAACATGCTAATTGCTAATATGCTATTCGCCAACATGCTAATGCTGCCACTAATGCAACCACCAATTTCTAGCCACTAAAAATTAGCATTAGCCGCTAATGTTAGCAATTAGCATGACGCGCTAGCCACTAATTTTAGCATAGGTTTAGTGTTAGCATGTCTTTTTAGACACTAAAAATTAAATACATGCTAATTGTTAGCATGCTAATGCTAACATGCTAATTGCTAATATGCTATTCGCTAACATGCTAATGCTGCCAGTAATGCTACCACCAATTTCTACCACTAAAAATTAGCATTAGCCGCTAATGTTAGCAATTAGCATGATGCGCTAGCCAATTATTTTAACATTGGTTTAGTGTTAGCATGACTTTTAAGCCACTAAAAATTAAGTAGATGCTAATTGATAACATGCTAATGCTAACATGCTAATTGCTAATATGCTATTCCCTAAAATGCTAATGCTGCCACTAATGCTACCACCAATCTCTACCCACTAAAAATTAGCATTAGCCGCTAATGTTAGCAATTAGCATGACGCGCTAGCCAATGACAGACAGACACCTGTCATTGTTCAACTTGGGTGCCAAAAGCCAAAATGGCCGCCCCACAGACCAGTTACTTCAGTTAGAAGTTTCCCGAGTGGGCTGTTTCCATTAACATTGCCCCAAAATGGCCGCCCTACACACCAGTTACTTATGTTTTCCCGCCTCTTTCTGTGGCTTTCCTGAACGTCTAGATATGCAGTTTGTGGGTAAAATGTAGAAATGTGAGCTATTTAAAGCGATTTAAAACAAAGGATTGTTTCTGCTTTCCTCCACAAATTTAACATTGCATGGAGCGAGGAAGGGGTTTGCTGGCGCATCTTTGCTCAATCAACAGACATTTTCTACAATCAACTGCTCTGGCATCCTTTCACCCAGACACTTCATTTAAACTTTAAAACGTAGACACTCTTGTCTTCTCTTCAGAGATTCCCTTCACTTATCGACACCTTTTACCGTTTTTAAACTATGAAGCCTCAAAGCGGTGTAGGGTTTTACTCAAATTTCGGGGTTTATAATGGGTGTGTATTGCGCGGAATGTTCGCGCTAGAGTGGATGACATCATCAGCTAGAGTGGAGAGGAGAGAATAAATTAGGCAAAAAATAAAACAGAAACTGCTCCGGTGGCCACAAATGGCTATTTGTGGATGAGACCCACACTGGTATGATTGCAGACATTTGTGTGATTGGTTCTCCTTGTATAACTCTGTTGGGTGTTGCAGATATTTCTATGGTTTCTGTGTCTGTCCTTTAATTAAACTTGTTATTATGTAGGTATTCAGGGTGTCTCTTTTGACACCTTTCACATGTGCTCTTGTTATCCCACCTTCTTGAATGACGATCCGCTCTTAAACAACTACAATAGAGTTTTTCTGTGTGCACAAACTTGACATAACCTGTTTTTTTCAATGAATGTTCTGCACTTGGCTAGGAGGTGTCCTGTTCTTTTGCAGAAGACATGATGATATTTTTAGATTCAGATTCAGAAAACTTTATTTGTCCCTGGAGGGCAATTTGAGGCACAAGTAAGCAGTTTGACGTGCAAGTACAGGCATTTAAGGTGCAAAAAAAAATAACTGAGTCGTCAGCGTACTTGACCAGTGGCAGGTGGGCTGTGTGATCTGCAGTCATCGGTGTACAAGATGAAGAGCAGGGGTGATAGCACGCAGCCCTGGGGGGACCCAGTTGAGGTGAAATGGAGGTCTGAGAAGATGGTATTGACGAGTACTCTCTGGGAACTGTTGGTGAGAAAGTCCAGGATCCACAGAATTAACTGGTTGTCTAGGTGGAAGTGGGAGGTTTTGTGGCCAGGATGTGGGGCTGCAGGGTGCTGAATGCTAAGGAGAAATCAGCAAACGGTAGTCTGGCTGAAGAGTCGGATTTCGATTTACTTTTTGGGGGGAGGGGGATGACAGTGGAGTGTTTCCAAAGATGGGGTACAGTGCTGCTGTCCATGGAGCTCTGGAACAGGGTCTGGAACACGTCCCCTAGCTGCTGAGCTGTGCCTCAGGACCCAGCCACTGATGTTGTCTGAGCCAGGTTAGCTGTTCACTCTGGTTCCCCTGAGGGCTCTCACCACGTCCTGTGGGTTGAAGGTGAATGCAGAGCTGCCAGGGTTGAGTGTAGTTGTGACATTCTCGAGCTGGATGGAAAGATTCGGGAGCCAGCTCATTGAACCGGCCACCAAAGAAGACTCAGGAATCACGGATCGAGACGTCAGTTGAGTCCTACCACATTTGATTGATATATAATCAATAAATGGCACCATTCAAATATCTTACATCTCACTCGGCAGAGAAACCTGACTTGGCTACTAGCAAACTACGGCACTCAGCCACTGGAGTGGAGTGGCGCTACTGAGTTCCTTCGGCACTCATGAATCCCTGCGGATTCTTCACTCATGAATCCCTGTGGATTCACTACTCATGAGTCCCATGAGTTACAGTGAGAACTTGCCTGCTCGGTGCGGGTAGGAAAGACAACATGACTGGGATGGGAAAGACACCTCGTTGAAAATCCATCTGACATATCAACAAGGTGTAAGATGATGGTTATACTGTATTGTACACTGTGCATAAGTCCTGAAAAGAAGCTCAGTAGCTCAGCAGCAGAAGAGTTAGGAAATGCTGATGTTAAAGAGTCTGACTGCTGAGGGACAAAAGACCTTCGGAAGTGTTCCTTCTTGCACTGTGGGTGCAACAAGACAAAAAGTCAAGGATAACTTGATCTTAACATCTCTTCATTGTCCATAAATGTACTGCAAGCATTATATTAGTAAACTAAAATAATAAAAGACCTCTGTTAGATGATTGGCTTCAGAGTAAAATATCAAATAGCATAATCTAAACATAATCTCTTTAATCTCAACAACATGACTTTAAAGATGTTTGTGTTTGAACCTGTACTGTCAGAAATATTATCAAAAACACAAGATTACACTGTTGTTTTTGCTTTTTGTGTTTACGAGTAAGTTTTACTTTTACTTTTCAAATTATTATTATTATTATTATTATTATTATTATGTTTGTCCTTGCTGTCTGTCACTTTTGCAATCCCTTCTCTAGGCTGTAATTGCATTGGCATACTCTGACTTTGTTGCTATGGCTGTTCTAATCTGCAGCACTGGTAAACCAATCTAATAAAGAGATTAGCTACTGTAAATCAGCTTTGTGAGAAGTTGTTTGCCAAGGGTTTGAATATAAGGTGTTCATATACAGTATACGTAAAATTCCCGCACTTTGTTTACTTACTCTTTTAAGCTGCCAGCTGCATTTAACTTCTACAAAGAAAGAAAGAAAGAAAGAAAGAAAGAAAGAAAGAAAGAAAGAAAAAGAAAATGACTGCACAGACAACCGTCCTTGCTTGACTAATGAGATACAGTATCCTATCACTGTGTTGGGTTTCATTACAGGAAATAAATATTATAGTGTACTGTATGGAAATGAAGACTGCGCCTAACTAGCAAGTAAGACAAAAACATATATATATTTTTAATGTATATCAGCTTTATTAGTCAAGTATATACTGTTACAATACTCATACAAGGAATTTCTGCATTTAATCCAAGTCAGCACAAGTGGAGCAGTAGCCAACAGTTTTTACCTATTAAGAACAAGTTTAATTATATTAGTTTTTATTAAACACATAACTGAAAACATTTGAAACGTCTAACAGCTATGTTATATAAATGCTTTTATTTACTGATCAGCCACAATAGTAAAACCACTGACAAGTGAAGTAATTGATCATCTTGTGACAATGCAAATGGGAATCTGGCATTTGTGAGGATGTTACTGAGACATGTACCATCCACCTAGACCAAAACGGTTTAGGAACAACTCAAACACTCAAAAACAGCACAAGGTGTTGCTGTGGCCTCCTAATTCCATAGATTCCAAACTGATCAGGTATAAGTATGAAATATGACTGATCCACAGAGGCCTTTTTAACTCACAGTTCCCAAATACCCCAAATAATAACATTCTGATACCAGCAGACACCACCACACCATGTGGTGGTCTCTCTCTCTCTATATATACACACACACACACACACACACACACACACACACACACACACACACACACCACGTATGATTAAACTCACTAAATCCCACAAAACCATTTACTGTATTAAACTATAATAGCTATTCACCATTTGCTTTTAGTGACTGATTGGGATGCACAATGCTATTGTTATTATTGTTGCTATATTCTGTATTTATGCAATCTTAATTTTAGCATTATGTTAAAAAATACAAAATGTCAAAAAAATGTAATAGCTATTACATTTTTTTGACACAGCTGTGTAATACAGAACATCTCTTCATATTTGTTACACAATACTGTACAGTTTGCGTTTCTATTCTGTCTCTGGCCACTGCAGTCTGCCTGAAAGGATAAGCACAAATATATAAATTTGGAATGAGGGACACAGGCATTTACATGACAGGTTTTGCAGTTTTCAAAATTGCTGGAAAATGTTCAGCTACCCACAAAATCAATGACAAGAGAGAAATTTACCTGGTCAAGTTACACAGTATCAGGACAATAAACAGGTCTCTTTATCTGGGATAGTTCACAATATCCAAAATGTCAAATACATTGCTCTAGTATTTACTAAGATAATAAAAAAAATAGTAATAATAATAATCGACCCAAAAGATCTTTAGATCTACAAAAAGACAAGTTTAATTATTAGCACCCATTCATTTACATTTGTGGACTGTTGTGGACCTTTATGTTTTTATATATATATATATTTGCATGCCTTTTAATGTGAATGAGAGAACTTTGTTTAATAAATGCATTCACTCACAAAAACACACAAAGCCTAGCCTGCTTTTATCTTCAGTTAGGGCCTTGGCATTTGTGTCAAACAAACCTTCAAATGAGTAAGCCTTGATTAACATCTACAGTATTGTTAGGAGAGTGGGAGAGGTTACAGTCAGAGACTTCCTTTTACATCACAGCACAGCATTAGATTACTATCAGTTAACAATTCCGTTCAAATTCAACTGTGAATGTCAGCTTCATATATTTGAACATTTATTATTATTATGCTTGAGATTATATATGAGATAATCCACTGGTTATTATCTTTTGTAAAAGTAACAAGAAATACTTATCTTCTATAGCAGAGATTGTTCTGTTTCTGGAAAAGTTAAAGTATACATTTTTACTGAAATCTAGAAGCGGAAACCTATGAGAACATTGTGGTTTTCACAACCATGTAATCCCATAGCCCAGTTTTAAAAATCAAAAAATATATATTTTTAATTTAATATAAAAGTCAGTATAAAAGACCAAGCCCAAGCACTACAGAATGTGACTCACTTATCAGTGTCAGAATGTTTGACAAATGGTACGTACAATAATCAATCCAAACAAAAACCTGTGTTAAAATGTGGATAATATCACACCCCAGCCATGTCACAAGGGTATTAACAGTACTACTCTTTTAAACAGTCCTTGACCACATGCTAGACAATGTATTGTTAAGTTTAGAAGGCAGTTTGTGTTCTTTTCCCTTTGACAACAAGTTAAGTATTTTTTCTGTGACATCCAAGTATACAAATACTGGGTGCACCCTAAAGCTTCTCTCCCTTCCATGAATTGAGTGGGCCACCTGTTGCTTTATGGCTGACAAGCATTCAGAGAACCTCACGGATTGACTGCATAGAAACCTGTCCTGTTCTTTCTGGGAGTGTCCCCCTGTTGAAAAACATAACAGGACCGAATTCAAACATCCATTCTATTGCAGAATATTGCAGTCTTATACTAAGTGACAATTACATGCACACAAACATGCACATGGCGTGTCATGTTAAAGTAAGTATTGTATATGAGCAATGTAAAACGAATGCATTTACTGTAACTGTGTAGTACTCACCACAATGACAGCAGTCGACACTGGCTTCTGTGTAACTGGTGATTGAGGTGACAAAGGTTCCAGAGGAGATTGTTTCTTTTCATTGTAATATGGGTCCTCAGTAGTGTCCATGTGGTCACTTTCTGTTTTCTTACCACACCACTGAATCAACTGAAATACAGAGCACCAAAAAAAGATTTTACCAAAAGTAAAAGGCAGAATAAATAAATGTCACACACAGAAATTGATCTGACATATCTGGGGTTGACCAGTCCCTGATTTCCTCTGAATGTTGTCTTTGTAAAACAGGATAAAAGGATCTACATTGTCCCTGTCATCTGTGAAAAATCTGAAAAAAACAAAATGGCTAAAATACTTAGTAGAGGAAAAAGAGAACTTCAGCTGGTGAGAATTCACTGTGAGGATCTGAGTCCCACCTTTAACACAGCACAGTGTATTTTTATTATGAATAAAAGATATTGGTTGCAGCTTATGTCAGTATTATTTATTATTTAAGGCATTATCCATTATTATTAAGGAACGGGTATTGGAAATTAGCATTTGATATAGAAACCAAAATCAAAACACCAGACTGAATAGTGCCTCACCATCATCTAGCAGCTATTGCTGCAGACGAGTGGCTTGTCTTACACCACCACCATCACCATCACTCCCTAGCTGTCAGTGAACAGCTAGGGAGACTCCGTCCCAGCAAAGCAGCCGGCCCAGATGGAGTATCCCCACAGTTACTTGGGGCCTATGTTTCTGAGCTGAGCGAGCCCCTTCAGCATGTATTTAACCTGAGATCGCACTGTGACCATCATGCATCATCCCTGTCCCTAAGAAGCTACACCTGAAGGAGATGAACAGTCCGGTGCCCCTGACATCCAGTATCATCAAGACCAATGGAACGGCTGCTGCTCCATCACATCAGGCCCCAGGTCTGCCACACACTAGACCCATTGCATTTTGCATACCAGCAAAAGGTGGGGGTGGAGCATGCCATCCTCTACCTGCTCCATTGGTCTCTCTCACAAGGGGACAAGGGGAACAACTTCATCACATGGTGCAGACCGAACCACCTTTGGATCAATACAGCTAAAACCAAGGAAATGGGAGTGGATTTCTGGAGGTCCAGACCCCACCTGCAGCCTGAAACCATCAATGGGGAGTGTGTAAAGGTAGTTCAGACCTATAAGCAACTGGTTCTGCATCTGGATCACAAACTGAACTGGTCAGCTAACATAGACTCAGTATACAAAAAAAAGGCAGCACCAAGAAAAAAGGGCACCTCATGGCTGAACAAAGTGGTACAGAAGGTGTGCTCTGTGGTAGTGGCAGATGCAAGGACCTTGAACAAAATCCGGACCATCATTAGCAATGTCCACTACCCTCTATATGACACCATGGTCAGGCAGAGGCTCGTTCAGTGACAGGCTGCTGTCTCTGTCTTGCCCCACGGACAGGTTGAGGAGGTCGTTTGTCCCTCAGGCCATACACTATACTACTGTATATTTCTTACACTGCCTGTCCAAACAAAAAAAAAGTCACCACTTGGATTTAACAAAGCAAATAGGCAAAGGTCTCCTACTGGATAATTACTGCATGGGCAATTATCTTTCAGCTGGCCAGAGGTTATTTAAACCCAACTGATGCAATGAGCAGCTTCTCATTTTTTAAATGACCACGTTAAAAGGCATATCCCGCGGTTGTGGAAAAGATGTTAGTCTGTTTGAGAAATGTGACATCATTGTTCTTAAATTGCACTGTTCTTATATTGCCCCCCTGAATCAGTGGTAAAGGAGGTCCAGTTAAATATTAGTGTGTCTGACCTGTATATACACATACATACATATATACATATATATATGTACAAATATATGTACATATATGTGTGTGTGTGTGTGTGTGTGTGTGTGTGTGTACACGCTAGTAACTGTTTATCTATCAAAATAAACAGTTACTATAGATTATACAGAGAAAGAGGTTAGCCACTGGAGTGAATATACTGAAATAAACCTACCTCAAAACTTACCATAATGATGAAGATGATTATAAGTAGCAATAAGATGGCAGCGGCTAATACTAAAAGGGCAATAGCCCATCCAGGTACTGAGTCAGGCCTTCCATCATTACTGCCACCGCTTGATGTTGGGGAGTCAGTAGGCCTTCCAGATGAAACAGCCTGAGAATCTGTGTGTTTGCTATGTGGATTCAGAGTTGTAGTCTTGTTCACGGTTAGGTTCCCATGATTTGTTCCATGATTTGCCATGGTGGTTGAAACCAAATGGGTATCATCAGAAGAGGTGTTTGGTATGCTTGAAGATGCTGTTGGTGGAAATTGGTTTGTAGTAGTACTATGCATGAGTGCCGGACTTATGGACGCAGTGGTGGATGTTGGTGTTTTAGTTATTGTAGTCATAGGTGTTGAACCACTTGTAGTATGCATTGTCTCTGACTTTACTGAGTAGTATAGAGTAGTTGCAGGTACTGGTGAGGCTGTAGTAGGTACTGCTAATGTTGTAGTAGTAGAAGTTGTCATTGGTGTTGTTGTTGTTTCTGTCAGTATTATTGTAGTAGCAGATGTTGTTGTAGTGCTCGTATTTGTTGGAGACACTGTAGTTATATTTACTTTGTCAGCTAAGCAAAAAGAAAAATGTATTACAAATTAGAACATTGCTTAAAGACAGTGTATTCATGATAACACAGGAATTATAGAAAATACACAAAATGTACAAAATGAGATCTTACGGGTTGTAAAGTTCAAATTAAGTTGTAAAATTTGGGGTTCCACCTTGTTGGCATTTTGTTTAAAGAGCACATAGACGATACTTGGATTGATGGAGCTGGTATTGAAGATCATGGTTGCCTTTGCGATTACAGATCCGGAACTGTGAAAGGAAAAAGTAAAACGTATTTTCTGACAGTTTCACAATTAAAAGATGATTCTCTTCTGTAAAGAATTATATATACCTCCATTTTATATATATAGTAAATACAGATTTACTTTATACAAAAAATAGCAACATCCATCTATTAGCTATACCCCTGTTTAGAGAATATCTAAAGCATGTTTTGTCTGTTTTTCTGTAGGTTATCAAAACATATAACTTTATTTATTAAAAGGTTCCCAGAAATGTCTCGATAACCAATATTTATGATACCTGAATGTCATTGCCACAACACCTCGATAGAACTTGTTTGTTGGACATTTTGTATGGTTGGGGCAGTTATAGATGCTTTCGAGCTGAAAAACACAGAAAAAGCTTAACGATTAGCAGAGTATGAATATATACATGCATACAGTATATATATTTTATATGTGTGCATGTGTTTGTGTGTCTGCATGTGCGTGTGTTTGGTTAGGGTGGAAGTTAAACTGAAACTGAAGATTACATCATGAGGGAGAGAGACGAATGTTGCAATCCAAGTTTGTAGAGAGGCAACATGCAAATATCTAGAAATTCCAAAGGCTGAGAGAAGAACTTAAAAAGATGTGGAAGGTGAAGTTAACAGTGATTCTTGTGGTAATCAGAACACTCATGGCAGTGACCCCCATCTGGCGATTCCAGGAACATCTCTGTCCCAAAGACTGCAGCTATAGATATCTGTATCTATAGAAATTAATATAGTTATTTATATCTATATAAAGTAGATACAGAAAAATAAACACTTGTAAGGAAAATGACTGGACCTGGAGAGGGTCCTGTTTGCCACTGAGAAGGCTTGGTCTGACCCAGGTGCCCAGGTTCTATGCAAAAATTGTAGGTTTTGTAGGCAAGTTTCACTTTATTAAAATCCTTTCACTGTCATAACAATTTTAGGACATTATATCTGTCCTCAGTGGCACCTAAAGTTGCGATGGTACTTACTGTCATCAAATGCGAATCGTTAGTTGTAATTAATCTTACCAAGTCACTGACTTCTTTGTATGTTGTTTGATATTCATCAGTTGCTGGATTAAGCAGTGCAGTGCTGAACATCCTGTTGATGATCTCCATTTTCACATACAATGCCCTCTGTTCAGGAAAGCTGAATTTCACTTGTGTGACAGGATCAAGGGCAGTGAGACCTGCATGTTGGGTTGAGAGAAATATGTACCAGAATACAATTTTATCTTTTGTTTTTATTTTTGATTTCTCACATGAAAGTCCTGAAAAGCTAGAAATGTTTACATGGAACGGCAAATTGCTGGGAAGAGGTTCTGAAAGGACAGTTTGTGTACTTCTACATGTAAATCTACAAGTATCGATAGGATTGTGTGTCCACAAAATGTAGCTAAATGTGGAAATGAATGATAGGCAAGTTCTGTGATATACATTGTTTAATACATTATATAAATATTAGTTTTCATAAAAGGATTATTAAAACCAGGAACTGTATTGTTCCACAACTTTCCCTTGCGTCCCTAATCTATTTGCAGATTTCATGGAGTATAATGTATTTGGATCAAAGTATTGTTAAGCAACATCAATAGAACTACAGAACTAATTTTAAATGAAAATAGATGTTAGTAACTGTATCATGCTGACACCGTAATGAATATTGCAAATTGGTCACCCAATCTAAATATCAAACAGTTTCACAGTCAAATATTTTGGAAATGTTTAAAAGGTGCTGATCTGAGTCTCTGAGAGGGCAGTTGTTGTAACTGTTCTTTGTGAATGAAAAGGATTTTCCTTTCAGGTCAATAATAGACATTCTAATGTGTTTTTTCTATATTGAATCCAGTGCCACTGCCCTCTACGTGTTTAGAGGAGTGGACATTGGTACATCAAGTATACAACTCAGATGAGAAACATTGTGTGATATCAGTGAAAGCTCCAGAACTGCCACTATATGAACCATGTGGTGAGACTGTTTTGATAAAATATATATACAGTTTCAAATTATGATTCACTGTGAATCAATTAAGAAATCTAATTTCAAAAAGTATGAGGAGGGTTGAATTTGGACAGTTGTGAAAGCTGTAAACTACAAGTCATATAATTCATTTCAGCAGCATTTTCTTACCTGAAATTGTCACTAAGCACAGAGTAAGGATCCACAGCAATCTCAGTTGGTCCATTTTGAACACAAGCCAAAATAGTATTCTTCCGTATTCTCTGGAATGGTCTTGATTACATGAATGATAATGTAGTCATTCATGTGAAGGGTTTTGTTCATTCAGGACGCAAATGGGCAGGGATGAGAGGCTGGTCCAGAAATGTGTCTTACATTACTGATTTGGATGTGAAGGCAAACCTTCTGGTGAAGCTGAGTAAGTGTGGACCAAGAAGGTGTGCCCAGGGCCACCCACTTGGCACACATTCCCAGCAAATCAGAGTCCTTCCTTTTTTGCTGGATAATCCTATGAATTGCACCCAGTCATTGAATAGTTTCAATTGTCTGAGCATATGAGCAATAAAACTAACACAATTCTTGTTTACAATATGATGAGTAACCCCTCCTATTTTACTCAGTGCACAGCCATGGCACTGCAAAAAGAATTTGTTCAAATCTTTTGACATTTACTTTTGATTTTATTGTGTTTGCCTACAAATTACAAATTCCTGTGCAACAAGTTATTTAAGATAAGATAAGATGAAAAGATGGTGGAGTTTAAATATATGTCAATAATGTCAATATACATTGACATCTCTACCTACAATGTAGGTAAAATTACTATCATTTTTTATTCAGCTAAGCTTATGGTAATGGTAAATAGCCTTGCTTTTATATAGCGCTTTTCTACCTATGTACTCAAAGCGCTTTACAGTCACAGGCACATCTACCCATTCGCTCACACAAGCACTCACACATTCACATACCAGTGCCACGCAACTGGGGGTTCAGTGTCTTGCTCTGGCTACCCGGGGGCTGCACACAGCCCGTGACCTCACTCGAAGTGGCCCTTAGACTAATTTCTGAAAACTATAAAAATTTGTCCTTTGCAGCACTGAATCAGTTGTAATGACACAGCCGGCCACTAGATAGCGCCTCTAATGCAGACGTCGCCTCATAAGCTTCCACCGGGTCTTCTCCATCAGTGAAGAAGAGACATTGAGCCATGGCTCAATGTCTCTTCTTCTCAGAGCAGAGGAGAGAGAAAACTTGTTCAAGAAGTCGTGTGTGTTTCAGGTGAAATTGGAAGAAGATTATCTGCAAACAGAATTTAAAAGTAAACATATGTGCTTAGTCTGTTTAGAGACGTTATCTGCGAGAAATATTGAAGCTGCAAGTGCTGCCATCGTAGCAGACCTAGTAGTGGTTTTAGGCGTGGGCGAACAGCATTTTTTTCATGACACAAGGGGGGTGACATGAGAACTTGGGAAAAAACATAAAAATGTATCTGGTTTTCTGTTTTCTGTCATATCTGTGTGGGGAACTGTCAAATTGGCGTCCCCTGCAGCTGCAGATGCCCTGCTTGCTGAGTAGGTGGCTTGCACATAAGCTGTGTGTGAGAAAGGGAAAGTGGAGGGGGCACGGGGGACCGTTCACCTTTCTCTCAAATTGAGGGGTTACCACTATATAAAAGGGCTAAAGTCAGTCACACCTTGACTTTCTTCCATGTAATGCACATTTCATTCATAATATTATAAATACAGGCCTATAATTCCTGCACGTTTTTGTTTTTATGAATTGTATGAAATGCCAAATAAAAATAGGTAATACAAAACTGTTAGGGAGATATTTGTGGTGATGCCGATGAAGAAGAAGTACCAGAATCCTGTATGTCTTATGCCTGAAGGAGTTTATTAAGGCTCGTATACTAGGAGAACAGAAGATTCATCATCACATCATAAGTGCATGAGTCCACCTCAATTCTAAAGGACAGTAAACTCAAAGTCTTATACTAAGAAGGTGGACCGAGGCAGGGGAGATGTGTCAATATCCCATTGGTTATTGTACATAAACAAGGATTGTACCAGATTCACACCAACTAGGAAATACAAATTGTCAGACAGTGACGGAGGACATTATCATCTAACTCTACAGACAGTGAGACTGAAGATGCCAAAAGAGGGACCATGGCCTTGGCATGTTCCTCAGAGAGAAAATAGGGCAGATACCTGACCCCAGCAGTAGGGAAGAGAAATTATTCTCTAACAATCCCCTCTTATTGATCATAAGATCAATACACTATAATTTAGCACCTTAAGGGTGAATTAATGTCAAGCCATCAGAATCAAAGACCATCATGCAATACAAGAACCCAATGAGATCAAACACATCAACATTGATAAAGATGGTGTTGTAAAATAAAACACAATTAAACACTGAATTGCGTAAGTCAAATAATATCATTCAGTAATATTCACACCCTATACAGCATGTCAGCTTATCTAACATGTGACCATGAATCCCACCTTCCCATCAACAAGGACCGCTGGAGGCAAACCCTCAGTGGGATAAAGAACCCCTGAAACACCTAAGTGTTAGAAGGGCTCACGATGGAAATCACAGCCACATGAACCTACTTACAGGAAGCCAACTATTCTAACCATGGAGCCAGACCTATGGGAAAAACCTCAATGTCATGGAGGAAAACCCAAAGTCTAGTCTCTTCCAAATGATGTCATAAGGGTGTGTAATCACTTGGTACAACACATGAATCAATAATAGTAATACATGAAGATTACATAACAGTGATGATTATAGGCAATCAATATCAGACTAAATGCATGAAGGTAAATATGAAACCTTCAAAATGGAATTACAGTAATCAAGACAAGGCAATAATAATAATGTAATAGTAGTAGCAGTTGACAGGAGGAATGATCTTCAACCCATGTGCTGAGCGCACAGTAGAGGGTCTGGAGAGGTTACTAGCACATACGATGCCCAGTCTCCATGGAATTGCCCAGTCTCCATGGAATCCTGCTGTTATCCACTCCTACCTGAATGAACAATTCTCCAACCTGCCGATGATTCCCCTTATATTTTCAAACTGTCATTAACATCATTAGTTTGAATCATAGCATCCAACTTGTATGCTTTAGTCAGATATGTGTATTTATGACAGATGTATGTTTATCTTGCTGTTCTCTTTCTCTGTCTGTACCCGGCTGGCCTTAGGCAGATGGGTCCCTCCATATGAGCTGGGTTCTGCTCAAGGTTTGTTCCTGTTAAAAGGGAGTTTTTCCTTGCCACCGTCGCCTTCAGGCTTGCTCTGGGGGTTTCAGGCCGGGTCTTGTAAAGCGTCTTGAGACGATTTGTATTGTTATTGACGCTATATAAATAAAATTGAATTGAATTGAATTGAATAGTGGGATGGATCCATGTCTATCAACTTCTCCTCATATGTCAAGTAGACATATGCATCAATTATTTATTACCTCAATGAGTGATGAGGACTTAAAACAACAATAACAACACAAATATTGTAACAATCGCAAGGATATTCTAATCAGAAAAGAGTATAAATGATTTGAACTACTCTTTTATTTTACAATTACTATGTGATTTAAATTTAAGTGTAACTAAATGAGAATATAGTATATGTGGTGTATCAGATAAGTAAACTCATCTTGATAACTTCATTTCTGCTGATCCATGGATGTCTTAGCATGGTCATTTGTGTCAGATGTATCATATTCCTTAAATCAGATAAAGTAATTATTGTGGGTGATTTTAATATTCATATGGACAACCAAAATGATAGTCTTAGTACTGCGTTTATCTCTCTACTAGATTCAATGGGCTTCTGTCAAAGTGTAAATAAACCGACTCACTGTCTGAACCACACTCTTGACCTCATTCTCTCTTATGGCATTGAAATTGATCATTTAATAGTTTTTCCACAGAATCCTCTCCTATCCGACCATTTTCTAATAACCTTTGAGTTAATTTTATTGGACTATAAGCCTTTTTGCAGAAACTCCTACAGCAGATGTTTATCTGACAGTGCTGTAGCCAAATTTAAGGAAATGATTCCTTCAGTACTGAATTCAATGCCATGTCCCAGTGTAACAGAGGACTTGTCTGCTTCCTTTATCCCCTCACAGATAGATCATCTCGTTAATAGTACCACAGGCTCATTACAGGCAACTCTTGACTCTATTGCACCTCTGAAAAAGAAGAAAATTAAACAGAGGAGATTAGCACCTTGGTATAGCCAGCAGACTCACAAATTAAAGCAAGTGGCACGTAAATCTGAACGCAAATGGCGTGCCACTAAACTGGAAGAATTTCGTTTTGTGTGGGTACACTGTAAAATATTTTGCTGTAAATTTACAGTAATTTACTGGCAGCACGATGCCAGTAAAATACTGTAATATATTTCACAGTATGTTTACTGTGATTACATTTACAGTACTATTTGTATTACTGTAAATTAAATCACAGTACACAACTGTGAAAATGTAATTTACTGTAAACTCAAAATATGTATGTTACTGTAATTTTACAGTTTAATTTTCTTTACTGTAATACAAATCAGTGTTTGTCTTCATTGCTATGAACCCAATTACAGTACATAGTTGTAATCAATGATATTATTGGCATCTTAAAATATCTCACTGTGCTCTAGAAAATTCCTGTAACATATTACACAACAGCTCTTAACAGTAAAATGCCATTTATTTCTTCAGGAAAGCAATAACCAACACAGAGCATTGTAACAACCCTTTAAAGTGCAGACTTTAAGAACCACTTAAAAATCTATAAAATGTCCTCTGATGGCCAATGGGCCTAAAAACTTTGTTTCCCATGTGGCTTTTAACAATAAACATTAAACATCAATTAACATTGTGGGGTGAGGTACTGTTAAGTACACAGTATAACCACCATACACCATCATTGTAAACACTGTACAAAATGTTAGCTCAGTTTAGCTATGATTAGACCAGTCTGTGCTATGAAGGTACAAACACAACTCCTCTTACAAAACAAATCACTAAATTAACTTAACTTACATTTTTAAACATTCTGTTTTTCAAGTAAGTTGAACAAATATTGAGGTGCTTACATTGGCAGTTGCAATTTTACCTAAAAGGAGGAGGTGGCACAGCTACAATGCAAATATGTTTTCTTTTGAATCAAACACAACATTTTATAGAAGGGGTAGTCTCCCTTCCTTCCCTGAGTTTTCACTCTTTTCCCTAAAAGGTGTCTATTTTAATAATTTTGTATCACAGCTATCAGCTGTGCAGCATCCTTCTAAAACGTTTGCTATAACTTTTCTGGAGCGGCATGAAGGAATAAGAATAAAGAATGAAAAAAGGTATATGCCAGAACATATACTATGAAGACCTCAAATACTAGGCTGTCAACAAATCCTAGAAAGTCAACTTTTGTGACACATCCTTAATAGTTTTGCAAATCAAATTCTACAATTTCCCTAATCAAAGTGGCCACGCGGCGATTCAGACCTGTGCTCTTTCTTTGCACCTTCTTGCCGGATTTCCTGCTGACCTGTGTCTTGGACGTACACTTCGAGCCTTCAGGGTTAATCCTCAGGAAAAACCTGCAAGCAGAAGAAATAGTCTGTTAGTGCTTTTGCTCCATCAATGATATTCTCAGCCACAGCAAATACAAAATAGATCCTAGTAACAGTGACGATAATCATGACATCTATTAACCACTACACACATGGACAATATAAATAATAACTATAATGTGTCATTAAAAAAATCCCATGGCATGCACAGCCTAATGCACCTACACATAATAACACACTCTTGAAGGGGTAGCCCTAATGTCATAATTGTCTGTTTTGAAATTACATTTCTGCTAAACAGAAAACTATAGAGGCTTTGGTAAACAACAAAATAGATTGTCTGTGCTGAAACATTTAAAGGAGTTGTTCACCCCCAAATGTTTTTTTTTTCTTCCAATAGAGTATGCACATGCTTAAAGTGAATGGCAAATCGAGTGGCAAAATGAGGGGCAAATTTAGTTTAATGTTGTATAATGCAATCAGGTAGGACCTTTCTGTTGGTATTTTTGCACTGCACGGTCCAGAAAGTAGTTTTTGGCCACTGTATGTTCCTGTATAACTTCCAGGAATGATGATGATGTCATATGCATACCCTCTATTGATTACTCATGCCATGGAGACCTAAGTTCAACAGTATTTTTTCTTTTTTTTTTCTTTTCTTTCTTTCTTTTTTTTTTTTTATTTGGCACATTCTTATGAAAAGGAAAACATGCATTAGAATCCATTTACCACCATCGATTCCGGATGGGGAACCGAGTGCACTGATCTCAAGTAATCATGGCACAAGTAATCAATAGGAAAAAAAGGAATTTGGGGGTGAACCACTCCTGCGATCTAACATGTCATAAGAGGCAAATGATGTGCTAACCTCTGAAAGAACTCCAAAGTACTGGCTGCCTCTTCCTGGTACTCTATGTTGAAGACATAGTAGCAGGCCATTAGGACAGCTGGAAGGTCCTCTGGCTGAATGAGGACTTCTGAGCCTCCAGAACAGAGTCACCTGTAACACACACAGCAGGTAGAACAATTATTGTTATAGTGTATATGAAAAAGTGGACAAATAATTATTTATATAATTAAAATACATGTGTAAATCATGTTATGGTACATCCAGGCCTTGACTTGACCCATGTACATGTAATCTCCTTCCAAATGGACCAATCCTAGAGTTGTATCAGATTCCTCAATGAGATTACCGTGTGTTCAGTTGTGTGAATCTATTACATAAAATGAGGATGTTTTCATTTGATCACACTGACACGTGTCCTTCCACCTCCCATAGGCAGAGAGAATATTACATTTACCAAGAGCCAGCAACCTTGGTGTGCTTGGGAGTGAGAGACTGGCTTCTGCATCTGCTGAGGTGGTTGTCACCTAAATAACACAAAAGATCAGACAGAAAGACAGAATATTATAATATTTCAAATCATAATGTTTTTAGTCCATGCCTTTCTCATCAGTTATTCAATAAAACTTTGTCTTGTATTGACCTGAACAGTAAATGGTGTGGAAACGATGTGGACAACAGCGTACTATTTGATTACATTAGAGGAGAGTAAAAAATATATATATCCCTAAGCACAATAAATATTCAGTTGAAAAATATGTTCACAGCATCCATGTTCACAAAGTCCTTACATCAGCCAGAAGAAAGAGTGAATCCTCTTTTTCTTTGAAGTAGGCCATAGTGACAAGTAGAGATGCAACACCATGGTTGATGTTGCCCACCTCGCTGATGTCTTTCAGGACTGTCTTGACCTCCTTTGTCCACCTGTAAGCACCATCATTTTAGAAAACAAAGTTATCTTTAATGGATGAGAGTTAATATTAATTAACAGATGAGCAGTCAGTTTTAAAAAGGAGAAAGTTGATATTTAACTTGAGTTTAGCAGCTTTTTAGCAAGTTTACATTCATTTGACTTACCAAAGTAAGCTGCAGCCTTTGTGAGAATTCCAGACTATGGTCAAATCCGTCTTTTTCAAATCCGCCTCTTCCCTGAATTATAAAAGACAATAAACGAACATTAAATGATATATAGACAACAAAAGAGAAGCTTAATTAATACTACAGCAAAATATAAGCAGTTTGCTTAACTAACTACAGTACACACTGAGCTGCATGTGTTTCTCCTGTCATGAAGGAAACAAAAGTGGAGCTGAATTAATCAAACATATCTGAGCTATAGCCTACTAAAGAAATTGCAAATGAAAGACTAGCACAGTTACAGTATAGCCAGTAAAATAATACACAAGATTTAAATGATGTTCGTTTTGAAAGAGGAGTTCTAACAACTTTTATTTACAGGTAGCATGCTCTAGCTATATGACTTTCTTTCTCTCATTTATCTAAACATACCAAACATCATGCAAATCTAGCTTGTTATATTTGCAAATGTTGACTTCTCTGAATGAGACTAATCTATAGGTAGATGAAAGAATAAACTCACTTGTTTTCATGTATTACCTCTGCAGCCTCTCTCTGGGCATTCAGTGCTGTAGCTCAGAGAAGGAACAATATGTCCTGTTACGCTGTTTTCCCTCCAAAACACTGTCTTCTTCCCACAATCCACTGCAGTCTACAGTAACTTACACTAATGCTCTAGTTTGATAGCATCAGTGTCTGTGTGTCTGATAAAGACGCCAAAGGGCGAGGTCGCCTCTCACCCATAGGTTGTTTTACATGAACTTAAGTGGGGAGTACTTGCAGAGGCCAGAGCCTACTTTTCCCAGTGTGCAGGAATGGGCCTACAATTAGCCTACTATCATTTCACCCAACACCCACCAAACAATAAAATACGTATATTAGTCATTCACAGTAAAATATGGTATGTATTACAGTAACCAGTTGTGGAATTAACAGTCATATACTGTAAAAATCATTCATAGTAACTCATTGGATAATCACAGTAATGCACTGCTCATAATACATAACTATTGTTGAATTACAGTTATATTTTGTAATATGATTCACAGTAAATTACTTATTATTTACAGTAAGACTGTAGTGTTACTGTGACAGTATGTGTAATTTACAGTGCTCTGCTGTAAAAACATACACAGTAAATTAGTGCCAATTGTACAATAGTCCATTGTAGAATTACTATACTTAACTGTAAACATTAATCACAGTAACTTGTTGGATAATCACAGTAATGCACTGCTCATAATACAGTAACTATTTGCAGAATTACAGTTATATATTGTAATATAATTCACAGTAATATACTTATTATTTACAGTAAAAGACTGTAATGTTACTGTGACAGTGTGTGTAATTTACAGTACTCTAATGTGAAAACATTTACAGTAAATTAGTGTCAATACTACAATAGTCCATTGTAGAATCACAATACTTTATTGTAAATATGGATCACAGTAACGCACTGTCCATAATACAGTACCTTACTGTGGAAATCACAAAGATTCGTTACAGTGTAGATAATCTTAAAACTTACAGGAAAGCTCTCCGCAATGCCAGAACAGCCTATTATTCCTCATTAATAGAGGAAAATAAGAACAACCCCAGGTTTCTCTTCAGCACTGTAGCCAGGCTAACAGAGAACCACAGCGCTATTGAGCCATCCATTCCTTTAGGTCTAACCAGTAATGCCTTCATGAGCTTCTTTAATGATAAAATCACAACTATTAGAGACAAAATTCATCAGGCCTTGCCTTTGACAGGCACTGATCTGCATTGTAATACAGCAAACTTGGAAGTAACTGCAAAAGCAGATATACATTTAGACTGTTTCTCTCCGATTGACCTTGATCAAATAACCTCAATAACTTCTTCATCTAAGCCGTCAACTTGTCTCTTAGACTCCATACCAACTAGGCTGCTCAAGGATGTTCTACCTCTAGTTAGCTCTTCTTTATTGGACATGATTAATCTGTCCTTATTATCAGGATATGTACCACAGTCCTTTAAAGTAGCTGTAATTAAACCTCTTCTTAAAAAGCCCACTCTAGATCCAGAGGTTTTAGCCAATTACAGACCAATATCAAACCTTCCCTTTCTCTCTAAGATACTTGAGAAAGCAGTTGCTAATCAGCTATTTGACTTTCTCCATAAGAACAGTTTACTTGAGGATTTTCAGTCAGGTTTTAGAGTGCATCATAGCACAGAAACTGCATTAGTCAAAGTTACAAATGACCTCCTAATGGCATCAGACAAAGGACTCATCTCTGTACTTGTCCTGCTAGATCTTAGTGCCGCATTTGATACCATTGACCACCAAATTCTTTTACAGAGACTGGAACATCAAATTGGCATCAAAGGAACCGCCCTAAGCTGGTTTAAATCATATTTTGCAGATCGATCTCAGTTTGTTCACGTCAATGATGAATCGTCCATACATACCAAAGTCTGTCATGGAGTACCACAAGGTTCTGTCCTAGGACCACTTCTATTCAGTTTATACATGCTTCCTCTAGGAAACATTATCAGGAATCATTCCATTAATTTTCATTGTTATGCTGATGACACCCAACTGTATCTCTCGATCAAGCCTGATGAAACCAACCAGTTAACTAAACTCCAATCATGCCTCAAGGATGTAAAAAATTGGATGACCTACAATTTTCTGATGTTGAATTCAGACAAAACTGAAGTTCTTGTAATTGGACCCAAACACCTCAGAAACTCTTTTTCCAGTGACTTGGTCACTTTAGACGGGATCAATCTGGCCTCCAGCACCACCGTAAAAAATCTAGGCGCTGTTTTTGATCAGGATCTGTCCTTCAATGTCCACATAAAACAAACTTCTAGAACTGCATTCTTTCATTTGCGCAACATTGCCAAAATCAGACACTTTGTGTCTCAAGTAGATGCAGAAAAACTAATCCATGCATTTGTAACCTCTAGGCTGGACTATTGCAACTCTTTGTTATCAGGCTGCTCCAGTAAGTCTCTGAGGACTCTGCAGCTAATCCAGAACGCTGCTGCACGCGTTCTGACAGGAACCAAGATCAGAGATCACATCTCTCCCATTTTGGCTTCCTTGCATTGGCTACCTATTAAATCTCGAATAGAATTTAAAATTCTTCTCCTTACATATAAAGCTCTTCATGGTCAGGCACCATCATATCTAAAAGAGCTTATAGTACCTTACTATCCCTCTAGACCACTGCGCTCTCAGGATGCTGGGTTCCTTGTGGTTCCTATAGTTTCCAAAAGTAGATTGGGAGCCAGAGCCTTCAGCTATCAAGCTCCTCTTCTGTGGAACAAACTACCTTTCTGGGTTCGGGAGGCAGACACGGTCAACACCTTCAAGAGTAGACTTAAGACTTTCCTTTTTGACAGCGCCTATAGTTAGGGGTGACTCAGGTCATCCCTTAGTTATGCTGCCATAGGATTAGACTACCGGGGGACCTCTGGGTTATGCCTAGCCAGGCACAGTACTGGTCGAAGATGTAATCATCTCCCTTTACTGATAACCCTCTCTCTCTCTCTCTCTCTCTCTCTCTCTCTCTCTCTCTCTCTCTCCCCAATCACCATTACCGTCACTGCTAGCTACTAACTAAACTTCTTCCCCGGAGTTCTCTGTGCTTTGTCGTCCAGCAGGTTCTCATGGATCGTGGCTGCTGCTGTGGTCTACTGCTGACATCCACCATATAAAGCATTACTGTCATTATTGTTACCATATCTCCACTTCAGTTAGTTCATGATTTACTGCTGCTGTGCATTTGTGTCTCTCTATCACAGGTTCCACTGCTACTGTAATCATTCTATCATTCATTGTAATTCATTGTCATTTCATCTTTCATTGTAATTGTACAATATGTCTGTGTTGATTTGTACATGTGACATCCATTGCACGTCTGTCCGTCCTGGGAGAGGGATCCCTTCTCTGTGGCTCTCCCTGAGGTTTCTTCCACATTTTTTCCCTGTTAATAGGGTTTTTTGTGGGCAAGTTTTTCCTCACTCGAACCGAGGGTCTAAGGACAGAGGGTGTCACTCCCTGTACAGATTGTAAAGCCCTCTGAGGCAAAACATGTTTTGTGAATTTGGGCTATACAAATAAAATTTGATTTGATTTGATTTGATTTGATATTTCTTCACACTCATGTTAATGTAAAGTGCTGGAGGATTCCTCAGTTCATTCTCACCACATGAGATCACTGCAATGTCCGCAGGACCTCTCTGCTGAGAGCTTCCCCTCTTAGGCATCTCGAAATCAACGTCACTGGTCTTTGGATGACTTTTCACCATACTCTGACAGTTCTCCATCTGTAAACAAAGCAAAAGGGATCCCCAGAGGAAAACAAAGAGAAGAGTTCCTCCGATCACAACCCAGAGTGAGCCGCCCCCTCGACCTCGGCCTTCGGGGCAAATCTGCACCTTGTCACATGCACCCATTCTGGTCTGCCTTCGACTTTCAGAGCTGTTCTTGTCCACAGCGACACCTGATATGGACCCTTCCACCTAGGAGACAAAGACATCTTTTCCAAAGATTTTATTAGTACAAAATCCCCCTCTTTGAAAGGGTGAATGGGCTCATCCGAAGGTCTCGGGAGTCTGTCTGCCAGTGATATTTTCGTAAGATTTCAGTTAGTTTCTAAGGCAGGCAGGCATACCACGGACAACAGCGTCCATTTCAAACCTGTCGCCATCATTGTTTTTGTCAGTCTATCTTTAATGGTCGAGTTCATCCTTTCTACCTGACCTGAAATTTGTGGATGATACGGAACATGTAATTGCCAAGTGAACCCAAGAGCTTTTGAGAGAGCCTGTGCTCTCAAATGCTAGACCTCTGTCACTGTCAACTGCTCGTGGCACTCCGAATCTTGTAATCAGTTCTTTCAGCAAACATTTTACAACAGTTCTCACATCTTCTTTTTGCGTTGGATAGCATTCTACCCATTTAGAAAAGCGGTCAGTGATCACAAGCAAATGTTTGTAACCCTGACAGTTTGGCATATGTACAAAGTCTATTTGCATATTTACAAAAGGGCCTGATGGAGGTTCTAAATGGTCATGTCTCACAGAGCTGTTCATTTTTCTGTTCTGTTGGCATATCATACAACCATCTACAAGTGCCTGAGATACCTGTGTGATACCTGGAGCAAACCACTGTGAGCAAATGACATCATTCATCACCCCTCTCCCCACATGCGCTCGGCCGTGTGCAACAGGCGCAAGCACATGTAAGAGACCACGAGGGCAAACCGATCGACCATCAGGGTGGAGCCACACGCCAGACTCCTTATCAATAGAACAACCTTTAGCTAACCAAAGAATACGTTCCCTTTCATCGGCCTGGCCTTGCAGGGCCACAACATCATTAATGAAAGGTAGTGTGATGGGGTCACAAGATTGGGTGGAAGCACATTGGTGAACCAAAGAGGAAGAGGAAAGTGGGCTGATGCATCAGCCCTCGCATTTCCTCTTGAGACAGGATCATCACTGTTAGTGTGTGCAGAGCATTTTACAACCGCGAGTTTAGAGGGGAGCAAAATCGCATCCAAAAGGTCATTTATCAACGTGTGATGTTGCAATGGTTTACCAGAAGACGTTACAAATCCGCGCATTTTCAAAATTTGGCCAAAATCATGAGCGACACCAAAAGCATATCTAGAATCTGTGTAAATTGTGGCCACTTTCCTGGTTGCAAGTACGCAAGCTCTCGTGAGCGCGAACAATTCATCAGCTTGTACGGACGTCTTCTGTGGTAACGCATTAGCTTCCACAACGTCAAAATCAGTAACGACAGCGTAGCCAGCTAGATGAACATTATCAGATGGCCAACTAGCTGAGCCATCTGTGTAGAGAACAAGGTCAGAATTTGAAATTGGTGTCTGTAGCAAATCTAATCTGGGGGAGGTACATTCACTTATCACAGCGTTACATCATGATCAGAAACATCGTCAATTGCAGGAAGAAATGTAGCAGGATTTAAGGGTGGTGAGCGTCGCAGAGTGATGTTTGTGCTTGCAAGAATGATAGCTTCATAGCCAGAACAACGTGCAGCTGACAAATGTTGTGTTGCAGAAGTGGTCAAAATAGATAAAACAGCATGTGGTGCATAGACGACGCAGTCATGAGCCAGTACAATAGGGGCAGATTTGTCAATCATTGCTGCAACAGCAGTCACTGATCTAAGGCAGGCAGGCATACCACGGACAACAGCGTCCAAGCGACACGAGTAATACGCAATGGGGCGATAGTTGGAACCATGCCTTTGCACGAGGATGGCTGTGGTGTAGCCATCATTTTCGTTCACGTGGAGGTGGAAAGGTTGCTGATAGTCGGGCAAACCCAAAGCTGGAGCGGTGATGAGGGCCTGTTTCAGGCTTTCATATGCGTGTAGCATTTCATCAGTCCACTGAACAGATGTGGGTGCAGCGTGTAGTGTAGCAGCTCTCAAAACAGAGTCTAGAGACGCATACTCAAAAATCATGCCTAGGAACGAAAGCATCTTTTTCTTTGTTGTGGGAGGAGACATATTTCTCAACAGCATAACACACTCAGGTGACAAGAGTCTTTCTCCATTTCTCAAAATGTGACCCAGATAAGTAACTTCAGGTTGACAAAACTGCAATTTAGCCAAAGAGGCCCGATGTCCACACTCAACAACTTCATTGGCAGAACAGAAGAATAGGAAAATTAAATGTGGTCTTTTAAATATCAGGTCTCTCTCATCCAAATCTCTTTTAGTGAATGATCTGATAACTGGTCATCAGATTGATCTATTTAGTTTGACTGAAACGTGGCTGCAGGATGATGAATGTTAGTTTAAATGAGTCTACGCCACCTAGTCATAGTAATTATCACATTCCTAGAAGCACAGGTAGAGGAGGAGGAGTGGCAGCAATCTTCCACTCTGACTTATCTATTAATCCTAGACCTAAGGAGATCTTTAATTCATTTGAAAGTCTTACCCTTAGTCTTGCTCATCCAGACCGGAAGACACAAAAAACAATTCTTTTTGTTGTGGTATATCGCCCACCTGCTCCTTATTCTGAGTTTTTAGCTGAATTCTCTGAGTTTCTATGTGATTTAGTTCTTAGAACAGATAGATCATTATAGTAGGTGACTTTAACATCCATGTTGATGTTGTCAGTGACAGCCTTAGCTCCTCATTTACATCATTATTAGATTCAATTGGCTTTTCTCAGAATATAAATGGATCAACTCACAGTTTTAATCACACCTTAGATCTGGTCCTAACATACGGGATAGAAACTGAAGGTTTAACAATATTTACCCATAACCCCCTTTTGTCTGACCATTTTCTCATAACCTTTGAATTTACTATAATGGATTACGCAAGAACTGAAAAGACATTTCATTACAGTAGATGTTTATCTGATGATGCTGTAACTAGATATAAAGAATTAATTCCTTCTTTATATATCCCAGTGCCATGTGTCAATGATGTGGACAACAGCAACCACAATTTAACTCCTGCACTATTAGATGATTTTGTCGATGGCACTGCAGCATCGCTTAGTTCAGCTCTAAACTTAATTGCTCCTCTGAAAAAGAAGGTCATGAATCGGAAGAGACTAGCTCCCTGGTATAATTCACAGTTGCGCTGTTTAAAACAGGCAGCCCGAAAGCTAGAAAGAATTTGGCATTCCACTAATTCTGAAGAAGCTCACATAGCCTGGAAAGATAGTTTAACAACGTATAAAAAATCTCTCCGTAGTATTAGAACAGCATACTATTCATCATTAATAGAAGAAAACAAGAACAACCCCAGATTTCTTTTCAGCACTGTAGCCAGGCTGACAATGAGCCACAGCTCTGTTGAGCCATCTATTCCTTTGGCCCTCAGTAGTAATGACTTCATCAGCTTCTTTACCAATAAAATTGTTGGCATTAGAGAAAACATTCAAGGCATCCTTCCGACGGCTGTCAAAGATGTAAGTATAGTGACTTTAGAAACTTCTGTTAGACCTTATCAACATCTGGAATCCTTCTCCCCAGTAGATCTTCTCGAGCTATCTTCAATAATTAAAGCATCTGAACCATCAACCTGTCTTCTAGATCCAATCCCAATTAAATTGCTCAAAGACGTTCTTCCATTAATTAACACCTCCATATTGAACCAGATAAATGTATCTTTATTAACAGGATATGTGCCTCAGTCTTTTAAGATTGCTGTTATTAAGCCCCTACTTAAGAAAGCCACTCTAGATCCAAATGTTTTAGCCAACTATAGACCAATCTCCAACCTTCCTTTTATTTCCAAAATTCTAGAAAAAGTTGTTGCTAATCAGTTGTGTGACCACTTAAACAGGAATGGTCTGTTTGAAGAGTTTCAGTCAGGTTTTAGAGTTCATCATAGTACAGAAACAGCTCTGGTTAAAGTTACCAATGATCTCCTCATGGCTTCAGATAGTGGACTTGTCTCTATACTAGTTCTGCTAGATCTTAGTGCTGCATTTGACACTATTGATCATAATATTCTACTACAGAGACTTGAAAGTGAGATCCAGATTAAAGGAACTGCATTAGATTGGTTTGAATCCTATCTGTCTGACAGATTCCAGTTTGTTCATATCAACCATGATTCCTCTACTTATACAAAAGTAAGTTATGGAGTTCCTCTGGGTTCTGTGCTAGGACCAATTCTCTTCACATTATACATGTTGCCATTAGGGAAGATTATTAGAAAACATGGCATAAACTTCCATTGTTATGCAGATGACACCCAGCTATATTTATCTATGAAACCATAAAGGCTTGGATGACGTGTAATTTCTTACTCTTAAACTCAGACAAAACAGAAGTTATTGTATTTGGTCCTAAGCATCTCAGAGATTCCTTATCTAATCACATGGTTTCTTTGGATGGCATTACCTTGGCCTCCAGTACTACTGTGAAAAACCTTGGTGTTATATTTGATGAGGATATGTCCTTTAAATGTCACATTAAGCAAGTAACCAGGACAGCCTTCTTTCATCTACGTAATATCATCAAAATTAGGAACATCCTGTCTCAGAATGATGCTGAGAAACTAGTTCATGCATTTGTGTCTTCCAGACTGGTTTACTGTAATTTATTACTGTCTGGCTGCCCAAATAACTCTTTAAAAGGCCTCCAACTGATTCAAAATGCCGCAGCAAGAGCATTGACAGGAATTAGCAAAAGAGATCATATTACTCCAGTTTTAGCTTCTCTTCACTGGCTCCCCTTAAAGTCTAGAATAGAATTTAAAATCCTCCTCCTTACATACAAGGCCCTCAAAGGCCTAGCTCCATCATATCTTAAAGACCTCATTGTACCATATCATCCCAACAGATCACTTTGGTCTGAAAGTGCAGGCCTACTTGTGGTTCCTAGAATTTCAGAAAGTAGAATGGAAGGTAGAGCTTTCAGCTATCAGGCTCCTCTCCTGTGGAACCAGCTCCCAGTCTGGGTTCGGGAAGCAGACACTCTCTCTATTTTTAAGGTCAGGCTTAAGACTTTCCTTTTTGATCAAGCTTATAGTTAGGGCTGGATTAAACCATCCCTTAGTTATGCTGCTATAGGCCTAGGCTGCTGGGGGACAATGCACCAAACACATGTTCTCCTTCTTTCTTCTCTCTCCACTCTCGTGTCCTCCACTTTCTTTTTCTCTGGCACAGAGCTCTTGTCCTCTTATTTCCTATCTGCTACTAGTCATGCAATTCTGTGCTATTACTATGTAGAATGTTTACTGCTGCTCTCCCTTCTTCCGAGTATCTCTGGCCTGGAGTTGAGTGTTTCCTGTGGAGCGCCATACTACATCTGTTGTCGTGGTCTCATCAGCCTGCCCAGTCTCCATGGAATCCTGCTGTTATCCACTCCTACCTGAATGAACAATTCTCCAACCTGCCGATGATTCCCCTTATATTTTCAAACTGTCATGCAATGTCATTAGTTTGTATCATAGCATCCCACTTGTATGATTTAGTCAGATATGTGTATTGATGACAGATGTATGTTTATCTTGCTGTTCTCTTTCTCTGTCTGTACCCGGCTGGACTTTGGCAGATGGGTCCCTCCATATGAGCTGGGTTCTGCTCAAGGTTTCTTCCTGTTAAAAGGGAGTTTTTCCTTGCCACCGTCGCCTTCAGGCTTGCTCTGGGGGTTTCAGGCCGGGTCTTGTAAAGCGTCTTGAGACGATTTGTATTGTTATTGACGCTATATAAATAAAACTGAATTGAATTGAATTGAAAATGGAGTCAGTGTGCCACGCCTCCTCAGATGGTGAGGCAACGAGAAGATCATCGGCATACTGCAGAAGTGTAGAGCCTCCTGGCAGCGTGAGGTCATCTAGATCTCTTTTCACCGCTGCCGCATACACTGTGGGGCTTGAAACAAAACCCTGAGGTAACCGCTTCCATGTATACTGCCTGTCTTTGAACATGAAAGCAAACAGATACTGGCTATCTGGATGCAAAGAAATTGAGAAGAAAGCTGAGCACAAATCAATGACTGTGTAGTGCGTGGAATTACATGGCAATGACGTCAAAATGGAAACTGTGTCAGGAAGTACAGCGGCAGGAGGAATCACAATGTTATTAATGGCTTGAAGGTCCTGCACTAAACGCAACATAGGTGTGTTACCTATCCTGGTCCAAAAGAGACTGAATAACATGTTCAATACCTGTAATGGCCTGTGGTGGTAGCTTGTACTGTCCAATAAATGGCAACGATGCATTTGGTTTGAGTGTAACCTGATGTGGTGGAGCTGAGACTACAAGGCCAACATGATTTTTATGCTTAGCCCACAAAATGGAGGGAACCTCAGCAAGCCCTGAAGAAGGACAATAAGATGGTGGAGGTGGTGGCTGGTGTAAAGCAAAAACACTATGTGTCATGTCAATATGTTTGGTCTAGTTATCATGTACAATTCGTCTCCCAGATATGTGATTGTTTGGGCAGGCGGAGAAGATACAGCTCGCCTCAAGGCCTGACACCGCGCCACCATGGCTCCGAGATGTTTTGGCTCACAGCCAGAGGATACTGCAACCGTGACATGGGGAGAAGAGAATTTGACATCAAACAATGTACTTTGATGATCAAGAAGTTGAATTGGAATTGCACATCCTTGTGGACCAACAAACAAACAATGCTCCCTCACCAAACCCTGTTGTTGATTGATTACCGCGGCAGCTACCTGTTTATACTGGGATTGAAGGCTGCTGTACAGTGACACTGCAACAGAGGCCTCATGTCGGACATTAACGCAGCACACGGAGGGGAGGTTTTAGCAATATTCTGGATACTGGACACTGTGAACATAGGAAGCAAATTGAAATTTGGCAAATCCCAACAGTACAAGCAGTCACTTGCAGTTTTAAGGAATTGAAACGCATGTGGAGCTCTTTCATCGGGAAGACTTAGAAACAAACCATCCGGTGTACAGTGGATGGATGCGTGCAACTTACAAAGCAAGTCTCTTCCTATGAGATTTATGGGGCTCGTCTCTGAAATGAGGAAAGAATGTGCTACATTTTTACCGTCAACCGTAATATTTGTGCATTTGGACAGTGGCTCTTTCTGCGAGACACCTGAAACACCAACAGTAGTGACAAAGTTATTTGTGGCAGAACATACATGTTCATTAGATTTCACAGTTGAAATGGTTGCACCACTATCAATCAGAATTTCAACAGTACTACCGTTAACCTCGACAGGCAAGAAAGGGTCATCTTGTGGATTAGATGAAATTTGAATAGTAGCCGCTTGCAAGGTAAGGTAAGGTCGTTCAGATCCTGTTCCTCTCTGGCTTTCCTATTACGTTGATAAGGGGCACTGTATGCACCGTATGCACCGTCAGCAGGAGTAAAGTTAGGAGGAAAGTTTGTAGGAAAGTTAGGAGGGGGAGGGGGAGTGGGAGGAAGTGCAGGCAGATTTGTCTGTGGGAAGTAGTTTTGACCCATCCCATTGTGATATTGAAGTTGACCTTGATTTTGATTTTGCCATCTATGGTATTTATTTCTACATTCGTAGGCCCAGTGACCTGTCCTGCCACATCTACGGCAATTACCCTTCTTCTTTCTTTCTCCCCTCTCTTCATTCCGCTGAGTTTGCTGAACCATCTGTTTGGAAGGAGTTTTCATCATAACAAACACACCATTCCTCTGGATTCCAGTGATATCTGTGATATCATGTTGTCCAAGAAAGTGGAGATGCAGAATTGTTGCATCTCTTCTCGTGGTATGGAAGAATTCAAATCCCATGATTTTGTGAATTTCTGAATAAACTCTGACACTGTTTCTTTCTCTCCCTGAATACAGTGGACTATGGCTGAGAAATCAATTTTCTGACGCGCACATTTATTAATGGCAATTTTTGCAGTTTCTTCTAGCCAATCTATCAGCAGCCTGCCTTCAGGCCACCTACCACCAGTAGCAGCACTAGGGAATAAAAACTCATCAGAACACATTTGCCAATTTTACCATATGAATATGACAACAGCTGCTCAACATCAGAAATCAAACAATAGTATGTGCAACATACTCATTTTAACCATGCCAGGTAAGATCCAGGTTGTGTGATTGGATTGGATTGGATCATCGTTCTTTACGACACGATGCAGGATTTCTGTGGAGACCCCCAGTTTCGGGCAATTAACAACAGCACGTTCCAGTTCAGTCATTCCACATTCACTCAACATTTTCTGAAAATCTTGAGGAGAAACTGGTTGTTTAGACTGTCTTTTCACCCATCCATAGAACATTGCTTTCGCACACGCTTTCACATCAGCAACATGTTTTTGTTTTATTCGTGTCATTTCAGCTGCTCTCGTTTGTAAACTCACTTCTAGTCTAGGCATCAGAGATGCATTCACACGATCAGCTACTTCCTCAATTGCAACTCTCAATTCATCTGAGATTTTCTCTTCCTTACATCTGTTCCATTTCTCTGGTTTGCCACACTCATCCACATCTGTACACATTCTTTCATATATGGATAACTCCACACAGCATTACCCACAGCGGGGTCCATGTTTGCTTTAGCCACTCTCAGTTTATCTGTTTCAAATTACCCAACCATAGGCCATTCTCCTTGTGTCCAGTCTTGCATAAGAGTGGTGAATGGATACACATATTTCCAACCCTTTAGACGACCAACTATGCCAGCTGGTGTTCTCAAAGAGAACATGCTCTGTAGATGTTGTGGCTGCAAATCGCCTGCACCGCGTATCTCTGCATCAGATCGTTTAGAGTGTGGTGTGTCGTCTTGTTTATTTGATTTGTGTGTCAATTTTGTGTGTGAATTTGTTTCACCCCCTGTTTTGTACTGACAAGCACCCATTGTATAAATTCAAACAAACAGGACACTCAATAAACATACAAAACAACTTCAGCAGCATACAGGTTTCCTGGTCTTACAATACATTTTCAGTGTTATACGTGTGAAGGTAGATGTTTTAGTCTCAGTGTATACACATTTCATTTTATTCCCAACGGACACAGACAGGTAGTCCCCAATCTTGACCTCTGGTGAAGCAGATCCTTTTTCAATCCACCCCGAAAACCAGTTTCCTATGACCAGAGATCTCAGGTGGGCCCCTTTCACCACACCCAGAAAGGTGATAAGCTCACCCAGCTCTTCCTCACAACCATACGAGCACTTTGCAAAATTGGTTTGTTTTAAGTTAAACCGTTTCTCTTATACAGAATTAATAATGAAGTATCACTATTAATACGAGTTCTTTATCAAAAGTTTAGCTCCCATTTTACATTTTTTGTTTTTAGTTCGTGATCTCGTCAAACGCAGACACGGCAAGGCACAATATACAACAAGACATTATACATTTGCACTTACCGAGTCGTTGTTCTATTGAGATCCTGTTCGTGACGCCAATTGTTAGGGAGAAATTTGTGGTGATGCCGATGAAGAAGAAGTACCAGAGTCCTGTATGTCTTATGCCTGAAGGAGTTTATTTAGGCTCGTATACGAGGAGAACAGAAGATTCATCATCACATCATAAGTGCATGAGTCCACCTCAATTCTAAAGGACAAACAGTAAACTCAAAGTCTTATACTAAGAAGGTGGACCGAGGCAGGGGAGATGTGTCAATATCCCATTGGTTATTGTACATAAACATGAAGCTAAGGATTCACACCAACTAGGAAATACAAATTGTCCGACAGTGACGGAGGACATTATCATCTAACTCTACAGCTATGTCTGTTGACAGCCAGACAGTGAGACTGAAGACGCCATAAGAGGGACCATGGCCTTGGCATGTTCCTCAGAGAGAAAATAGGGCAGATACCTGACCCCAGCAGTAGGGAAGAGAAATTATTCTCTAACAAAAACGGCTTTGTGTCAATTGTCAGTTTAGGAAAAAAGAAATGGAGAAGAAGAGGAGAAGTTAAAGGTATGCTCTGTTCTCTCTGTGTGATTACAGTATCCATGTCATGAATGAAGGGGTAATGTGGGGTCATATCTGTAGGTAGTTTCAAAATGAACATTTGCCATTTCCTACAACTCTATTTTGTGACAAAACATAGTTTAACCAGTCATAACTACAAGTGTGCCAAGCGTAGAATTCGAGGCAATACACCTCGAATTCACCTACGGTGTGAGGAGTGTGAATGAAGAAATGCCTATGTGCCAACCTGAACAAGTTCAGCTGCTTTGTTTTAGGATAAACTGCCTATGTTTAGGCCTGAGTAAAATCTAGTTTTCAGTTTTGTCTTCATATAGACGATTTACTGTTAACCCCAAGAATCTTGTTAATATTAAATGTCACATTAGCCCACCTTTATACTATGATCTCACTACTGCATAGCCTCCTCCCACTCCTGGCCAAATCGTACTCAAATTTGGACTTTCTCTCCAATAAAGGACAACTTTTACAGGATTTCATCAGTAACCACAGGTTTGATGTCTTATGCCTAACAGAGACATGGCAACAACCAAATGACTTGAATGAAGCATCTCCTCCCAGGTATGTTTACAGTGGTATGCAAAAGTTTGGGCACCCCTCTAAGATTTCATAATAATTTGCTCTAACTTTAGAAAAGACGATCACAGCAACAAGATTTTATTCCCTACAGAGATGTAGACATTTGAGTGTTTTCCAGACCAAAATTCTTAGAGTATCATTACAAAGTTTTATTATAAGAAATTCAAATGTAAATTAAAGCTGCAAGAAGCATTGGACGGGCCCTCGCAATCCACGCTTGTCGGCGACCGGCAAGGACGGGGTCACTGCAGTTCCCGGGGCAGAGCATAAATTCTCTCCTCCCTGAATCTCCTAAAGCCCTTTTAGAACGGCTTGTTGTAACAGACTAAATGGCACCATCTGCTGGACAAAGAAGCGTACTACGTGCAAAGATGAGGGAATCAGTCAGACAGGGGGCAGGTGTCACTTTCGCTACAGTAGAATGCCCAAAGATTAACAAAAAGTCACAATTTTCGCAGTGAACGACCAAAACCCTTATAAGTACATCCTGACAAAATAAGAAAATAATCCAAAGACCCAGAAAGGAACAGCAGCTCATACAACAAACATCACATATTTCCTGTCCAAAGTAGGTGGTGCTACAATAATTGTATGAATATTGTCATATGTACAGTATGTGTTTAGATAGGGACCAGCAACAATACTGTAAAGTTTGATCCACTTTGGACTGAATTAAAGCACATTTAACACTACTTCCAGTTCCAACCTGCGTCATCAAATCCCAAGAAATTTTTGAGGGGCCAGAACACCCACGCCACTTGGACGAAAAGTCAATTGCCTATACTAGTAACTATCTATTTCCAGATTTTGAAGTCAATCTGACAAGGTTAAATGCC
The DNA here is from genome assembly GCA_005024645.1 of Planiliza haematocheilus. NCBI lineage: Eukaryota > Metazoa > Chordata > Actinopteri > Mugiliformes > Mugilidae > Planiliza > Planiliza haematocheilus. The sequence continues at coordinate 642,509 of SRSE01000077.1, forward strand.
AGACCCTCCCACATTCCAAAGCCAAGATTTTTCAATTTCAAGGTGTTTTTTTAAGTTTGTGGACAAAATAGCAGACTTCCTGTTGGGTTTAGACTATGGCTCCAAGAGACTTTTTTGTGCGTCCTGGGATGTTACATAAATGTGACATATTTCCAGATTTTTAGACGCAACGGGCTTCCGGGGCTCTTCCGTTGAAAATTTGTAGGTGGCGTTAAAGAGCCATTTTGCCACGCCCGTGCTGGGGGCACTTACTCAGATCAGTATTGGAGGCAAACGAATCTGTCTGCCCATTTTCAGGACTTTTCGTGCATGTATGACGAAATGCTGATTTTCGGCCTCGGCGCAAAAAAAATAAAAATAAAAATAATAATAATAATTAAAGCTGCAAGCAGCATTGGACGGGCCCTCGCAATCCACGCTTGTCGGCGACTGGCAAGGACGGGGTCACTGCAGTTCCCGGGGCAGAGCATAAATTCTCTCCTTCCTGAATCTCCTGAAGCCCTTTTACAAATGCTTGTTTTAACAGACTAAATGGCACCATCTGCTGGACAAAGTCGCGTACTACGTGCAAAGATGAGGGAATCAGTCAGACAGGGGCAGGTGTCACTTTCGCTACAGAAGAACGCCCAAAGATTAACAAAAAGTCACAATTTTCGCAGTGAACGACCAAAACACTTATAAGTACATCCTGACAAAATAAAAAAAGAATCCAAAGACCCAGAAAGGAACAGCAGCTCATACAACAAACATCACATATTTTCTAACATTTCCTGTCCAAAGTAGGTGGTGCTACAATAATTGTATGAATATTGTCATATGGATGTGTTCAGATAGGGACCAGCAACAATACTGTAAAGTTTGATGCACTTTGGACCACTTTGGACTGAATTAAAGCACATGTAACACTACTTCCAGTTCCATCCCGCGTCATCAAATCCTAAGAAATTTTTGAGGGGCCAGAACACCCACGCCACTTGGACGAAAAGTCTTTTTTTTTTTTCTCAGGACACTGCCTATACTTGTAACTATCTATTTCCAGATTTTGAAGTCAATCTGACAAGGTTAAATGCCAGACCCTCCCACATTCCAGAGGCAAGATTTTTCCATTTCAAGGTGTTTTTTCAAGTTTGCGGACAAAATAGCAGGCTTCCTGTTGGGTTTAGACTATGGCGCCTTTTGATGTTTTCGGGCGTCCTGGGATGTTACATAAATGTGATATATTAACAGTACGAAAACAATAGGGTCCTTGCAACTCCGTTGCATGGCCCCGTTGGGCCCCTGCACTTCGTTGCTCGGGCCCTAATTAAAGCTGCTAGCAGCATTGGACGGGCCCTCGCACGTCCGTGCCCGTCGGGGGGTGCGGCACGTTGGGGGGAGGTTTGACCCTCTGGTGCATTAGGCCAATTTTTGTGAATTTCTGAGCGCGACAAGCCCATCGGCAGGTGCTTCCCCTTTCATGACTGAACATCGGACTTGGCCACGCCCCGACAGTTTCATCAAAATACGGAATTTTGATAATGCTTACTCAGGAAGTCTATATGAACACACCTACCAAGACAATTGAATAAAATCACTAGGAGGAGTTGGTAACACTTTACTTGAATATGTGTTCATAAGACTGACATAACACTGTCATAACCATGACATTACACCTGTCATAAACATTAATGAATACTTATGACAGCTGTCATTAAGTGTCATTCGGTAAATTATGTCACTTTTGATGTAAAGTTGACATTGTTTGAGGTGTCCTTGTTATGACAACTTGACATAAGCCAAGACAACAAAACCTGTCATAAACATGTCATTGCAGACCTAATTGCCAAACCAAAAAAACCCATTTAGCGTGATGTCTTAACGTGACATTAAACCGTCATATATGGAAGGTTTTGACACTGGCTGTCAAGAGATCATTACAATTGCGTCATAAATGTTGTCCTTTTCATTAAGATGTCGTTAAGAGTAACTACTTCACCAAATGAGTTTATAACTGTCACATTACAGTGTCACCTACTACAGTGATTTAATAATTGTAACTTTTCATTACGATGTCATTAAGGGTCATTACCTAGTCAAATCAGTTTATAACTGTGTCATGAATAATTTTTCTGAATTCAAGTAAAGTGGAAAGATTTTGACTTTCCATTAAGATGTCATTATGTATAATTACATGACCAAATCAGTTTATAACTGTGTCATGACTGTTTTCTCTGAATTCAAGTAAAGTGGAATGATTTTGACTTTCCATTAGGATGTCATTAGGAGTAATTACATAGTCAAACGAGTTTATAACAGTGTCATGACCATTTTTTCTGAATTCAAGTAAAGTGGAAAGATTTGAATGTTTTGTTAAAATGTCATTAAGTGTAATTACACTGTCAGATGATATGAATACCTTAACAAAAGCAACAGACAAGTCAAGAGATAGTGTTTCCTTAATGTATTTCAACACAAACATTTATTGTGATTCAAAGCATTTTTTTTTTTTTTATCCAGTCCTTGTCAGCTTTCAGGTCCCTGTTGGCCTCTTCCAGGTAATTAACACGCTCCCCAAGGTGTTCAATCTTCTGTTGATCCATCTTGGTTTGTTCCTTCAGTTTGGCCAACTCCGATGTCCCTGTTGGAGACACTGAAACAAAGTATTACAAGTGGATTACTAAGGGTCAGTGCATGGTGGTGGTGTACTGGAATACATTATATTGATTACACCAACAAAATTCCCAGTATTTTTGTGCATATTGTTTATTGAGAAGACAGGCAAAAATGGAAATACTGTCTCAATCAGCCAACTACTATATATATATATATATATTAGTATAAATAAAAGGTAAATTTCCAAGCCTACTGGCAAAAGGAGGAAAAAAAATAGACTGGGAATATCTGATTGACTTTCTTTTCTTTGGCTGAACAGGGACCTCTTCAAATGCTTGTGCCAGGTCCTCCTCCACCTCTTGTAGCAGCTTAGGGTTAACGTTAGCTTCACTGTCATCCTCAGCCTTCCCACTACGTTTGCTGAAACGGGTATCCATCTGGCAGCAGGCGTAAGCAAAGAACACACCACCATGTCACAGCAGCTAGTTACATTAGTTAAGACACAATAGTCAAACTTAACACCATAGTTGTTTAGAATTAGCGACAAGAAACTGGAGGAAATACTACTGCCGTAATAGTAATAGTCTCATGTTGAATTTCAAACGCAGTTGGCTTTTCTAAATATAAAAGTCGCAAGTACTTAAAGGCTACGGAGTTAGCAGCCAGTTTAAGCTAACTTTAGCGTCAGCATTATTGCTGAACGCTAACTTAACCTAAACCGCAAAGTCCATAGACTGTAAACAAAAATACCTAATGGTTATAATGTCCTCTTCAAAATAAAAATCCGTATTTCGTTTTAGCTTACCTCAAATGGTAAACCTTGAAGATCCAGACTCCAGATTCCTGTGTTGCACTCCTGTCCGTCTGTCGCGGACTAGTCTCTCTACTTGTCACGTAACGTAAACGTGAACGTTACGTTACGCGCGCATTCAGTTCAAATTCACATTTCAACAACACTTCTGTTTTGTATATGTTTTGTTTATTTGGTACTACATAGACTGTGTTTTATTGTTTGTTATACAGATATATCCTCTCATTTTTGAGAGACTATTCATGTTGAATTTCAAACGCAGTTGGCTTTTCTAAATATAAAAATACTGTGAATAATATCCCTTAAAAAAAGCAAATAGTCTTTATCTATGTGTACTAAATTCACAGTCTATGTAGTACCAAATAAACAAAACATATTTGTTAGTATTGCATTACTTTTTACAAGTGTTTTTGGAATGTGAATTTGAACTGAATGCGCGTAACGTAACGTTCACGTTTACGTTACGCGACAATAAGTAGAGAGACTAGTCCGCGACCAACGACAGGAGTGCAACACAGGAATCTGGAGTCTGGATCTTCAAGGTTTACCATTTGAGCTAAGCTAAAACGAAATACGGATTTTTATTTTGAAGAGAACATTATAACCATTAGGTATTTTTGTTTACAGTCTATGGACTTTGCGGTTTAGGTTAAGTTAGCGTTCAGCAATAATGCTGACGCTAAAGTTAGCTTAAACCTGCTGCTAACTCCGTAGCCTTTAAGTTCTTGCGACTGCAGCCAACAGACTATTACGGCAGTATTATTTCCTCCAGTTTCTTGTCGCTAATTCTAAACAACTATGGTGTTAAGTTTGACTATTGTGTCTTAACTAATGTAACTAGCTGCTGTGACATGGTGGTGTGTTCTTTGCTTACGCCTGCTGCCAGATGGATACCCGTTTCAGCAAACGTAGTGGGAAGGCTGAGGATGACAGTGAAGCTAACGTTAACCCTAAGCTGCTACAAGAGGTGGAGGAGGCACAAGCATTTGAAGAGGTCCCTGTTCAGCCAAAGAAAAGAAAGTCAATCAGATATTCCCAGTCTATTTTTTTTCCTCCTTTTGCCAGTAGGCTTGGAAATTTACCTTTTATTTATACTAATATATATATATATAGTAGTTGGCTGATTGAGACAGTATTTCCATTTTTGCCTGTCTTCTCAATAAACAATATGCACAAAAATACTGGGAATTTTGTTGGTGTAATCAATATAATGTATTCCAGTACACCACCACCATGCACTGACCCTTAGTAATCCACTTGTAATACTTTGTTTCAGTGTCTCCAACAGGGACATCGGAGTTGGCCAAACTGAAGGAACAAACCAAGATGGATCAACAGAAGATTGAACACCTTGGGGAGCGTGTTAATTACCTGGAAGAGGCCAACAGGGACCTGAAAGCTGACAAGGACTGGATAAAAAAAAAAAAAAAATGCTTTGAATCACAATAAATGTTTGTGTTGAAATACATTAAGGAAACACTATCTCTTGACTTGTCTGTTGCTTTTGTTAAGGTATTCATATCATCTGACAGTGTAATTACACTTAATGACATTTTAACAAAACGTTCAAATCTTTCCACTTTACTTGAATTCAGAAAGAATGGTCATGACACTGTTATAAACTCGTTTGACTATGTAATTACTCCTAATGACATCCTAATGGAAAGTCAAAATCTTTCCACTTTACTTGAATTCAGAAAAAATATTCATGACACAGTTATAAACTGATTTGACTATGTAATTACACTTAATGACATCCTAATGGAAAGTCAAAATCATTCCACTTTACTTGAATTCAGAAAAATTATTCATGACACAGTTATAAACTGATTTGACTATGTAATGACCCTTAATGACATCGTAATGAAAAGTTACAATTATTAAATCACTGTAGTAGGTGACACTGTAGTCAAAACCTTCCATATATGACGGTTTAATGTCACGTTAAGACATCACGCTAAATGGGTTTTTTTGGTTTGGCAATTAGGTCTGCAATGACATGTTTATGACAGGTTTTGTTGTCTTGGCTTATGTCAAGTTGTCATAACAAGGACATCTCAAACAATGTCAACTTTACATCAAAAGTGACATAACTTACCGAATGACACTTAATGACAGCTGTCATAAGTATTCATTAATGTTTATGACAGGTGTAATGTCATGGTTATGACAGTGTTATGTCAGTCTTATGAACACATATTCAAGTAAAGTGTTACCGAGGAGTTTGTTCAAATATGACCCCTTGTCAAACAGACCGAATCACCAAAAATGGTGATTTGCATGCATAAATATCTCGCTTCCTGATAATTGTAGCCCATTGCTCCAAGAGACATTTTGTAAGCCTTGCCATGGTCTACAATTTGGCTGAAGTTCTACAACTCTGTGTCGAAAACTGTGGCGGGGCTGCCTCAAAGAAAATTTGCAGGGGGCGCTATGGAGCGATTGTGCCCCGCCTCCTAATTAATTATGCAGTCGAATTTTAGAGAATATTGCTCTTAATAACCTCAAGAAGTTTCAGACAGCTCTGAGAAAGTATATGAAAGCCGCACAGTTTTGCCTTAAAAACTAGCCAAAAAGTCAATGGAGTTCCAATTTTGGATCAGAGGCTCAAATTTGATGGAGCGCCACGCCCACACAGTTTCCTCAAGGTTCATACTTTTGACAGGTTTTACTCAGGATGACCATATGAACACACCTACAGAGTTTAAAGTCAATTGGATAACATCCCTCTGAGGAATCCACCCCAAATATGAAATTTCTAGGGGGCGCTATAGAGGAGCGATTACGCCCCGCCTCCTAATTAATTATGCAGCCGAATTTTAGAGAATATTGCTCTTAATTACTTTAAGAAGTTTTAGACAGCTCTAAGAAAGTATAATAAAGCCGCACACTTTTGCCTGAAAATGATCCTAAAAGGTCAATGGAGTCTTGGATTTTTGGAAAAAAGTCAGGACGCTTGACTTTGATGGGTCACCGTGGCCACATAGTTTCTGGAAAAGTTTCCATTTTTGGAGGGTTTCTTCCCAAAGTTGTTTCTGATAGTTTCACTGAGTTTCAGCCCCGTATGGTCGATACTTTCCGAGCTGGACGTCATCTTGTAAAAATGAAATATTTCTATCGCCACTAGGTGGCGCTATGAAAATCACCAAATGTTGTTATGGAAATAGGTACTAGGCCAGAATGGCATTATATATCACAGGTTTGGTGACGATTGGAGTATTTTCCGCAAAGTTATGCTAATTGCTAATATACTATTCGCCAACATGCTAATGCTGCCACTAATGCAACCACCAATTTCTAGCCACTAAAAATTAGCATCAGCCGCTAATGTTAGCAATTAGCATGACGCGCTAGCCACTAATTTTAGCATTGGTTTAGTGTTAGCACGTCTTTTTAGACACTAAAAATTAAATACATGCTAATTGTTAGCATGCTAACATAAACTATAAGACTTACAGCTTTAGCAGACAAATTGTGAGCGAGAAGACAAATTTTCCTACATTTCTATGTATAAATTATGTCTGTGGTGTGAAATTTGTGGCCACGGGAGCAGTTTCTGTTTTATTTTTTGCCTAATTTTCGTCTCTACTCTACACTCTAGCTGATGATGTCATCCACTCTGGCGCGAACATTCTGCGCAATACACACCCATTATAAACCCAGAAATTTGAGTAAAACCCTACACCGCTTTGAGGCTTCATAGTTTAAAAACAGTAAAAGGTGTCGATAAGTGAAGGGAATCTCTGAAGAGAAGAGAATACAAGAGTGTCTACGTTTTAAAGTTTAAATTAAGTGTCTGGGTGAAAGTATGCCAGAGCAGTTGATTGTAGAAAATGCCTGTTGATTTTTTTTTTTTTCGGGGTCTCCCATTCATTTCAATGGGAAATTTGTCGCAGTATTTCGCGAATAAATTCGCGAAAAACTCACCAATCGCTTATCCAAGTAATAGCATAGGATTCGGGATCAAAACACACGTTTCGATATATCATGTGTTGGGGTCCTCTGGCCGGTTCGGGCCGCATTAATCGGCAAAAAAGGGCGGAAAATGAAAAATAAAACTGCAAAGAAACACGCAGAAGATCAAGAGTGGCTTCGTGCCTATGGCACGAGGCCCTACTCCCATAGCTTTGCTATGGGAGTAGGGCCTCGTGTCATAGGCACTCGGCACTAATAAACAGTCCGAAAACAATAGGGTTCTTGCAACTCCATTGCATGGCCCCATTGGGCCCCTGCACTTCGTTGCTCGGGCCCTAATAAACGTTCGAAAAACAATAGGGCCTTTGCCGCCTTGCGTGCTCGGGCCCTAATAATAAAAATAAAAATAATAAACATTCGAAAAACAATAGGGCCTTCGCCGCCTTGCGTGCTCGGGCCCTAATCAAGGGCGCACAGTGGAGAGGTGGTTAGCACTGATGCCTCACAGCAAGAAGGTCACCGGTTCGAATCCATGGTCCGGCTGGCTTTTCTGTGTGGAGTTTGCATGTTCTCCCTGTGTCTCGTGGGTACTCCAGCTTCCTCCCACCATCCAAAGACATTGGTGATTCTAAATTGCATGTGCATGTGAATGTGAATGGTTGTCTGTCTCTGTGTTGGCCCTGTACCAGGGTGTACCCCTCCCCTGCCTCTCGCCCTCGTGACCCCTAACAGAACTAAACGGGTATAGAAGATGACTGACTGAATATAAATTAAAGCTGCAAGCAACCCATACGGTGACTGCCCCGCCCGTTGGGCCCGTGCACTTCATTGCCCGGGCCCTAATAAAAAAAAATCAATTGGGATCCTACAACTTTGTTTGCATGGTCCCTTAAAAATAATAAGAATAAAAATCACAGAAAGATCAATTGGGATCCTGTAACTTAATTTGCATGGATCCTTAACAATGTGTTATTTTGTGTATAGGAGCTTAAGCATTTAAAGTGGATCACGTTTTTCTCCTGATGTTTTCCTGGAAACAAATTGAACATTGTGTTGCTTTGCAGCTCTCTCACATACAATGCCAAAGAGATCAGGATGCTGCTGAAGGAAGAAACAGATGAAATAAAAAAATGGACTGTGGAGTGGATCATTATCGACCCAGCTAGCTTCACAGGTAACTGTCTGCATTCGTGTTCTTTTACTCTTTTTTTATTTTGAGGGTAGCAGATTCTGAATCCTCACCAATATGCTGAATGATGGATATTTTTAACTAATATGATAATATTTGAATATAATTTAGATACCAGCCACAGTCCCCTCCCTGGACACTCAATAAAATGGTTGTGGTCAGAATCAGCTTTATTGGCCAAGTATGTGCACATACAAGGAATTTGACTCCAGTAACTTTGCTCTCTAGTACAACTTAAATAGCGAAATAAGAATAGAATAAAATAAAATAAAACACAATAAAATAAAATAAATCTCACTCTGTTATATAAAATATAGGATAATATATACACCGGGGTTATTGTACAGTGAATATATACAGTGAAGGGTATTGTCTATTGTTCATGTGGGTGGACTCGCACTCTGTGACTGCTCAGAGTTCATCAGAGCGACAGCCTGGGGGAAGAAACTGTCCTTGTGGCGGGTGGTTTTGGCGTACAGTGGCCGGCTCTGTAGTGCCGGCCTGAGGGGAGGAGTCTAAACAGTTTGTGACCAGGGTGTGAGGTGTCTATGGAGATTTTCCTGGCCCGCTTCCTGACCTGGGACCGGTACAAGTCCTGGTGGTTGAGGTGTTGGCTTACACAACAAGGCTATTGGATTTAAGCATACAAATTGATGTGCATTTGTGAAATGAGGGAGGGTGTGGCCTTGGGAGATCAACAATTCAGTCCAGTTAAATATTTAGTGTCAATAACAATACAAATCATCTCAAGGCGCTTTACAACATCCAGTCTGAAACCTAGCCTGAAATCCCCAAATATATTCTGACATAGATACATATATCTGACAAAAGCATACATGTGGAATCTGATGATACAACATACAACTGATGATGTTACATGACAGTTTGAGAATAAGAATAAGAAAAACCTTAATTAGTCCCTCAATGTGGAAAATGTAAGAGGAATGTAATTTATAAAAACTCTGAAAAGTCAGAAACTATAAAATCAAAAACTCTAACACATCATTCTGAGGGATGCAGCACTCTGGAAATTGCCAAGATATTAGGACGTGACCACAGAACCATCAAATGTTTTGTTGCAAATAGTCAAAAGGTTCGCAAGAAACAAGTTGAGAGACAAAGATGCAAATTAACTGCATGATTTGAGAAGAAACAAACATGAAGCTGGAGGAACCCATTATCCTCCAGTGCTGTCATATTCCCAAACTACAACCTACCTGGAGTGTCCAAAAGTACAAGGTGTTCAGTGCTCAGAGACATGGCAATGGTAAGAAAGACTGAAACCCGACCACCACTGAACAAGACACACAAGTTTAAATGCCACAAGTGGGCCAAGAAATATTATATATACATATTATAAGACAGGTTTTTCAAAGGTGAAATATCTGAAGATAGATTTTTCAAAGGTTTTATGGACTAATGAGATGAGAGGTACTCTTGATGGCCCAGATGGATGGGCCTGTGGCTGGATCAGCAATAGGCATAGAACTCCACCTGAATCAGACGCCAGTAAGGTGGAGGTGGGGTACTGGTATTCGCTGGACTTTTAAAGATGAGCTTGTTGGACATTTCAGGTTGAAGATGGACTCAATCTCAACCCCTAAAACTACTCCCAGTTTCTAGAAGACACTTTCTTCACACAGTGGTACAGGAAAAAGTCTGCATCTTTCAAGAGACTGTGGTGACCCACAATGGACACTGAAAGAGACATTCACCAAGAGACTGTACCTTTAAGGAAGTGTTTTCCGGGTACGAGTTCAGGGTTTACGCTGTGCGGCAGTTTTTCACCTCACTCGCTGTACAGTGTTATACTGATATATGGAGTGGAGAGTAAAGCTGACTCGACGCGTCTCCGTCTCTGGTCTCCTTACTTATTGCACTCCACAAGACAATGATTTTTATGCAGGACAATGCTCTTTCTCGTGCATCAAAGTACTCCACTGCATGGCTAGCCAGTAAAGGCCTTAAAGATGGAAGAATAATGACATGGCCCCCTTTTTCACCTGACCTATACCCTATTGAGAACTTGTGGGCCCTTCTTAAACATGAGATGTACAATGAAGGAAAACAATACATCCTATGAACAGTGTGTGTAGGAGGCTGTGGGTGCCGCTGCACTAAAAGTTGATGGTTAAGTGATCAAGGAACTTATAGGTTTATTGTTCTTTGGCCAGCTGTTCCTCTCTCTGCCTCAGTATCCTCCATTCAACAAGCTCCTCATCTGTATACTCTTGCTCAAAAACGGTAAGGATGTTCATCATCATCTAAGTTGTTGTCCACAACCTCAGAACTGGAAAAAATATTCAGGCATGTTGCAAAAAAATAGCAGTGGCAAGGTAAACAAGCCAACTTTCGTGGGTGCATGCAGCACTCAGAAATGACATCATCTAGGTCAGGAGTTAGTAGGTCAATCTACAGACCGGTAACTCCGGGCTTAAGGTGGAATAGCACTAGCGTATGATAACAAATATTGGTGAAATGAAAGTTTCGTGTCAGATAATGTGTTATTTAGAGGCTGCATTTCAGTGCTCCAGTCACTCCCACTCAGAGGTGGAAAAAGTACTAAAATTCACATACTGTGGTCATACTGTAAATATTTTTATTTTTTATTTATTTTTTCCTTGCAATGCAATAACAACATAAAACATGTCACACATGACATTGAAGACCCTTATACATGTATAATGCGCAATTTTTGTGCAGAACATCCCATAAAACTTTTTCAAACATCAATTGAAAGTGGAATTGCCATAAATTGTTAATTCTGAGGGCCATCCTTCTTTTTACACAAACAGTTATAATGCAAGTCAAAGCTAAATCATGTGTTTCGATTCCATAAATGACCAAAATAGAACTAAAATCTCAGTGTCAGGGACATTTCAGAAAAATGAAAACAAAATAGTGCAACACTCAGATGGCAGGCTGGGCGCTTAATGTCTAATGATAAAACACTCCTCCATCATGTTCATACCCCCAGAGTGTAGCGCTGTAGCTGCCAGCCATAGCAACTCAAGCTAGTTAAAACCGATTTCGGGGGGTTTTCAGTACTCGGTGACCTCGAGAAACGGAAATCTATGTGAAAACTCCCCGGATTTCTCCTTTAAGAGGATTAGTCTACAAACTTTTTGTTAAGTTTGAGCAGCAGTTGATTTTCAAAGTTTGTTGCGCTCATCCTTGCTCGCTTTGCAGTGAACAGTAAACCGGCACAACTGAAAAGCTGCTCACAGGCAGCTGAGGCAGGCAGGCCCGTGTTGAGTTTCAGAGAGAGTTTTCTTATATTTGTAAATGAGTTCAGCAGATCCATATTGTCTGAGGCACAGGCTAGGTCCTAACTCCCCTGTACCTTCTGACTTTTAGGACTTCTTTGAGGAGAAGAAATCATCTTCATCTGATGATTGTTGTCCAACTTGCTCCACCCCAGCCACTGCCATCTGGTCAAGGTGTTGTCTGACATAGTCCAGACCTTTTGAGCGACAAATTAAGCTTTGATTAATATACTGAGAGTGCATAATGCAGAGTACCACAAATAGCAAAATAATTATAATTTGAGATGTGAGGCTTACAGTATAGCACATATCCCATTGTATTGAATAAAAACAAAGTGGATACAACTGCAATAAATATTACAGTATGATATTATATAATGATATCGTACCTGTTTCAATGATATCAGGCCTCTCTGTCCAGGTGGTTTTGAACTTAGGTAAAAGTATTGCTGCAGCAATCAGTTCAGGGTCCTCCATCATCTCACCAAAACGCTTTTGGACACCATCTTGAATGGCTCTGATGAGTGGTAGGCACAACTTGGAGGATGTCTCCTGCCTTCTGAGTTTTGCTTGCAGCTGAAAGATCACTGGAAGAAGCCACCCTAAGTGTGTGTTGGTCTCCGACTGAAGAATGTTTAAGGCCTTTACCAAAGGTTTCATCACTGAGCAATACTCAGTCAGGAAAGCAATTTCTGCTTGACTCAACCTGTATAACAGATCAAGATCATACAATTGTTAGCATATAAAGCAGGACAAGTTTGAAATGTGTAGCCAGATACGGAAATCTATTTGAAAAATTCCATACAACTGGAAAATATGGAAATATACATGGTAGCTTCATGTTTTTCACCTGTCATTAATTTGTCATTTGTTAGAAACATTTCATACTGTTAAAATGCTAATTAAAACTTACATTTTCAATTTGAATTCTTCACAAACATTACTGATTGCCTCCTTCCCTTTTTCTTGTATGATCCGTATGATTCTCTCCACGGCCATGAACGTTGAATTCCACCATGTTTGATTTGGCCCAGTGAGCTGGAACTGGCAATTATCTTCCACAACTTCTGCTGCCATGTATGAACGACCCGTCTTATTCCACATGGCTTGGCATTTCCCAAAGGCTGCACGTGATAGTCTATTGTATGTATCGTTCTTCTTTTCTGCCATGTCAGCTTCTGTTGTGGCAACTAAGTTTAACAAGTGGCATGCACACCTTTGGTGTGTGGGAAGCTGGTACTCTAAACCATTGTCTTTCTCCAGGATGCTGCAGGTGTCTAGGTAGTTGACACGGGCCTCCTCAGAACAATCTTGGCCGGACTCTGACTCTACATCCTCAGACTGGCTCTGCTCACCAAACACACTAAATGCTTTAATGAAGTTCGAGCCACTATCTGTGGTGGTTCTTACCACTTTCCCCCTTATTCTATATTGACAGTGTATGTCATCAAGTGCACCTGCAACAACATCAAAGGTGTGGGACCCTTTTAGTCTCTTGCATGTCAGTGCAGCGGATCTCCTCTGTAAGGTTCCCTCATCTATCCAATGAGCTGTTACCCCAATGAAACTTTGCTGGTGTGCTGTCCAACAATCTGTGGTGGTGGCAACATAGCTGACTTCACTAAGTTGCAATATCACATTCTTCCTCATTTCATTAGCAGATCCCTCTATTCTAGTCCGGACTGTGGGTCTGGAAATTACCTTGATGTGGGGATTGAGTGCCAGTACCAGCTCTTTATAAGCAGGTTGTTCAACTAAAGAAAACGCATGAAGACCCTCACAAATTAAATTAATAATGAGCTTGTCGATCTTTCCCTGTGTCACATGGCGGTTGCCTCCCACCGACATTGCATCTGATATTTTTGCCTGCTTGCTTGGTTTTGGTGCTTGGGGATTTGGGGTTTGATCGACCCTCTTTGCATTATTGAAAGCCGTCAGCTTAGATGGATGTTTCCTCTGTGAAGAAAGACAAAGCTTTCATCAGTACATTAGTCAGTGTAGTGTTCATTAAAACGCACTGAAATGAAAACATTGATAGATAAAAGTTTTCTATTTCTGTAGTCATTACATTTTATCTATTACATTTCACAAAGCACACTTCTTGCTAACAGAGATTCCTGAGCAAAAGTAAACATTAAACATTAAAAACAGTTTAATGCGTAACTCTCGCCAAAATGCAAGCTAGGGACTTTATGTGTAGCCTACTCAAGTCAAACATTAGTAAAAAAAAATATAAAGGACGGAAGCGCCACCATTATCATTGTCACAGCAGGCAAAGTGCCTCATACTACAATTCTCTGTAAAAAAAAAGAACTCATGTGGTGGGCCCAGCCTATTTGTTCAGCCGAGGCTAATGTTCGCAGCTCACACTAGCAGCTAGCTTCTACACACCTTAGCCCATATGAGCTAATTAGAAGTATGTGAATGAATTTAGCCGGTGTCCAACATAGCCTACTGTAGGATAACATACACTTTTTAAAATGTGTTGTTGGGGCACCACCTCCTGTTATCGTAGGAAGAACACGGTTTAAATCAGTTTATCAGTCTCAGTTAAATAATTTGTCTGAAATAATCCTTTACTACAATTTTTACCAGTCATTCTCTGCCGTAAACAACACCACAAACAACTTCTTGTGAATAAATATTTATTTAATAAAGTGAAAATTATGAATAATGAGGGAGTAATAGAATATATGCATGGTCAAATAAAACGAATATGATAAGGTATGGAATTATTCATTTCTGGAGCGATGGTGAGGGATGGAGATGTTTAAGATTTAATCTAAAAGGGAATGGATTTGATAGCCTACCTAATCTAATCAATCTTCTCTAAAAGATGTTAGTAGGGAGTTTCAAAGTAGTGACACCAACTCTTTGTCTTAAGCAGTAGGAACGATTCAGCCTACTTTTCCGTAGAGTCTTCTCGGCGTCGGTGATGGCGGAACGTCGGTGTGACGAGTTGGTGACGATAACGGCACAGCTGATGCGGGTCTCTCTTAGACCGGTAGATAGGACTCGTTGCTTGGTCTGCAACTCCAACACCCGAACAGGTGTTCAGTCAAAGGCAGTAGATGACACTTGGCAATGTCTTTGTGTTTTGAAGAAAGAATCCAGATCGTCACGTCTTCTTGATGTCGTTGCTATGGCAACAGCTTCTTGGCTTCTTGATCCGTCCAACAGATTGGGTCTTTCTCTGATATCCCAGCTATCTTCTTAGCCTATTTTATATTACTAAATGTAACCATTCCATCACTCATCATGGCTCGTTAGCAATGTTTTCGTATGCGACAACACTCAACATTACAACATAACGAGATGATGTATCTGAATGGCAAAATCAAAATAACTCAAAAGCATTAATAAATGAATAAACTTAAGTTCTCTTTACAGTGACATTTTCCTAATACTAGGAATGGATCAAAGGCCTCAGTGAACAGGTATGCCTTGAGGTGCTTTTTGAAGGACAGCAGTGTGGAAGCTTGACGTATGTGGAGAGGTAGTGTGTTCCAGAGGGTGGGGGCAGAAACGCAGAAAGCTCTATCACCAAGAGTCCGTAGCCTGGTGCGAGGAGTGGCAAGCTGGTCCTTGTCAGAGGACTGCAGGGACCTTGGCTTTGAGTAGCGGTGGAGGAGATCTGCGAGGTACTGGGGTGCAAGTCCGTGGAGTGATTTGTAGGTTAGGAGCAGGATTTTGTATGAAATGCGGAATTTGACGGGGAGCCAGTGAAGCTTCATGAGTGTGGGGGTGATGTGCTGCCATGGCTTGGAGCGTGTCAGGACCCTGGCAGCTGAGTTTTGGACATACTGCAGCCACCAGTCACAATTAGTACATCACAAGCTTAAAACATAATAATAAACATAATAAAATAACATTAAGTCTTCTAGACTTTACCCATATGAAGTAGAAGTTATTTAATTCAGTCTTTGAAGGTCCTGATATCGAATTAATGTTCTTTCGATTCAGAACTAATCAGTCCAGAAACCAGAGTGGGAAAATTCCATAGGAGTGTAAATCTGTCTATTTTGGCTTAGGTGACGTCCAGAACCTCAGGAAGGTCTGATAGCGTGGGCCTGTCCAGCGTCTGGACATGGCGCATTTATAGCTATAGGTGAAAAGGTTGATCTGTTAGGAGAGTTCGAATGCAAAACAACTTCGTAAATTTACATTCCAAAGAGGGGGAGAATTGAGAGGAGCTCAGGTTCCTACACTACGTTGTCCTACGGGTTGCTAGCGCTAGACAAAATTAGCAATGGCACAAAACAGATTGTTTTGCTAATTGCTATTAGTCATGAAAACTTCATTTACCAAACCACAAATACTTACCAAAACATGCTTCCGCAGATTAGATGTGGAGTTATTGAATGCTGCCAGTTCAGTCACCTTCGACAGGCACATTTGGCATTGCATATCATGATGATACTGTTGGCCCTCTTGCATTTAAATGAAAAACAGTCTTTCAAATGTGGCCAAGGAGTTTCGTAGTTTTGGGCAGCAGAGTTCGATGTTTCAGCTAGCATTTCTAGTGAAACTGTCTCTCAACCGTCGTCGCTCTTCTGATCCACCTCCATCTCGTTCTCAATCTCCTACAGAAAGACTTGCCGCTTGGTAGTGGTAGCCTTCATGCTGACCAAATGTCACTCACTGTAGTGGTTCCGGGCGCGATTTTTTGTCTTCCTTTCGGTTTTCATTAGTCAGAGTTTTTTTTTTTTACTCAGTAACGGATGGGATTTGTAATGTAGCGTAACACAATACTTCACTCAAAATGTAATCACGTAAAATTTAAATTACCGATTTTAAAAACTACTTGAAAAATACAAAATACACAAAAAAACTACTCAATACAGTAACGTGAGTAAATGTATTTCGTTACTTTCCACCTCTGCTCCCACTATATGTATATACACTATATTACCAAAAGTATTCGCTCACCCATTCAAATGATCAGAATCAGGTGTTCTAATCACTTGGCCTGGCCCCAGGTGTATAAATTCAAGCACTCAGGCATGCAGACTGTGAAACAAGACATTTGTGAAAGAATGGGCCGCTCTCAGGAGCTCAGTGAATTCCAGCGTGGAACTGTCATAGGATGCCACTTGTGCAACAAATCCAGTCGTGAAATTTCCTCGCTTCTAAATATTCCACAGTCAACTGTCAGCTCTATTATAACAAAATGGAAGCGTTTGGGAACAACAGCAACTCAGCCACGAAGTGGTAGGCCACGTAAAGTGACGGAGAGGGGTCAGCGGATGCTGAAGCGCATAGTGCAAAGAGGTCGCCGACTTTCTGCACAGTCAATTGCTACAGAGCTACAAACTTCATGTGACCTTCAGATTAGCCCAAGTACAGTACGCAGAGAGCTTCATGGAATGGGTTTCCATGGCCGAGCAGCTGCAGCCAAGCCACACATCACCAAGTGCAATGCAAGGCGTCGGATGCAATGGTGTAAAGCACGCCGCCACTGGCCTCTAGAGCAGTGGAGACGCGTTCTCTGGAGTGATGAATCACGCTTTTCCATCTGGCAATCTGATGGACGAGTCTGGGTTTGGAGGTTGCCAGGAGAACGGTACATTTCAGTTTGCATTGTGCCAACTGTGAAATTTGGTGGAGGAGGAATTATGGTATGGGGTTGTTTTTCAGGAGCTGGGCTTGGCCCCTTAGTTCCAGTGAAAGGAACATTGAATGCTTCAGGATACCAAAACATTTTGGACAATTCCATGCTCCCAACCTTGTGGGAACAGTTTGGAGCGGGCCCCTTCCTCTTCCAACATGACTGTGCACCAGTGCACAAAGCAAGGTCCATAAAGACGTGGATGACAGAGTCTGGTGTGGATGAACTTGACTGGCCTGCACAGAGTCCTGACCTGAACCCGATAGAACACCTTTGGGATGAATTAGAGCGGAGACTGAGAGCCAGGCCTTCTCGACCAACATCAGTGTGTGACCTCACCAATGCGCTTTTGGAAGAATGGTCAAAAATTCCTATAAACACTCTCCTCAACCTTGTGGACAGTCTTCCCAGAAGAGTTGAAGCTGTAATAGCTGCAAAAGGTGGGCCGACATCATATTGAATTCTATGAGTTAGGAATGGGATGGCACTTCAGTTCATAGAATGAGTAAAGGCAGGTGAGCGAATACTTTTGGTAATATAGTGTACCTGGCACTCCGCTGGATCTAAATATCTTTCAAACTACTCCAAATGACACCAAAGTTATAATGGTGACTAAACGATATTTTACGACAGAAATAAGGTCTAGGTTTTAAAAAACGGTAGTTCCCCTTTAAGTTATTTAATTCCCAATGATCTTGAAGATCTGGATTTTACAAATATTAGCATGACTCAAACCCCACCATTCCGCAAAAACAAAACAAATTCATGTCCATATTTTTCGGTAAATCTCACCATGGAAGAAGTATGATTTCCCAGGTTGTTTACTTCATTTTTTTCCTAATGAAGATTGTGTTGAGTTTACTAATCCAGACCTCATTCTGTTTCTCTCCCTCTGTCTGCAGAGAATGGTGAGTGGGAGATCATTCACCGTTCGGCCAAGCGAAACACCTACAAGCACATTCCCATGGAGAGCAATAAGCACCAGGATATCACCTTTTACCTGGTCATCAAACGCAAGCCTCTCTTCTACATCGTCAACATCATCATACCCTGTGTGCTCATCTCCTTCCTGGCCTCGCTCGTCTACTACCTGCCCGCTGACAGTTAGTGCACATTTCAAAATCATTGTCTCATCTCTAGTGGCATCAGGCCATGCAGGTGTTCCTATTTGTATATGGAGATGAAATGGTCTTTGTTGTGTAACAAAGTAAATATTCTGTGGTTCACATGTTCTATCATGCCATGTAATAGTCTGGAGTCTCTCCACTGGGAACTGATTATGCTTTGAAAAATATCTGGTGGACCAGTCAAATCATCATGTGATGATACAAAGAAGAGTAACAGAGATGTAGTCATATAGGTCCTCATAACACCGTGGAGCTGAATCAGGCCATTTATCAATGCCAAATTTAATTTAAATTTAGTTGTATTTATATAGCGTCAATACAAATTGTCTCTTTCCAAAGTCGCTTTCCAAATTTCCCCAAAAGGAAAGCCTTATGCCTAACCTTAAAGTAGAGAGGGTGTCCGCCTCCTGAATCCAAACTGGGAGCTGGTTCCGTAAGAGAGGGGCCTGAATAGCTGAAGGTTCTACCTCCCATTCCACATTTTTACTTTTCTAGGAACCACAAGCAGGCCTGTATTTTGGCATTGAAGTGATCTGTTGGGACGATATGGTACAATGAGGTCTTTAAGATACAATGGCGTTTCAGGGCCTTGTATCTAAGGAGGAGGATACTCAGTTCTGTTCTAGATAAAGGGAGTCAATTAACACAATAAGACTAAGACTGGAGTAATATGAGCTCTCTTGCTAATTCCTGTCAGTGCTCTTGCTGCGACATTTTGAATCAATTGGAGGATTTTTAAAGAGCTATATGGACTGCCAGGCAGTAATGAATTACAGTAATCCAGCCTGGAAGACACAAATGCCTGAACAAGTTTTTCATCATCACTCTGATGTTCCTATTTTTAATGATATGACGCAGATGAAAGATGGTAATCCTGATTACTCAATATAACATCAAGGTTTTTCACAGTAGTACTGGAGGCCAAAGTAATGCCATCCAAAGAAACTAAGTGATTAGATAATGAATCTCTAAGATATTTAGGACCAAATACAGTGACTTCAGAATCAGAATCAGCTTCAATGGCCAAGGAATTTGACTCCGGTAACTTTTCTCTCTAGTACAGAAACAACTTAAATAAGTGAAATAAAATAAAATAAAATAATAAAAATAATAATAAAATAAAATAAAATAAATCTCAATCTGTACACATAAAAATATAGGATAATATATACACCAAACCAGGGTTTTTGTACAGTGAGTATATACAACAGTGCAGAGTTACTGATTACTGTTCATGTGGATGGACTCACAATCTGTGACTTCTCAGAGTTCATCAGAGCGACAGCCCGGGGGAAAGAAACTGTCCTTGTGATGGGAGGTTTTGGCGCACTGTGCTCTGTAACACCGTCCTGAGGGGAGGAATCTAAACAGGTTGTGACCAAGCTGTGAGGGGTCTGTGGAAATTTTCCTGGCCCGCTTCCTGACCCGGGACCGGTACAGGTCCTGGATGGAGGGCAGATCGGTGCCAGTGATCCTCTCTGCAGCCTTGACTGTCCTGGCAGATACAAACTAGACAGTGATGGATGTGGTCAGGACAGACTGGATTATTGTGGTGTAGAAGATGGTCAGCAGCTCCTGAGGCAGGTTGAACTTCCTGAGCTGACGCAGAAAGTACAGCCTTTGCTGGGCCTTCTTCCTTATGGAGTCTATGTGGGAGGTCCACTTCAGGTCCCGTGAAATTGTGTACCCTAGGAACCTGAATGAGTCAACTGTTGGGACTGGCCTGTTGAGTGGGGGACAGGGTGCTGGATGTGAAGTTACCCAGTTTCACCTGCTGCCTCCTGTCAGTCAGGAAACTGGTAATCCACGGGATGGTCTCCTGTAGTTGGTAATGGTCAGCAGGCCTTTCCAAACTGTAGAGGTGTTGTTGGCAGAAAAATGGTCCTTCAGCTTTTCAGTGTAGTTCCTCTTTGCTGCCTTGATCTCCTTTGTCAGCTTGTTCCTGGCCTGCTTGTACAGGTCCCGATCCCCACTCCTGTAGGCCTCCTTCTTGTCCTGGTGTAGTGGTCTCAGTTCTGCAGTGAACCATGGTTTGTTGTTGTTGAATGTGCAGAAGGTTTTGGTCTGCACACACATGTCCTCACAAAAGCCGATGTAAGACAGTGTCAGTCAGTTCATCCAAGTCTGAGGCTGCTGCTTCAAAGACGCTCCAATCAGTGCAGTCAAAGCAGGCCTGTAACTGCATATTTCACTCATCGGCCCATCTCTTCACAGTTCTCATTGCAGGCTTAGCAGATTTCATCTTTTGCCTGTAGGATCAAATCAAATCAAATCAAATTTTATTTGTATAGCCCAAATTCACAAAACATGTTTTGCCTCAGAGGGCTTTACAATCTGTACAGGGAGTGACACCCTCTGTCCTTGGACCCTCGGTTCGAGTGAGGAAAAACTTGCCCACAAAAAACCCTATTAACAGGGAAAAAATGTGGAAGAAACCTCAGGGAGAGCCACAGAGAAGGGATCCCTCTCCCAGGACGGACAGACGTGCAATGGATGTCACATGTACAAATCAACACAGACATATTGTACAATTACAATGAAAGATGAAATGACAATGAATTACAATGAATGATAGAATGATTACAGTAGCAGTGGAACCTGTGATAGAGAGACACAAATGCACAGCAGCAGTAAATCATGAACTAACTGAAGTGGAGATATGGTAACAATAATGACAGTAATGCTTTATATGGTGGATGTCAGCAGTAGACCACAGCAGCAGCCACGATCCATGAGAACCTGCTGGACGACAAAGCACAGAGAACTCCGGGGAAGAAGTTTAGTTAGTAGCTAGCAGTGACGGTAATGGTGATTGGGGAGAGAGAGAGAGAGAGAGAGAGAGAGAGAGAGAGAGAGAGAGAGAGAGAGAGAGAGAGAGAGAGAGAGAGAGAGGGTTATCAGTAAAGGGAGATGATTACATCTTCGACCAGTACTGTGCCTGGCTAGGCATAACCCAGAGGATGGGATGAGGTAGACCAGGCAGTGGTCAGAAAGTCCCAAAGCAGCACGGGGGACACAGCAATATACGTCCTTTATTGTGGTGTAGCAGTGGTCCAAAGTGTTCTGTCTATATTTTGGCATTTCGAGTTTGAGATTTGCTCTGTTAAAATTCCCGAGAATGATTAGCAGAGTCCGGGTGTGTTTTCTCCATATCTGTAATCTGGTCGGCGAGGTGATGTAACGCCTCCGTTACGCACGACTCCGGTGGAATGTACACACCGACCAGCACAAATGATGCGAACTCCCGAGGTGAATAAAATGGTCTACAGTTTATGAAGACAGATTCTAAGTTAGGGCTGTATGTTTCCTTTAACACTGTGACATATATACACCAACCTTCGTTAATGCAAAAGCGTTCCTCCTCCCTTTGACTTACCAGACAGTTCCGCGCAGCGGTCACACGGAACAGTTGGAAGCCCGGCAGCCGTAGGATAGTCCTATTTTCAAGAGTTCCTTTCTGCTAATTTTAATAGCAGAGGGAGTACAGAAAACTACACTAAGAAGTAAAACAGCAACAAGTACTAGAAAGTCTTATGCTAATTTACTTAAATCATCAGCAACTGCACATCATATCTCAAATATTTATAGAAACAAACAGGTTAACTGTTTTTTAGTAATTAAAATACAACATTTAAAAGAGTCACTCAAAATCTGGGAGCAAACTGCAGTCTGGTACAGTGAAGAAGTGCTGGTATGGAAGTAACTTGTTTTATTGGCGGTTGATAGTCATGGAAGAAAAACTGATATCTTGATACAACCTTGTTGCACACATGTAATGCATCAAAAAAGCCCCAATGGAGACTGTAAAAAATGCCCATGGTGAAGACCATCCTTCAATATACTGTAAAACAAGAAAAATGTATTTGCGTTAAATAATAACCTAAAAGACATTTTAATGGCCTTGGGCTTGTCATAGGATGAAAATCAGAATGAATAACTTACTGTGACCCGCTACCTCAGGACAGTGAATCAAGTCTTTAATACTCCAAACTCTGGGCAGCTTTGATATAAAAGTGTAAGCTGTACCAGTGTTTGGGGGTCACCACTGAGAAGGCTCTATCGCCCCTGTTTCTGAGCCTGCATCTAAGGAGATCCAGTAGCAGCTGGTCTGTTGATCGTAGTGCTCTGGCACAGACTCAGTATTATGCTCTGGAGTGTGGCAAGGAAGTAGGTATGACAGGTAAGATGGTGCCTGGTCATTGTAACAGAAAGTCACAAGCACAACAGCACAAACAGAGATCATGTGTACTAACTGGTCTCTTGTTCATTGGGGTCATATTGTGAAACATAAACCTGTTCATTAAGAGAAACTGTATGTGTGTTTTGTGTGAAGGTGGTGAGAAGATGACCATGTCCATCTCCGTGCTGCTGGCTCAGTCTGTCTTCTTGCTACTGATCTCTCAGAGGCTGCCGGAGACTTCTATGTCTGTTCCTCTTATTGTTAAGTAAGTGACACACTGAAGACACCTGTTGGTTTGAAGGCCGTTAAGTAGATGCACCTTACAATACCATCTTTTCAATTTAGATGTAGCCTTTTCTTTTTTTGAAATTCTCTTTTTATTTAGAAAGGCACATTTCCATCACTTTCATTAATTACAGCTTTAGTTTGTCAAATAAATAAGAAAATATTGAAGTAAAAAATTTAACAAAAATTAACACTGCCTTTCTAATGTTTTGTTTTATAGACCAAAATTACCTCGTATAAGAACAGTAACAAAAATAAAAAGGAACATAGCAGGGGAGCGCACATCACATTAAAAAAGAATGAGGATAGCTTCACACAAAGCACAAATATATCAGGTAAAATCAGCTCTAATTGACTTCACATACTCAGTCCATTTCGACCATATCTTACAAAAATTTTCTTTCTGAACCTTGAGGGAAAAAGAAATCTTCTCCATGACATAAATCTCGTACACAATGTCAACCCATTCCTCAATAGTGGGAGGATCCACCTTTAGCCATTTCCTTGTGACACATTTCTTACTAGCTGCCAACAATATAGCAAGCAGTTTTTTGTCTTTTATGTTCCATGTTTCACACATAATATTGCCCAAAAACAGTGTTTCACATGCTATTGGGATATTCACATTAAATACATTTTCAATATGTTTATGGATCTCTTCCCAGTAAGATCTAATTCTCTGGAGATGTAGCCTTTTCACACTCTCACACCAATACCTTTAACCGAAACTAAACTAACAGCTCAGTACTTAACTCTAACCACACAAAGGCAAGGCACACTTATTAAAAAGTCAAATTTAGCAACTGTGACCATAACGGCTTCTTGAAGATACTTATTTCTAGAAGGAGGTAAAGCTGGACATTGTTTGCAGCCTTCGGTAAGTAGTACATTTGCTCTGA
The DNA here is from genome assembly GCA_005024645.1 of Planiliza haematocheilus. Classification (NCBI taxonomy): domain Eukaryota; kingdom Metazoa; phylum Chordata; class Actinopteri; order Mugiliformes; family Mugilidae; genus Planiliza; species Planiliza haematocheilus. The sequence goes on from SRSE01000077.1 coordinate 666,381, forward strand.
CTTCAAAATTCGATCTATAGTAGTTATCTCCTGCGTGGTGTGTTTTAAACGTTTAGCTGTATGTGAATACAAACCAGTCATCTGATAAAAGTCTGGTGTTTTGACCTGAAACCGCTGATTACATGTGTAGTTGTTGTTGGCTTTGAGTTGCCCATGAATTGACCTAGCCACATGGTTAGGTAGCACTTAATGAAGAGCTGAAAAAAAATGCACTTCAAATGGAACTTGTGGTTATGATGCAGGAAGGCGTGAATGTGACTTATGAATTTGAGCCTTTATACCATAAGTACAGGGCAGAGTATACTCGTGGACCATTTGAAGGCAGCATGAGGTCGACTGACGACAAAAATATTGAACTCATATAGAAGATCCAAAAAAGGTTTAAAAAAGAAGCCTTTTTTAAACCTTTTTTGGATTACCATGACCTGGATGACTGAGAACCTACACAGACTCATATAGAAGATGAAAACAGTATAAGCTACAGTTGAGGTTGAAATTATTAGCCCTCCTTTTTTCAAAAATGTCCTAAGTGCTTTTTTAACAGAGCATGGACTTGTCAACATAGCATTTCTAAACATACTACTTTTCCTTAGAAAGCATAAATGACTAGTTGCACACACAAAAACAACAAACAACAGCAATTACCAGGGCAAATATTATATTATTAGCCCCCTTAAGAACTGACCATTTTACTGAGCCATAGCACAAACCAAAGTAAAATGCTTTGATTTTGTAATGCTCAAAGCTTGTAAAATCAAGTTCAAATAAAGAGTTATATACCAATTTACACATAGTATAAATCCTTCAGTAAAGGTTTTGGCTAGCACTTGAGAAAGCATCATAACAAAAATAAAAAAGTGTCCAGAAGTTGAGTGAGAAGCATCATCAAGAAATTCAGAGAGCCACACTGTACAGAACAAGTCTGGCAGAGGTAGGAAGTGAAATATTTCACAGACCCTAGAAAGAAAACTAGTGAAAATGTGTCTAAAGACCCCAGAACAACTCCCAAGACACTAGTGAATGACTTAGCCATGTTGGGAATTGTAGTCGCAAAGAAGACAGTCACTAGAGCTCTGCACAGGAATGGACTGCAAGTTTGCAGATCAAGAAAAATCATCATAAACATCTAACATCTTAAAGCCAGACTGAAGTATCTTAAGGACAACCTGGAGAAAGATTATGCATACAGGGAGCATGTCTTTTGGTCAGAAGAGACGAAACTAGAGCTCTTTGGCCATAGAGACATTCCTTATGTTTGGAGAAAGAAGGGTGAGGGGGAAGAACACCATCCCCACAGTGAAACACGGTGGTGGGAGTATTGTGCTGTGGGGATGCTTCAGTTTATCTGGAACTGGGAATCTGGTCAATGTGGAAGTAATTAAAAAGAAAGAATTTGTAGGGTTTGCTACACCTTTTAAATGTCTCGTTAGGGCACTAGTCAATTTATCAGTCTCAATTAAATATTTCATAACTGAAGGAATCAATTATTGTTCACAATTTATACCATTCATTCTCTGCCATAAAACAATGTCACAAACAACTTCTCAAGTGTGAATAAATATTTATCTATGAATGTGTCATATATGTGTGTAATCAAATGTAATAGATATGATGAGACCTGAATTTTGGCTTGCGAGCTACTTTTACAATCATCAAGTCAAAGTGATCTGTAGGACTATAGGACTTCATATTAATTGGTGTTACAGCGTTAAAAGCTCTATCCATCTTTGATTTTATTTTTATCAAGAAAAAATGGTACATTGCACGTTTAGAAAAATAGTGCTGTCTCTTTAAGAAAGACAGTAGTATTTAGTTGTTAAAGTTGTGCATAGTTATGGATGTGTGCCACTGAAGTGAGGGTGTGTTGCAAATATAAATAAAAAGTAAAAATAAATAAAGATGAATGTTTGTCTCACTGTTTGTTTTGGAGTTGCAACGGATACATGTTAGATGAGTAACATCTAAAAAGAAACTTTCAGTGGCACTCAATCTATGAGCACCCCTGGCTTAAACTAACGGAAATGGATTTGACACCTAATCTAATCAAGCTTCTCTAAAATATGTTAATAGGGAGTTTCAAAGTAGTGACACAAACTCTTTACCTTAAGCGGGTAACAGTGGCAACGATTGAGCCTGCTTTTTGTAGAGGTTTCTCAGCAGAGAACGGCGACGGTGAAGGGTTGGCGTGCTGGTGGTGGCGAAAAGGCAAAGCCGATGCAGGTCTCTTTGGGACCGGTAGACAGGTACTTGTTACCTGGCCTGAGAGCGTTTCTTAACCAAAAAAGGTTAAAAAAGGGTAACTGGACTTTTTTGAAAAGACATTTCACCACTCATCTGAGTAGCTTAATGACCAGAAACCAGTGCAGCTCATTTCCTTTAATGATTGTGTACTTACCTGTTGTTTAGGGGGGACTCCACCTCCTTTGTTTAGTGAAGGTTTTTCCAGTCTGTCATAGATGGCTTCCTTTACTACTCTTTCAAGCCATCGGTCTTCTCTGGCTAAGATTTGGACGTTGTCATCTTCAAAGGAGTGTCCATTGTCCTTCAGGTGTAGGTGGACCGCCGAATTGTTTCCTGATGAGCTGGCTCTCCTGAGTTTATGGATGGGTTGTTTGGTTTCCCCATATATAAATCTGTGCACTCCTCACTGCACCGAACAACATACACCACATTGCTTTGTTTTTGCCAGTGTTGGGTATAGTTACTTTTAGAAGTATTTAGTTAGGTTACTGTGTTACAATCAATTAAAAGTAATGTGTTACACATACATAATACAAGACGTTGTTTTTTTTCAATTGGAAGTGGATTTTTTTTTTGCGGTAGACAGAAGCTTTTTACGAACGCAGAGTGTGCATTTTACTGTTATGTTGTTCTTAATAAAAATAATGTGCGTACTTCCACGATTCAAAAGCTGTCCTCTCTTCCATCTTGCCGGCGGTTCAAAAACACTCACACACATAGGTAACGTAGGTCAGCAGGGGACAGACGCGTCATCACAGCGCTGCGCCTCCGCTGACACATCCATAGGTGGCATAGTACTGTCTGACAAAAAGCAGTCGTAGTCGGAATTTTTCTTTCCTTATCCGGAAAAAGTCTTGAAGTAACGGATTACTTTTTTTTAAAAAAATAACGAAGTTACTGATTACTTAACGCACGAAACTAACGCGTTACGTTACAAGTTACACAAAAAGTAACTAGAGTACTCTAACGTGTTACTTGGTAACGTGTTACACAACACAGGTTTTTGCCTGGGTGTTTTGTCTTTTGGGTGAACCAGTCTTTGCCTAAGCCCTGGTTTGAAATAAACTGGAATACGGTGATTTCTGAAAATTCTCCAGAGTTTCTCGGACGGGGATGACAATGTTTTTCCTTTTGTTGCTTTCCTCCTCTCTGTTCTTTTGGAGATATCTTTTTGAACCTTTTACAAAAGCCCAGTTGGGATATCCACATGTCGTTTGATATTTTTCTGCTCCTTCTCCTTGCCGTCCAGTCTTGTCAGTACAGTCTCTGTGCTGAAGCATTCTGATGACCACCAGAAAGTCCAGTTGCCTTTTTTGAACCTTTTTTGGATTTACGACGATGTCTTTGTAGTCAAAGAAGGAAGCCGGATTGTCACGGCTTCTCAGTCCGTGGAAGAAATTGGTTCTTGCTCTGAAGTCCCCACTGACTATGCTGGCTAACTTATAAACTAGGTTGGGTTTTTGGCACCGACTTTGGCACCCAGAAAGGAAAAATGGATTAACAAAAATTAACAAAAAAGGGGGCTGATGAGAAAAGAAGTGAAAAGTGAAGTAAAAATATCAAAAGAAAGTTGAGAGTAGGAATAGTGTTGATAAGCGTGTCCCTCTGGTTTCATCTGCTAATTAGTCAGGATGTGTTATCAACCGGGTTTCCAAATTCTTCGTTCGGAAAGAGAAAGGGGGTGCCTACAGTTCTTTGTCTAAATATATCTAATTACCCGATCATCTGGTTTAATCATTCCATCACTCACCATGGCTCGTTAGCAGTGTTTTTGCCTATGCACCATTCAACATTACAACATGACAAGATGCGGTTGAATGACAAAATCCAAATAGTTTAAAAGCATCAGTATGTTAATAACATCAGGTTCTTAGAGTTATGGTTTCTGAATAACAATTTCAATATTTATAGCTACTACTCCAATAAGAACATACCTAAGGTTCATTCATTCATTCATCTTCTATACCCGTTTAGTCCTGTTAAGGGTCAAGGGGGTCTGCTGGAGTATATCAGCTGTCATGGACGATGGGTACGCCCTGGACAGGTCGCCAGTCCATCTCAGGGCTACCTAAGGTTCAACACACTTCAATTTTAACCATGGGTAAAAGAAAGATTTTTTTTAAGGATGGCTGCTTGAGGGCACTTCCTGAAAAACAATATATGACTTAACAGGCTATTATAATTTCGATATACATAGTGTCAACTTTGGCTTTTACAGCGAATTGAAGACCGGGATTTTGCTCAGGGAGGTAAAAAAATGTACAACACTTATCTGTTCATCCTCCCCTTGTCACTCTGGCAGAGGGTGAGAAAGACAGTGCCTAGCATGTTTGCATGTGTGTATCTCTGAAAATGAAGAATTAATCAATCATAGACTTAAAAAATAATGAATATAACATTAGGGCTTCCAGATTCTGTCTATACGAAGCCGGAGAGATAACTTCTCATCCTTTTTAGTTCCTGTTATCGTGTTGATGTACTCTTAATTCAAGACTAATTAGATCAGAAAAAAAAAGAGAGTGGGAAATTCCACAAAATTGTAAATCTGTCTGTTGTTTGGCTCAGTTGATGCCAGAGGCTCCTTAAGGGAAAGTAAAATTGTGTAAGCATCCAAAATAAAACTAGTAATACACCGTTAAAAAATCTTTGCTCAGTTTAACAGCACTTGGGAAATACTTTCAAAAGAATCTAATTTTCATAGGGGTTCTAATAAGTTCATCCTCATGTGTATGCTTTTGTTCTTCACAAACAGAAGAAATATAACCATAGATTAACAACAACAAATTAAATGTAAGAAATCAAACAAGCGCAAATCTTACACTATAAAAGCTCTCTTGAATTGCTCAAAAATACAAGGATTTCTATGTGTTTGTGTGTCTTTCAGGTATTTGATGTTCATCATGGTACTGGTCACCGTGGTGGTGTTGAACTGTGTGGTCGTCCTCAACCTACACTTCAGGACACCGAGCACACATGTCATGTCCGAGTGGACCAAGAAGGTAACATCCCCAAAAGAATGTGATCTCTTGATCCAATTCTTATATACTTGTGTTTCAAATAGTCAAATGCATTTCAAGCTCAGAATCATCAGTTTTGAATGTGCTGTCTCATATACATAAAATATAATCCACTCCAGTTTTTCCTTGAGCGGTTGCCCCAGATCCTGCGCATGTCCCGGCCTACAGAGGCGGAGCCATACTGGGATGAAGCGTTGCCACGGAGATCCAGCTCGGTGGGCTACATTGCAACAGCGGAGGAGTACTACAGCATCAAATCCCGCAGTGAGCTCATGTTCGAGAAACAGTCGGAGAGACACGGACTGACTGCGCAAACCACACACGCTGCAGGTATGTCCAGAAATGTCTGCAAATCAGCATTTATTATTTTTCTTATTTGACCACTTTGGGGGAGCAGACACAACACTTACTGTGTTTTCATCTAGAAAGTGATGGTTGGACTACAACATGATTGTTCTTGTAGCGCAACCGATAATCCTAGAACTCCATGTTAAAATGTCCAACTTTACATCCGAGATATTGATTTATGTTTACGACCTGGTGGAAAAACAGTTATGGTCTTTATACTCACCTGTTTAAATTATATCAATGTTTAAAGTCCTCCATAATCAACAGTGTGAGTGCAAGACAGGTGGGTGTCTTCACGGGTTGCTAGCCTCAGCCTCAGCCCATGTTTCACTTCTTTACCTATTTTTTAATTAGCTGGGAGTTAGTTAGGTGGAGTCAGGCAAAATAGACATTAAACCACTCTGAGCTTCAAAACTTCATACAGGAAATATATGGATGACACTAAGAAGGACATCTCCATATTAATATTCAGTTAATGATCTGGAGTCACCTTTTTAGCTCTGTTTTTGTTCTCCACCAATTTCTAAGAGGAATATCAGACTCTCTAGCTGCTAAATTTTCCACTAGATTTAGGTGGTCTCTAGCTGTATCTGTCAGTCATGCAGTGTTTTGGAGATATAGTCTGAAACCATTGCCACGGTACTGCCAGAAATGTATCTTATATTCACAACAGACAGGCATTTTTAGGTGTCACAGCTCATCTAAACGGAATGCAGCCATTTCCAATCATTTCAACAGGTGCTATACCTGCTATCACAAGCTAAAAATTTCTTGTGTGAAGAATTTCTAAAGTAGCCCTTTTAAATATAGGATTTGAGGTCAGAGCTGAAAACTCACTACTCGCTACTGGTGACATAAAAAATGAAAGCGAACACATCAAGTACTATTTTGGATATTATTTGGATTTCATACAATAATTCAATAATTTATTGTATTTATATATTTAAAATACTGTTTTGTTCATAACTGCACTTTAAAGTAAGAATTATACAGTATGTAACCTAGAAATGTAGAAAGTATCTTCAACCAAAGTCAGTCCAGTTTTATTTTGAACACACTTCCGTAGTACAAAAAGTTACATTAAGGTCCTTCTATTTTTGGTTACTGAACGTCATATGTGTGCGTCTGTGAAGTGGTGAAGCCACAGGATGATGGAGGTGTGACTGATCAGCTGTATGCAGAGATCAAGCCGGCGGTGGATGGAGCGAATTACATCATCAAACACATGCGCAACAAGAATGACTACAACGAGGTGAGGCAGAGGATGGAGAGCAGGTAGATCTCCTTTACAATTGCTGAAAAATGATAATAACGGATATATGATATCGATCAGTGTGAATCTTTTTCTGGAGGTCCCTTTTTCTGAGACAAAAAACAGGTGAACTCCGGCTTCCTCCTGTCAAAAGGCATGCTCGTTAGGTTAAGTGGTGACTTAAATTGGCACAAGTGAGTGTGAATGGTTGTCTGTCTCTCTGTGTTAGCCCTGGACTGGCGACCTATCCAGGGTAAACCCTGCCTCCTTCCCAATGACAGCTGGGATAGACTCCAGCCCCTCCACAACCCTTCACAGGACAAGTGGTTACAGAAGATGAATGAATGAATGAATGAATGAATGAATGAATGAAAAGGCAGGCAAGTATCTGTTCATTGTATGACCCAAGTCATGTGAGTTTCCGGTGGACACCACCCACATATGTACCAGCCTTTCAGAAGTGATGACACTTGGATGAGACATGCATAGATTTTAGTTTTTTATTATTATTATTAATTATTATTATCAATATATATCTAAGATACATTAATCAGTGTAGCTCTTCTTTTGCCTAGTGCTCTTTCATGAAGCATAGGCCGCTGATCACAGTCCGCCAGAATCCTCTATCTTGGGCCTTCTTTTCCAGCTGTTTCCATGTCATACCACACTGCTTGATGTCAGCCTCAAGGTCCCTGCGCCAGTTGTTCTTGGGCCTGCCTCTCTTTCTTTTGGATTGGGGGCTCCATCTGAGGGCTTGTTGCTTGATGCTGATGTTGTGCTTTAGAGTGTTTGGGCCATCCACCTTCTTCTCTTGATCTCCCTTCCACTAGTGGTAGATGAGCTTTCTGCCAGAGATCTTTATTGCTTATGGTGTCTGGCCAGCAGATGCCTATGACCCTCCTCAGGCAGCTGTTGATGAACATTTGTTCAAGCAGTGGAGATAATGAAATCCACAGCAACCCACCACCACTTGTGGCACACTGGCCCTCCAACTTCTCTGCTCTGCCATCATGTTTAGCTCTCTCGTGCTCATTACCCTCTTCAACTCTATCTTCCCATGGGACAGTAATTTCAGTAAAATAGGCTACCTTCTCTGGTTCAGACCACAATAGCAGGTCAGGCTGTATGCGGGTGCTCACTATTGTCCATTTAAGTCAACCCTCACCTCGCGTGCTCCTCCTAAGTGTGTTTCCTGGTTTGAAATAAACTGGAATAGGGTGAATTCTGAAAATTTCCCTGAGTTTCTCTGACACTCCAGCCACGTAGGGGATGACGATGTTTTTCCTTTTGTTGTTCTTCTCCTCTCTATCCTTTTTGGGGTATCTTTTTGAGCCTTTTACGAAGGACCAGTTGGAATATCCGCATGTCTTAAGTGCCCGTTTAATGTGTTTTTGCTCCTTCTCCTTGCCATCCAGTCTTGTAGGTACAGTCTGTGCTCTGTGCTGGAGCGTTCTGATGACCCCTAGTTTGTGCTCCAGGGGGTGGTGGGAATCAAATAATAAGTGCTGATCGGTGTGGGTGGGTTTTCTATACACAATGCTGAGGCTTCGGCCTTCTTCCACATGCACTGGACAGTCCAGGAAAGCCAGACTACCCTCTGCTGATGTCCTCCCGAGTGAACTGGATGTTGCTGTCCACTGCATTGATGTGCTGTGTGAAAGATTCCACTTCCTGTGTCTTGATTTTAACCCAAGTGTTGTCCACGTACCTGAACCAGTGGGTGGGGGTGTTTCCTGTGAAAAGTTCAAGGCTCTGGTCTCGACCTCCTCCATGTAGAGATTGGCCACAATAGGTGACACTGGTGTCCCCATTGCACAGCAATGTTTTTGCCTGTAGAATCTTCCATTAAATTGGTGATAGGTGGTCGTCAGGCACAGATCGAGTAACACTCAGAGTTGGTCTGGGTTGAGAGTGGTCCTACGCCCCTTGGCTGGTAGGTTCCAGTTAGGAGTGCAGCACCCACAATTAAAAGGAAGGACAATGCGTGAACTGGGTGTAGAGAAAGGAAGTTGAAGGGGAGAGAGCTGTGTAGAATGGGAGTGAGCAGGATAAGACTTACGATCGATCTGTATTCCTAGATATGTCATACATGCCTGTAATGTTTCAGCAGTTAAATAAAATATGTGATTTTAAATTAGGAAACAAATTTTGACCCTTCTGCTGTTTTCACAGGAGAAAGATAACTGGAGTGGAATTGCGCGTACAGTGGACCGTCTCTGCCTCTTTCTGGTCACTCCAGTGATGACACTTGGCACCATCATCATCTTCCTGATGGGAATCTGCAACCATCCACCACATCTGCCTTTTAAAGAAGACCCACACGACTACTCAGAGGACAACCCACGTCTCCTGTAACACACACTATACAATAGACAGTCAATGTTAATTGGTTTGATTTGAAAACTTTTCAAGTCCATCCTGGCTAGGTGTCAGCTGTGTGTTTTTCTTAACTTAGAAGTGAATAATTAAATCATTATTATTATGAACATTTGTGTGATTTTCATAAACATTTGCATGTAGTCATCTTTGATTTTATTTCTAAAAATACATCTTTCAGATTGGGTGTTTGGTTTAGTAATCAAAGTATAAAGATCAGTGGATTAGGGATGGATCTAAAGATATGAATGACACCAATGACTCTGAATATGTTTTATACTTATCAGGTGTTAAATTTGAGTTTTCATTAACACCTCTAGAACAGTTGTTCTAGAGCTCTCCAGTATTCCCAGATGGGGAGCTCAAAGACTTTTAGTCAGACAATGGCTCCTAACAGCAAATGATGTGTATGAGTTGGTATACTGGGTAAAATATAAAAACATGAAATGATTTAACAAACCTCTCCATTAAACAATGTAAACAAAAATATAGACAAATTATAACTAGTGCAATGTGAAAATTTAAGGAAGATAGAAAGTTTGTTTAAATGGAAATCAAAATGGCACACTGATACACCTTTATTTTACAATGATTAAGTGAAATCCCGTGGTAAACACTTCTTCTCACAGGAGTGGCGAAGAGCAGGGATACACACTTTGGTAGACATCATGAGTGATGATGGCATTAGACATTTTCAAGATCTAAGAGAAACATACAAGGTATGTCCCAAGACCTTTTACTTATATTTACAGCTACGCTCAGCTTTAAACTCCAAGCTCAAGAAGAACACCTTTTACCTCATCCAGTAATATATCTCATTAGGAAAATACAGGCACTGAACAAGGGACATGTATCTGTAGAGCACACGCAACCACCGTTCACAGTAACAACAGTGTGGAATATTGACTGCCCAGAACCACCAATAAATTAGGCCATTGTCTGGAGGAACATGACACGAACCTCTCAAAATGTAATAATAATAATAATATTAATAATAATAATAATAATAATAATAATAAATTAGTAAACATAAATGTTATTTTGAGAACATACACTATATTACCAAAAGTATTCGCTCACCTGCCTTTACTCATTCTATGAACTGAAGTGCCATCCCATTCCTAACTCATAGAATTCAATATGATGTCGGTCCACCTTTTGCAGCTATTACAGCTTCAACTCTTCTGGGAAGACTGTCCACAAGGTTGAGGAGAGTGTTTATAGGAATTTTTGACCATTCTTCCAAAAGCGCATTGGTGAGGTCACACACTGATGTTGGTCGAGAAGGCCCTCAGTCTCCGCTCTAATTCATCCCAAAGGTGTTCTATTGGGTTCAGGTCAGGACTCTGTGCAGGCCAGTCAAGTTCATCCACACCAGACTCTGTCATCCACGTCTTTATGGACCTTGCTTTGTGCACTGGTGCACAGTCATGTTGGAAGAGGAAGGGGCCCGCTCCAAACTGTTCCCACAAGGTTGGGAGCATGGAATTGTCCAAAATGTTTTGGTATCCTGAAGCATTCAATGTTCCTTTCACTGGAACTAAGGGGCCAAGCCCAGCTCCTGAAAAACAACCCCATACCATAATTCCTCCTCCACCAAATTTCACAGTTGGCACAATGCAATCTGAAATGTACCGTTCTCCTGGCAACCTCCAAACCCAGACTCGTCCATCAGATTGCCAGATGGAAAAGCGTGATTCATCACTCCAGAGAACGCGTCTCCACTGCTCTAGAGGCCAGTGGCGGCGTGCTTTACACCATTGCATCCGACGCCTTGCATTGCACTTGGTGATGTGTGGCTTGGCTGCAGCTGCTCGGCCATGGAAATCCATTCCATGAAGCTCTCTGCGTACTGTACTTGGGCTAATCTGAAGGTCACATGAAGTTTGTAGCTCTGTAGCAATTGACTGTGCAGAAAGTCGGCGACCTCTTTGCACTATGCGCTTCAGCATCCGCTGACCCCTCTCCGTCACTTTACGTGGCCTACCACTTCGTGGCTGAGTTGCTGTTGTTCCCAAACGCTTCCATTTTGTTATAATAGAGCTGACAGTTGACTGTGGAATATTTAGGAGCGAGGAAATTTCACGACTGGATTTGTTGCACAAGTGGCATCCTATGACAGTTCCACGCTGGAATTCACTGAGCTCCTGAGAGCGGCCCATTCTTTCACAAATGTCTTGTTTCACAGTCTGCATGCCTGAGTGCTTGAATTTATACACCTGGGGCCAGGCCAAGTGATTAGAACACCTGATTCTGATCATTTGAATGGGTGAGCGAATACTTTTGGTAATATAGTGTACTTAAGAGACGCTATAAGATGAAAATAGTTAAAACTAGTAGTTGTATTCTATGTAATCTAAATCAAACATTCCTACACGTCATGTGGGAATGTCCAGCTGTATACCTTCTGGAGAGAAGTGACAGTGTCTCTCTCTGAACTCTTCCAGCTAAAAATTAACTGTTGATCACAAAGGATGCTTCTAGGGATTGCGACTCAGATTTACATTTAAGTCCAGATAAATTTAGATTATGTTGTCTGGAAACTGTATGCATACATTTTGTGTGAATGTGTATTATCGAAAATTAATAAAAAAAATAAAAGGAAAAAAGGATTATCTCTTCCACTAAGTTTTTATTTTAAGGAAAACTACGGAGGCCAGTTGATTCTGAAGTGTCTGTGTAGGTTGTAGCATGCGGCCATCGACTTGAATGGATGGAAGTACCCCGATGCTTACCTCAGAACTTTAAGCCGGCGGAAGTGTGCTCTTCGCCGGGTCAGTTTGAGGACAGCAACCCCTACCTCTGCCGGAGCATAGAAATCATGTTTTTCTCCACATTAAACATCTCATTCAAGCTTGGTGTTGTAGCCAATTTGAATGTTTTTTATTGAAATGTATTAAGTACTGTGATTTGTGAGGTTGCTATGACTACCAAGGTGTAGGCGGGGTTCAGTCAGGAAATCACAGGTTACTTTAGGGTGACTGGGGGCACAGGTGTCGAGTGTTGGCAATCACCAGGGAAGCCACACAGTTTTCAACCGTGAGGTGGTTTTTGTTTGAGCACAGTTATTTGCGTTATTTATTGTTTATTTTCAGCCACTTTAGTATTTTGAGTAACAGCTAATTACCCGGCCTTTGTTAGGCACCCTGCAAAGTAAAATAAACATTTTAAAACGTACTCAAGGACCTGTTTGCTTTCAACTCTACTACACCACGCGTATGGAAAGAGCTTCACTGCCACATCCCTCACTGGCAAGTTTTTTGGAGGTTCGATTGCCTTTACATCAAGTTGAAAACTATGCTTCCAAGGATCGATGTGGACACAGAAGGACAACGCATCATTCAAGACCTGGTCCTGGACTCCTGACTGCCTCGTCACGTCACGGCCCAGCCCGCAGTGGGACGCAGACCAAGCAACATCAAAGTCACGGTCACGGTAGGACTATATTGTGAACGAATTAAAGTTGCAGAAGAGAGTAGCCTTCACGCAACGGGATACAGGGAAATCCCACACATCAATATAGCCTCCTTGAAACGTTAAATGAATGGACATGAGTGAAGAGGAAAATCAGGAAATGGATGAAAAAATGAATGATGCTGTCACGGACAATGAAATGGACAATGAGCCTGGTAAACGGCCGTCTAAACTCACGTTTAAAGCAATGGAAGCAAAAATACTGTCAATACAAAAGGAGAGGAATTCTGGAATAAGGCAACTACTGAAAATGGCAAAGGAAATTGAACAAATGATGATTTCAAATGAAAGTGTTTCTGATGTGCAAATCAAACATGAAGTGATGTGGAAAATGTATGGGGAAACTGTAAAGTTGCAAGAGTCATTAAAATTATTAGTGCCCGAGGATGAAATGTCAAATCAAAATGGATGGTTTAAAAATCAAATGCACAAAGTGAATGGAGTGATAAGCAAAATGGAAAAATGGATGCTTGCAAGCAAGGAGCAAGACAAAACGGATGAGCATGATGATGAAACCAGTGTTGATGTTTCAAATGATGCAAATGAGGTTCTGGAAAATGGTTCAAATGAAAATGATGGTTTCAATGCAAATGAGGTTCTGGAAAATAATGGTTCAAATGAAAATTATGTTTTATATGCAAATGAGGTTCTGGTTGGTTCAAATGACATGACAAATGGAAATGAGGATGTGGATAACATTGGCCCAAATGACAGTGTCTCTAATACTGGTGGCAGAACAAATGTGTAACGTGGGAGCTCAAGAGCTTCAAGGTCCACTACAGCTTCTGCCCGGATTCAGGCTGAGGCTGAAAGAGCTGCACTTCTAGCCATGGAGGCTGCTCTCAAGGAAAAACATGAGCTAGAGGCTGAAGAGGAACAAGCAAAGGCTCAACAAGAACGAATAAGGAAAAGAAAGGAACTGCTTGAACTACAGAGTCGGATTGCTGCTCAGACAGCTAAGGTTTCAGTTTCCTATGTCAGAAACAGAGGGTCTGACATAGGAAGCAAAGTCTCAAATGCAATGAACTCATATGTGTCAAAACAAAGGTCTGCTCTCAAACCCTCTGCTGTGCCATTTGTTCCACAAACATCAAGTTGTCATGTTACTCATCCACCAGCAGGAGGCATCAACCCACCAGCAGGACCTGTCAGATTTGCAATGCCATCACAGCCTCAGCAGTTAAAGGAACAATACAACCAATTCAGACCTACAGCAACTATGTCGGACAGAACAGGAACAAGGGCTAAGGAAATCAATTCACAAGGAACCAGACCAAAACTTTATGCTTCAAATCCTAACCCAAGCATGCCCCAAAGAACTGTGCAGTCATATCCCATTGCATACAGGCCACAGCAATGGCAGCAAGTGAATGAGGAGGGCCAAGGCAGCATGTCACAACAGTCTCATCACTCATACCCCACTGCACAACCAGCACAACAATCCAACCAATCTGGCCCAGGTAATATTTTCACCATCATGCAAAAGCAAAACGACATCACAGCATTATTGGTGCAACAGCAGTCGTCACTTTCACTACCCCCAAGAAACATACCAACTTTTGATGGAAACCCTCTCGAATATGTCACCTTTATCAGAGCTTTTGAACACGGAGTTGAAGCTAAGGCTGACAGTGCTGTTGATTGCTTATACTACCTGGAGCAGTACACCAAAGGGCAACCTCAAGAACTGGTCAAGAGCTGTCAACACATGCCACCTGACAGGGGGTACCAAAGAGCAAGGATGCTTTTGCAGGAACGCTTTGGCAATGAGCAAAAAATAGCCACTGCGTACATGGAGAAAGCCCTTGGATGGGCAACATTGAAATCTGAGGATATTAAAGCTTTACAAGCATTCTCATTATTCCTGCGCATATGCTGTAATGCTATGGAGAATATAAGTTACATGTCAGAGATGAATATGCCCTCAAATATCCGTGCAATAATCATGAAGTTGCCATACAAGCTGAGGGAGAAATGGAGAAATGTTGCTTTTGAGCATCAGGAGAGACGTCATCATCAACTAGTTTTCGGTGATGTGGTCAATTTCATTGAGAGACAAGTGTCTATTGCCTCTGATCCACTGTATGGAGACATTCAAGATACAGCTGTCTCATTTTCCAAGTTAAAGGTTGGAAATAAACTGTCACAGGGACGCACAAAGGAAAAAGGAAGCAGCTTCATTACATCTGTGGCACCTGTTAATTCTGAAAATGAAAAAGATAAATACTCACCTGACAAACTTACCAGGGCATCTTGTCTGCTGTGTGAAGAGGGCCACAAACTGGAAGTGTGCCCTAAGATGGAGAAGAAGCACCACAGAGACAAAATTGACATTCTAAAAAAGAAAGGTGCTTGTTTTGGATGTTTATCTGTAGGACACATGAGTAAAGAGTGTCACAAAGTATCTATCTATCTATCTACAGTCGGCTGTCCTGCAAGGTGTGTAACCTGAAACATCCTAGTATCCTCCACATTAATGACAAAGAATGGAAAGAAATCAAATCAAAAGGCTCACAGCAAGAAACAACAGGGGTGAGTGAAGCCACCACTTCCAAGACTTGTGGCCATATAGGGGCCGGAGCGCAGGACTGCGTTTTGTCAGTTGTGCCTGTAAAGGTCAAAGCAAAGAAAGGCAGCACTATTCTGACAACCTATGCTTTTCTAGACCCCGGCAGCTCATCCACTTTTTGCTCTGAGCAACTAATGAGGAAGCTGAAAGTGACAGGAAGGAACACTAAATTCCTAATGAAAACAATGAATAAAGAAAGCTTTGTAAACAGTCACGTCATCTCAGGACTTGAGGTAGCCGCACTCAATGACAACAACTATGTTGAGCTGCCTGATGTGTACACCCAATTCAAGATGCCTGTGACACGTGATAACATCCCACGACAGGAAGACCTGCATGCTTGGCCATACTTAAACTCTGTTGAAATCCCTGCTATTGATGCAGATGTGGAGCTGTTAATAGGAAGTAACGCCTCAGAAGTAATGGAGCCATGGGAAGTGATACACAGCAGAGGAAAAGGACCTTATGCTGTTAAAACACTATTGGGCTGGGTTGTCAATGGACCATTGAGAGGAGGCAATGACAGTGGGAGCAGCTGCCCCACAATGACAGCCAACCGCATCTCCATTGCTCACATAGAGGAACTGTTGGTGAAGCAGTACAACCATGACTTCACTGAGAAATCCACAGAGGACAAGCCAGAGATGTCTATAGAGGATCTGAAATTCATGAACATTGTCAACACATCAGCTGAAATACAAGATGGACACTACTGCTTGAAGTTACCTTTCAGAGAGGACAATGTTGTCATGCCCAATAACCGACATCTTGCTGAGCAAAGGGTCCTCTGCCTGAAAAGGAAATTGGAGAGAAATCCTACGTTCAAGGAGGAATATTCAAACTTCCTCAGTGATGTCATAAACAATGGCTATGCAGAGTGTGTGCCAAAGCATCAATTGGAAGGAAAAGAAGGAAAAAAGTGGTACATCCCACATCATGGGGTGCACCATCCTAAAAAGAGAACCCTGAGAGTCGTGTTGACTGTGCAGCAAGCTACAAAGGCGTGTCACTCAACACCAAGTTACTCCAGGGACTTGACTTGACAAATTCCTTGCTCAGAGTTCTCACAAGGTTTCGTATGAATTCTGTTTCGGTTATGGCTGACATAAAAGCTATGTACCATCAAGTCAGAGTGGCAAAGCAGGATGTGGACTTTCTGCGCTTCTTATGGTGGCCAGGAGGAGACCTGACACAGCCACTCACTGAGTACAGGATGACTGTTCATCTGTTTGGTGCAATATCATCGCCCAGCTGTGCCAGTTTTGCCCTTAGGAAGACAGCTGAAGACCACAGAGCAGACTTCCCAGTCCATGTCACTGATACCATCATGCACAACTTTTATGTGGATGACTGCTTGAAGTCTGTGTCTTCAGAGGAGGAAGCCATGTCTTTGGTAACAGACCTGACTGCTCTGTGTCAATTAGGAGGATTCCAGTTGCTTAAATGGATGAGCAACAGCAGGTCGGTGTTGGAAGCCATTGATGTGGAGAAAAGAGCCAAAGAAGTGAAAGAACTGGACTTCGACAGAGACAGCCTTCCTGTCGAAAGAACCCTGGGCCTGCAGTGGTGTGCAGAAACTGACACTTTCAGGTTCAGGATGTCAGTCCAAGAAAGACCATTCACAAGACGAGGCATTTTGTCTGTAGTGAGCTCGGTCTATGACCCGATTGGATTTTTAGCACCCTTTACCTTACCTGTTAAAACACTGCTGCAAAACCTTTGCAAGATGAGCTACAGTTGGGATGAGGACATTCCCCCAAACTACCAGCTGCAGTGGGTAGGGTGGCTAGAAGACTTAAAAAGACTCTGCACTTTCAGTGTGCCAAGATGCTTTAAACCCAAAGGCTTTGGACAGCTCGTAAGTGCACAACTCCACCACTTCTCTGATGCCAGTGAGAACGGCTATGGCACAGTTTCTTATTTGAGGCTGCATAGTGAGGATGAGAAAATCCATCTCTTTTGTGCTAAGAAAAGCACGAGTTGCTCCTTTAAAGAATGTCACAATCCCAAGAATGGAACTAACAGCTGCTGTGCTGGCGGTGAGAGTTGACAGACTCCTGAAAACAGAGTTACAACTAGAGCTGGAAAACTCACTCTTCTGGACAGACAGCACAACAGTGTTAAGGTACATCAATGAACGAAACAAAGCGTTTCCACACCTTTGTTGCCAACAGGGTCTCTGCTATAAGAGAAGCCACAAGTGTCTCACAGTGGAGGTATGTTGACACAAAACGGAACCCAGCTGACGAGGCCTCTCGTGGGGTGAAAGTTGACTACCTTCTCACTAGCAGCAGATGGATCCATGGCCTAGACTTTCTGTCCAAGAGTGAAGAGGAGTGGCCTCCTAATATGCTGGATTCAACCTCCATCAGCAGTGATGACCCAGAGGTCAAAGGAGAGGTGTCAGTGAATGCTGTCATCACCACAGACCAACCAAATGCAGTAAACAAACTGATAACCTACTTCTCCTCCTGGAAAAGGCTGAAGACCTCTGTGGCATGGTTTCTTCAGCTAAGAAAGATGTTGAAGTTGTTGAGTCTAAAGAGAAAAGAAATACAAGCTTCTCTGCCCAGCAGCGGCCTAGACCCAACTCAACAAAAGAAAAAGGTGGAAGAGGACATGAATAGATTCAGAGCCACGTTGAGTGGTCACATACTATGTCCCGAAGATCTCAACATGGCTGAAAGAGTCATCATTCAGTACAGTCAAATGGACAAGTTCAGTGATGAAATCGCTGCTTTGAAAAAAGGAACAGCTGGAGTGACGAAAAGCAGTCACATTTACAAGCTTGATCCAGTGCTGAAGGAAGGACTCTTGAGAGTGGGTGGTAGGCTCAGCAAAGGAGCAATGCCTGATGACACAAAACACCCTGTCATTCTTGCAAAGGACCAACATATCTCCACTCTCATCTTACGCCACATACACGAACAGAACGGACACTGTGGAAGAAATCACCTACTTTCCATACTTTGTCGACAATATTGGATCACCAGAGCAAATGCTGCTGCCAGAAACATCCTGTCATCCTGTGTTGCCTGCCGACGATACAGAGGAAAGCTGGGTGAACAAAAAATGGCAGATTTGCCTAAAGAAAGACTGCAAACAGATCTCCCACTCTTCACAAATGTGGGCATTGACTATTTTGGACCATTTGAGGTGAAAAGAGGCCGCAGCCTCATTAAACGCTATGGAGTTATTTTCACCTGCATGGCCAGTCGAGCAGTTCACCTGGAAATGGCCTATTCATTGGACACCAGTTCATGCATAAATGCAATACGGAGGTTCATTTCAAGACGAGGCCAAGTATCCCACATCAAATCTGACAATGGAACGAACTTTATTGGAGCAGAACGTGAGCTAAGAGAAGCTCTCTCTGAACTGAACCATGAGAAAATCCAAAATGCTCTACTTCATTCTGGAGTGACATGGACCTTTAACACTCCAGCCGCATCACATCATGGAGGAGTATGGGAGAGAGTCATTCGCATGATCAGGAAAGTATTGACTTCTGTTCTTCATCAGCAACATCTGGATGATGAAGGGTTACAAACACTCCTGTGTGAAGTGGAGGCCATATTGAATGACCGACCCATTACAAAAGCTTCAGACTCCAAATCACATTCTCCTGTTGAAAAGCAAACCTTCACTACCACCTGGCCTTTTCAACAAAACTGACTCTTATTCCAAACGACGATGGAAACAAGTTCAATTCCTCGCCAATCTCTTCTGGCACAGATGGCTGAGGGAGTACGTACCACTGCTGTAGGAGAGACAGCGGTGGCCACAGGACAAAAGGAACTTTGTCGCAGGAGACGTGGTCATTGTAGCGGACTTAAATGCCCCTCGAGGATCGTGGCTGTTGGGCAGGGTACTGCAGACCTTTCCTGACAGGCAGGGCCTTGTGCGCTCTGTTAAAGTCCGGACCAAGTACAAAGTCCTGGAGCGACCGATCACCAAGATTTGTCTTCTATTGGAAGCTGACTAAAGACTGAACCCAACTTCTATTATTGGGGTTACCCAACCCTATTGGATACCTACATGACCTATGAACATTGCGGTATGAGAAACTGCTATGGACAATGCACTTATTTGGCTACAGTATTGAATGTTGTTTGAATTGTTATGTTTTTATACAGTAACAATTAGGGGCCGGAGTGTTGTAGCCAATTTGAATGTTTTTTATTGAAATGTATTAAGTACTGTGATTTGTGAGGTTGCTATGACTACCAGGGGCACAGGTGTCGAGTGTTGGCAATCACCAGGGAAGCCACACAGTTTTCAACCGTGAGGTGGTTTTTGTTTGAGCACAGTTATTTGCATTATTTATTGTTTATTTTCAGCCACTTTAGTATTTTGAGTAACAGCTAATTACCCGGCCTTTGTTAGGCACCCTGCAAAGTAAAATAAACATTTTAAAACGTACTCAAGGACCTGTTTGCTTTCAACTCTACTACACCACGCGTATGGAAAGAGCTTCACTGCCACATCCCTCACTGGCAAGTTTTTTGGAGGTTCGATTGCCTTTACACTTGGTATAATGAAATGTGATCAAAATCATATGTTGCAGTTTATTATTAAGTGAAGAGCGGGTGTTTTCAGGCAAAATTTAAAAGGGACTGTTTTGCTCCCTATCCTTTCCCTATGAATGGTTCTCCAACGACTCTTGTCCGTCTGAGGCTCCAGTGTCAAGGTGTGAATGAGACTGAAACTTCTTGGGGACAGAAGTTAAAACTGTATTGTAAATCGATGGCAGATTAAATCTTAGTCCACCTCCTCTGTTTAGTGAAGGTTTTTCCAGTCTGACATAGATGGCTTCCTTTACTCCTCTTTCAAACCATCTGTCTTCTCTGGCTAA
The DNA here is from genome assembly GCA_005024645.1 of Planiliza haematocheilus. Lineage (NCBI taxonomy): Eukaryota > Metazoa > Chordata > Actinopteri > Mugiliformes > Mugilidae > Planiliza > Planiliza haematocheilus. Next base: position 686,513 of record SRSE01000077.1, read on the forward strand.
GATTTGGATGTTGTTATCTTCAAAAGAGTGTCCTTTGTCCTTCAGGTGTACTGCTGAATTGTTTCCCGATGAGCTGGCTCTCCTGTGCTGCATTTATGGATGGGTTGTTTCCCCAATGTATACAGTAGCATGCAAAAGTTTGGGCACCCCTCTAAGATTTCATAATAATTTGCTCTAACTTTATAAAAGACGATCACAGCAACAAGATTTTATTTTCTACAGAGATGTAGACATTTGAGTGTTTTCCAGACCAAAATTCTTGGTCTATTTCCACAGTCAGAAATGTGGTGCAGAAATGGAAGGCCAGAAGAACAGTCATTGTGAAGAAAAGATGTGGTAGGCCAAAAAAAAATACTGGAAAGACACAGACGAGGGATGGTTAGAATGGTCACAGACCACCTCCAGAGAACTACAAGAACATCTGGCTACTGATGGTGTAGTTGTTCATCGTTCCACAATCCAGCGCACATTGCACCAGGAAAAGCTCTTTGGAAGGCTGATGCGCAAAAAGCCTTTCCTGAGTGTTCGTCACAAAAAGAGTCGCATAAGGGTATGCAAAAGCACATCTGGAAAAAAAATATTGTGGTGCTTGGAATCATTGTCCTGCTGAAAAATCCAACCCCGGCGTAGCTTCAACTTTGTGACAGATTCCTGAACATTCTTGTCAAGAATCTGCTGATACTGAGAGGAATTCATGTAGCCCTCAACTTTAACAAGGTTTCCTGTCCCTGTGCTAGCCACACAGCCCCATAACATGATGGACCCCATCATATTTCACAGTAGGCAATAAGTTCTTCTCATGGAATTCAGTGTGGTTTTTTTGCCATGCATACCTCCTCTTGTTCTGACCGAATATGTGCATAAATTTGGGTACCCCAAAGAAATAATTCCATTAATATTTAATAGACCCTCCTTTTGCTGCAAGAACAGCCTGTACACGCCTCCTATAGCTACAGACAAGTCCCTGAAGTCTGGCACATGGTAGTTTGGCCCATTCCTCCATACAAAACGCCTCCAGTTCAGTCAGGGTTCTTTGCTTCTGTGCGTAAATCAATCCATACATTTCCAATGATGTTAAGGTCTGGGGACTGGGATGGCCATTCCAGAAGATTGTACTTGTGCTTCCGCATTAATTCCTTGGTGGATTTTGAAATGGCCGCCCTACAGACCAGTTACTTATGTTTTCCTGCCTCTTCTTCACTTCCTGCCGACTTCACTTTGGGCATCTTGAGGCTTTCCTGAACGTCTAGATATGCAGTTTGTGGGTAAAATGTAGAAATGTGAGCTATTTAAAGCGATTTAAAACAAAGGATTGCTTCTGCTTTCCTCCACAAATTTAACATTGCAGTCTATGGAGCGAGGAAGGGGTTTGCTGGCGCAGCTTTGCGTCTCACGCCAAAACTATAAGACTTACAGCTTTAGCAGACAAATTGTGAGCGAGAAGACAAATTTTCCTACGTTTCTATGTATAAATTATGTCTGTGGTGTGAAATTTGTGGCCACCGGAGCAGTTTCTATTTTATTTTTTGCCTAATGTTCTTCTCTACTCTTCACTCTAGCTGATGATGTCATCCACTCTAGCGCGAACATTCCGCGCAATACACACCCATTATAAACCCCAAAATTTGAGTAAAAACCTTCACAACTTTGAGGCTTAATGGTTTAAAAACGGTAAAAGGTGTCGATAAGTGAAGGGAATCTCTGAAGAGAAGACAAGAGTGTCTACATTTTAAAGTTTAAATGAAGTCTCTGGGTGAAAGTATGCCAGAGCAGTTAATTGTTGAAAATGCCTGTTGATTTTTTTTTTTTTCGGGGTCTCCCATTCATTTGAATGGGAAATTTTTCGCCTTTTTTCACGAATAAATTCGCGAAAAACTCACCGATCGCTTATCTAAGTAATAGCATAGGATTCGGGATCAAAACACACGTTTCGATATATCATGTGTTGGGGTCCTCTGGCCGGTTCGGGCCGCATTAATCGGCGAAAAAGGGCGGAAAATGAATAATATACTAGAAAATTCCCGCAGAAATTTTGAAAGTGCCGAGTGGGCTGTTGCCATTAGCTGCTAATGTTAGCAATTAGCATGATGCGCTAGCCACTTATTTTCACATTGGTTTAGTGTTAGCATGTCTTTTAAGCCGCTAAAAATTAAGTAGATGCTAATTGCTAACATGCTAATGCTAACATGCTAATTGCTAATATGCTATTCGCCAACATGCTAATGCTGCCACTAATGCAACCACCAATTTCTAGCCACTAAAAATTAGCATTAGCCGCTAATGTTAGCAATTAACATGATGCGCTAGCCAATTATTTTAACATTGGTTTAGTGTTAGCATGACTTTTAAGCCACTAAAAATTAAGTAGATGCTAATTGCTAACATGCTAATGCTAACATGCTAATTGCTAATATGCTATTCGCTAACATGCTAATGCTGCCACTAATGCTACCACCAATATCCATCACTAAAAATTAGCATTAGCCGCTAATGTTAGCAATTAGCATGACGCGCTAGCCAATGACAGACGGTCACCTGTCATTGTTCAACTTGGGTGCCAAAAGCCAAAATGGCCGCCCCACAGACCAGTTACTTCAGTTAGAAGTTTCCAGTGGGCTGTTTCCATTAACATTGCCCCAAAATGGCCGCCCTACAGACCAGTTACTTATGTTTTCCCGCCTCTTTCTGTGGAGCCCCTGGTTGCCACGGTTACCAGTTTGAATATCAGTTAGAAAAGGACTAGAGTGGGCGAAAATGCTGAAACCACGGCCTCGAACAGGAAGGCCTTGTGGCCAAACCGTGTGTCCAATCGTTGAACCAACTTCACTTTGGGCATCTTGAGGCTTTCCTGAACGTCTAGATATGCAGTTTGTGGGTAAAATGTAGAAATGTGAGCTATTTAAAGCGATTTAAAACAAAGGATTGCTTCTGCTTTGCTCCACAAATTTAACATTGCAGTCTATGGAGCGAGGAAGGGGTTTGCTGGCGCAGCTTTGCGTCTCACGCCAAAACTATAAGACTTACAGCTCCAGCGGACAAATTGTGAGCGAGAAGACAAATTTTCCTACGTTTCTATGTATAAATTATGTCTGTGGTGTGAAATTTGTGGCCACCGGAGCAGTTTCTATTTTATTTTTTGCCTAATTTTCTTCTCTCTTCTCACTCTGGCAGTTGGTGTCTCACCCTCTGGCGCGAACATTCCGCGCAATACACACCCATTATAAACCCCCGAAATCTGAGTAAAACCCTTCACCGCTTTGAGGCTTCATGGTTTAAAAACGGTAAAAGGTGTCGATAAGTGAAGGGAATCTCTGAAGAGAAGACAAGAGTGCCTACATTTTACAGTTTCAATGAAGTCTCTGGGTGCCAGAGCAGTTGATTGTTGAAAATGCCTGTTGATCTTTCTTTTTTTTTCGGGGACTCCCATTCATTTGAATGGGAAATTTTTTCGCCGCTTTTCGCGAATAAATTCGTGAAAAACTCACCAATCGCTTATTCAAGTAATAGCCCGGGATTCGGGATCAAAACACACGTTTCGATATATCATGTGTTGGGCTCCTCTGGCCGGTTCGGGCCGCATTAATCGGCGAAAAAGGGCGGAAAAGGAATAATAATAAGTAAAAATAAAACTGCAAAGAAACACGCAGAAGATCAAGAGTGGCCTCGTGCCTATGGCACGAGGCCCCTCCTCCCTATGGGAGGAGGGGCCTCTTGACATAGGCACTCGGCACTAATAAAACTGCAAAGAAACACGCAGAAGATCAAGAGTGGCCTTGTGTCATAGGCACTCGGCACTAAAAACTGCAAAGAAACACGCAGAAGATCAAGAGTGGCCTTGTGTCATAGGCACTCGGCACTAAAAACTGCAAAGAAACACGCAGAAGATCAAGAGTGGCCTCGTGTCATAGGCACTCTGCACTAACTAGAAAATTCCCTCGGAAATTTTTGAAGTGCCGAGTGGGCTGTTGCCATTAGCTGCTAATGTTAGCAATTAGCATGACGCGCTAGCCAGTAATTTTAGCATTGGTTTAGTGTTAGCAAGTCTCTTTAGACACTAAAAATTAAATACGTGCTAATTGTTAGCATGCTAATGCTAACATGCTAATTGCTAATATGCTATTCGCTAACATGCTAATGCTGCCACTAATGCAACCACCAATTTCTAGCCACTAAAAATTAGCATTAGCCGCTAATGTTTGCATTTAGCATGACGCACTAGCCACTTATTTTAACATTAATTTAGTGTTAGCATGTCTTTTAATGAAATGTCTTTTCAGTTCCTGTGTAATCCATTATTGTAAATTCAAAAGTTTCTGATGATCAGACAAAAGAGGGTTATGAGTAAATACTGTTAGACCTTCTGTTCCTATGTCATATGTTAGGACAAGATCTAAGGTTTGATTAAAACTGTGAGTTGATCCATTTACATTCTCAGAAAAAACAGCTGAATCTAATAATGATGTAAATGAGGAGCTATGGCTGTCACTGACAACATCAACATGGATGTTAAAGTCACCTACTATAATGACTTTATCTATTCTTAGTACTAAATTACATAAAAACTCAGAGAATTCAACTAAAATCTCAGAATAAGGAGCAGGTGGGCGATACACCACAACAAAAAGAATTGTTCTTTGTGTTTTCCGGTTTGGATGAGCAATACTAAGAGTAAGACTTTCAAATGGATTAAAGCTCTCCTTAGGTCTAGGCTTAATAGATAAATCAGAGTAGAAGATAGCTGCCACTCCTCCTCTACTTGTGCTTCTAGGAATGTGATAATTATTATGACTGGGTGGCGTAGATTTAAACTAACATATTCATCATCTTGTAGCCATGTTTCAGTTAAGATCTGACATTTAAAAGACCACATTTAATTTTCCTATTCTTCCGTTCTGCCAATGAAGTTGATTTGTATCAGAATCGAATGAGTAACTTTTGTTGTTTTTTGGTTTAAATAGTTTGGGAGCAGACAGAACATCTATATAGAGTTTAAAGAGTTTGGGATGTGAGACAGTCCTAGAGAAGCGGCAGAGAAGTGTGTGAGACTACAACTCCGCCTCTTGGTCTGAACTCTGGGTTGTCATGGTTTTTGGGGGTTAAAATAATTTGGCCATATTTCTAGAGATAAGCGCAGCACCCGCTAAAGTGGAGTGGATGCCATCTCGCCTAATCAGACCAGGCTTTCCCCAGAAAGTGTTCCAATTGTCAATAAAGGTCAAGTTGTTTGCTGGACACCACCTAGATAACCAGCGATGGAATGACAACGGTGACTAAACATGTCATCATTGGGCAGGTTGTGCAGGGGACCAGATAAACTACGGAGTCCAACATAGTTTTAGCGAACTTACACACCGATTCTACATTAACTTTTGTGACCTCCGATTGACGTTTATAGGGTAGTACAAGGGTTAACACTTAATCATTTCTGATGATGGTAATGGTAAATGGCCTTGCTTTTATATAGCGCTTTTCTACCTATTGGTACTCAAAGCGTTTTTTACAGTCAGAGACACATCTACCCATTCACTCACACAAGCACGCACACATTCACACACCAGTGACACGCACTGGGAGCAACTGGGGGTTCAGTGTCTTGCTCAAGGACACTTCGACAACCCTCTGGTTCGTGGACAACCCGCTCTACCTACTGAGCCCCAGTCGCCCCCAGGATGTTCTTGGTCAGAGAAGTCAGCTGCCCATATCCGACCGCCAACTCTCATCAGGCTTTCATTGTCAATAAAAGGGTTGTGTGACATATGTCCATCTTGTGTTATCTCTCAAATTCACGCTGGTACATTTCTAGTTGCACAGTTTTGATGATTATACATTTTGCTTGTGAAAATTCTCAGTTCAAGCTTTGATGCAGTGATGCCATTTCTTACAAGTCTCAGTCTGAAGATTATGACAATGACTTTGCTACACTGATGAGTGTGGCTACAACTCTCACAAGAGATTTCAAGCTTGAAAAGCGCTGAAACCTGAGCCCAGAGGCTGGTGTGTCACCATGGTTATCACTACAGTTACCTGTGGTCAGATTTCAACATCCAGGTCGGGGTCTGTGAGTTCATTTTCTTTCTGCAGCATCTGGCTGCTGAGGAAAGGCTGGCCTGGAGAACCACTTGGTGAGTAGCAAGTGAACTGGCGACATAGGCCTGGTAGCATGGTCAGCATGGTTTTGGTCAGTCCGGACAAAGTGCCATTGGTCAGATGAGGTGGGTTTTTGTATGCGTGTAACTCTGTTTCATACATACATGTGTTGTGGATGTAGCCCAGGACTCCTTCTCTCCTCCATGAGCTCGATGGCAAGCACAGAGTAGTCCATGTTTCCCACTGAGCCCTCCTTTCTGTAGGGAGAGGATCGTCCCAGTCCTGTTGCAGAGAGGTTAAGTCTCTTACGAGAGCTTTTGCCTGTGTTGTGATGGGTGACGGGTCCAAGAGGATCATACAGGTCAAGTGTTCTTTCATACCAGCTTTCCTTTGGAAGCTGCGCTGCAGGGAAGACAGTCTCTGTGCAGCCTGTGCTTTATTGTTTGGCAGCCGTCTCCTTGGTGAGTGGAATGGCAGTGGCCCCACCCAGTGGTTGTGATCTCCAAGGTGCCCTCCTTTGTCCATCATGTCCAGGAAAACATTGTCTGTGATGGAGAGGGTGATCTTTTCATTGTTCGCGTTCCTCGCAAAGACACTCTCTCCGAGGCGATTTATGTCTGCACGGGAGCATGGTGGTCTGTACTCACACGATGAGGCAGTGCAGAGAAGTGCAGAGAATAAGGTTCTATCTTTTCTTTCAGCTGGACGTTTTTAGTGCATGAAGTGAAGAATGAAGCTCTTGGACAACACGTTTGTCTTTTAGACTTGGCTTTAGCAGGATGATGTTCTCTGTCAAGTCACGATAATTCAATTCAATTCCATTCAATTCAGTTTTATTTATATAGCGTCAATAACAATAGAAATCGTCTCAAGACGCTTTACAAATCCCGGCCTGAACCCCCAGAGCAAGCCTGAAGGCGACGGTGGCAAGGAAAAACTCCCTTTTAACAGGAAGAAACCTTGAGCAGAACCCAGCTCATATGGAGGGACCCATCTGCCTAAGGCCAGCCGGGTACAGACAGAGAAAGAGAACAGCAAGATAAACATACATCTGTCATAATATCTGACTAAAGCATACAAGTTGGATGCTATGATTTAAACTAATGATGTTACATGACAGTTTGAAAATGTAAGAAGAATCATCAGCAGGTTGGAGAATTGTTCATTCAGGTAGGAGTGGATAACAGCAGGATTCCATGGAGAGTGGGCAGGCTGATGAGACCACGACAACAGATGTAGTATGGCGCTCCACAGGAAACACAACTCCAGGCCAGAGATACTCGGAAGAAGGGAGAGCAGCAGTAAACATTCTACATAGTAATAGCACAGAATTGCATGACTAGTAGCAGATAGGAATTTAGAGGGCAGGAGCTCTGTGCCAGAGAAAAAGAAAGTGTAGGACACGAGAGTGGAGAGAGAAGAACGAAGGAGAACATGTGTTTGGTGCATTGTCCCCCAGCAGCCTAGGCCTATAGCAGCATAACTAAAGGATGGTTTAGTCCAGCCCTAACTATAAGCTTGATCAAAAAGGAAAGTCTTAAGCCTGACCTTAAAAATAGAGAGAGTGTCTGCTTCACGAACCCAAACTGGGAGCTGGTTCCACAGGAGAGGAGCCTGATAGCTGAAAGCTCTACCTCCCATTCTACTCTTTGAAATTCTAGGAATCTAGGATAACCCAGCCCAAATTTAGGTACTTTTCATAGGCCGTGTTGTGGGGTCTGTTGTACTGTTCACGTACCTTGTGCATGCTTAAGATGTCTCTCCCCAGGAGAAGGAGGATCTGACCATCTGGATCTTGGGGTGGAATCTGGTTGGCCACTGGAGTGAGCTGAGGGAAGTGCTGGACTATCGCAGGTGTTGAGATTTCTGCTTTGTTGTCTGGCATTGAGTTGCATTCTATGAGGGGAGGGAGGGTCACTGTCGATTTCCCATCAAGTGACTCCACTGTGAAGTTGCAGGAGCGTGCTCGATGTCTTCAGGAAAGCCGTAGCAGTCCTCAAGGCGCTGCCAGATGACGTAGACTGCGCTCGCTGGACTGGTTATGTGGACTGACCTGAGGAGCTTGGCCTGTGTGGATGACTCTAGGCTGAGCTATTTGAAAAGGAGGTTGAGTTCTTCTCGATGTGTTAGGTTGAGGTCATGTGTGATGCTCTGGAAAGATGTTTTGCATGCCCAGTAGTTCTCTGGACTGTCGTCAAATTGGGTCTCTCCTTATCAGGTCAGTGGCAAAGTCAAGCATTGGAGGGGGTGCTCAGGGGTAGATGTCTGTAGATGCTGCATAAGAAAAGGGGCTTGGGGGGTTGCGAGCCGGTGTTGGATGAGTTGGTGTAGGGTGAATTGGTGGAGGGCGAACTGGTGATGGGCTGACAGTTGGCCGATGTCATCAAGTGAAACATTTCTAAGAAGAGTTTAAGGTAAGTGTATTAATTAGTTATTAGAATGTGCCATTGTGTGTGTTGACAAGTTCCTCTTAAGTAAATTATAAAGTTGTAATGATATGTGTGTTGACGAGGGTAGTCATTGTTGCGGCTTAAAACAAACCTTTTAGCTGCTGAAACTATGAGGCTGGGTCCTCAGATTTGCAGATTTGTGACACGCTAAAGGAGGTAATGATAACAGATATACTGCGATCCAAAGATGCTTTCGGTGCATTTATTGTAAAGAACATCACAGAGTTATCACAGCACAGCAAAGATGGATGAATGGAAAAATGAGACCAGGATCAGCGGATTAAACAGATAAAAAGGGTGATGAATGAATGAAAGAGTAGCGGTCAGCAAAAATTACGGCTACTACCCAACCCTGACTCTCTCATCTGATGTCCCGGGTGAGTGCTCACCTTTACGCACACACAACTCCCCCCACACACTCAAGCCCTCCATGCTCCTATCTCTCTGCCTGTATGTCTCTTACACACCAGTGTTGGGACATGAACCTGGTGGTGAGCTATGGAAGCTCACCAGGCATAACCAAGTTGACCACATGTTTTGTCTTTGTCTTGGAGACAAAGAGAAGCCCAGAAACACGAAGTCCCACAATCCTCCAGGTGTGAAAACTGACTCAGCAGTTCACTGGCTGACAGTGGCATGTGACCTCTGAGGTCATCAGGTCAATAAAATGCGCTGTCTTGGCCTTTGTTCTCTCTCTTCCGCTCTTCCGCTCTTGCTTCTTACCCTTCCTCAACTCCACACCTCCGCGTGGAGACCCCCAGCTGCTCGGCTGCAGATGGGTGCCAGGTAGTCTGCTAACAAAGAGCAACTACTCCAGGCCTGTTCTCTCCATACAGCAGCGAAGCGAATTCCTGCTGAGGGATCTACCCCAGCTTTCAGCAACAAACAGAAGGTTTGCAGGCTAACCCCCAAACAACAGGAGCCACACGGCTAGTTAGCACAGAGCTGCTAACAAGCCACTTCAGGACTCAAGGAGCGGCCGGTTTCCCTCCAACGTCTGCCATCAGGACACACAGCAAGGGCTATAACTTTTCCCAGTTTGGCCTTCCATCAGGAATTGCCAACTAAAGGAGCAACATACCAGAAATGGACTTTCCACCAACCGGTAGTATGACCTGGGCATAGTCTAAGCTAAGCTAAGCGTAGTTAGAAATGTTGATTTGATGTGATATTTGTGTTTATTGAGTGTTTATAGTATAGTGGTTTGATGTTAGTTTAGATTATGCAACACATAGACTCAGGGTCTCTTGCATGCTAACTAACCACTCTTCCCCTAACCTGGCACCTCATAAAACCCTCATCACATTCCACACATCTACTGACCAGCACATGGTCTGAGCAGCCATTTTTCCTTTGTGGTCAAGACCTCAAGGCCCAGCGGCCATCTTGACACACCCACACTGGCAGCCATCTTGGAACGCCCACAACTGGCAGCCATCTTGGAACGCCCACAATTGGCAGCCAGTTCTTGTTAATAAATGTCTTTTAAACATCCCAGTTGTCTGTTTAATGTTGCACAAGAATGAATACTGCCAACCTCTACACTGCCAAGAACTCCAAATTCCTTCAACTAGTTGTTAACATGGTCATTTTTGGTTATAGTTATTAAGTTAATTATTAATCACAAATCCAAATTGACAATTTAGTATAATTTATGAGACTAATTTGATTGATTGGCTATCTTTTCCCTTCCTAGAAGGGTGGTGCCCCGAGGTGATCTTGTAATTCAGATCCGATTATTTAATAATAAATAATTATTTTTGATAATTATTAATTATTCATGATAGCCAAACCCAGATATTGAGTGCCTTAATATCCAGGCCCAACACCAGCCTCTAATTATTAGGTCTCACATAATAATTCACATTTCAAAACACAACAGGAGACATAATAAATCATCATATCAATTTCAAAAAATACAATATCTAGTAAATTGCTCAAGTCCATGAATAAGCCATTACACCGAATTTTCCCTCTTCTTGTCATCTCTATGACCAACTAGTGCAAAGTCCAGCTGAAGTCCGAAGTCGGAAAACACAAAGTCCCCGTGGAGGTCAGACACATCCTCATGCTGCCTCCTCCTTCTCCAGCAACAAACATACCTTGGATATGGGTCTGTCCAAGCAACTGGTTCTTGTCTTAATCCGAATTTGATGCACAAATCCCTTGCGATCTGAAAAGGTTTGCAAGACACGTCCCATAATCCAGGAATTATGAGGTGCGGTACTGTCCATGAGCAAAACTAGATTTTCTGTGACAAGGTTTCTCTGGACCCCAGTCCATCACTGTCATTCCTGTAACAGAGGCAGGTACTCCTTTGTCCACCGCTTCCAGAACAGATCAGATATGTACTGGACTTGCCTGCATCTTTTCTGTGCATACAAGTCTGCTGATTGAAACTCCAGGTGGTAATGAATTCTGTTTTTTAAGCAATAACAGATGGTTTGGTGTCAGTACTTCCAGGTCGTTAGGATCCATGGAGGCCTCGGTGATGGGCCTGCTGTTAATAATGGCTTCCACTTCACAGAGAACTGTGTGGAGTCCCTCCTCATCCAAGCATTGTACCTTGAGAGTGGAGTTCAGGACTTTCCTCACCAATCTGATCGGTCTTTCCACACTCCTCCATGATGTGATCCAGCAGGTGGGTTAAATGTCCACTTGATGCCCTTTTGAGTAACACATCATGCACCTGTGCCTGGTTCCACTCCGCAATTGCTGTTTTTAGCTCACGTTCTGCTCCCACAAAATTTGTCCTGTCAGAACGCAGCTCGCTGACCTGTCCTCTTCTGGAGATAAAACACCTTAGTGCATTTATGAAGGAGTCAGTATCCAGACCACCTAGATGTGAATAGCTCTCAGTGCAAGACAAGTAAATGGGACACCATACCTTTTCACTGTACTCCTCCTGCTCATCACTTCGATGGGCCCAAGATTATCAACTCCCACACAGGTGAATGGAGGTTCATTAGGCTTGAGTCATTCTGTGGGTAAGTCTGCCATCTGCTGGTAAACTGGAGTGGCATTAAGGTTTCTGCAGATGGTGCACATGGACCTAAAAGTGTTGTTGTCACAACACTTTTCTTCACCTCTGGATTGTCCTGGGAGAGATGGCTCACAGGCTCAGGGTTCACGGGCCTTTCTGTTTCAGGTTGACAAAGAAACGGAGGTCCCATTAACCAGAGTATGTCCTTCAGAAATGCTTCCACTTTGAACCCTCTGGATGTTACGTCTGCTGCATTTGAAGCTGTATTCACGTACCTCCACTGAGCAGGGTGAGATGATTTCAGTATCTCTGAAACACAGTTGGCAAAAAACACCTTAAATCTGGAGCTTTCGTTGTTAATATATTTCAGCACAGAAGCACTATCCGTCCAAAACACAGATTCCTGAAGACTCGTGTAGCTCTTTCTTCCACAGGAAATCCATGCGGCTAGCCATTATTGCAGCAATCAGTTCCATTCTTAACTGTCTTCAATGGGGCAACACGAGCCTTTCCCATAATGAAAGCACTGTGCATTTGGAGGTGCTTATTCTGCAACAGCAGGTAAGTGACTGTACCATAGCCTTTTTCAGAAGCATCGCAGTAATGGTATAGTTGGGCAATAATAAAATCTCTAAACTCCACAGATTTTATACATCTGGGTACCTCAAAGTTGTCCAGTAGGTGGAGCCCTTGCACCCACTTAAGCCAGACAGTCTCTGGTATGGAATCATCCCAACCAACTCCTCTTCTGGCTTGCTCTGGGGGTTTCAGGCCGGGTCTTGTAAAGCGTCTTGAGACGATTTATATTGTTTTTGACGCTATATAAATAAAGCTGAATTGAATTGAATTCTGCACAAATCCCTCAAGATCCCTCAAGAGCAAGGGGACTTAACATGCCCAAAGGGTCATAAATAGAGATTACAGTAGAAAGGATGCCTCTGCAGTTCAGTGGTCTGTTCTTCCATACAGGTTTGAATTTAATGGTGTCTGACTTGATACACCACTCTACACCCAGCACTCTTTCAACGGGCACAAACTAGTCCTGGTCCAACTGCCCCACGTCTTTAGCTCTGCGGGGCTCTGGGATGGCCATGAGCACTTCAGATCTGTTACTGTGCCACTTGGTCAAACAGAATCCCCCTTTAGCGCACAGGGACATGAGCTCATGACAGAGGATCAGGGCTTCCTCCTCTGTTGCATGTTTGTCCACATAAAAGCAATGCTGCAGCTTCTCCACCATCTCCACCTTATACTCATGTCCAAAATCCTCTGGACATTTCCTGAGGGCGAAGTTGGCGCAGCTAGGAGAGGATGTAGCTCCGAAAAGGTGTACCTTCATCCTGTATTCGCATGGTGCTTGGCTCAGGTCTCCTTGTGGCCACGAGAGGAATCGCAGCAGATCAACATCATCTGGGAGCACTTGCACTTGGTGAAAAATATTTTCTATGTCAGCCATGATGACCACAGATTCCCTCCTGAACCTGGTCACAACAAAAATTAGTGAACTGGTTATATCGGGCCCTTGCAACCGCTCTTCATTCAGAGATTGTCTTTTGGCACCACAATCAAACACAACTCGGATTTTCCCGGTGAATGTGCTGTGCGCAGGAAAACACCGCTCAGGACGAGATAAAGCGATTTTTACATTTCTGTTCAAAACGCCCGTGCTAAGCTCAAGCCTGCGCTCCAATACATGATTTGGATCAGGTTTTATTACAAAAAGCTCGAATGGGATGTGAGATGAGTGGAAAAGCCCGATTTCGAATGGGATGTGAGATGAGTGGAAAAGCCCGATTTTCATCCTGCAGCTACAATGGAGGAGGGGTGCGGAGCCTTAAACGGAGTACCAGGGGCGTGGAGCCTTAAATCGAGTGCCAGGGCTGCTAAACTCCAATACATGGTTTCCAATACATGATTTGGGTCAGGTTTTATTACAATCAACTCGAATGGGATGTGGAATGGCCGATTTTCACCCTGCAGCACAGGTAAATGTGGTGTGCGCATGAAAACACCGCTCAGGTCGAGATGAACCGATTTTTACATTAATGAGGGGGACATGCCTGTGTTCGCCTTCCATGGGGGGCGTGCCGCTGATTTTTTACGGGTTACCTCAGCCTGCTCACAAACTTTCACAAACCTCCTACAGATGTACACATACAAATATTGCCTTACAACATCCTAAATGAGTACCGAGTACAATATGAATAAACATCCAACCTAGAACTGCAACAATTAATCAAAAAATAAATTATTAATCACCAACCAGTTTGAGTCAGGCTCTGTCTAATTTATGGTCACATTCTCTGATTTCAACTTTTTCTTTATGAATATTTTCTGGTTTTCAGCTAAATATTTTCCAACAAAATCATCAACGGATTTATTGGTAATGAAAATACAATGCAATATTACATGATAGTCTTTGTTAAAGTTGAAGTTCTTTACTTTGTTTTAATAATTTTACTTGTCAAGTAATATTTTAACAGAGTAACTGCAATGAAAACAAATTCATATTTTACCACTGCTTACTACTGTTTACTTTGGCACTGGCTGGATGCCCTTCGTCCTCCTCTGTCTCTTGCCCCAGTGAACCATTTCGACAGTGCCCTCTCTACTTCCTGCTGGTTCACCTGTGCGGCCAGTGACGACTTCTTTTTAACAGCCTCTGTAAAACAAATTTGGTTGACAGTATGAGCTATGGACATTAAAAAACACATTCTCTTCAAACACCATTTAGAATAAAACAATGGCCAACTTTAGGGCCATAGATTTTTTTGGACAAGAAAATATTTATAAAGTACTTGAACTTAATAAAACATTTATTATAATACTCCCTCAAATCGTACAATACATTCATTCATCTTGTGTAACCACTTATTCCTGTTAAGGGTCGCAATGGTCTGCAGGAGCCTATCCCAGATGTCACCAAGCTAGAGGTGGGGTACACCCTGGACAGGTCGCCAGTTCATTGCAGGGCTAAGACAGAGAGACAGACAACCATTCACACTCACATGCACCCCCACTCTCTCTGGCCTCCAAACCCCCAGCAACCCCGCTCCTCTCTGATTCTCCCCCTCCCCCATTTTATGTCAAGGTGTTTTGTCTTTGGGATGAACCAGTTTCTGTCTCAAGGTGTTGCCAGGTTAGAAGTGATCAGGTACCCCGTCCCCCATAAACTCTCTGGGCCCACTCCCCCTCCCCTCCCCACAAGTTTCCTTGAAATGGCTCAGCATGTCCCCTCCTGTGGTGCCCCAGTGATTGCCTCGTTACATAACAAAAGGAGGGTTCACAGGATATTAGCTAAAAGCCTTCCAGCCGATCGGCTGACCTGTGGGTTTTATAGGTAGAAAAGCCAAATGGCTGCTCTCTGGGACTTCTAGTGTTAAGGGTCGCAGGGGTCTGCAGGAGCCTATCCCAGATGTCACCAAGCTAGAGGTGGACTACACCCTGGACAGGTCGCCAGTCCATCGCAGGGCTAAGACAGAGAGACAGACAACCATTCACACTCACATGCACACCTACGGACAATTTATAATCACCAATGAACCTAATGAGCATGTCTTTGGATGGTGGGGGGAAGCCAGAGTAAGGTGTGTACAAATAATCATAAAATAAAATGATAAAACATGTTTTCACATTAAATGCCAAAATGCACTAAAAGCAATAACTGATGCACACTAGTAAAAATACTAAAATTTAAATAAATATATACATATAAATGTTTATTTCAAATCTGAAGCCTGCATTGTACCATTGAAGCCTCAACTAAAGTACTTATATGAGCAGTTCTCAAAATAGTGCAATCCAGTACGAAGAGATTCTTGCATTTTCATCTTGTGAGGCATTTTTCCTCTAATTTACTTTAATTTTTCCGACTGACGTAAATCCATCAGGGCTACAGAGAACGTGAATCCCTGCGGACGAAATGTTAACTTCTCTAACTTACTTACCATATACAATGTTGAGAAGACAAAAGAAGTCCTTAAACCTCTTTTTCGTGACGGCCAAACATGCTATTGTCCAATGCCGGCTCGTTTGAGAGAATGTATTTCATCTTTTGCCTCGTTGCCTCATCTACACTTGTAAATGCCACCATGGCAACCTAGGGATGAAAAAAAAGGCTTACATTAATTGCTAAGACAATAAGCCTCAAACATTTAAAGAATTAAGCTGGAAAGTCAACTAAACATTTAAAGTTGTAGGCTTTATGTATTTTACTGTAACTTACATTGTAACTCAAACTATTTACATGGCAAAGAAGAACACTTTTTTAACAGTGTGTGAACAACTGTGATCTGGACAAATCTAAATGTGACAGGAAGACAATGGTTGAGAGAAGTCAACAGGGAGCAATTAGAATTCATGTTTTTTGCACAGGTAAATACTGTGTGGTTAACATTCACCCACCAACTATACATTTTCAGGTTAAATTCAGCTCAGTACAATTTTAACACACTTGTAGATGAAAACTAGCCAGCAAGAATTAGAACAATGGAAAAGTTCTTATTATGTTTGGATTTGTCATATTTCGGCATAATCAGAGGCAGAATGGGTCTAATTTTGCCAGTTTGACAGGTAAATGTGTTGTGTGCACAAATGCGTCTCTGCTTGCGAGATAAAGCGATTTGTCCATTTCTGCTGAAAACGGCCGTGCTGAGCTGCAGCCCAGCTCCCAATGCATGATTTTGATTAGTTTTTATTACAATCAGCTCGAATGGGATGTGAGATGAGGGGGACATGCCTGTGTTCGCCTTCCATGCTGGGTCCCTCGAGGCCGCCAGTGCGTACGACGACAGCGCGCCTTGCTCGGCCTGCGGTGGCCGGGCGTGCGGCTGATTTTTCAGACTGCGGCGCAGAGACGGCGCCGCAGTCTGCAGTGTCAGGCACCGGGATGCGGGATGCGGAGGACCGCAAGAGTCGCAGCCCCGGGCCGGGGGAGGCGAGCATGCTGGCCGGGGGAACCGACCGCAGAATGCGCCCTGGAGGTCCAGGGGCCCGCGGAGGCCCTCCGATGGCATGCCACGAATGCCGTTCGGTCAGTGGAAAAGCGAGCCTCGCACTGCCTGGAGGTCAACAGTTTTTGAAAATTGCCTTGCCTGTAAATCTGCTGGTGGTGGTCGAAGTTTACGGATACCACTGCTTGACACCGGAGGAAGGGCACAAGCCCCAAAGGTCCCCAGCTCTGTCCCTTCTCCCGGTCTGAAAACACTTTGAAATTTTAACGGCCCCTGGTAGTCCAACCACCCTCTACACTTAGAACATTTGCCTCTGCCTCCTCTCTTCGCGCCCTTGGTAGTCCAACCACACTCTACACTTAGAATATTTCCCTTTGCCTCCTCTCTTCGCGCCCCTGGTAGTCCAACCACCCTCTACACTTAGAAAATTTCCTCTGCCTCCTCTCTTCGCACCCCTGGTAGTCCAACCACACTCTACACTTAGAATATTTCCCTCTGCCTCCTCTATTCGCGCCCCTGGTAGTCCAACCACACTCTACACTTAGAATATTCCCTCTGCCTCCTCTCTTCGCGCCCCTGGTAGTCCAACCACCCTCTACACTTAGAACATTTGCCTCTGCCTCCTCTCTTCGCGCCCTTGGTAGTCCAACCACCCTCTACACTTAGAAAATTTCCCTCTGCCTCCTCTCTTCGCACCCCTGGTAGTCCAACCACCCTCTACACTTAGAATATTTTCCTCTGGCTCGGCTCTTCGCGCCCCTGATACGCCGAGCGAAGGGAAGGAGGGGCGTTTGCTGGCGGACCTCGGCCGACAAAAGCTTGGATCGAGGGATGACTTTCAATAGATCGCTGCGAAGTTGCTGCTCTGCTACGTACGAAACCCTGACCCGTGCCGCTGATTTTTCACGGTTCACCTCAGCCGCCTCCACGCACTGCAGCCCCACCATACAGGTCACGTTCAGCCTCCACCACGCCTGTTGCGTATGGCACAATCAGAGGCAGAATCGATCGAATTTTGCCAGTTTGACAGGTAAATGTGTAGTGTGCACAAATGCGTCTCTGCTGGCGAGATAAAGCGATTTGTGCATTTCTGCTGAAAAACGGCCGTGCTGAGCTGCAGCCTGGCTCCCAATGCATGATTTTGATCAGTTTTTATTACAATCAGCTCGAATGGGATGTGAGTGTTTTGCACGCATCCCCGGAGGTCAGCGCTCGTTGCATGTATAGAATTGCCACAGTTATCCAACTAACGTGAGAGCGATCAAAGGAACCATAACTGATTTAATGAGCCATTCGCAGAGCTGCCAACTCTCTCGCTTGCGCCGTGTGACACAGGGTTTTGCCTGTTGTCACACGCACTCACGCCACACATCAAGTTTCTCACGCAAAAAACAAAACAATCAACGATATTGGTCCGAGACTCTTCCGTTCCTTTTCAAACTCCATGACGGTAGATGGCGCTAATGAGCGCCCCTGAACCTTTGCGCTGCGCTACACCTGCAGTGCACCCCTTTACTATCTATGCCTGCACCCCGAAGTAGACAGAAGAAGAGATAAAGATCGCCAGGGAGAAACCAGAAACGACTTTGAAGAAGTCTGACAATGAAGAGAATCTGAGCTGAGACTAGGTATGTAACAATGAAATGTCGTTCAATTGAGTAACCTACTCACTCTCTTAAACTCTATGTGAAAGAAATTATTTGTTGTGTTTGTCCGTGTTAGCATGATTTAGTGTGGGGAATGTAAACTCAGCTGTCGTAAGCAGCTGAAGAGCACCTTGTTAACGTAGTATTAGGCTACGCTGCTGCATTCTCAAAACATCAGCTCATAGCATTGTTTATTTACTCACATTTATCTTTTTATTAACAGGCCATAGAAAAGGGCTCACTGTGACTGAAGACTTTTTCTGTTGGACCAGGAAAACAGGTAAGATGTGTTTCAAAGAATTTGACATAAATACAGCAAATTTGTGCAGTAGAGATGGGAATGCTTTTGTAAATGAGAGTAGAGATATAAAGATATCTATCTGAATTCTTGTGAAACCTTATTTTTTTAAGAACCATCCAAGTGTTTTTATCGAACTTTGTCTAATGGATCACCTACAGTATCTTCCAGTATAATCAATGAAAAATCAAGTTATGTTTTCCATGTGTTCTTGACGCATTTTCCATAGGTGACAGGAGCCAAAGAATTTGAGAGGCTTGCTGGACACAGATCATAGACAAGGACAGCTTCTGATCTGCATCTGATACTGATTATGCCTCATTTTTTGTAATACATTCATCTGTTTTATTGCTTGAAAAAGTTGTACTGTTTAAGCACTTTGTCTCTGATGGACCATGTGGTGGGAGACTTTGAATGAAGAATAATGTCCCCCCCTAAATAATCTTGTGTCGTTTTTGGCTGAACATAAATCATTAAGTGCTCTTCAGAATACAGTTATTCACAACATAGGTTAGGTTTTAGTTAAGAATTAGTTTAATACCATTTTAATCAAAATATCAATTAACCTACCTAGGTCAAATCTTAAACACTGATCTATGAATACGGCTTTATTGT